>OY751555.1:13523120-14138655 GCA_963572265.1 Caenorhabditis doughertyi
CTAAAACGACTATGCTTCATTTTCATTACATAGCTTCATTTTGAAAATTTCGAAAATCATCTACAGTAACCCAACAATTTCGTGGCGAGACCTAACTCTGTTCAAAAAAGGTCAAGATTATACTCATTTTGAAGGTCTTGGAACGCTGAATTCAAATTTTTAAGAATTTCGAATCCTGGATTCAAAACTACTGTAACCCAAGTTTTTCGTTGTGAGACCCAACAAATTCCTACCTGGTTCATAATTCCTGAATCTCTCAATTAACACTTGTGATATCATCATATATTCACTGATAACCGACAGTGCACACGATGGATTGTTCGTCAATTTTAACGAAGAAAACGCATGATTATCCGGAGACGTCGGACGTTGATGATGCATTCTGGGTGTGGAATCTGTGGATGAAGCTGTCGAGGAAGATGACGTCGCTGTATGGGAATCAGAAGAAGAAGACGTCGAATTCATGGATTCAGAAGCGATCGTCGATGCGAGAATGGATTGTTCGAAGACGCGAATTGCACGGGAGTAACGACCACAACAGATGGCTGATAGCGCGAATTGTTGCCTGGAAAAAAAAATGGCTCTATAGGACCAAAACGGACCAAAAAACAATTTTTCTAGTTTTTTAGGTCTTGAAAATGGCTGAAAATCTGCGAAAATTAAGAAAAATTTACCACAAAAACGAGTCATTATTCGCAAATTTCATCGCTCGTTCGTAGATTTGGGCCAGTAGTTGATATTGATTAATTGTCGACAGGACCTGCAAAAATATGGGTTACTGTAGCTAATCAACAAGGGGTATGCCGTTCTAGAACCGTCTCCCTAACCAGAACTGTCCTGTATTAGAACTACTTCATTTGAAACAATAGTTCTAATGTGGGGCGCGGATCTGATTAGGGGCAGTTCTGATTCGGCATACCCCTAACAAAAACAGTTTTCGAAAAAGGCCAATATAAAGTAGGTTATGAACTATGATGTCGTTCAAAAGAAGAGAAGATTAGCACAGTTTAGTGTATATTACAAGAGAAGTGTCCGATAATCCCTCTCCGAATGTTCCGCAAGTGTCAATTCTTCAGAAAATCTACTTATACTGCAGTTCTGGTCATTCAACACTGAATCTATTGGAATATTGTAGCATATTATTACCACACAGATTCTGTGTGTGTGTGTCTTTGTCTGTAGCGCATCATAGCGCAACCCCTAATGGACCGATTTTTTTGAATTTTGCATGGATCGATAGAGCCCGTGTCGGAGATGATGCCCGTTTTTTCCGCTTTCCGATTGGAGCTCTGAGAAGCTCTGTGCTATCTATGCACATAGTCTAAATCGCGTTTCCCGGCGTTTTCCCGGGAGGCAAGAGAAAGGTGGTCGTCTCTCTTTTTACGTAAGAAAGAGGGTCTACAAATGTGGTTATTTTTAATAATTCGGGAGAAGTCAGACGGTTAAGGCGCGAAGCGCCGAAAACCGTCTGGTTGTAGCATACTTGTGATGGGACTTTTTTTTGGTCAGAAATGACTTATTGAGGTCAGGTCTTCTTCAGTACCACGACCCTTTCTGACGAGGTATTCTACTGACTCTTGATACTGCACCAGTTCTATTCGTAACAGAGCTTCGCGGAATAACTGTTTTTTTTTCGGAAAACGGAAAAATAAATTCAAAAACATCAACAATTTTCTTTTTAATGAAATTCTTTAATGAAATTCACGAGATTTGGGAAATGCTTCAATTTCAAAAAATCGTTGTGAACGCACTTGCTGAGGCAAGAGCTAAGCTTGAACTATGTAGAAAACGATATTTCTGATGAAACCCCATGTGTTTCGCGATAGCTAACGGTAGTTGAGGGTTCCACGAAAAGTGGAGAATTGATCAATAGCCAATATACGTTGGAAACTGTGCTGCAACTACGTGACTTTGGTTCCTCTTCTTTACAAAAGAGCAACTCTAAAGTTCATAGAACCTTCTGAACAAGTAATGCACACCGAAAAAGCAAACATTGATCTAGATACTATGTATCATTCAAGTTACTTTCTGCTAGATCAAAAGATGAAAAAAAGCAAAGAATGGCGACGCCACTACTGTACAATTTTGTTTTTCGTACAGTCAATCGTGACTAATCTTCATGTTTTTCCTCATATTTTGGTCGTTCTGTGTATGCGACTATTCGTTTTTTTTTACAGAGGAATGTTGTTTCAAAACGTTTCCGTATCAGACCTCAGGCCTACTGGCCTAGAAACTCATTTTCGAAAAAGTTAGTCCATGAAATAGACCGAAAAAGTTAGACCACTAGTACAGATTCGAACGGAAGGAACGGTTCCAGGGCTGCTCTGAACCTTGGAATTGCTTTTTCAAAAAAATGCCAAAAAAACAGGAAAAAAGGACCCTAAAAAGGTCGAAATAAAATGTGGTCAGTTAAGTGTGTATGTTTGAATGTACGTGAGTAGCTACCCCTGCCCTTCTACCCTTTCTCTCTGAATATGTAAACGTGAATAATTGAGTCTATTTCTCTCCTCTCTTCTCCTTTCCACATATTGAAACAGGAGAAGAAAGGGAAAATACGACAAAAAATTATGAGAATATATTGGCGCCAATTTTGAAAACAAGAGAAACAACAATAATAATACTAATGTGAGTCAATTCTCATCTGTTTCGTGCGTTTTTGAATGAAGAAAGAATGCTGGAATTGGGCTAATTTAATTTGAAATTTCAAGTCTTTTAGAACAAATTTTGTCAAAAAATGAGCCTTTTCAATTGAAAAAGTTAAAAAAAAGGTTTTTAGAGAAGGAATTTAGCCAATTTATAGTGAATTTTAGACGTTTTGAGAGAACATGTTGTCAAAATGAGGCATTTCAAGTCCAAAATTAGTGAAATTGCGGACTTTTCGGCCATTTTTTAGTTTGGAAAAATTATTTTGGGTCCATTTTCCGGGTTTTCCATGGGAATTTTTGAGCAAAGTTTCTGGAAAATTGACCTCAAAATATGAATTTCTGGCCTTTCGAAATCTCCTTTTTGGGATTTTGTTTTCGGATTTTTCTACATTTTTTTTTCTAATTTTCTCTCATTTTTCCTTACCAAAGTCAACAAATTGAACGAAGATTTAGCATTTTGAAGGGACATTGTTCTCGAATTGGATAGATCATCGGCTCGTGATAGGATCACTTCACGTGTTGATAGCACTTCATTTATCAGCAACAATAGAATAATTTCTTCGATTTTTGATTTTGGAGTGAAGAATGTCTTGTGGGAGCCGTGGTAGAGTCTGGAAATGCAGGGAAATAAGTTTGCAAGACGGTAGGTTATTCCAGAACTGTCCCGTATTAAAACCATGACCGTATCAGAACGGGGCATGGTTTTGATTTGGGACAGTTCCGATACGGTACAATTCTGCTTGAGGAACTTTTTTTGAATTTCCAGACTGAAAATAACAAATTTTCATGAAAATTTGGGTTTCCAGACTTTTTTCTCACAGTAATTTTTTTAACGATTTCTAACTGAAATCTTCTTTTTCATATTATTTTTGCAAAAAAATTTTAGGGTGAAAATCAAAAATTTCTAAAAAAAAAACTCAGCGTTTAGCAAAATTCTTCCATTCTGAAAATTTACATTTGTTGAACGATTTTTTAAAAAATGTTTATTTGTCGGTTAATTTTTTTTTGCAAAAATATAGCTTTTTAGTCTACTTTAGTTTTTTAATTTCTGGCCAAATTTTTTTTTTAGAAAACCAAAATTTTAGAAAAAAGTTTTTTTTTGACTTTCCAGCCAGAAAGAATTTCAACTTTTGCAAAAATTGAATCGCTATTTTTTTTGGCTAAAAATTTTCAAACTTTTTATTATCTTCTGAAAATTCTAAATTTTCCTCCGATTCCCCTCCCTAGGCTCACTTCATATTCATAGCCTTTGTCTGCATCGCTTCACTCATTGATTTCTCCTCAATGGGTACTGTAGCCCGTATCAGAAGTTCTGCGAATTGACGTGATAACTTCTGTTTTAGCCTCTCTCCAGTGTATTTATCACCCAAACATGTGATTATTTTACGATACCATTCAATTCCCTCGGTTCCTGATGATTGTTTTTTTGCCGCCGTGTCTTTGGCACGAATGATTGCCACACGTTCCATTATTCGTTCGAGAAGTTCGCCTGGAAAATAGAGGATACAGTAATCCAGGGTTACGGTAGGAAGCTTTTGGGGGCCTTTTGGCACTAGTTGAACTACAATATTCCAATCTACAGTACTCCCTCAGCCAGGGCTTTCATTTGAGTATAAATATGACCTTTTCTGCCCAATTGTGAAGTGTTTGATATCCATGCGCCTTTAAACTACAGTATCCCAAGCTACAGTAGTCCTAGAACCTTGAAATCTAGCGCGTTTGAACAAGCTCGTTAAGAAATTTAACAGAACTACCCTTGAGATTGGTCCTATCGAAAACTGGGTTACTGTAGCCTGAAATCGTGGCGAGACCCAATTTTGATTTTTTTGAGTTTTTGAACTACAGTAACCCAAGTTACAGAGCTTTCGGAAAAAGAACAATAATGACATGTCCAGCTCCATCCAGGAAGTGTTATTGTCCATGCGCCTTAAAACTACAGTAACCCTTTTTTTTCCGCGGCGGGACCTAACTTTCTTTCCTTTTAGTGATAACTGTCCTAATATTAAAAAACTGAAGAGCGGATTTCAGAATTTTTGATGGAAGTCCATTTTTCAGCTACAGTAATCTCGGCCAATTCGCGGCGAGACCCAAATACCGGTTCATTCCGGAAATTAGAAATTTTTTACCTACAATAACCCATTCGTTTCAAGACCCAGGCAATCAAACCGGCTGGTTAGGCTCTTGGGCCCTGTCACGAAAATTTTGGGTTACTGTAGTTTCAAATCGTGGTGAGACCCAATTTTCCTCAATTTGAGCTAGACTGGTCATCATTATACTTAATTTGAAGGTCTCCACGAGCCGAGATCACAAATTGGGCTGAAATTGCTTTTGGACCAAAACGGACCAGCGAATTTTTGGAACCTTGAAAAAAATTGGCTCTATTCCAGTCATGTATCTCCATTTTTCCCTCCCAATAAGAACAATTTCTTACCAATTTTCTCCTGTTGTCTAACGCCTGCTTGAGTTGTCTGTTGACTAGTGGGCGTGGCCAAACTTCCACTGACAGTAGCCTTTGCTTGACTCGAATTGATCGATTTTTCGAGTTCATTTATGTAGAAAATGGCTAATTCTGCGGATTTTTCAAAAACATAGAGTGCTTTTTGATCTTTTGAAGAGGCGGTGGATGAGGTGGATGTGATACTGGCAGAATGGGGACGACCGACGACAGGGATCGGTTCTTCCATTGATTCGATGCAGAGGCCTGGAATAATGAGAGGGTTTGGGGGCTGGAATTGACTGAAAATGGGAATTTTTTTCAGAAATTTCCAGTTTTTTCCTCTTTTACCTTTAACAGCATATCCTTCAGCTACCAATCGAAGTGCTCTCAACGTTCGAAACGGCGTTTTTCCGTTCTCCATTTCACTGTTTGAAATACATTGGAGGGCCTAGAATAAGGAGGAAATGAGTCGATTCTGGGGGAGTTTTTGGTGAGAAAAACTGTAAAGTTTATGGCGGAAATAAGTTTTTTGAAGGAAATTGTGAGGATTATTTTCGAGAAAATTTCAAAGAAATGCCATTTTGGTGCTACCCCTAATTAGAACTGGTCGAATAAGAACTGCCCGGATGAGAACTGACACTACTTTGCTGCAATGGCCTGCAATCAGTGAAAAGTGCCCAAACACAAGCATTTGAATAGTTCTTATCCGGGGCAGTTCTTAAACGGTCGGTTCTAATCCGTCCGGTTTCTGGATTGCCCAGTTTTGATTAACGATAGCACTAATTTTTGAGTTTTTTTTTTTTGAAAATTTCCAGATTTTTTTCAATTTTTTCGCCTAATTTCTCACTATAATGTACCTTTCTAAACTCAATACAAGCGTACAAAACTTTGGCTAATAGAATATTAGCCTCAATTTTGACTGTTTGATTTGTTGATTTCTCCCGAAGAGACTGTTGAAGAAGTTGTTCCGCATTGGATAGTTTTTCCACGTGCTCCTTGTTTGGACGAATTATTTCTGCAAGAAAGAGCGGGTTTTTGGGTAGGAATAAGATGATTTGAAGGGAAAATATGGACTTCGGGGGTGAATTTAGGCTAAAAATTGCTGACTACTCTGGTTGTTATGGAAAAAAATGGTGCTTTTCTTTGAAAATAGTTTTTCCAGTAGAAAAAGTACCAGGTTTCCAAGCCCTTATTAGAAAAAAGAAGCAACTTTTTCCAGAAATTGCCTTGTGAATGAAAATTTTTCTTTTGAAAAAAGATTTTTTTCTTATTTCGAAATATTTACCTGAAAATTTCAAGCTTTCTTTTATTTTTGGAAAAAAAAATTATGTTTTAAATGAGCATTTTCATTTGTAAGAAAATTTTTGTGGAAGAATTAGAAAATTTTTTTCCGACTTTACATAAAATTTGAAATTTTTTTTTGTTTTTTGTTTGGTAAAATTGTTTTTTTTTTTGAAAAATCGGAATTAGTTTCGTACTTTGAACTCTTTTTTTCTTTCGATTTTTGCTCTAAATTTTCTAATGAAAAATTTTTCGAAAACTCGAATTTTTCCAGTTTTTTCGCCGAGAAATTTCGCAATTTTCCGTCGAAAAATGAGAAAATTTCAGGGATTCCAAACTTGTTTGCAAATTGAAAAAATTCGATTTTTCTGTTGAAAAAATCACTTTTTCCGTCGGAAAATTAGACGAAGAAGAACACGTTTTCATGGAGAACAGATATTTTTTCCAGTTTTTCGTCGAAAGTTTCGTAATTTTCGGTCAGAAAATGAAAAAATTTCAGGAATTTCAAGTTTTTTATTTTCCGTTAAAATTGCCGCAATTTTCTCAGAATTACCTTTTTGTCAAAATATTCATGAAACAGTCAATTTTCGCACTATTTTTGGTCTATTTTCAGCAATTTTTACCAGAAAGTTTTCCATCCCTGCGGAAACTGGGAAAAATGTCGGTTTCTCCTTAAAAATAACATTTTTTGAGCTTTTTTTGACTACACAGTAGATTTTTCCACTATCAATTTTCATCAATTTCCATGATTTTCCTAGATTTTTTCCTTCCAATTTTTACCTCCCAACTGATCCAAATAAGTTTCGAGTATAATTTCCGCCTGAAACATCTCATAACAATCTTCGAGACCCGAATTTTTCGATTTAACAGATGGAAGTAATTCGGAGAGTCTCTTCCAATTCGCATCGGCTCTAACCCGATCCACTTCTGCCTCCAATCGACTCCCTTTCAGTTTACTCATCTTAAAATGAACGGTTTTTTTTTCGGTTTGCTGGATTTTTGGGCCTTTTTTGGCTCTTTTCGAAGATATTCACATAAGAAATGTCACTTTTCCCTCTCTAGACAAGAAAAAACCGGGCTCAAAACATTAAATTTATAGGGGAAGAAAACCTAACGAAAGAAAATTAACAGAAAAATCAAAAAAAGAAGAGAAAAATCGGCTGGAAATTGGAGAAAAATTTAGACTCCTCCGTTCATCTTCGACAAGTGCTCGACCATGAAGTTGCTCGCGTCGATCATGCGATTCACGCAGTTCTGAAAAAAAGGATATTTGGGCTATTTTTCGGGGGAAAATAGTCAAAATATAGGATTTCCTGGGGATTTTCGGATCAAAATGATGAAATTTTGAGGTTTTTTGACAAGTTTTCGTTGAAAAAAACAGATTTTAAGAGAATTTTAAGAGGAAAATTGGTATTTTTTGGGGCTCTTTTCCAGAGAAAAATGATGAACAAATGGGTTTTGTAAAAATTTTGTGCGGAAAAGGGCGAAATTACGAGGCTTTTAGACGAGTTTTCGGGGGAAATTTCGGAAAAATCGGGGTTTTTGCGGCATAATTTCCAGAGGGATTGCTGGAAAACTGGGCGTTTTTCTAGCACTTTCTAGTTTCTTTTGCTAAATTTTGGGGGAAACGACGCGTTTTGGCATATTAAGAGACAAAATAACGTAGAATGACCGATTGATTGAAGTTTTTTGACGGAAACAACGAGAAATCGGATATTTTGAGGTAAAAAATAATGTAATTTCGTGATTTTGAAGCGAAAAAAGCGAGGAAATATGGTTTTTCCGTAAAGAAACCGACTCTGCTGTCTAAGCAAATTCGCTGTCATTCTATCTCAGTTTTTTTTTTTGGGCGAAAATGGAAAAAAAAGCCGGAAATTCAGCTTTTTTACTGAAGAAATGTCCATTTTTCATGATTTTCTTCAGACCAAATATGAAACTTCAGAATAAATGTGCTTCAGAAACGCTTCAGGAGCCAAAAAAAGATCGGAAAACTGAAAAAATTTGAATTTTAGCACTGAAGATTCGTTCCACTGGAAAAATCGATTTTTTTTCCAATATTGCTTCATTTTTCGCGTTCTTTTTTCCTAAAATAGCTTTCAAACAGCTTTTTCCACCAATTTACTCCCGAAAACCATCAAAAAACCTGAAATTTCATCATTTTTCCCTATTTCTTCTCTTATTTTCTCGAAATTTTTTCAATTCTCTCCAAAATATGCACCTGAATACAAGTCTGAGTCTTTCCGTCCATTTTGCTTGGCGGACGATAATCGGAGAAGCAGACGTCCCAGCAGCGGCCGGTCAACGTGTGCACCTGCTCGGTGAATTTCTGGCGTTGAGTCTCCGCCTGCAGTTGGTGCAAGAATCGATTGAGTTGAGGGTCGGCCGACTCCATTTCCTATTCAAATATTGATTTTGACGTTGAAAAAATGAAAAAATGGGGAAAAACTTCGAAAAAACGGCGAAAATCGATGAAAAATTGCGTGGAAAACACATGATAAAAATCGAAAAACTTCGTCGAGAAACGCGTCAGGCGGCATCAGGAAATGCGTCAACCCTAAAGCTGGCGCATTTCTAGCTTTCGGCGGCGATTCAAATCGCAATTTTCAAAATTGAGCATTTTTTGCTGTTTTTGAGCATGAAAAATGTTTTTTTTTGGAATCAAAAAAGAAAAAAAAATAAACTAAGTAATAAATATTTATTTTAACACCCGAATTTCAAGCGAATCTCAAAAAGAAAGATAAATAGTTTATAATAATGGATTTGGAGGGCCTTGTGGCAACAAATATTGTGGGAAATTTATAAAAGGAGCCGGTTGTTGGACCAAATGCATCAAATTTTTCAGTTCTCCTTCTTTCGCTGAAATTCTCTCTTCCAGAAGAAGGCGTTCACTTTGGAGGCGGAGCCAGATCTGAAAATTTTTCAAACTTTGAAAATTGCAAGTGCGCTCTACTAATAAGTTTTGAAAAAAAAAGAATTTGGAGAAAAAACTTCACAAAATAATATAAAAATTTCAAATTCCCGCCAAAACTTACATCTCTATAACCTGGAGCCAACACATCAAACGGGTTGATTCCCATCGGGTTTACTGTAGTTGTTGGAATTGGATGAATTATAGAAGAATTGGTGGGTAGGGGCACTGTAGTTGAGGTACTGTTGTTGGAGGTTACGGTAGTTGGAGCTGGAGCAGATTGGCTGAAAATTAACATATCATAGCTGGAAATTTAAAAAAGATCTGAAGTAAATTTTGAAAAATCGCGAAATTTTGAAAAATTTTGAAAAATCTGTAATAACCAAAACTACCGTAACCCGGTGAATTTTAGGCCAACTTCAATTTTGACAGGACCATTATGGTCAGCTCATGAAGACCTTCAAAATGAGTATAATCATGACTAGGCTTGTAAAATTTTCCAATTTGGGGTCCCACCACGACTTTAAAGGCGCATGGAAGATCAAATTTCAAACTGGGTCGAACCTAGCCATGATTATACTCATGTTGAAGCCCTTAACACGCTGAGTGTGAACATGAAATTTGCCGGCTTAGAAACCCAAAATTGAAAAAGTTAGGCCACCAACCGTTTTCTTGTTTTCTTCACCACAACTTCCTCATCTTTTCCATCCAATGGAAACGATTCCACAATAACATTCATCGACCTAAGCCTTTTTCTCTTCTGTGCTCCCTGAGGTACAGTAGCCTTCCGTGGGGTTACTGTAGGCAGGTTCAAAGGCGCATGGGGTACTGTAGAACACGACGAAGACGATGGAGACAGGAACGTAGAGGTGGTTGGAGCCGCTTGATGAACTTGTGGAGGAATTTCCACTGTCGGTGGCTCTTTTCTCCGAAGAAGAGCTGCTAAAATCGGTCTCTCCACTTCCATTTTTGAAATTGGCGGGCTTTTGGGGGGCGTGGCTTGAAGAGGTGGGGCGAAAGTGGGCGGAGCTTGGAGTTGAGCTTGAATTTTAGCGAGTTCATCTGGGACGCATACCAGGATAGAATCGGAGGGATTCTGAAAAAGTTTGGAATTTTGAAAAATTTTCGAAGTTCTGAAAATTCTGAAATCTACCGTATCTTGAGAAGATTTGGTTCAAATTCGATCTCAGTTGGTTTTTCAGGATCAGCTCGTGAAGACCGTTCATTTTATAATGTAATCAGTATAATCACGACAAGGTTTGGACCATTTTTGAAATTTGGGTCTCGCCACGAAAAATAAAAAGTACCGTAACTCGGTCAGATTTTGTCCTATTTCAGTTTCAACTAGATTTTTGTATTCAGCACGTCAAAACGGTTCAAATGAGTATAATCATGACTAGTTTTGGATCAATTTGAAATTTGATCTACCTTTAAAGTCGTGGTGAGACCCAAAATTGTAACGTTTGAAACATAGTCTTGATTATACTCATTTTAAAGGTCTTGACGAGCCGAATTCAAAAATTTGGTGGGAATTGAAAACCGATAAAAACTGGTTGAAATGGGTATTTTCGAACTTCAGGATTTTTTTTCTTTTTTCAGATTTTTCTAATAAAAAACTTTTCAGAAACCTGAAATTTGGCTTACCTGTTCAGAATTTTTCAGTCTGCAAGTCATTGATTTTGCCAGAAAACTCTTCAACTGCATCTGATGAAGAAGTTGATTTGGATCCAGAAATGATAACTTGGAGCCAGATTCGAAATCCAAAAAACAGCGAATGTCTTTGCCGAGCATTTTATTCTGAAAAATAACAATTGAGTTAGGGAAAAAAAATGAAAAAAGTTCCGAAAAAGTCTAATATAAAAGGAACACAAGACTAAATTCTTGAGGCTATATTCCCAACAAATGAAAGCTTATCTCGACTAGACCTGCCAAGAATTTCATTGTCCGGAAAGTTCGGAAAGAAAGTGAGAAAGAAAAAAAACGGGTTAGCACTAGATTAGGATCTATCCGGAGACCTCTCGAATGGGAAACTGGATAGTACTAGGGGAAATCAAGTTCCCTCTTTCTTAGTGGTACTGGGGAAAGGACACAGAAGGTTCCAAAATTAGAGAAGATTTTTAAGAACAAACTTTGTATTTTTGTATTTAAAAAAACGGGATTATGCCGAATCAGAACTTTCCCGAACCAGAAATATTGTTTCGCGTGAAGTAGTTCTGATACGGGACAGTTCGACGTGTTTTTCTTTTCTGATTCCGTTTTTATCAGGAATTCACGAAAAAAACACTCTGAAGGGTATTGAACGGTGTTTGAAAGCATGACCTAAAATCCGACAAGTGGATTTACTAGGCCATTAATCTGTATTCGGCCATGCTTTCAAACGCCGTTTCGTACCGTTCAGAGGTATTTTCGAATGAATTCATAGTGAAAAATGAAATGAGAATAAAAAACGCATTATAATTGCTAATAAAACTATTTGGATAATCCTATTAGGTTAGCCGGAAAGAAATGCGCGCTAAACGTTTACGCGATTTTGCATATCTCAGCTAGAGTGAGTGATATCAAAAAATGATCACCTAACAAAATGTTGATCATACAATTTTGCACATTTTATCAGTTGACCACATTTTTGTATCTTTATATCCAGCCGAGATATACAGTTTCGAAAAAGTTCTTTCCGGCCAACTTAATATTTTCAAGTACAGCTGAACGCGAATTCTGAGATTTAGAGCACTTTTTCTAAATTTTCGATACAAAAAATGGAATCAGCGCAAAAAAGTACATCGGACTTGAAAGTGAGAAACGATAAAAAATGGCCGAGGCTTTGAATAATTTTGGTCAGAACCACCAAAAAATGAGGGAAAAGTGAACGGTTGTTGTATCAAAATGAAAAAAAAAAGCGTGAGTGAAAATGCGCAACAAATGATTCACTCAAATCCGCCTTAATTCCCTCTCTCTCCTCCCCCTAAAAAATCCAACCTAGCCTTGAGAATATCCAGTTTTTTCCCTCTCCCTTCACTTCTATTCTCATGTTCACTCATGTTTCGGACCTAGTAACCTTGAAGGGACACCAGCTGACATGTGTAAAAATATTCCCCTTTTCTCTTAAAAGAGACGAAAAAAAAGAGAGGGAAAAAATATTCCAAGGCCACTTGGTTATAACCTGAACAGTCTGGTGACCTTGATATATGGAAGAAACAAGTGGTTGGTGGTGATGACGATGAACGAAAAAAAGTTTTTTTTTGGGAAAATTTTGATTTTTTTATTGTGAAACACATTTTCAGTGAAAATTCATCTGGAAACCTTGTGCAAGAATTGGGATTTTGAAAAGTTTTGAAGTTTGGGTCTCGCCACGAAAAATAGGAAACTCCGTAAATCGGTCAATTTTCGTCCGTTCTCAAATTTAGCTAGATATTCTGAATCAGCACGTCAAGACGGTCCAAGTGAGTATAATCATGACTAGCCTAGCACACTTACAAAATTTGATCGCCTATGCCCCTTTAACAGTGAAAATCTGAGCGGGTCGACCATAGGCCTACTGAGGTATGTCACACATCGGTCAAACCTTTCCGATCGATTTGATTATTGGTATGGTGGGTACCCGGGATGGTCCGAACAAAAAACAGTTTAGGTTATTAAGCTCCGCCCCCTTTCAGTACTACAAAAATCGTCATAAAGTTCAAAAATCGAATTTTTGTCTGAAGAGATAGATCCAAAATTCGTTCAGAAATGAATTGTCCGCATTATTTTGAGCATTTTGGTATAATTTCAAGTACCTACCTATCCGTCATCAGATCAAAATCCCCGATTTTCTCGAAAAGTGATCATTTTTTGACAATTTTTCGATTTTTTGACAATGTCTAAGTACTGCGTGCCGGCGAGATAAATATTCCATTTGGTGCTACTCGGGACCCTCCATAACTGTGCAAAAATTCAGGAAAAAAAATTGTGCATTTTTTGAGAAAAGTTGGATTAAGTGCATTTTTTGAGCATATTTCAACGTACCCCCCTCCATGGTGAAAATGGGCATAGTCACCGATTTCAAAAATATTTCTGTGGCGTGTTGTCCTATCCATACCTGATATGTCCACGAAATTTCAGCTCACCTGAATCACTTCTGTAGGCGTGGCACCTCTTCATATATTTCACTACAGATTCTTGACGTCAATTTTTCAAACTTCTGATTTTTCATTATTTTTGCTTCAAACAGTGCCAAAAAGTTTTGCAAAGTCATAAACAAGCATTTTATGCAAAAATATGAGTATGAAATTCATCTTTTGCACCAGTTTCCGCCATTATTTGAAGTATTTGTCACGAAAGGTTGGTATATGGTGGACTATCGTCATATTCTGACTATTCGGATGTATTTAAGCTAAAAACTTTTTGGCACTGTTTGAAGCAAAAATAATGAAAAATCAGAAGTTTGAAAAATTGACGTCAAGGATCTGTAGTGAAATATATGAAGAGGTGCCACGCCTACAGAAGTGATTCAGGTGAGCTGAAATTTCGTGGACATATCAGGTATGGATAGGACAACACGCCACAAAAATATTTTTGAAATCGGTGACTATGCCCATTTTCACCATGGAGGGGGGTACGTTGAAATATGCTCAAAAAATGCACTTAATCCAACTTTTCTCAAAAAATGCACAATTTTTTTTCCTGAATTTTTGCACAGTTATGGAGGGTCCCGAGTAGCACCAAATGGAATATTTATCTCGCCGGCACGCAGTACTTAGACATTGTCAAAAAATCGAAAAATTGTCAAAAAATGATCACTTTTCGAGAAAATCGGGGATTTTGATCTGATGACGGATAGGTAGGTACTTGAAATTATACCAAAATGCTCAAAATAATGCGGACAATTCATTTCTGAACGAATTTTGGATCTATCTCTTCAGACAAAAATTCGATTTTTGAACTTTATGACGATTTTTGTAGTACTGAAAGGGGGCGGAGCTTAATAACCTAAACTGTTTTTTGTTCGGACCATCCCGGGTACCCACCATACCAATAATCAAATCGATCGGAAAGGTTTGACCGATGTGTGACACAGTGCGATCGGCTCTGTGGGAAATTCACTGTTAAGGTCGTGGTGGGACCCAAAATGGAATTTTATCAAACCTAGTCACGATTATACTCATTTTGAAGGTCTTGACGAGGTGAATTCAAAACTCTAAACTTTAAAAATTTTTTTTACCTTTCAGAAGGTTTTCGGCTCAAAATTAGAAAAATAATCAGGAAAAATTGAAAAAAAGTTTTGGTGACCTAGTTTTCTCATTTTTGGGATTTCTAGACCACTAAAGTCACTATCAACAGACGATCATTGAAAAAAAAACGGGATTCAGTCTCTCGAAAAAAAAGGGTCTCACTACGAAAACCGTAGCCTCGAATGCCAATTTTTAGACAGAACTTGGGGGGACGCCACCGAGTATTAATTAAGTGTCCCCAAAAAACATCACCTAATCCCTGAAAAAAAATCGAAAAAAAGTGATGAACCTAGTCTGATGACCTTGGACCAACCCCCCCCCCCCCCCCCCCCCCCCTCCTCCCTCTCAAAAAAGAGGGTGATGACTAGTGTTTTTCGATGTTTCAAGTGGAAAAAAATGGAGAAAAAAATGGATGAGATTTTTGGTTTTTGTGTATTTTGAATGGATTTGACAAATACAAAAAAAGAAGACAACAAGAATGACAATTGGTGATCCAAATAGGGTAAACAAGGGGACTTGGCACCGTGCCAAGATTTTTCGTTTTGCAAGTTGCTGCACGGTTTTTTATGCAAAGGCCTGGCACGGATTGAGAATTTTTCCGAATTTTCAAGATAACTGTGCGGCAACGTTGCAAAAAACTATGCCGCAAAGTGCGAAATTTGAAACTTTTTTAAAAATTGATTTTGCAACCTGTGGCACGGATTTTTTTTTGCAAGTTCAGACACGGTCTTCGAATTTTCGAATTTTCCGAGAAATTGTGCCCTAGTTTTGCAAAAAAAAAGCCTGCCGCAAATTGAGAAATATACAGATATCCAACAAATTTTTTGGATAATGATTATGCAACTTGCCGCACCGTTTTTTTTTTTGCAAGGCCTGGCACGGATTGAGAATTTTTCCGAATTTTCAAGATAACCGTGCGGTATTGTTGCAAAAAAACCATGCCGCGATTTCCTTGAAAATTGATTTTCCAATTCGCGGCATGCTTTTTTTGCAAGTTCTGGCACGGTTTTTAAATTTTTCGAAAACCCTGCCGCAAATTGCGAAAACATAAAATTTAAAACTCACTTTTTCCATATCAAAAATTGGTCGATGGTCCCCTTCGACCTCCACCACTATGAAACTATTGAGAAAAACCATGAAGGCGTTGGACAACCCGAAAACGTCACGCGTTATTGGATCAGACAGGAGGCCAGGCTCTGAAATTTTAGAAGATTAGTGTAGCTGAAAATTTGCAGAATTCCCTTTATTTCGGTGCAAAAACCATTGGAAAAGATCGAAAAATGACTAAAGGAGGACTGAAGTCAGAAATTTTTTTCATTTTTTCTGAATTATTTTGTGATGCTGAATTCAACTAAACTCATGAAAACTGCCAAAAATCTCTCTAAACGGCACAAAACCGTGTCAAAAAACGAAGCGTTTGATTCTGATGGAAGAGTTTTCTTTCCCACTGTGTAATTCTCTCGGACAATTGTTTTCTTGACGTGTACTCCTCTCGGACAATCGAGCCCCTCAAAAAATCACTTTCTGATTGATTTTTGATAGGAAATGCTACCATCTTCATGGGTCTCGCTCTAGATAACAGAAAAAACAAGGAAAATGATAGATTATTGTACAAAAAACTATCAGAAAGTGATTTTTTGAGGGACTCGATTGTCCGAGAGGAGTACACATCAAGAAATCAATTGTCCGAGAGAAGTACACAGTGGGAAAGAAAACTCTTCCATCAGAATCAAACGCTTCGTTTTTTGATGCGGTTTTTTGCCGTTTAGAGAGATTTTTGGCAGTTTTCACGTGTTTAGTTGAATTCAGCATCGCAAAATGATTCAGAAAAAATGAAAAAAATTTCTGACTTCAGTCCTCCTTAAGTTAGAACAATTTTGAAGATTTTCGAAGTACGAAAAGTACCGTAATCCGATCAGTTTTCATCGAATTCCAGTTCCGACTACATAATCAGAATCAGCATGTCAAGCCGATTCGAATGAGTATCATGCCTAGGTTTGAAAACTTTTTCGAAGTTCGGGTCTCACTACGAAAACTACTGTAGCTTTGTCCAAACTCCAAACTTGACCGCATTTTTGAACTCGGCATGTTGTTGGCTTTCATTTGAGTATAATCACGCCCAGGTTTCCAAATATTTTTTATATTTGGGTCCCACCACGACTTTAAAGGCACATATGGAGATCAAATTTCAAAATGATGCTAGACTAGTCGTGATTACACTTGTTTGAACCGTCTTGACGCACTGATTTCGAAAATTTAGTTGCAACTAAAATTGGACAAAAACTGGGTGAGTTACGGTACTTTCAAGTTTTCGTGGCGAGACCCAAATTTTCAAAAAGGCTTCAAACCTAGTCATGATTATACTCATTTTGAAGGTCTTGACGTCCTGAGTTTGGAAAATTTAATAACATTGAGATTAGGGTGAAATTAACCAATTTATGATAGTTGAAAAAGTTTCAGAAATTTTCAGAATTTTCGAAAATTCAAAATTCATGACCCAAATTGTCGGCAATCACACACAAAATCATCCATTTTCCAGAAAAAAAAACTCACTATAATCCGAATTTTTAATCATTTCAACAGAATTTCCAATAATAAAACATTTATCCGGTTGCCTTGGTTTTGCATCCAATTTTTTTGATGTCGTCGTCCTGGTAACTTCTAAATCATCAGGTAATAATGCCATCATTTCATTTATCACTTCATTCATTTCTTCTCTTCTTTTCTTTTCATGTCGACTTCGAGTTTCTCTCTTTACAGCTGTCTCTTTCTTGGGGCGAGGTGTGGAGTTCTTGGGTTTTGTTGTGGAGGGTTTTTTGGGAGGTGTTGGGGTTTCCATGGTTACTGTAATTTTGATTCGAGGAAGGAAAGTGGGAGAGAAAAACAGTCGATAAGGATGGAACGAAAAACGGGCGACTACATTTTGAAAAGGATTGTGGGTGACTTGTGGAAATTTTGAAAATTCCATCAAAATGTATACTTTGGAGCTGCTATAGAGCATGATTTGGTGATATTACCGTTACAAAATAGAGTCGAAATGCAGAATTCAGAAAAACTACCACACCTCGGCCAATTTCGACCTGGCTCTAGTTTTGCTTACAGCTCTGAACTCGCCACATATCTATCTTCCATTTGAGTATAATTATGATTAAGTTTTGAGAAATGTCGAGTATTGGGTCTCACCACGAGTTTTCAGGCGTTTTAAGGCAAATTTCAAGAAAGACAGTAGTAAAATGGATTTGAGCGTACTTTGCGGGAAAAGTGCAACTTCGAAAGTTCAAATAAAAGTCGAGAATGGTAAAAAAAAACATTCAGTGCTGGTCTAACAAATTTTGGATGAATAAAAAGATATTCAAAGTTTCAAATCTCGAAATGGAAACGGGTGGTCGACACAACTGAATTTCCTTAAAGGGGGGGGGGGTCCAAGCTAAAATCAACTTTTGCTTAAAATACTCTTTAGAGGTGGGAAAATACACCCCTAAAATATCTAAACTCAAAACGAGAAGAAAAATTTTTTGTAGTCGTTCGAAAATAAAATAAAACATTTTTTGTACTCCACGTGGACAAGAGCATTTTTTTGGAGATCGTTTTTTTCTGGGTTTTTCTTGAATTTTTCGGTCAGAAACTGTTTTGAATAACACAAAAGTCAACTATTTTGCGTTCACAAAAAGGCAAAGGTTCGCTTGAAGGCTCATCGAATTTTTTCACTGTGTTCCCCGTAAATCGTAGTTTAAAGTTCATTTACCATCAAATTTTTTTCGCGCCCCTGAAGATCGTGGCAAGGCAATCATAGACAAAATTTGAAGCGCCTTTAACCGAACCCTTAATTCTTTGGAAACGCATAATAAATGTAGGATGATGCCATGATGTCCTCAACTACTTGAGATGTACAAAAAGTTATCAATGTTATTTTCAAGAGAGAAGAAGATAATATTATGGAACTCATGAAAAAACTACTATCATGACAACTAAGTTGGACCAAAAGTTATGCGCCTTTAAACTTTATCAAAAATTTTGAACCCACAAACTTTGAACACCCAAAAAAATCTCAAAAAAATCCGGAACGTTTTGACAGAAGGACATATGTAGAAAGGGGGAACCGGTGTCAAAATCAGATGTCCACCACCGCCGTCTACGAAAATATAAGAAAGCGGGAGAAAAATGTAAAAATCAGAGAGAAGGCGAAGGCAGAAGGAAAAGGGACTGTTTCGCGCATTCTCTTTCTCTGCGTCTCCATCATCTCTATACTATTTCTCTCTCTCTAAAGTTTTGCGGCAGCTGGGAGTGGATAGCCACTGCCACAGAGAGAGAGGTGGTTTTTCTTCCCCTTTTTTTCGACTGTGTGTGTGGCATCAGAAGAATAAGAGGGAAAAAAGAAGAAGAAGATGGCCTTTCAAGGTCATTTTTTGGGTGGTTGGGGAGTGAGTAGAAGAGGGGGGGGGGGGGGGGGGGGGGGGAGAGGTATTTTCCAATTTTCAACAGGTTTTTGACGACGATGAATGAATGAAGAGGAAAAGTTCCCTCTTCGATGACATAGGGAAGGAACTTTTTCAAAGGAAAACTTGGAAAAATTAAAAGGTGCTACCCCTAATCAGAACTGTCCCTCCCGAATTAGAACTATGGACAAAACAGAACCGGAAAAATCGAATTGTCGAATCAGAACTGTACCTCATCAAAACTGCCCGGATGAGAACTAACAATACTTTGCTGCAATGGCCTGCAAGCAGTGAAAAGTGCCCAAATACGAGCATTTGAAAAGTTCTTATCCGGGGCAGTTCTTAAACGGTCGGTTCTTAAAAGGGTCAGTTCTGATTGGTCCAGTTCTGATTAGGGGTAGCACCAATTGGAAGGGCGTGACTTCTGTGCTTGGCATTGGATCCCGTCACGACTACAGTAATCCATTTTTAACAAGGGATTACTGTAGTCGTGGTGGGACCCAAAGCTCAATTTTAGTTGCCCCCTTAAACTGACAAATTGTTAAGATGTCTAGAATTCAGGTCACGAAAAATACGTTAAGGATTAGATGTGGAAAAGGAATTCATGAATATAATGTCGGGTTTCTCGAACTTTTTTTCTGAAAATAGTGTTGCTTCTCTGAATTTCTGAAACCTTGAAAAACATTTTGAAAGAACCGGAAAAAATTTACCGGAAAAACATTTTTTTTGAAATTCGAATGTTTCTCAAATCCCTGAAACTAATTCAGCACCGATAGAATCTTTTATGACTCGGATAAAACTAAAAAATGCACTTTGGTGGCCTAGAAATCCAACAAGGATTCGCGAAAATTCGAAATTTTTGAAACTACCGTAACCTTTTTTTTTGAAACTACCGAAACTACCGGCCAATTTCGGCCCAATTTGTGTTCTGATCAAATATTTGAATTAACCGCTTCGAGACCTTTCAAATGAATATAATCATGACTAGTTTTTGGAAAGGTGGGTTTTGGTGACCTAGAAACCCCAATTTTGGGAAAAACTAGGCCACGAAAACAAATTTTTGAAACCTAGGGCTGAAATTGACAAGGTCCAAATTTTCAGATTCTTGAGATTTTCTGGAATTTTGGAGTTTTCAAATTATCGTGCTTTTTGTCCAGTCCACGGTGTTTCTTCAGCAAATCCGCGGCCTTATTTTATCTCCATCCGGAATTCTAGGCCACCGATCCTGTTTTCTTTCGATTTCTTACTTCTCCTCTCAAAATTGCACTCTAAAAACCTGGAAACTCCCACCGATCGAAAGTTTTAAAGTGCGGAAAATATGCAAATTCCCGCCGAAAAACTATCTCTTTTTTGAAAATCACTTTATTATCATAACTAGAGAACAAAACAAGGACGAATGAAAACTATATATGAAAAAAGACTACTGATTGAGATTTTTTCGGGAAATTTTCCAATGGAGAGTCGCGTGTGTCTTCTAGACGAGGATTCCTTCGATTCCAAAGTAGTGAGCGGCGAAGGCGGCTGCAAAAAATTGAGAATATTTGGATGAAAAAAAAAATCGAGATGACTGTGGCTTAGGGAACAAAAAATGGTGGTCAAGAGTGGCCTAGGAAAATTTAGAGATTTCTAGGTCATCTTGGGCTGGGATTTTCTAGGCCACGGCAAATTTTGCTCTAATTGTATTCTGTAAGCCATTTTGTGCGGGTTAACACGACTTTTTTTGAGAAAAATGCAGAGATGATCGTGGTCTAGGAAACAAGTTGGCAGTTAAAGATGGCCTAGAAACTTCCAGCGAAGTTCCTAGGCCATCTCGGGCTACACGGTGGGATTTCCTAGGCCACGGCCATTTTCGCTCTAACTGTATCCCGTACGTCGTTTTGTGCGGGTTAGCTCGACTTTTTGAACAAAACCAGTCCCTTTAACCTCCAAAATTTGGAAAATGACGTCATTTTTGTTTATTTTTGCCGATTTTTGTATTTTGGGAGACCAAAAATTAGCACTGTTTACCTATCGCGGGGGCCTTGGTTTCTGATTAAAATGCAAGATTTACGTATGGTTTTTACGTTTTTTTGAATGGCAAAAATTGGTTAAAGAGCGAAAATTTTTGGAGGAATTTCATTGAAAAGTACGATTTTTGAGACTTTTTCGAAAATTTTAAATCAAAGTTTTCCTGCATTTTTTGATGAAATTTCGTTTTTTCCGGGAACTTTAGATTTTATTCGCCAGTTTTAGCCTGAAAAATGAGGAAAATTGCGTTTTTTGGTGGAAAACTCGGAAAAATTTTATAGGGCAAAAAACGAAAAATTTCAC
This sequence comes from Caenorhabditis doughertyi, assembly GCA_963572265.1. Taxonomy (NCBI): domain Eukaryota; kingdom Metazoa; phylum Nematoda; class Chromadorea; order Rhabditida; family Rhabditidae; genus Caenorhabditis; species Caenorhabditis doughertyi. The sequence continues at coordinate 13,544,345 of OY751555.1, forward strand.
GATTTACGCTTTTTTTTCAGCGATTTTAGCAGTTTTCCATTGACTTCAGCACTATTTCTCGCATTTTTAGACAGAAAATCCGGAAAAGTCGGCCCAAATTCGCACTTTGCTGAAAAAAATTTTTTTTTCCCAAAATTTTCGTTTTTCCCTCTATTTTCTCGAATTTTCCACATTTTCCACTGTAAAAATCGCTTTTCCACCCCCGAATTATCCTTACCAGCCTCAACCAAGAGTCCGAACGTGATCAAAGTGCCGATATCCTTCTTCACTTTTTCCGACGCCATTTTGTCGAGTTCTGGACCACCGGCTCCCGGGTAAATCATGTTTTCTGCAAGAAAACTGTTTATTTTTATTATTTTTGTAAAAAAAATCGAAAAATTCGAGAAAAAAGGATGAAAATTGAAGAGAAATGGGGTATATTCGGTTTTAACCCCCCGTCTAAGTGGTTAAACGCCCCCCTTGATAAACACTGGAGAAACCCCCCACATGTAACCTCACTTTTTTTGTGGGGGGTCCAATTATATTCGGTTTTAACCCCCCGTCTAAGTGGTTAAAAGCCCCCCTTGATAAACACTCGTGGGGGGGTCCAATTAAAATTATGTTTAACCCCCCCTCTGCCATGCGAATATGTGGGGGGATTAATTAGAATGGTGATGCATGATAAAGCCCCCCCACCAGCTTCGGATCATAGTGAGCAGCGAAATTTGTTTTTGTTTTTGTTTATTTTTTTACCTATTTTTTTCGTTTTTCTTTCTATTTTTCCCATTTTTTGTTCATTTTTCGACGTTTTTTGTCATAAAACAACTTTTTTATTTTGAAATCAACAAATTTAGATGCTTTCGTCATTGAAATGTGCGTCTGACGTCGCAAGAGCAGTCACGGATGAAGAGAAAGCTCTGGAGCTGTTAGTTGGAGAGGATATTATCAGTATGGATCGTTCATGTAAAAAGTGTGGACAACCGATGGGCTTGAGAAAACGCAAAAATACTTTTGAGGTAATTTTTGTCTGTACTTAGCTCTATTAATTACAGTTATATTTAGTTCCGATGCCGCAAGAGTCGCGAGTCGGACTGTTCTGTTGAAGGATTGAGAAACCATTCGTGGTTCTCCCAGACTCGAGTCCCACTTAAAGATGCTATTATGTTAATTACTCTCTGGATCCAAGAATACAGTTCAAAGCAAATTGTCAAGGAAACAAAGTTATCACCTTCCACTGTCGTAGATTTCAGAAATTATCTCAGAAATGCATGCACAGAGTTAGTGAAACGAATCAATTCCTTCACAATCAATAATAAAGTTTTCAGAATTGTGAAAACTTATCCACCACTCGGAGGTTTGGGAAAAGTTGTGCAAGTGGATGAAAGTGCTGTACACTCACGCAAGTACGGTAGAGGATCAAAGGATAGAGAGCTAACTTGGATTTTTGGAGCCGTTGAAGAAGGATCCCGAAACTGTAAGATCCAAGTCGTAACGAATCGAACTAAGGCGGTTCTGATTCCGATCATGAGAAGCTGGATCGACTCCAAGACCGAAATTCATACAGATTGCCACGCGTCTTATAGAACTCTCGATCGTTTCTTCGCCAAACACCGTTCGGTCAATCACAGCGAGGAATACAAAAAGGTCATGTCTGACGGCACAGTGGTTCATACGAACACAATTGAATCTCTTTGGAAAAGAGTGAAGGACCCACTGAAGAGAGGAAACGGAACTTCTGAAGCTCTGCTGCAGTCCTACCTCGACGAGGTTGTTGTCAGAGAGAAAGAAGGTGCTAATTTCGGAACGGTTATTTGGAAATATATCTCTGATTACTATATCTGAATACATTTTTCCACCGTCTTTTATTGTTGCTGTTATTGATTCATTCATTGTTTTTTTTTAATTATGAATCATTGTTGAATATCTTGAGAATTTGTTTACATCTCTATGTGACAATATTCATTGTTATACTTCTTAAATTCATCTTTCTTTCCAAGATCTAAATGCTTTCAAAATTTCTTGGAAAACTTATACTAGTGGAGGAAGGGGGGGGGGGGGGGGGTCAAACGTCATTGGTTTTGGGGGGCGCTTGTTGTAACACGTGGGGGGTTAAAACCGAAAATTTCCGGGTATATTTATTAAACCCCCCAAATCTGTTGTGGGGGGTCAAAAAGAAATGCTTTGAACCCCCCACATTTCGCCTTAGGATAAAAGCCCCCATCGTTTTAACCCCCCACTTTTCAACGGTAGGGGGGGTTCATCCGGTGCTGCCCCGGATCAGAACTGGCCGGATCAGAACTGCCCCGAATCAGAACCGCGCCCGGATCAGAACTGGACGGATCAGAACTGCCCCGAATCAGAACTGCCCGGATCAGAACTGCCCCGAATCAGAACTCTGTGGCGGGAAAGATTTCGAACTCTAGGTCGGTTATTTTGCCGATATTTATTATTTTGTTTAATAGATTTTGTAGAGAAAAAAATTCTCTATCGAATGGTGTATATTGTGCCTAGGGTTTCTCCAAAAATTATTACAAAAACGGGGAAAAATCAATATTTTCGATGAATTTTTGTTTTCTCTTTTTCTCGATCGAAATTTCCACAAAAACCTAGGGAAAATATACACCATTCGATAGAGAATTTTTTTTTCTACAAAATCTTCTAAACAAAACATAAAAAATCAGCAAAATAATCGACCTGGAGTTCGTCAAATAACCTGCCGCCGGCAGAGTTCTGATTCGGGGCAGTTCTGATCCGGGCAGTTCTGATTCGGGGCAGTTCTGATTCGGGCAGTTCTGATCCGTCCAGTTCTGATCCGGGCGCGGTTCTGATCCGGGGCAGTTCTGATCCGGCCAGTTCTGATCCGGGGCAGCACCGTTCATCCGGCATGTGGGGGGACATTTCGTGTGGGGGGGTAAAACCGAATTTTCCCGAGAAATGGATAATTTTTGATGAAAATTGGGAGAGAAATGATGAAAAAGTGCAATGTGACGTGACGGTGTTTGCAGACTTGTTTACCGTACTCGCCACGAAAATTCCGAAATAAAAATCTATTTTTATCAAATTTCACGGGAAAAAAGCATTAAAAGTGTAGAAAAAACGATAAAGACCACGTCATTTCTTGTTCTTGTCTTGTCCGAAGTGAAATGTGCTTCTCAAAATTGCGAAATAATCAATGCCGCTCTGAAAATGCTCGTTTTTTGCTCAAAAACTGAAAAACCTCAAAGTTATCATATTTCCAGATGGGAAACGATCATAGCAAACGAAAGAACACATCAGAATCAAAGTCAGACGCTGGAAATGCAAAAGAAAAATCGAATCCGCAAATTGATGAGTATTTTTCGCGAATTTCCGATGGAAAAGACGCGGTTTCGGCTGAAAAATTAATTGTAAGCCAGAATTTTTCGCTCAAATTTAATTTAAGATTTGAATTTTCAGCAAATTTTCGATCAAGATTTAGCTGAAAGCCTTCTCAAATATTTTGCCGGTTCAAAAAACGAAAAATTTGTGTCCAGGGAGCAATTTCAACAAAAATTCACACCTCTGTATGGCACTTCAATGGATATCTATGTAAAAAGTGAGTAAATTTTAAAAATATTTTTAAAAAAGCCAAAAAAAAGCGGAAAAGCCCAAAATAACACTGAAAAATCGAAAAGTTTGAAAAAATCATACTTGCAACGGGCCGGGCCGACTTGAAAATCTCCTCCGGCTCGGCCAGGGTCAAAATTTTTTGCACTGAAAAAAAAAGCTTTTTTTTCTGGTTTTTTCAGTAATTGGGGATATCTCTTTTTGAATAACATTTTTGACTATTTTTAGTGGTGAAAAGTCAAAAAATTCGTAAAAATCATATAAAAAATGCGAAAAAACGACCTCAAAATTTCAAAATTTTTTGAATCCGGGCCGATCGGGCCGAGCCGGGCCGACGGGTTGAAGCGGGCCGGCCGGCCCGGAAAATTGCAAGTATGGAAAAAATGGATTCTGATGGCCTAGAAATCGAATTCTCAAAAAAAAACTAGGCCACCAAATCCATTTTTCATGACATTTCCAAATTCAGTTCGTCGAGAGCTTTCAGAAATGTATAATCATGCTCAGGTTTTGAGATATTGACTTTGATGGCCTAGAAAACCAAAAAAGTTCGGCCACCATTCTAAAATCGTCATTTTCAGTTCTTCAACCCGTCCACCATTTCATAAAAGTATGCTCCGACTCGGCGGGTGCATCAGCTATACAAGGAGATGAGGATTTTATAAAGCTCCTAGTAGCCAAAATGGTGAGTGGCCTAGAAACCCAATTTTTAAGAAAGTTAGGCCGTGTGACCTGGAAAACCCCTAACTTCTTTTTCTTCCAGACAGGTGAAAAATCTGGAGAGGAAGCGACACAATCAATGATAAACTGGCGACGAGTGGAATGCGAAAAGTTCACACAGGCGGTGCAGAATCGAGTGGTCGGAGCGGTGACTGGTAATAAAATTGTGAGTTTTTTTTGGAGAAGATATGGTGGCCTAGAAATCCGAAAAAAAACTAGGCCATCGGATGCTTAGGCTCTACCTTGAAGCAGAAAGCTTCGACAAATGTTAAATTACACAAAAAATTAAATTTTTTGTAATCTGAATAATCTAAAACTACCATAACCCGGCTCGTAATTATGGATGAATGGCGATGAAACATTGACGGCCGAATTTTCAAAAAACTAGGCCACCATAAAAGTTAGACCATTGCTTGTCTGCTTGCGTTCTGGGGTGTTTTATTAGGACATCGAATTACACAGTTCTGGCGAAAAATTTTTGGTGGCCGAGTTTTGGTTTTCTAGGCCACCAATTCCTAATTTTCCCCTTGTGGTTCATACTTTATGGCCTAGGTTTCCCACTTTTCAAAATTCTAGGCCATCATGTTTTTCGGGAAAATATGAAAAAACAAGATGAATGATGGCCTAACTTTCCCCTCCTGGTATTCTAGGCCATTTTTTCCTGAAACTCAAAAAACTAGTCCATTTTTCTTCTTTTTGAACAAATTGGCAGTTTGAGAGTACTGAAGAAAGGGTGACCTAAGATTTTAGTGTCAGAAATTCTAGGCCATAGAAAAATTTTCAAAAAATTTAATTTTCAGCCCAATCCGGACTACTCATCGGACATTCTAACGCCTCTCCAAATGTATTATCTCCAGTCATCGCTTCCAAATTTTTATTTTCCCGCGAAGCCATCAGAAACCCCAGGAGATGGTCATTGGACACCTCTTTATACTTCACTTCAACATGGAATAAGTACAAATCGCTTCGAGACCTTTGTTTTCGATTATCGTGGACCTACAGTAACCATTTTTCGATTAAGAGATGAAAGAGTTGTTGCATTGGCTAGTGATCAGGAATGGAGGTGAGATTTTGGAGAGACTAAATGGCTGAAAAATTTTGAAAATCTGAGAAAAAAAGTTTTAGGCCAAGATTTGTTTTTTAATGAGGAAAAACTTTGAAAAAAACTCTAGAGTGGCCTAGAAACCCTTTCCTAGGCTACCAATAAAAAATCTTGCCAAAAATCTAGACAATCAACTAAAGGCTGAAACTGTTTAAAAATCTGAAAAAAATGTTTCGGCCAAGAAATTTTTTTATTTGAAAATTCTGAGAAAAATTGCTGAAAACTGTGAAAATTGTCGAAACTACGCCAGAGATATTTTTAGTGACCTATAAATCTTTTACTAGGCCAGCAGTTGAACAAAAAATTTGCAAAAAAAAAAAATGAAAACACATCACCAAACTTTTTTTCAGAAATTTGAATTTGAAAAAAAAACTATTTTGCCAAAAATTTATTTGAAAAATTCGAGGAGACACGAATATCAACTAAAAATATGAAAAACTAATTTTTCAAAAAAAACTGAAAATTCGAAAATTCTCTAAAAACTACAGTAACCCAACCAGTTTCAGTTCAATCATCATTTCGATAGAATTTTTGGAATCAGCGCTCCAAGACCTTTCAAATGAGTATAATCATGACTAGGTTTCAAAAAGCTGTTCTTGATGGCCTAGGAATCCAAAAATTTAGTATTCTAGACCACAGAAAAATAGTTTCCAAACCTAGTCATGATTATACTCATTTGAAAGCTCTTAAAATGCTCTATTCGAAAATCTAGTCAGAAATAAAAATTGACTGAAACTGGCCGTGTTACAGTAGTTTCAAAAATTTCAAAAAAAATTTATTTTTGAGCTTTCAGGAGAAAATTTGTTTCGATTTTCGAAAAATTTCATGAATTTCTAAAAGGAGCTACCAAAATTTCAGATTCCTAAAAAAAATTATTCAATAAAAATGATTCCAATTTTATTATTTTTGCAGACACTCTGGCACTCGTTTCGGTGGCAGTTTCACAAGTTTTTTCGAGATTCTCCCACAAATTCGTCGAATTGATGCATCGAATTCAATCTACTGTAATCTGAAAATTCGTTCAATGGCCTATGGTCTCAATTTCAAAGAGGAACTGAAAATTGGAAAAGATTTCGATGAAATTTTGGATATTGAAGTGTGGGGATGTGCTGGTGCTGCCACTTTGAATGATCAACAAAAGCTCAAGAACTGGCAGAAACAACAGGTATGTTAGGAAATGATGGCCTAGAAAAAGCTAGGCCATCATGTTTTTTTTGTAAAAAAGCCTTGCAAAACAGCCTGAAACTGCGAAAATTGAAATTTTGGGTCCCGCCACGAAAAATTTAGAACTTTTTAAAACTACCGTAATCCTGCAGTTTTAAGGCTGATTTTAATTTTGATAGCAGTTTTGAAATTAGCAGAAAGAGGGCTTTAAAATAAGTATAATCATGCCTTGGTTTAGAGAATTTTGATTTGGTAGCCTAGAAAACCAACATTTCGAAACTTCAGCCACCATAATTTTCTTTTTCTTAGATAGGCCGATAGTAGGCTCGTTTTTGAGCATATATGCACAAAAATGTAAAATTCAAAGAAAAAATATTGGTTTCAGGTGGCCTAAGTTTAGAATTTCTAGGCCACGAATCCCTTATCAGCTTTTTTTCGCTTTTGGTGGCCTAGGAAACCAGAAGACTGGAAGAACTCGGCCATGAAAAACTTGGCCTAGAACGATGGTGGCCTAGGAAATGGCCTAGGACGATGGTGGCCTAGTAATCCAAATCAAGAAATTTCTCGTCAATTTTTCCGAAGGATCCCTATTGTAAGGTGCCTGTATTATTTTTTCACTAAAAGCAATGCAATGCAACTTTGGTGGACTAGTTTTGGATTTCTAGGCCACGAAGCCCTTATCATTGGTTTTGGTGGCCTAGAAAAACAAATTTAGAAACTTCTCGGCCGTTTTCCTAAAGAGAGGTGCCTGTGTTAATTTCACACTGAAAGTAGAAAATGACACTTTGGTGGCCTAGTTTTGGATTTCTAGGTCACCAAATCAAAATTTTCCAAACCTAGTCGTAATTATATTCTTTTGAAAGGTCTCAACAAACTGATTCCAAAAATCCAGTCGAAATTGAAATTGAACCCAAAACTTTTCACTTTCAGGCAGAAAAACACAAAAAAGTGCCACTTCCCGGTAATTGGGATGATAATCCGGATAAGACACTTCTCGAAATGGCGGGATTTCAATTTTCGAACGAGCGAGCCGCAATGGATATGGAGGCAAAACGAAAAGAGCAAGATGAGAAGAGTCAATCGGAAAAAAGCAATTCGGAAAAATAGATTTTTTTCTCTGAAGGGAAAAATCGATAATTTATTGATTGATTTCTTGTAGAAATGTGTATAATAATAATTTGTGTGTTCATTTTTTAGTGTATAGTGTCACTTATTCGAAATTTCTGCTATTCACTTGTATTCTTTTTTTTTCTCTTGTAATGAAGCTCAGAATTGGTTCAAAATGGTCCGAAATAATATGAAAAATGTATGAAAACCGTTGAAAATTATATTTGAAGATTCTGAAGAAAAAATGGCCGAGAAGGATTTCCTAGGCCACGGCCAAGGTCCACAAGTTTTGTCTTAATGGCCTAGAAATACAAGACCTAGGCCACGGCCATCGTTTTCTAAAAATTTTATTTTTTATTTTTCGAAATCCGAATCGGGTCGATCCGCCAATTTGCAAGTATGGAAAAATGGCCGACATGGGTTTTCTAGGCCACGGCCAAGTTTCACAAATTAAGTCTTTGTGGCCTAGAAATACAAGAATTAGGCCATGAAAATAGTTGAAAAAAGGCAATGTTTTTAAAAATTTTCTGTTCAAATTTTAGAAAAAAAAGCCTTCAAAAATGTTTTTGTTCAATTTTTTGACCAAAAAATTGAAAAATCCGTTTTTATCAAAAAATTGAACCTTGAAAAAAAAACACATTTTTCAAATATTTTCGAGTTTAAATTCAAATCTTCCCGTATAATCTTAAAACTCCTTTCATCTTTTTTTTTCCTTCTCATCTCTTTAAGAAATCGCTTGTTACATTTGAACATTCCCATTCGAAATCTATCAATTAATCTGCACCTGTTACCTATTTATAAGCCATAAAAGTGGTGGGAGGGGCCTCTTTGTCGGTCTCCTTTTGTATGTACTCTGATGTCTGTTTTTCTGTTGAGATCCCCGGCCGTGTGACGTCACGAGGTGACAGTCAATTTGACTTTTTGTGCGCATTTTCCCATGAGAGGGGACGCTCATGTTTAGCCCCGCCCACAATTAGCCCCGCCCTCTTTGTCGGTCTCCCTTTTTGTGTGTAATCTGATGTCTTTACCACCCCAATAAATATATGGACTCTAAAATTGGATCATTATTTTAAACGTCTGTGCATATGGTTAATTTTATTGATTTCAAACAAATTGTCATCTTGTGACGGGTCCCAACTGGAAAACTTTCATGGTATTTTGTTTTTATTTTTTAAGGGAGGCTTCTCATGTCTAAAGATTGGGTTCAAAATTATTTGGCACTGAAAAAAAATTTTTTTCGTCTTTTTTTCGATAACTGTAGGAGTGGATTTCTAAAAAAAATTAAAGATATTTGTGTCCGAAAAAAGTCAGAAATTTCATCAAAATAAAAAAAAATGAAGGAATAACCCCAATTTTTCAAAGTTTTTCAAAATCCGGGCCAGCAAAATTTCCCATCAGCCAAAGACAGGCCGGCCCGCCAATTCGCAAGTATGGTAAATTGGCCGAGAAGGGTTTTCTAGGCCACGGTCATGTTCCACAAGTTTAAAAACGTGATTGTTTCCACTGAAAAAAACGGTGACGCCCGACAAATAATTTTCAAATTTTCAAAAATAGTTTTTTTTTCGAGAAAAGCTTTCGTGTTGACCTCTACGTCACGCCCTTTTCATATCGCCCCATTTCTGCCCCTACATAAGCTCTGAAATCGGCGAAAATCGTCAGTTCTCGGTATTCGAGCACGATGGCCAGCTCCTCCTCCTGGTCCCTTCTGGTCCCTTCTGGCTCCTCCTACTGGCAACGCTTTCAACTTCAGGACGGCTCCATGCAGTGGTTGGGCACCGCCCGAAAAGGTACAATTTCGAAGCTCCGGCTTTTTTATGCTTCTAATAGGACTTGCCACACGAGTACCCATCGAGGGTAGGAAAGCGCGCTCTAATGATAAATTGATGATTTCCGCTGCGTACCTCAATTTCGAGCGAATTTTCAAGGAAATGCGGCCAAGCTGAGTATTAAACGTTTTTATCAATAGAGCGCGCTTACCTACCCTCGCTGGGAACCCGTGTGCCGCGGTAGTGTGACGTCACAAGGTGACAATCAATTTGACCTTTTGTGCGCATTCTCCCGCCTCTCTTTCCAAAGGAGAACACGCTGACGTCACCCCCTTTTCCCGCCCTTTTTAATCAATACACAATGGGACTCTCTGCACAGTCGGCACGACTTTCCGTAAAAGGACGCTCATGTTTAGCCCCGCCCACAATTCGCTCCGCCCACAATTAGCCCCGCCCATCTGTCTCATTCATTCGACTATTTAGGGGGAGGGGCCTCTTTGTCGGTCTCCTTTTGTATGTACTCTGATGTCTGTTTTTCTGTTGAGATTCCCGGCCGTGTGACGTCACGAGGTGACAGTCAATTTGACCTTTTGTGCGCATTTTCCCATGAAAGGGGACGCTCATGTTTAGCCCCGCCCACAGTTAGCCCCGCCCACAATTAGCCCCGCCCATCTGTCTCATTCATTCTCATTCATTCGACCATTCATTCTGCATTTTTGTCTTTTCCCCCTTTTTTTTTCTTCATCCCGTCTTCTCTCTCTGGTCCATTCTGGGCCGTCTTCCTCCTGTATTTTCTTCTTACCTCCCGACTTTTTCTCCTTCTATTTAGCCTTGGACTTGGATTGGACTTGATTTGGGCTTGGTTTTGGCCTGAATGGACTTGATTTGGGCTGGGTTTAGGCCTGAACGGACTTGATTTGGGCTTGGTTTTGGCCTGAACGGACTTGATTTGGGCTAGGTTTTGACTTGAATGGACTTTGGACTGGCTTAATTTGGACTTGAATGGGCCTCATTTGGGGTTGGATGAACTTAGGCTCAATTCGAGCAAAAAAAGGCTCAATTTGGGCTGGAATGGGCTTAATTTGGACTTAAATGGGCCTGATTCGGGCTTGGATGGGTCTTATTTGGGCATGAATGGGCCTAAATGGACTTGATTTGGGCTGGCCTAATTTGAGCTTGAATGGGATTAAAACGGACTTGAATGAGCCTTGATTTGGACTGGAATGGGCCTTGATTTGGACTGGAATGGGCATATTTTGGGCTTAAAGGGGCCTAATTTGGGCTTGAAGGAGCCTAATTTGGGCTGAAAAAGGGCTGATAGGTCTTGTTGGGATACTTGGACTAAAACTGGACTAAAAAAATTTTTTTACTTTCTTTCTCTGCCTCTCGTTCTCTGACTCTCGTTCTCTGACCGTTTTTTCCGTTCTCTGACTCTCGTCTCCCACCCCTCATTCCGATTTTAATTGTTTATTTTTCCAGGTTTGGCGACAACTCCGATCCAACTCCAAGTGCAACTCCAACGTCAACTTCATTGTCAACTCCAAGTCCCACTCCATTATCAACTCCAAAAATCACAATGCCAGCACACGTCCGGGTCTCGCCGATCCCCAATAGTTTGCTTCGAGAGCCCGTTCCACCTGTGGGGAACGAAGCTCTGCGGAGGGCCAGAACCTCGATTCCGGGTGGGAGTCGGGGCGCTCTGTGCAGATGGTCAACCAGGAGATTCGACTCTCCTGTCAACCCCGCCCCCTTTTTTTGGGGTTGGCCGGGGGGATCGAACCTTCTGGTTCGATCATTTGCACCAGAGCGCCTCGAAACCCATCTGGGATTTGAGGTTCTGGTCCCTCTGCGGAGCCTAGTTCCCCCAGCTGGAACCGGGTTAGCGGAGCTAAACTATTGGGGATCGGCGAGGCGGGTTTTGGGTTAGTGGGACCGGACCGTGTAGGTAAGTTGTTAGTGGATCAATCGATTATCGATTGATTTTATCGATTGATTGGATGGATGGATGGATGGATCAATGGATCAATGGATGAATGATGTCATGGATCGGCTTCCCCCCGGATTCATTTGGAATGGCACTTCCGGCTTCAGATTCTCCTGGCTCCTGGTTTGAAGGTCGATAGCCCCCCGGATCAAAATTAGGTCAGTTTGTCTCCCCCTCCCCCAAAAAAAAATTCTGAAATTCCGGAAAAATCTGGAATTCCAGAAAGTTCTGAAATTCCCAAAAATTCTGAAATTCCCAAAAATTCTGAAATTTCCAAAAATTCTGAAATTTCCAAAAATTCTGAAATTCTGGAAAATTTTGAAATTCCCCAAAAGTGCCCCTTTCCCAAAAAAAAAACTCCTTTTTCCACCCCGAAAATTTATTTCCAGTGGTTCCAAAGGCTGAAGACGTGGCAACAACTTCTCGATTTCAATGTGTTGGCAGTGATGAAGTGTGGCGGTCCAATTCCAGTGCAATTTTCAAAAATTGTTAGGTTGGTCTCTTTTCAAGTTTTAGTCCCAAACCAGACAATTTTTCAGAGACGAGATCCAACTCCCAACTCACTCGCCAACTCCCAACTCCAACTCCAAATTCACTGATGAGGATCGTCTGGCGGCGTGTGAGACGTGCCGTGGCAAAAAGATTTTGCTGGAGTTGACACAGACACCGGATCAACCGATAAATGTTGTGGCGTAAGTTTCATTTAATTTGGTCTCTTTGGCTTAATTAACCTCATCCCATTTTCAGTCCTGACTCCATGGCTCTTCTCTGATACTCATCTGGAACCACTGGAGCCCCGCCCACAAAGATGCAAAGATGCCAAATGACACATCTCTGTCATGCTATTGCCACCCAATCATCACCTTCCTGTCAACCCCGCCCCCCTTTGACGTCATGGATCTGCTCCCCGGATTTATTTAATGGCACTTACGACTTCAAATTCTCCTGACTTCTGGTTTGAAGGTCGATAGCTCCCCGGATCGAAATTTTGTTAATTTGTCTCCCCTTCCCCCCCTCAAGCCCCGAATCGTCCGGAATTCTCGATTTCAATGTTGGCAGTGATGAAGTGTGGCGGAGCTAGTGCAATTTTTACAGATTGTAAGGTGGGTCTTCCTCCAAGTTTTAGTCCCAACCAGACAATTTTTCAGAGATGAGCTCCAACAACTCCAACTTCTGTGACTCTCCAACACCTCACTCGCCAACTCCCAACTCCCACTCCAACCCCAGTTCATTTTGATCACTGATGAGGATCGTCTGGCGGCGTGTAAGACGTTCCGTGGCCAAAATGTCCTGGAGTCAGAAAGGTTATCTGCCTCCCACCCCTGAGAGCCCACATCCCCGGATGATGTACTAGATTTTTGTGGAGTTGACACAGACACCGGATCAACCGATTAATGCCGTACGTTTCAAATTGGTCTCTTTGGCTTAATTAACCTCAGCCCATTTTCAGTCCTGACTCCATTGCTCTTCTTCCATACTCATCTGGAACCACTGGAGCCCCGCCCACAAAGATGCCCAACTGACTCATCTGTGCCATGCTGGACAATGCCACGAAACACATTAAAACTAATTGCTCCGGCCTCATTTTTGGCAAGAAAAAACCCGCATGGACCTCTTGCTCCCCTGACCCTTGCTCCTCTGCACTCAACACCATGTTGGAGACGATTGTATTGGGTATGACTGGTCTCTCTTTTTCAAAAAATTCCCCCCGCGCCCAAAAAGTTTTGAACCTCAAAAAAAAATTTGAAATTCCGGAAAGTTCCTCTCCCCCTAAAAATTGCTGAAATTCCAAAAAATTCCCTTCCCCCAAAAAAAATTTCTGGTCCTTTCTGGTCTTCATACGGTGATCCAAGACGGTTAAGAGATATATTTCCCCAATATATTCGGCAGATGAATAGGATCGTGTACAACTGCCCTTATAATGCAGTTGTACCGTCTGGTTCGTTAGCTGAATCGGGAATAAATTGCCTCTTTTTTTGCCGTTTCGGACACACACCTTTAAGCCCAAAAAATTCTGTATTTCCAAAAAAGGATTTTTTTCCAGAAGTTTCTTTTTTAGAAAGTCCTTTATTCAGAAGGTTTTTTTTCAAATGGTTTTTTTTTCAGAATGTTTTGGTTCTTTTTGGAAAGAAGTACTTTTTTCCAGGAGGATTTTTTTGGATGATCCATTTTTCAGAAGGTACTTTTTTTCAGATGGTTTCTTTTTTACAATAAATTCCACAACCCCTTTTTGAGTACGGTTGGCCAAGTTTTTGCCTGCCATTGCAAGTTTGCAATTCCTTTGTCTGCCAAGTTTTTCCAGGTCCTTTCTCCACAAGGTTTTTTCTCCAGATCTCCAGATTTGGTCCTTTTTGGAAAGAAGGTGCTTTTTCCAGAAGGTCCATTCTTTTCAGAAGGTCCTTTTTTTAGAAGGTCCTTTTTTTCCGGAAGGTCCGTTTTTTCTGAAGGTTTTATTCAGAAGGTCCTTTTTTTCAGAAGGTCCTTTTTTCCGGAAGGTCCGTTTTTTCTGAAGGTTTTATTCAGAAGGTCCTTTTTTTCAGAAGGTCTGTTTTTTCAGAAGGTCCGTTTTTTCTGAAGGTTTTATTCAGAAGGTCCTTTTTTCAGAAGGTCTGTTTTTTCAGAAGGTCCGTTTTTTTCTGAAGATTTTATTCAGAAGGTCCTTTTTTTCAGAAGGTCCTTTTTTCCGGAAGGTCCGTTTTTTCTGAAGGTTTTATTCAGAAGGTCCTTTTTTTCAGAAGGTCCTTTTTTCAGAAGGTCTGTTTTTTCAGAAGGTCCTTTTTTCAGAAGGTCCGTTTTTTCTGAAGGTTTTATTCAGAAGGTCCGTTTTTTCTGAAGGTCTGTTTTTTTTCAGAAGGTCTGTTTTTTCAGAAGGTCCGTTTTTTCTGAAGGTTTTATTCAGAAGGTCCTTTTTTTCAGAAGGTCCTTTTTTTCAGAAGGTCCGTTTTTTCTGAAGGTTTTATTCAGAAGGTCCGTTTTTTCTGAAGGTCTGTTTTTTTTCAGAAGGTCTGTTTTTTTTCAGAAGGTCTGTTTTTTTCAGAAGGTCTGTTTTTTCAGAAGGTCCTTTTTTCAGAAGGTCCGTTTTTTCTGAAGGTTTTATTCAGAAGGTCCGTTTTTTCTGAAGGTCTGTTTTTTTTCAGAAGGTCTGTTTTTTTTTCAGAAGGTCTGTTTTTTTCAGAAGGTCTGTTTTTTCAGAAGGTCCTTTTTCAGAAGGTCCGTTTTTTCTGAAGGTTTTATTCAGAAGGTCCTTTTTTCAGAAGGTCCGTTTTTTTCATAAGGTTCGTTTTTTTCAGAAGGTCCGTTTTTTCTGAAGGTCTGTTTTTTCAGAAGGTCTGTTTTTTTTCAGAAGGTCTGTTTTTTTCAGAAGGTCTGTTTTTTTTCAGAAGGTCCGGTTTTTTCATAAGGTCCGTTTTTTTTTATTAAGAAGGTCTGTTTTTTTTAAGAAGGTCTGTTTTTTTTTTAAGAAGGTCTGTTTTTTTTGTTAAGAAGGTTAGTTTTTTTGTTAAGAAGGTCTGTTTTTTTGTTAAGAAGGTCTGTTTTTTTTTGTTAAGAAAGGTCTGTTTTTTTTTTGTTAAGAAGGTCTGTTTTTTTTTTGTTAAGAAGGTCTGTTTTTTTGTTAAGAAGGTCAGTTTTTTTTTGTTAAGAAGGTCTGTTTTTTTTGTTAAGAAGGTTAGTTTTTTTGTTCAAAAGTTCTGTTTTTTTTTGTTAAGAAGGTCAGTTTTTTTTTTGTTAAGAAGGTCTGTTTTTTTTTTGTTAAGAAGGTCTGTTTTTTTGTTAAGAAGGTCTGTTTTTTTTGTTAAGAAAGGTCTGTTTTTTTTTGTTAAGAAGGTCTGTTTTTTTCTGTTAAGAAGGTCTGTTTTTTTTGTTAAGAAGGTTAGTTTTTTTGTTCAAAAGTTCTGTTTTTTTTTGTTAAGAAGGTCAGTTTTTTTTTTGTTAAGAAGGTCTGTTTTTTTTTTGTTAAGAAGGTCTGTTTTTTTGTTAAGAAGGTCTGTTTTTTTTGTTAAGAAAGGTCTGTTTTTTTTTGTTAAGAAGGTCTGTTTTTTTTGTTAAGAAGCTCTGTTTTTTTGTTAGGAAGGTCAGTTTTTTTTTTGTTAAGAAGGTCTGTTTTTTTTGTTCAAAAGTTCTGTTTTTTTTTTGTTAAGAAGGTCTGTTTTTTTTTTGTTAAGAAGGTCTGTTTTTTTTTTGTTCAAAAGTTCTGTTTTTTTTTGTTAAGAAGGTCGGTTTTTTTTTCCAATTTTTTGGTTTTTTTTCCCAATTTTTTGTTTTTTTTTTTCAATTGTTCGGTTTTTTTTTTCAATTGTTTGGTTTTTTTTTCAATTTTTTGGTTTTTTTTTCATTTTTTTGGTTTTTTTTTTTCAATTTTTTGGTTTTTTTTTTCAATTTTTGGTTTTTTTTTTCAATTTTTTGGTTTTTTTTTCGGTTTTTTTTTCATTTTTTTTGGTTTTTTTTGCAATTTTTTTGGTTTTTTTTTTCAATTTTTTTGGTTTTTTTTTTCAATTTTTGGTTTTTTTTTCAATTTTTTGATTTTTTTTTTGGTTTTTTTTTCAATTTTTTTGGTTTTTTTTCCAATTTTTTTGGTTTTTTTTTCATTTTTTTTTGGTTTTTTTTTTCAATTTTTTTGGTTTTTTTTTCAATTTTTTTGGTTTTTTTTTTCCAATTCTTTTGGTTTTTTGACCAAACGAATCGACCTTTTTCACAAATCGACCTTTTTGACAAATTGACCTTTTTAACGAATCGACCTTTTTAACGAATCGACCTTTTTAACGAATTGACCTTTTTGACAAATCGACCTTTTTAACGAATTGACATTTTTAACGAATCGACTTTTTTAACGAATTGACCTTTTTAACAAATCGACCTTTTTAACGAATTGACCTTTTTAACGAATTGACCTTTTTGACAAATCGACCTTTTTAACGAATTGACATTTTTAACGAATCGACTTTTTTAACGAATTGACCTTTTTAACAAATCGACCTTTTAAACGAATTGACCTTTTTGACAAATCGACCTTTTTGACAAATCGACCTTTTTAACGAATTGACATTTTTAACGAATCGACCTTTTTAACGAATTGACATTTTTAACGAATCGACCTTTTTAACGAATTGACCTTTTTGACAAATCGACCTTTTTAACGAATTGACCTTTTTGACAAATCGACCTTTTTAACGAATTGACATTTTTAACGAATCGACCTTTTTAACGAATTGACATTTTTAACGAATCGACCTTTTTAACGAATTGACCTTTTTGACAAATCGACCTTTTTAACGAATTGACATTTTTTCGACCTTTTTAAAAAAAACAAATCGATCTTTCAACAAAACAAAATGACCTTTTTAACAAAACAAATCGACCTTTTTAACGAATCGACTTTTTTAACGAATTGACCTTTTTAACAAATCGACCTTTTTAACGAATCGACCTTTTTAACGAATTGACCTTTTTGACAAATCGACCTTTTTAACGAATTGACATTTTTTCGACCTTTTTAAAAAAAACAAATCGATCTTTCAACAAAACAAAATGACCTTTTTAACAAAACAAATCGACCTTTTTAACGGAACAAATCGATCTTTTAACGAAACAAAATGACCTTTTTAACAAAACAAATCGACTTTTTAAAGGAATAAAAAGATCTTTTCAACGAAACAAAATGACCTTTTTAACAAAACAAATCGATCTTTTTAACAAACAAATAAATCTTCTTGGCCAAATATTACAGAATTTCTCGATTTTTAGTTCCAAAAAGTCTATGTTTATTCCATCAGAATCCTTTAAACAGCCAGAGAAATAGTGGTCAAGGTGATATTTCGGAAAAGAATTGTCTCCCAATCAGCAGATGAACCAGACGGTAAAACTGCACCGCTTTGGGCAGTCCTACACGATCCTATTCATCAGATGAGTAAGTGGGAATTCCTCCGATCATCCAACATGCACTGATAACAAAAGTTAGGCCATTCCGGTCAAAGTTAGGCCATCAGAAAGAAATTCAAATAGTTTGGACAGCGAGAATTTGGCCGTTTAAACGAAAGTTAGGCCATTGGGACAAAATTTCGGACATTCGAGCAGAACTTCGGCCATCAAAGATTGCGCGGCATTTTGTTTCAAAATTTGGCGATAAATTCAGAATTTCGGTTTTTTTTTGGGCTAAATTTTTGATCTGCGCAGTAGTCATAAAAACCATCAGCTTAGTCATTCGGCCAAAAATGGCCAAATCACTAGACTGGCCAAACGGTGAAAGTGGGGTTTGGGGGAGAAAAAATCGGCATTTTCAACGAAACAAATCGACCTTTAGCGTAATTTGCTTTTTTGATAGGTAGATCCCAATGAGCATCAAATGAGAGCTTTGGAGTTTTTGTTACAAATTTTCGGGTATTTGTTTTTTTTTAGCAAAAAAAGTTTGTTGAACAGAGAGAGTTTTTAATTGAAATTGATTTTTCTCATCCCTTGTAACCATTTGACTCCATAAAAATTTGAATTTACCGACACCCTAACACATGTTTATTATCCCGAATGTACCAATTCCTTCTTTCATGAACCGCTTGTTAAATGACAACGAGAGTCCGCACAACCTCCTTTGTCGGTTTCCTTTTATGTCTTATTGATTCATTTCAAATCTTCTTCTTATTCGGAACCCACCAAATTTTTTATGGTCCCTTCCCGTGAGACGACGCTAGTCCTTTACCCCCGCCCACCAGAACGCCCCGTTTTTTTCTCCAGGTCCATACCAGTTGTATTCGGTTCATTACATCTCATTGATTCGACCAGTGCG
The DNA here is from genome assembly GCA_963572265.1 of Caenorhabditis doughertyi. Lineage (NCBI taxonomy): Eukaryota > Metazoa > Nematoda > Chromadorea > Rhabditida > Rhabditidae > Caenorhabditis > Caenorhabditis doughertyi. The sequence goes on from OY751555.1 coordinate 13,562,524, forward strand.
GCCGGATCATCATTCCCTTATTCCCTTCAGTATTCCCTACAGTATTCACTACAGTATTCTCTACCAGTGATCGGAGACGGGGCAACAATGCATGATAAGCAACGAATGATAATCACGTATGTCATTATTTGGTGAGGACACCGTTTAAATATGGGTGAGAAGTAGGGGATCCATATCAAATACATATTTGATATGGACCCCCTATTCCTAACCCAACGTCTATGATAGATAGACGGTATCAATCAATAGGTATTATTGGGGAATTTTGGGATATTTTTGGAAAAATTTGGGATTTTTAAAGAAATTTTTGGGATTTTCTTGGAAAATTTTGGGACTTTTTTTTAGGAAAATGTTGATTTCTTTTTAGAAAATTTAGAATTTTTGTGAAAAATTTTGGGCCTTTTTGAAGAAATTTTTGGGATTTTTTTAAAAGAAAATGTTGGGATTTTTTAAAATATTTTGGGATTTTTCATAGAAAAGTGTTGGAAATTGAATGAAAAATGGCAGAAGTACTAATTTTCACACGGGGAATCCAAAACCCAGAAATCAAAGAAAAATTCTCGGACTGGAAAAACTCGGGGTCTTTTTGTCGTTTTTAGCCCTCAAAGTTGGAAGGACCCTCAAGTATTGTCCCGATCCATTCTGAGCCGAGTTACAGTCAACTTGTTTCAACGTTTGATTTCCAGAAACTTCAGATGTATGTAAAGTTTGATTTTTTCGAAAAATATTTCTTGTTAAAAATGGATTGTGCGACGTAAAAAGTTGTTCTCAAAACGAAGTTTGAGAGGGGAACAGGAAATAATGCTGCAAAACATGGAAAAAAAATAAAAACACGGAAATGTCAGACTCCGCCCACTTGGTGTCTCGTTTCTCTGGGCGACTCGTCTCGCCTTCTTTTTTTTCATACAATTAGTTGTATTTTTTTTCATTTTTATTCTTTTTTTATCTACTTCATTTATTTTGTAATCAAAGAATAACATCCGGTGAACATCTCGTTACCGGTGAACATCCGGTGAACAACCGGTGAACGTCCGGTGAACGTCCGGTGAACATCCGGTGAACATCCGGTGAACGTCCGGTGAACGTCCGGTGAACATCCGGTGAACATCCGGTGAACGTTCGGTGAACGTCCGGTGAACATCCGGTGAACGTCCGGTGAACGTCCGGTGAACGTCCGGTGAACATCCGGTGAACATCCGGTGAACATCCGGTGAACGTCCGGTGAACGTCCGGTGAACATCCGGTGAACATCCGGTGAACGTCCGGTGAACATCCGGTGAACGTCCGGTGAACGTCCGGTGAACATCCGGTGAACATCCGGTGAACGTCCGGTGAACATCCGGTGAACGTCCGGTGAACGTCCGGTGAACGTCCGGTGAACATCCGGTGAACGTCCGGTGAACATCCGGTGAACAACCGGTGAACGTCCGGTGAACGTCCGGTGAACATCCGGTGAACATCCGGTGAACATCCGGTGAACGTCCGGTGAACGTCCGGTGAACGTCCGGTGAACATCCGGTGAACATCCGGTGAACGTCCGGTGAACATCCGGTGAACGTCCGGTGAACATCCGGTGAACATCCGGTGAACGTCCGGTGAACATCCGGTGAACGTCCGGTGAACATCCGGTGAACATCCGGTGAACGTCCGGTGAACATCCGGTGAACGTCCGGTGAACATCCGGTGAACATCCGGTGAACGTCCGGTGAACATCCGGTGAACGTCCGGTGAACATCCGGTGAACATCCGGTGAACGTCCGGTGAACGTCCGGTGAACGTCCGGTGAACATCCGGTGAACATCCGGTGAACGTCCGGTGAACATCCGGTGAACGTCCGGTGAACATCCGGTGAACATCCGGTGAACGTCCGGTGAACATCCGGTGAACGTCCGGTGAACGTCCGGTGAACATCCGGTGAACGTCCGGTGAACGTCCGGTGAATGTCCGGTGAACATCCGGTGAACAACCGGTGAACATCCGGTGAACATCCGGTGAACGTCCGGTGAACAACCGGTGAACGTCCGGTGAACGTTCGGTGAACGTTCGGTGAACGTTCGGTCACGGGAAGGGACCATAAAAAATTTGGTGAGTTCCGAATAAGAAGAAGATTTGAAATGAATCAATAAGTCATAAAAGGAAACCGACAAAGGAGGTTGTGCGGACTCTCGTTGTCATTTAACAAGCGGTTCATAAAAGAAGGACTCGGTACATTTGGGATAATAAACATGTGTTAGGGTGACGGTAAATTCAAATTTTTATGGAGTCAAATGGTTACAAGAGATGAGAAAAATCAATTTCAATTAAAAAATTTAGCCCAAAAAAATACCGAAATTTTGAGTTTATTGCCAAATTTTGAATCAAAATGCCGCGCAATCTTTGATGGCCGAAGTTCTGCTCGAATGTCCGAAATTTTGTCGCAATGGCCTAACTTTCGTTTAAACGGCCAAATTCTCGCTGTCCAAACTATCTGAATTTCATTCTGATGTCGGAAAAGAATTGTCTCCCAATCAGCAGATGAACCAGACGGTAAAACTGCACCGCTTTGGGCAGTCCTACACGATCCTATTCATCAGATGAGTAAGTGGGAATTCCTCCGATCATCCAACATGCACTGATAACAAAAGTTAGGCCATTCCGGTCAAAGTTAGGCCATCAGAAAGAAATTCAAATAGTTTGGACAGCGAGAATTTGGCCGTTTAAACGAAAGTTAGGCCATTGGGACAAAATTTCGGACATTCGAGCAGAACTTCGGCCATCAAAGATTGCGCGGCATTTTGTTTCAAAATTTGGCGATAAATTCAGAATTTCGGTTTTTTTTTGGGCTAAATTTTTGATCTGCGCAGTAGTCATAAAAACCATCAGCTTAGTCATTCGGCCAAAAATGGCCAAATCACTAGACTGGCCAAACGGTGAAAGTGGGGTTTGGGGGAGAAAAAATCGGCATTTTCAACGAAACAAATCGACCTTTAGCGTAATTTGCTTTTTTGATAGGTAGATCCCAATGAGCATCAAATGAGAGCTTTGGAGTTTTTGTTACAAATTTTCGGGTATTTGTTTTTTTTTAGCAAAAAAAGTTTGTTGAACAGAGAGAGTTTTTAATTGAAATTGATTTTTCTCATCCCTTGTAACCATTTGACTCCATAAAAATTTGAATTTACCGACACCCTAACACATGTTTATTATCCCGAATGTACCAATTCCTTCTTTCATGAACCGCTTGTTAAATGACAACGAGAGTCCGCACAACCTCCTTTGTCGGTTTCCTTTTATGTCTTATTGATTCATTTCAAATCTTCTTCTTATTCGGAACCCACCAAATTTTTTATGGTCCCTTCCCGTGAGACGACGCTAGTCCTTTACCCCCGCCCACCAGAACGCCCCGTTTTTTTCTCCAGGTCCATACCAGTTGTATTCGGTTCATTACATCTCATTGATTCGACCAGTGCGGCCGGATCATCATTCCCTTATTCCCTTCAGTATTCCCTACAGTATTCACTACAGTATTCTCTACCAGTGATCGGAGACGGGGCAACAATGCATGATAAGCAACGAATGATAATCACGTATGTCATTATTTGGTGAGGACACCGTTTAAATATGGGTGAGAAGTAGGGGATCCATATCAAATACATATTTGATATGGACCCCCTATTCCTAACCCAACGTCTATGATAGATAGACGGTATCAATCAATAGGTATTATTGGGGAATTTTGGGATATTTTTGGAAAAATTTGGGATTTTTAAAGAAATTTTTGGGATTTTCTTGGAAAATTTTGGGACTTTTTTTTAGGAAAATGTTGATTTCTTTTTAGAAAATTTAGAATTTTTGTGAAAAATTTTGGGCCTTTTTGAAGAAATTTTTGGGATTTTTTTAAAAGAAAATGTTGGGATTTTTTAAAATATTTTGGGATTTTTCATAGAAAAGTGTTGGAAATTGAATGAAAAATGGCAGAAGTACTAATTTTCACACGGGGAATCCAAAACCCAGAAATCAAAGAAAAATTCTCGGACTGGAAAAACTCGGGGTCTTTTTGTCGTTTTTAGCCCTCAAAGTTGGAAGGACCCTCAAGTATTGTCCCGATCCATTCTGAGCCGAGTTACAGTCAACTTGTTTCAACGTTTGATTTCCAGAAACTTCAGATGTATGTAAAGTTTGATTTTTTCGAAAAATATTTCTTGTTAAAAATGGATTGTGCGACGTAAAAAGTTGTTCTCAAAACGAAGTTTGAGAGGGGAACAGGAAATAATGCTGCAAAACATGGAAAAAAAATAAAAACACGGAAATGTCAGACTCCGCCCACTTGGTGTCTCGTTTCTCTGGGCGACTCGTCTCGCCTTCTTTTTTTTCATACAATTAGTTGTATTTTTTTTCATTTTTATTCTTTTTTTATCTACTTCATTTATTTTGTAATCAAAGAATAACATCCGGTGAACATCTCGTTACCGGTGAACATCCGGTGAACAACCGGTGAACGTCCGGTGAACGTCCGGTGAACATCCGGTGAACATCCGGTGAACGTCCGGTGAACGTCCGGTGAACATCCGGTGAACATCCGGTGAACGTTCGGTGAACGTCCGGTGAACATCCGGTGAACGTCCGGTGAACGTCCGGTGAACGTCCGGTGAACATCCGGTGAACATCCGGTGAACATCCGGTGAACGTCCGGTGAACGTCCGGTGAACATCCGGTGAACATCCGGTGAACGTCCGGTGAACATCCGGTGAACGTCCGGTGAACGTCCGGTGAACATCCGGTGAACATCCGGTGAACGTCCGGTGAACATCCGGTGAACGTCCGGTGAACGTCCGGTGAACGTCCGGTGAACATCCGGTGAACGTCCGGTGAACATCCGGTGAACAACCGGTGAACGTCCGGTGAACGTCCGGTGAACATCCGGTGAACATCCGGTGAACATCCGGTGAACGTCCGGTGAACGTCCGGTGAACATCCGGTGAACATCCGGTGAACGTCCGGTGAACATCCGGTGAACGTCCGGTGAACGTCCGGTGAACATCCGGTGAACGTCCGGTGAACGTCCGGTGAATGTCCGGTGAACATCCGGTGAACAACCGGTGAACATCCGGTGAACATCCGGTGAACGTCCGGTGAACAACCGGTGAACGTCCGGTGAACGTTCGGTGAACGTTCGGTGAACGTTCGGTCACGGGAAGGGACCATAAAAAATTTGGTGAGTTCCGAATAAGAAGAAGATTTGAAATGAATCAATAAGTCATAAAAGGAAACCGACAAAGGAGGTTGTGCGGACTCTCGTTGTCATTTAACAAGCGGTTCATAAAAGAAGGACTCGGTACATTTGGGATAATAAACATGTGTTAGGGTGACGGTAAATTCAAATTTTTATGGAGTCAAATGGTTACAAGAGATGAGAAAAATCAATTTCAATTAAAAAATTTAGCCCAAAAAAATACCGAAATTTTGAGTTTATTGCCAAATTTTGAATCAAAATGCCGCGCAATCTTTGATGGCCGAAGTTCTGCTCGAATGTCCGAAATTTTGTCGCAATGGCCTAACTTTCGTTTAAACGGCCAAATTCTCGCTGTCCAAACTATCTGAATTTCATTCTGATGGCCTAACTTTGACCGGAATGGCCTAACTTTTGCAATCAGTGCATGATTGGATGATCGGTAGAATTTCCCCACTTACTCATCTGATGAATAGGATCGTGTAGGACTGCCCAAAGCGGTGCAGTTTTACCGTCTGGTTCATCTGCTGATTGGGAGACAATTCTTTTCCGAAATATCACCTTGACCACTATTTCTCTGGCTGTTTAAAGGATTCTGATGGAATAAACATAGACTTTTTGGAACTAAAAATCGAGAAATTCTGATTTGTTTGTTAAAAAGGCCAATTTGTTCCGTTAAAAAGATCTATTTATTCCTTTAAAAAAATCGATTTGTTTCGTTGAAAGATCGATTTGTTTGTTAAAAAGGTCGATTTGTTAAAAAGGTCGATTTGTCAAAAAGGTCGATTTGTTAAAAAGGTCGATTTGTCAAAAAGGTCGATTTGATAAAAAGGTCGATTTGTTAAAAAGGTCGATTTGTTAAAAAGGTCGATTTGTCGAAAAGGTCGATTTGTTAAAAAGGTCGATTTGTTAAAATGTTCGATTTGTTAAAAAGGTCGATTTGTAAAAAAGGTCGATTTGTTAAAAAGGTCGATTTGTTAAAAAGGTCGATTTGTTAAATAGGTCGATTTGTCAAAAAGGTCGATTTGTCAAAAAGGTCAATTTGTTAAAAAGGTCGATATTTCAAAAAGGTCGATTTGTTAAAAAGGTCGATATTTCAAAAAGGTCGATTTGTTAAAAAGGTCGATATTTCAAAAAGGTCGATTTGTTAAAAAGGTCGATTTGTTAAAAAGGTCGATTTGTAAAAAAGGTCGATTTGTTAAAAAGGTCGATTTGTTAAAAAGGTCGATTTGTCGAAAAGGTCGATTTGTTAAAAAGGTCGATTTGTTAAAAAGGTCGATTTGTTAAAAAAGGTCGATTTGTCGAAAAGGTCGATTTGTTAGAAAAGTCGATTTGTTAAAAAGGTCGATTTGTTAAAAAGGTCGCTTTGTTAAAAAGGTCGATTTGTTAAAGAGGTCGATTTGTTAAAAAGGTCGATTTGTTAAAAAGGTCGATTTGTTAAAAAGGTCGATTTGTTAAATAGGTCGATTTGTCAAAAAGGTCGATTTGTCAAAAAGGTCAATTTGTTAAAAAGGTCGATATTTCAAAAAGGTCGATTTGTTAAAAAGGTCGATATTTCAAAAAGGTCGATTTGTTAAAAAGGTCGATATTTCAAAAAGGTCGATTTGTTAAAAAGGTCGATTTGTTGAAAAGGTCGATTTGTAAAAAAGGTCGATTTGTTAAAAAGGTCGATTTGTTAAAAAGGTCGATTTGTCGAAAAGGTCGATTTGTTAAAAAGGTCGATTTGTTAAAAAGGTCGATTTGTTAAAAAAGGTCGATTTGTCGAAAAGGTCGATTTGTTAGAAAAGTCGATTTGTTAAAAAGGTCGATTTGTTAAAAAGGTCGCTTTGTTAAAAAGGTCGATTTGTTAAAGAGGTCGATTTGTTAAAAAGGTCGATTTGTCAAAAAGGTCGATTTGTCAAGAAGGTCGATTTGTTAAAAAGGTCGATTTGTTAAAAAGGTCGATATTCCAAAAAGGTTGAAAAGGTCGATTTGTTAAAAAGGTCGATTTGTTAAAAAGGTCGATTTGTTAAAAAGGTCGATATTTCAAAAAGGTCGATTTGTTAAAAAGGTCGATTTGTTAAAAAGGTCGATTTGTCAAAAAGGTCGATTTGTTAAAAAGGTCGATTTGTCATAAAGGTCGATTTGTTAAAAAGGTCGATTTGTTAAAAAGGTCGATTTGCTAAAAAGGTCGGTTTGTCGAAAAGGTCGATTTGTTAAAAAGGTCGATTTGTTAAAAAGGTCGATTTGTTAAAAAGGTCGATTTGTTAAAAAGGTCGATTTGTTAAAAAGGTCGATTTGTCAAAAAGGTCGATTTGTTTAAAAGGTCAATTTGTCGAAAAGGTCGATTTGTCAAAAAGGTCAATTTGTTAAAAAGGTCAATTTGTTAAAAAGGTCGATTCTTCAAAAAGGTCGATTTGTTAAAAAGGTCGATTTGTTAAAAAGGTCGATTTGTCGAAAAGGTCGATTTGTTAAAAAGGTCGATTTGTTAAAAAGGTCGATTTGTTTTGTTGAAAAGGTCAATTTGCTCTGTTAAAAAGGTCGATTTATTTTGTTGAAAAGGTCAATTTGTTCTGTTAGAAAGGTCGATTTGTCAAAAAGGTCGATTTGTCAAAAAGGTTCCATTGAAAAGGTCAGTTTGTTTCGTTAAAAAGGTGTTTTTTTTTATTCGTTTGGTCAAAAAACCAAAAAAATTGAAAAAAAAAAACCAAAAAAATTGAAAAAAAAACCAAAAAAATTGAAAAAAAAAACCAAAAAAATTGAAAAAAAAACCAAAAAAATTGAAAAACAACCAAAAAAATTGAAAAAAAAAACCAAAAAATTGAAAAAAAAACCAAAAAAAATGAAAAAAAAAACAAAAAAATTGAAAAAAAAAACCAAAAAAATTGAAAAAAAAACCAAAAAATTGCCCAAAAAAAAACCAAAAAATTGAAAAAAAAAACCAAAAAATTGAAAAAAAAACCAAAAAATTGAAAAAAAAACAGACCTTCTTAACAAAAAAAAAACTGACCTTCTTAACAAAAAAAACAGACCTTCTTATCAAAAAAACAGACCTACTTTACAAAAAAACTGACCTTCTTAACAAAAAAAAACAGATCTTCTTAACAAAAAAAAACAGACCTTCTTATCAAAAAAAAAACAGACCTACTTAACAAAAAAAAACAGACCTTCTTAACAAAAAAAAACAGACCTTCTTAACAAAAAAAAACTGACCTTCTTAACAAAAAAAACAGACCTTCTTAACAAAAAAAACTGACCTTCTTAACAAAAAAAACAGACCTTCTTAACAAAAAAAACAGACCTTCTTAACAAAAAACAGACCTTCTCAACAAAAAAACAGACCTTCTTAACAAAAAAAAACTGACCTTCTTAACAAAAAAAACAGACCTTCTTAACAAAAAAAACAGACCTTCTTAACAAAAAAAACAGACCTTCTTAACAAAAAAAACAGACCTTCTTAACAAAAAACAGACCTTCTCAACAAAAAAACAGACCTTCTCAACAAAAAAAAACAGACCTTCTTAACAAAAAAAAACAGACCTTCCTAACAAAAAAAACAGATCTTCTTAACAAAAAAAAACAGAGCTTCTTAACAAAAAAACAGATCTTCTCAACAAAAAAAACAGACCTTCTTAACAAAAAAAACAGACCTTCTTAACAAAAAACAGACCTTCTCAACAAAAAAACAGACCTTCTTAACAAAAAACAGACCTTCTTAACAAAAAAACAGATCTTCTCAACAAAAAAAACAGACCTTCTTAACAAAAAAAACAGACCTTCTTAACAAAAAACAGACCTTCTCAACAAAAAAACAGACCTTCTTAACAAAAAACAGACCTTCTTAACAAAAAAAACAGACCTTCTTAACAAAAAACAGACCTTCTCAACAAAAAAACAGACCTTCTTAACAAAAAACAGACCTTCTCAACAAAAAAACAGACCTTCTTAACAAAAAAAAAACAGACCTTCTTAAAAAAAAAAAAACAGACCTTCTTAACAAAAAAAACAGACCTTCTTAACAAAAAAAACTGACCTTCTTAACAAAAAAAACAGACCTTCTTAACAAAAAAAACAGACCTTCTTAACAAAAAACAGACCTTCTCAACAAAAAAACAGACCTTCTCAACAAAAAAACAGACCTTCTTAACAAAAAACAGACCTTCTCAACAAAAAAACAGATCTTCTCAACAAAAAAAAAACAAAAAAAAAGAGACCTTCTTAACAAAAAAAACAGACCTTCTTAACAAAAAAAACAGACCTTCTTAACAAAAAACAGACTTTCTCAACAAAAAAAAAACAGACCTTCTTAAAAAAAAAAAACAGACCTACTTAACAAAAAAAAACAGACCTTCTTAACAAAAAAAAAACAGACCTTCTTATCAAAAAAAAAACAGACCTTCTTAAAAAAAAAAAACTGACCTTCTTAACAAAAAACAGACCTTCTCAACAAAAAAACAGACCTTCTCAACAAAAAAACAGACCTTCTTAACAAAAAACAGACCTTCTCAACAAAAAACAGATCTTCTCAACAAAAAAAAAACAAAAAAAAAGAGACCTTCTTAACAAAAAAAACAGACCTTCTTAACAAAAAACAGACCTTCTCAACAAAAAAACAGACCTTCTTAACAAAAAAAACAGACCTTCTTAACAAAAAAAACAGACCTTCTTAACAAAAAACAGACCTTCTCAACAAAAAAACAGATCTTCTCAACAAAAAAAAACAAAAAAAAACAGACCTTCTTAACAAAAAAACAGACCTTCTCAACAAAAAAACAGACCTTCTTAACAAAAAAAACAGACCTTCTTAACAAAAAAAACAGACCTTCTTAACAAAAAACAGACCTTCTCAACAAAAAAAAACAGACCTTCTTAACAAAAAAAAAACAGGCCTTCCTAACAAAAAAAACAGACCTTCTTAACAAAAAAAACAGACCTTCTTAACAAAAAACAGACCTTCTTAACAAAAAACAGACCTTCTCAACAAAAAAACAGACCTTCTTAACAAAAAACAGACCTTCTTAACAAAAAAACAGATCTTCTCAACAAAAAAAACAGACCTTCTTAACAAAAAAAACAGACCTTCTTAACAAAAAACAGACCTTCTCAACAAAAAAACAGACCTTCTTAACAAAAAACAGACCTTCTTAACAAAAAAAACAGACCTTCTTAACAAAAAACAGACCTTCTCAACAAAAAAACAGACCTTCTTAACAAAAAACAGACCTTCTCAACAAAAAAACAGACCTTCTTAACAAAAAAAAAACAGACCTTCTTAAAAAAAAAAAAACAGACCTTCTTAACAAAAAAAACAGACCTTCTTAACAAAAAAAACTGACCTTCTTAACAAAAAAAACAGACCTTCTTAACAAAAAAAACAGACCTTCTTAACAAAAAACAGACCTTCTCAACAAAAAAACAGACCTTCTCAACAAAAAAACAGACCTTCTTAACAAAAAACAGACCTTCTCAACAAAAAAACAGATCTTCTCAACAAAAAAAAAACAAAAAAAAAGAGACCTTCTTAACAAAAAAAACAGACCTTCTTAACAAAAAAAACAGACCTTCTTAACAAAAAACAGACTTTCTCAACAAAAAAAAAACAGACCTTCTTAAAAAAAAAAAACAGACCTACTTAACAAAAAAAAACAGACCTTCTTAACAAAAAAAAAACAGACCTTCTTATCAAAAAAAAAACAGACCTTCTTAAAAAAAAAAACTGACCTTCTTAACAAAAAACAGACCTTCTCAACAAAAAAACAGACCTTCTCAACAAAAAAACAGACCTTCTTAACAAAAAACAGACCTTCTCAACAAAAAACAGATCTTCTCAACAAAAAAAAAACAAAAAAAAAGAGACCTTCTTAACAAAAAAAACAGACCTTCTTAACAAAAAACAGACCTTCTCAACAAAAAAACAGACCTTCTTAACAAAAAAAACAGACCTTCTTAACAAAAAAAACAGACCTTCTTAACAAAAAACAGACCTTCTCAACAAAAAAACAGATCTTCTCAACAAAAAAAAACAAAAAAAAACAGACCTTCTTAACAAAAAAACAGACCTTCTCAACAAAAAAACAGACCTTCTTAACAAAAAAAACAGACCTTCTTAACAAAAAAAACAGACCTTCTTAACAAAAAACAGACCTTCTCAACAAAAAAAAACAGACCTTCTTAACAAAAAAAAAACAGGCCTTCCTAACAAAAAAAAACAGACCTTCTTAACAAAAAAAACAGACCTTCTTAACAAAAAACAGACCTTCTCAACAAAAAAACAGACCTTCTTAACAAAAAAAACAGACCTTCTTAACAAAAAACAGACCTTCTCAACAAAAAAACAGATCTTCTCAACAAAAAAAAACAAAAAAAAACAGACCTTCTTAACAAAAAAACAGACCTTCTCAACAAAAAAACAGACCTTCTTAACAAAAAAAACAGACCTTCTTAACAAAAAAAACAGACCTTCTTAACAAAAAACAGACCTTCTCAACAAAAAAAAACAGACCTTCTTAACAAAAAAAAAACAGGCCTTCCTAACAAAAAAAACAGACCTTCTTAACAAAAAAAACAGACCTTCTTAACAAAAAAACAGATCTTCTCAACAAAAAAAAAAACAAAAAAAAAGAGACCTTCTTAACAAAAAAACAGACCTTCTCAACAAAAAACAGACCTTCTTAACAAAAAAAACAGACCTTCTTAACAAAAAACAGACCTTCTTAACAAAAAAACAGACCTTCTCAACAAAAAAAAACAGACCTTCTTAACAAAAAAAACAGACCTTCTTAACAAAAAAAACAGACCTTCTTAACAAAAAAAAAACAAAAAAAACAGACCTTCTTAACAAAAAAAAACAGACCTTCTTAACAAAAAAAAACAGACCTTCTTAACAAAAAACAGACCTTCTCAACAAAAAAAACAGACCTTCTTAACAAAAAAAAAACAGACCTTCTTAACAAAAAAAACAGACCTTCTTAACAAAAAAAAACAGACCTTCTTAACAAAAAAAAACAGACCTTCTTAACAAAAAACAGACCTTCTCAACAAAAAAAACAGACCTTCTTAACAAAAAAAAAACAGACCTTCTTAACAAAAAAAACAGACCTTCTTAACAAAAAAAACAGACCTTCTTAACAAAAAAAAAACAAAAAAAACAGACCTTTTTAACAAAAAAAAACAGACCTTCTTAACAAAAAACAGACCTTCTCAACAAAAAAACAGACCTTCTTATCAAAAAACAGACCTTCTTAACAAAAAAAACAGACCTTCTTAACAAAAAAAAAACAGACCTTCTTAACAAAAAAAACAGACCTTTTTAACAAAAAAAAAAACAGACCTTCTTAACAAAAAAAACAGACCTTCTTAACAAAAAAAAACAGACCTTCTTAACAAAAAAACAGACCTTCTCAACAAAAAAACAGCCCTTCTTAACAAAAAAAACAGACCTTCTTAACAAAAAAAACAGACCTTCTTAACAAAAAACAGACCTTCTCAACAAAAAAACAGACCTTCTTAACAAAAAAAACAGACCTTCTTAACAAAAAAAAACAAAAAAAAAACAGACCTTCTTAACAAAAAAAAACAGACCTTCTTAACAAAAAACAGACCTTCTCAACAAAAAAACAGACCTTCTTATCAAAAAACAGACCTTCTTAACAAAAAAAAACAAAAAAAAACAGACCTTCTTAACAAAAAAAAACAGACCTTCTTAACAAAAAAACAGACCTTCTCAACAAAAAAACAGACCTTCTTAACAAAAAAAACAGACCTTCTTAACAAAAAAAACAGACCTTCTTAACAAAAAAAAACAGACCTTCTTAACAAAAAAACAGACCTTCTCAACAAAAAAACAGACCTTCCTAACAAAAAAAACAGACCTTCTTAACAAAAAAAACAGACCTTCTTGACAAAAAACAGACCTTCTCAACAAAAAACAGATCTTCTCAACAAAAAAAACAGACCTTCTTAACAAAAAAACAGACCTTCCTAACAAAAAAAACAGACCTTCTTAACAAAAAAAACAGACCTTCTTAACAAAAAACAGACCTTCTCAACAAAAAAAACAGACCTTCTCAACAAAAAAACAGACCTTCCTAACAAAAAAAACAGACCTTCTTAACAAAAAAAACAGACCTTCTTGACAAAAAACAGACCTTCTCAACAAAAAACAGATCTTCTCAACAAAAAAAACAGACCTTCTCAACAAAAAAACAGACCTTCCTAACAAAAAAAACAGACCTTCTTAACAAAAAAAACAGACCTTCTTAACAAAAAACAGACCTTCTCAACAAAAAAAACAGACCTTCTTAACAAAAAAAAAACAGACCTTCTTAACAAAAAAAACAGACCTTCTTAACAAAAAAAAACAGACCTTCTTAACAAAAAAAAACAGACCTTCTTAACAAAAAACAGACCTTCTCAACAAAAAAAACAGACCTTCTTAACAAAAAAAAAACAGACCTTCTTAACAAAAAAAACAGACCTTCTTAACAAAAAAAACAGACCTTCTTAACAAAAAAAAAACAAAAAAAACAGACCTTTTTAACAAAAAAAAACAGACCTTCTTAACAAAAAACAGACCTTCTCAACAAAAAAACAGACCTTCTTATCAAAAAACAGACCTTCTTAACAAAAAAAACAGACCTTCTTAACAAAAAAAAAACAGACCTTCTTAACAAAAAAAACAGACCTTTTTAACAAAAAAAAAAACAGACCTTCTTAACAAAAAAAACAGACCTTCTTAACAAAAAAAAACAGACCTTCTTAACAAAAAAACAGACCTTCTCAACAAAAAAACAGCCCTTCTTAACAAAAAAAACAGACCTTCTTAACAAAAAAAACAGACCTTCTTAACAAAAAACAGACCTTCTCAACAAAAAAACAGACCTTCTTAACAAAAAAAACAGACCTTCTTAACAAAAAAAAACAAAAAAAAAACAGACCTTCTTAACAAAAAAAAACAGACCTTCTTAACAAAAAACAGACCTTCTCAACAAAAAAACAGACCTTCTTATCAAAAAACAGACCTTCTTAACAAAAAAAAACAAAAAAAAACAGACCTTCTTAACAAAAAAAAACAGACCTTCTTAACAAAAAAACAGACCTTCTCAACAAAAAAACAGACCTTCTTAACAAAAAAAACAGACCTTCTTAACAAAAAAAACAGACCTTCTTAACAAAAAAAAACAGACCTTCTTAACAAAAAAACAGACCTTCTCAACAAAAAAACAGACCTTCCTAACAAAAAAAACAGACCTTCTTAACAAAAAAAACAGACCTTCTTGACAAAAAACAGACCTTCTCAACAAAAAACAGATCTTCTCAACAAAAAAAACAGACCTTCTTAACAAAAAAAAACAAAAAAAAACAGACCTTCTTAACAAAAAAAAAACAGACCTTCTTAACAAAAAACAGACCTTCTCAACAAAAAAACAGACCTTCTTATCAAAAAACAGACCTTCTCAACAAAAAAAACAGACCTTCTTAACAAAAAAAAACAGACCTTCTTAACAAAAAAACAGACTTTCTTCAGAAAAAAAAACAGACCTTCTTAACAAAAAAACAGACTTTCTTCAGAAAAAAAAACAGACCTTCTTAACAAAAAAACAGACTTTCTTCAGAAAAAAAAACAGACCTTCTTAACAAAAAAACAGACTTTCTTCAGAAAAAAAAACAGACCTTCTTAACAAAAAAAACCTGAATAAAGGACTTTCTAAAAAAGGATTTTCTGGAAAAAAAACCCTTTTTTGGAATTACAGCATTTTTTGGGCTTATGAAAAAAAGTTGTGTGTCCGAAACGGCAAAAAAAAGAGGCAAATTATTCCCGATTCAGCTAACGAACCAGACGGTACAACTGCATTATAAGGGCAGTTGTACACGATCCTATTCATCTGCCGAATATATGGGGGAAATATATCTCTTAACCGTCTTGGATCACTTTATGAGGACCAGAAAGGACCAGAAATTTTTTTGTTGGTTGGAAGATGTTTGGGGAAAGGGAACTTTCCGGAATTTCAGAATTTTTTGGGAGCGGGTTTTAATTTTTTGAAAAAGAGAGACCAGTCATACCCAATACAATCGTCTCCAACATGGTTTTTGAGTCCAGAGGCATGGTAGGAGCAGGGGAGGAGCAAGAGGAGCACATGTTCTTTGGACCATGGGTTTTTTCTTGGCATGGCCGGAGTAATGTCAAGCATGGCCCCTCTCTGTATCCCCACCCCAAGGATACATTTTGACATAACTAGAATTATTATTCGTTTCTTATCATTGATTAAGGCACCGTCTCTAATCACCGGTAGAGAATACTGTAGAGAATACTGTAGGGAATACTGTAGGGAATACTGGAGGAGAGAGAATTTTCCGGAATTTCAAAATTTTTTGGAAAATCAAAATTTTTTGGGAGCGGGTTTTAATTTTTTGAAAAAGAGAGACCAGTCATACCCAATACAATCGTCTCCAACATGGTTTTTGAGTGCAGAGGAGCAAGGGTCAGGGGAGCAAGAGGACCATGCGGGTTTTTTCTTGCCAAAAATGAGGCCGGAGCAATTAGTTTTAATGTGTTTCGTGGCATTGTCCAGCATGGCACAGATGAGTCAGTTGGCATTTTTGTGGGCGGGGCTCCACTGGATTCAGATGAGTATGGAAGGAGAGCAATGGAGCCAAGGACTGAAAAGGGCTCTGATCTTAAGCTAAAGAGACCAATTCGAAACTTACGTCACAATTTATTGGTTGGTCCGGTTTCTGTGTCAACTCCAGCAAAATCTAGTACATTATCCGGGGATGTGGGCTCTCAGGGGTGGGAGGCAGATAACCTTTCTGACTCCAAGACAATTTGTCACGGAATGTCTCACGCGCCGTCAGACGATCCTCATCAGTGAATTTGGAGTTGGAGTTGGGAGTTGGAGAGTCACAGTAGTTGGAGTTGGAGCTCGTCTCTGAAAAATTGTCTGGTTGGGACTAAAACTTGAAAAGAGACCAACCTAACAATCTGTGAAAATTGCACGAACATTGGATTAGGGTTGTTGTTGGTCGCCAAAACCTTTTATTAAAACCAGTGTTTTTCACGTCATAGGTTTTGCAAAACCAATCATTTTTCTAAATTGGTTTTTGAAAACCAATGTAATTTTTAAATTGGTAATTTGACGCCAATATTTCATCACCAAACTTCCGAAAAATTAATTTTTTAAAAGTTTTTTCAACGCATTTGACCTTTGATAAATTGGTTTTTCCAAACCTACACGTAGGTATTGGCGACCAATGCCAATTTACAAAAAGGCATTGGTCGCCAATACCTTTTTGAATATTGGCGTAGGTTACCAATGCCAATTTTTAAATTGGTTTTGGTCGCCGTAAAATACCTTTTTGGCAACCCTACATTGGATCGCCACACTTCATCACTGCCAACACATTGAAATCGAGAAGTTGTTGCCACGTCTTCAGCCTTTGGAACCACTGGAAATAATTTTTCGGGGTGGAAAAAGGAGTTTTTTTGGGAAAGGGGAAAACTTTTTGGGAATTTCTGAATTTATGGGAATTTCAGAATTTTTGGGAATTTCAGAATTTTCTGGAATTTCAGAATTTTCCAGAATTTCAGAATTTTCTGGAATTTCAGAATTTATGGGAATTTCAGAATTTTCTGGAATTTCAGAATTTTTGGGAATTTCAGAATTTTCTGGAATTTCAGAATTTTCTGGAATTTCAGAATTTTTGGGAATTTCAGAATTTTCCGGAATTTCAGAATTTTCCAGAATTTCAGAATTTTCCGGAATTTCAGAATTTTCCAGAATTTCAGAATTTTCTGGAATTTCAGAATTTTTGGGAATTTCAGAATTTTCCGGAATTCCAAAATTTTCGGAATTTCAGAAATTTTTGGGGGAGGTAAACTGACCAATTTTGAATCCGTGGAGCCAATTTTGCAGTTGTTGCCAGTGCCAAAGCCAAAGCCAGTGCCAAATGAATCCGAGAGGACGAGCAGCCGAGCAGCAACCAAGTAGCCATTGACCTACAAATCGGGAGAGCCGGTGGTGGGGAATTTTTTGGTAGGAGGGGGCAATAAACTGACCAATTTTTGATCCGGGGAGCCACTGAAAATCGAACCAGGAGCCAGGAGAAGCCAGGAGCATTTGAATCCGGAAGTGCCAATCCAAATGAATCCAAGGGGAGCAGCTCCATTGATCCATTGATCCATCCATCCAATCAATCGATAAAATCAATCGATAATCGATTGATCCACCAACAACTTACCTACACGGTCCGGTCCCTCTAACCCAAAACCCGCCTCGCCGATCCCCAATAGTTTAGCTCCGCTAACCCGGTTCCAGCTGGGGGAACTAGGCTCCGCAGAGGACCAGAACCTCGAATCCCAGATGGGTTTCGAGGCGCTCTGGTGCAAATGATCGAACCAGAGAGGTTCGATCCCCCCGGCAACCCCAAAAAAAGGGGGCGGGGTTGACAGGAGAGTCGAATCTCCTGGTTGACCATCTGCACAGAGCGCCCCGACTCCCACCCGGAATCGAGGTTCTGGCCCTCCGCAGAGCTTCGTTCCCCACAGGTGGAACGGGCTCTCGAAGCAAACTATTGGGGATCGGCGAGACCCGGACCGTGTGCTGGCATCATGATAATGGAGTTGCATTTGGAGTTGCACTTGGAGTTGGAGTTGACAATGGAGTTGCATCGGAGTTGTCGCCAAACCTGGAAAAATAAACAATTAAAATCGGAAAGAGGGGTGGGAGACGAGAGTCAGAGAACGGAAAAAAAACGGTCAGAGAACGAGAACGAGAGTCACAGAGAGAAAAAGAGTAAAAAAGATCCCAACTTTTAGTCAAGTCTAGTGAGCCTCTCAGCCCTTTTTCAGCTCCATTCAAGTCCAAATCAAGGCCCATTCAAGTCCAAATCAAGGCCCATTCAAGTCCAAATTAGGCCCATTCAAGTCCGAATTAGGCTCATTAAAGCCAAAATAGGCCCATTCCAGTCCAAATCAAGGCTCATTCAAGTCCGTTTTAATCCCATTCAAGTTCAAATTAGGCCCATTCAAGCTCAAATTAGGCCAGCCCAAAGCCCAAATCCAAAGTCCATTCAGGCCAAAACCAAGCCCAAATCAAGCCCAAGTCCAAGTCCAAGGCCCAAATCAAGTCCATTTAAGCTCGAATTCGGCCCATTCAAGCCTTAATTAGGCCCATTCAAGTCCAAATTAAGCCAGTCCAAAGTCCATTCAGACCAAAACCAAGCCCAAATCAAGCCCATTCCAGTCCAAATTAGGCCCATTTCAGCCCAAAATAGGCCTTTTCAAGCCCATGTAAGGCCAGTCCAAAGCGCATCTTGAGCCCATCAAAGTCCAAGTCCAAGGCTAAATAGAAGGAGAAAAAGTCGGAAGGTAAGAAGAAAATACAGAAGGAAGACGGCCCAGAATGGACCAGAGAGAAGACGGGATGAATAAAAAAAAGGGGAGGAGACAAAAATGCAGAATGAATGGTCGAATGAATGAGAAGAAAACGCTGAGTGGGCGGGGTTAACTGTGGGCGGGGCTAATTGTGGGCGGGGCTAAACATGAGCGTCCCCTCTCATGGGAAAATGCGCAGAAAAGGTCAAATTGGTTGTCACCTCGTGACGTCACACGGCCGGGGATCTCAACAGAAAAACAGACATCAGAGTACATACAAAAGGAGACCGACAAAGAGGCTCCTCCCCCTAAATAGTCGAATGAATGAGACAGATGGGCGGGGCTAATTGTGGGCGGAGCGAATTGTGGGCGGGGCTAAACATGAGCGTCCTTTTACGGAAAGTCGTGCCGACTGTGCAGAGAGTCCCATTGTGTATTGATTGAAAAGGGCGGGAAAAGGAGGTGACGTCAGCGTGTTCTCCTTTGGAAAGAGAGGCGGGAGAACGCGGCACAAAAGGTCAAATTGATTGTCACCTCGTGACGTCACACTACCGCGGCACACGGGTTCCCAGCGATGGTAGGAAAGCGTGCTCTATTGATAAAAACGTTTAATACTCAGCTTGGCCCCATTTCCCCTAAAAATTCGGTTCCAAAAAATTCGCTCGAAATTGAGGTACGCAGCGAAATTATCAGTTTATCATTAGAGCGCGCTTTCCTACCCACGATGGGTACTCGTGTGCAAGTCCTATTAGAAGCATAAAAAGCCGGAGCTTCGAAATTGGGAAAAAATTGAAAAAAAACCTTTTCGGGCGGTGCCTAACCACTGCATGGAGCCGTATTGAAGTTGAAGGCGAGGAGCCAGAAGGGACCAGAAGGGACCAGAAGGGACCAGGAGGAGGAGCTGGGCCATCGTGCTCGAATACCGAAAACTGACGATTTTCGCCGATTTCAGAGCTTATGTAGGGGCAGAAATGGGGGCGTGACGTAAAGGCCACCACGAAAGCTTTTCTCAAAAAAAAAATTATTTCTGAAAAGGAAATTATGAAAAATTGTGGACGTAATGGTTTTTAGCGGAAACAATCACGTTTTTAAACTTGTGGAACTTGGCCGTGGCCTAGAAAACTTTTCTCGGCCTTTTTTTTCTGTCTTTGGCCGATGGAATATTTTGCTGGCCCGGAATTTAAAAAACTGAAAAAATTGGGGCCATTCCTTCAATTTTTTTTGTATTTTGATGAAATTTTTGACTTTTTCCTACTAGAGCCATCCAAAAAATTTTTCTAGTAAACAATGCCCCATGACCGTGGCCTAGAAAACCCTTTTCGGCCATTTTTACGGAAAATTTTGCCGGCCTGGTTTTTAAAAAAATAAATTAAAAATTTTTTTTTTTAAACCCGCAAATTTTGCGACTTTTTTGTCCAAAGAGCCTAAAATTTTATTTTTTTTAACTTAAAAATTGCCCAATATTTTTCTCAGAACTTCGAAAAAATTTCCAAAAATAATAATCTTCTTTTCCGAGTTTTGAGTTCAAAAAAGTCCAAATTTTTTTCAATAAAACCCTGCTTTAAAGGAGGACTGAACTCGGGTTTTTTCATTTCAAATTCTGATGCAGTTTTTTATTCTGATCATTTTCTTTCACTACGACTACACACAAAAATCACTCTAAACGGTAGAAAAACGCGTTTGAAGGCATGGCCGCGTACAGATTGACGGCCTAGGAATTTGAAAAATAGCACGCGTGAAGGCGCTCACGTGTCGGATCCTAGGCCATCACTCTGTATTGCGTGCTTCTTTAAAACGCCTTTTTCACCCGTTTAGAGTGATTTTTGAGTATAGTCGTAGTGAAAGAAAATGATCAGAATAAAAAACTGCATCAGAATTTGAAATCAAAAAACCCGAGTTCAGTCCTCCTTTAACCAGCCAGAGAAATAGTGGTCAAGGTGATATTTCGGAAAGATTTTCTCCCAATCAGCAGACGAACCAGACGGTAGAACTGCACCGCTTTGGGCAGTCCTACACGATCCTATTCATCAGATGAGTAAGTGGGAATTCCTCCGATCATCCAAGATGCACTGATAGCAAAAGTTAGGCCATCTTGGTTAAAGTTAGGCCATCAGGAAAGAAATTCGGACTTTGAGGGGGCGAAAATTGCGGTCAAAAGTTTGGTCATTCAGAACTTCGGCCATTAAAAAAATGCGCGGCATTTCAGCGCAACTAGGCCAAGCAAACCAAAAGCTAGCCTAAACAGACCGAGAATAGGCAGAGAAAATGGGAAGAAGCCGAGAGAATCAACAAGACAGGGCCGAAAGACTCTTCAAGAACTAGTGATAAAGAATGAGGAAGGAGAAGAGGAGAAAAAAGATGGGCTGGAAGGAGTGAAAATGATTGAAAACTTACCATTACGATCGCCGCGCGTCATCCATCCACTGCTATCCACGTCGTCGCTCCGCCCACTCGCCACGGTTCACGTCGTCCCGCCATCCTTCTCGATCTTCCTGAAATAATTGATTATTGAGCGGGTTTTCGAGAAGATTCCGAAGAAAAAAGTGATGAAACGAGAGAAAAAGAGCGAAAAACCATTGAAATGCAAACAAATTTTGGCGGAAATCTGGAGAGAAACAGCGCCTAGAAAATTCTGGAAGACCGTCCGAAATTCGAAGAAAAAGCCAAAAAAGGGGATAGTATTTAAGGGCGAAAGCTTCAAAAAACAACCAATGCACTTGTTGATTGATCTATTGTCGTTTTTATAAAACTGCTACCTCGGTGTTCGCACAGAAAATCTCGACAGCCGAGTCACATTTTTGCAACCCGCCGCACGGTTTTTTGCAAGAGTGCGGCACGAAGTTTCCCCTTTTTCTAATCGTAAATTATGGAATTCCTAGCAAGTTTTTATGTACAAAAGACATGATTAGAGATTCTTTTCGGTCCGTAAATTGCAAAAATTATCATGGAAGTATAAAAAAGTTTTTGGGAACCATGTTTTGTATCATGGAAAAATAAATAGCAGTTTTTCCGTGCGGCAATGTTGCGTAACGCCCACATTTCTGTCAGTGGGAGGAGTCTCGGGAAACTGAGGCGCAGTTCGTCGAGGTAGCAATTTTTTTTAAGCGACAATACCATATTTGTTCTACGGGTAAAAAAAGAAAATTTTTCAGCTAGAATAAAATTTTTTTGGGTTTCGCAAACAAGCAAACTTTGTTAAGAATTGAAAAAGTATTTGTATTTTCCAGAGCCTGGCACACAGCGTTTTCGCTGCGGAAGCTCGAAAATGGCACGCGGAGCAGAAAAAAACGGGTGTGGAGGTGGAAATTAGTTCTGAAAATATTTTGGAAACAAAATTAATAGCGAAATATTACAATTGTCCCGACGACTAAAAGCCTTTCAGCGCTGAATTTTCGAGATGCTTCGATCAAATTAACTGCACAGCAAGCGCGCTCCATCTGCACGCACGAGAGAGTGAGAGACGCCAGACACTAACGAAAAGCTTCTCGCTCCAGGCTTTTCTCTCCTCATTTTCTTCCAGAATCTGTGTGTTTTCATGCTGAAAGTCGACCAAAAATCGAATTTAAACGATTAAATTGATTATTTTCAGCAGGATGAAACCAGTTTTGACCGACATATTTGTGGCGCGAAAAAAACGTTTTGGCGTTTTCGGAAATTTTGAAAAAAAAACTGAATTTTTCTCCAAATTTTTTATTGAAAAATCGGTTTAACAGTTTGAAATTAATATAAAATGTACTGAAAATACGAAGTGAGAGAGCACAAATGAAGCGAGAGACGCAGACAGTCAAGCGAAAAAAATTTGCCAATTCTAGACGCACTTTTTTCTTTATTTTTCCGGAGAACAAATACAGTAGATCAACCAATAAGAAGGTGCCAGTTGTTGTAGTGTTTTGATCACCGCCCGTGCGCGCGTTTTTTGTTCCGTTGGTCAGCGGGCTGGCCCTATAAAAGGAGAACCGGAGAGGCCATTTCTCCTCATTTTTCACCATTTTTTGGTCCGTTTTATCCCTCCCTCTCTCCAGGCGATTTCCTGGCCTTTTCGCCCACAAGCCCCGCACCTTTTTTCTTGTTCTGGTCGGGGGTTCCGGTGGTTTTCCAGAATTTTCTAGGCGCTTTTTCGGCTTGTTTCCCAGGTTTTCGCTCTCGGATTTCTTTGCTCGTCCAGTCGTTTTTCGCTCTTTTTCCCGCTCGTTTTCCTCCCTTTTTATCGACTTTTCGGCCACAAGCCCCGCCCCTTTTTCTAGAATTTTTCTAGGCGTGTTGCGGCTTGTTTTCCAGGTTTCCGTCCGTGTTTCTATGCTTTTCCAGTGGTTTTTCACGCTCGTTTTCCCGCTCGTTTTATCGATTTTTTGCCGATTTTCTCTCGTTTCTCCGCTTTTTTAAAAAATTGAACCTCGAAATAAAAGAATGTTCCCGAGTTTCCCTTTCAAAAATCGATAATTTCAGGATGATCAACGAGGATGGCGGAGGGACGATGGAGGACGGGCGGCGGCGACGTGGCCGGAGGATGGACGGAGCGGAGCAACGATGACGACGTGGATGGAGTCGTAAGGGTGAGTTTCAAATCCCCTTTACTCTTTCCTACCCCGGCTCTTCTCTTCATTTTTATTTGGTTGAGGCTAAGGAGGCGGCCGCTGCGCTGCGGTTTTGGTGAGGCGAATGACGGTTTGTGGTGAGGCTAAGCGCTGATAGCGAGCAGTTTGGTGAGGCTAAGCATATAGAGCGGGCGCTTTGGTGAGGCTAACGAGGCCGCCGCTGCGCTGCGCTGCGGTTTTGGTGAGGCGCGACGGGAAAGCGGGTGCCTCATTGTTGAGGCATGGTGAGGCTAAGCACGTATGTGGTGAGGCTTTGTGAGGCTAAGCACGTATGTGGTGAGGCTTGGTGAGGCTAAGCACTTATGTGGTGAGGCTTGGTGAGGCTAAGCACGTATGTGGTGAGGCTTCGTGAGGCTAAGAACAGAGAGCGGGCAACTAACTTGGCGGCTTGTGGTGAGGCTAACTTTCCAGTGTTTCTCTTCCTTGTCCGTTCCTTTGGCTTCTTCTTCCCGGTTTCTCTGCCTAATCTTGGTCTGCTTATGCTAGTCTTGGGTCTGCTTGGACTAGTTGTTCTGATTTTTTCTCTTTTTTCCATCAGAATCCTCTTTAACCCACTTTTCAAAATTTAATAATTTCAGGACGAGTCGATGTGGATGGCGGATGGGCGGCGTGGCGACGTGGCAGCGACGTGGCGAGGACGATGGACGGGCCATAAGGCGTGAGCCTCGACTCGAATGGTGAGTTTCAATTCCCCCTATCACCCCTTCCTCCCTGCTCTCCTATTCTTCTCTCTTCCTTTCTCGAATTCTTTCTCGAGCCTCTTTCTTTGGTTTTTGGTTCGTTTTGGTCCACTTTGGGCCTGCTTGAACTGGTTTTGGGTCTGCTTGTACTGGTTTTTGCCCGTTTTGGGCCTTCTTGGACTGCCTTAAGGTCTGGTTGGACTGTTTTTGGGCCTACTTGGACTGACTTTGGGTCTGCTTGGACTCACTTCAGGTCTGCTTGGACTGTTTTTGGGTCTGCTTGGACTGGTTTTGGCCCGTTTTTTTTCCATTTTTGGCCTTCTTGGACTGCCTTAAGGTCTGGTTGGACTGCTTTTGGGCCTGCTTAAACTGGCTTTGGGTCTGCTTGGACTGCTTGGACTGCTTATATATGTTGGGCTGTCTTTTTGTATCTCTGTGTCTGCTTATTCATCTATCTATGGGCCTCTGGTCCAAACAAGTGGCTTGCTTCGTCTCTCGTTGGTATGCCCTGTTAGTATGGACTGACTCGTTGCCTCTTGCCCTTTCCTCTTTGCACCTTGCTCTCTGGCTCTCCCTTCTTCTCCACTTCTGCCTCCTCTTCTATCCATCTCCATCGGTCTGGTTCTGCTCACTACCCTATCTTATCCATCCCTCTTTCCCACCCCCTTCCAACTCCCAAAACTTCAAATTTCTAATGTTTTTTCTTCCAGGTCGATGGTCTACAGCCAGCCCAAGAACAACTGCAGTACAACACCGACAGCGCAGCGACCAGGATCACTGATAACCCCCCCCCCCCCCCTATTCTCATGTCACCCCCTTACCCCTAGGTCCCTTTAGGTCCCTTTAGGTCCCCATAATAGTAGTAGCCTGGCTTTAGTATAGCCAGATGACTTTTAACCAACTTTTTTTTTCATTTTTAATAAATTTTATTTTTTTTTATAGATGGTTCAATGGATGGATTCGTGGAAGAAAAAAGCCCTGTAGTAATGGCGATCCCCGGGGAAGGGAGGAGCCCGGGGATCGCCAGAGCTGCAGGCAGAACGACGACGACGGGACAACGACGACAGCCGAGGGACCACCACAACCACCGCCGGACGACCACGAAGAAGACCGAAAACGACCAGGTGAGAAATTCGAGGATTTTCGGCTGAATTTGCTAATAAATTTTGATTTTCAGAAGCTCAACAACACTGACGGGACAACAACGACACCGGAGGGACAACGACGGAGGGTGAGTTCCCAACTTTCTCTTTTTTTTTCCGATCTATGAGAAATGACCCCAAAACGACCCCGAAAACCCCACTTTCACCGTCTCCCCAATCTAGTGAATTGGTCATTTTTGGCCGAATGACTAGGCTTTTTAACTGCGCAGTGTGAAGTTTTGGCAAAAAATGCCGCGAAATTTTGAATTTATCGCCAAATTTTGGTTCGAAAAGGCGGAACTTATAGCCGCTAAATTTTATTCTAATTGTCGCAAAATTGTGGTTCAAAAATCTGAGATTCTGTCCAAATGGCCGAATTTTTGCTCGAATGGCCTAACTTTCGCTTGAGTGGCCTAATTTTCGTTCTAGTGACCTAACTTTCGACAGACTGGCCTAACTTTCGCTGAACTTCTGCCCGAAAATTCCAAATTTCTTTCCTGATGACCTAACTTTAACCAAGTTGGCCTAATTTTTGCTATCAGTGCATGTTGGATGATCGGAGGAATTCCCACTTCCTCATCTGATGAATAGGATCGTGTAGGACTGCCCAAAGCGGTGCAGTTCTACCGTCTGGTTCGTCTGCTGATTGGGAGAAAATCTATCACCTTGACCACTCTTGGCCGGTTAAAGCAGGGCTCTGATGGAAGAAAAAAAAATGGAATTTTTTGTCAAAAGTTGGTGATTTCTGAAAAATTAAGAAAATTTAGAGAAAACTCGGAACAATTATTGGCCATTTTTGGAAAAATTTCAGCCAAATTCGGGGCTTTTTTGAAGTGTTTCTAGGCTCATTTCGAACAAGTTTTAGGCTCTTTTTGAACTAATTTCAGCAAATTCTTGTTTTTTTTTTATTTTATGCAGGTTTTGCTTTTTTAGAAAAAGTTACTGAAGTTTCGGACATTTTTGAAAAAATTTTGGGGTTTTTCGGAAATTTTTAAGAACCGTTATGAAATTTTTTTTTCTTGGGAATTTTTTGGAATTTTTTTCTTGGGAATTAAAATTTTTTTTTGTTTGAGAAAAATTTGGGCTTTTTAAGAAATTTTTTGAAAATTTTTGAAAATTTTTAGGAAATTTAAGGGGATTTTTTTGAAAAATGTTGGGCTTTTTTAAGCAAATTTTGAGTTTTTTGATTAATTTAAACGATTTTCAGGCTAGTGCAGTATGGATTTCCGACGATTTTTTTTTTGGTTTTTTTTTTGAATTTTTTGAATAAATGTATTATTTTTTGAATAAATTTGGTCCAACTTTTTTTGTGAATTTTTCGAGTTTGACGCCTACGCGCATACACGCATACGTCTACCCACGCCCACGCCCGGGTATACACGCGCCCGCGTAATTTATTTTTTGTCAGTACCCAATTTTTTTTTCGGTTCCCAATCAAACAAAAAAGGTCCTAAAATATATTTTTAGTTTATCATTAAAGCATCATCAAACCCAAAAAAATACAGTAATACAGTAAAAATTTGCTTTTTTGATAGCTAGATCCCAATGAGCATCAAATGAGTGCTTTGAAGTTTTTGTTTGAAATTTTGGGAAATTATTTTTTGAAAAAAAAACTTTTTCTTAGCAAAAAAACTGTGTGTTGAACAGAGAGAGTTTTTAATTGAAATTGATTTTTCTCATCCCTTGTAACCATTTGACTTCACACGTGTACATTTCACCTGTACATAGAAGCACACCTGTACATTTATTTGAATTTACCGACACCCTAACACATGTTTATTATCCCAAATGTACCGAGTCCTTCTTTTATGAACCGCTTATTACATGACAACGAGAGTCCGCACAACCTCCTTTGTCGGTTTCCTTTTATGTCTCATGGTCTCATTTCAAATCTTCTTCTTATTCGGAACTCACCAAATTATTTATGATACCTTTCCTGAGAGACGACGCTAGTCCTTTAGCCCCGCCCACCAGAACGCCGCGTTTCTTCTCCAGGTCCATTCCAGTTGTTTTTCGATTTCGTAAATGCCCCTTTTCACTTTGTAGGTGCCCTTATTTTACTTCGTGGATGCCCTTTTTATCTTTGTAGGCGCCCTTTTTCTCTTTGTAGGTGCCATTTTGCCCGTCGTAAGAGCCCCGCTTATTTTTCGTGGGCCTTTTTTTCGTAGGCGCCCCTTTTCATCTCGTGGGTGCTTTTTTATATTTCGTAGGTGCCTTTTTTCGTTTTCTGTACTCATATCTTACCGTAAAACCTGTAATAGAGGGACATGTCCTTCTATTCTCAACCCCTCTAGTTTGGTGTCCTTGTACAGGTGTGCTTCTATTAGAGGGTCTTTTTATTATTCGAAGCTCTGTCCGGCTAAAAATCGCCACCAATTTTGAACAAAAATTGTTGTTTTGCTTCGATTTTTACACCGAAAACCCCTAAAAAGCGGGAGAAAAATACGAAAAACGGGGAGAAAAGTTTCTATAATAGCAATACTTTGTAAACTCGAAAAATTTTGTCGAAATTTCCGAGAAAAATGATAAAGGTGTCCATCTATTAGAGGCTGTCCTCCTATTCTTCAATCATGCCCCGAGGGTGTCCTTTTATTGCAGGTGTGCTTCTATTGAAGGTGTCCTTCTAATACAGGTTTCACGGTAACTTTGTTTTTCAATTTTTTTTACAATCCTCAAATTTTGATTTCTGTTCTCAGTCCCCAAACAATTCGACCAACACCTACAACAAGGAACAAGTTTTCCTAAATCCTGTTTTTTTTTTTCAATTTCACTCTCTTCTTACTCACCCCGACTACTATAAAAGACTTCGACAAATTCTCAATTTTTCATCTGAAATTCTGCTATTTCTTAAATTCAAACAAAATGAAGTCCATTTTACTGCTAATTTTCTCCATTATTTTTGTATCTATTACTACTGTAATTGGTCTCCCACCAGTTCCACCACCAGGACCTCCACATCCAATTTTTGGAGGAATTTGGAATCCGGACCAAGGACCATTTGGAGCTGTTAAAGACTCGAATTGATCAATTTTTTTCAACTTTTATCCTGTACAGTAATCCGGTTTTTCAATAAATTCGTATATATCCAAATATTTTTCAGTTGAAGTTTTTTTTTTTGAAATTTTTGATCACCTTTTTTCGCGCCAAATTTCAAAAATTGTTAGCAACGATGCTCCGAAATAACGATAGTGCGCATTGTTTAGCAGGCTAACTGTTAGATTTTTCGCATTTTCCAATTTGCTGATGATATTGGTAAATTTTTAGGTAAATTTTTTTTCGGTAAGTTTATCGGTAAATCTTATCGGTGAATTTTTACCAGTAAATTTTTATATTGGTAATTTTTTTCGGTAAATTTATTAGTAAATTTTTTACCGGTAAGTTTTTTTTCTGGTAAATTGTCGGTAAATTTATTGGTAAACTTCTCACCTGAAAGTTTTTTTTTTCGGTAAATCAATCTGTAAATTTTTTTCGATAAATTTCGCGGTAAATCTTTACGGAATTTTTTTTACCGATAAATTTTTTTCGGCAATTTTTTATCGGTAAATCTTATCGGTAAACTATCGGTATATTACCTGTAAATTTATTGGTTAGTTTTTTAGCGGTAAACAATCAGTAAATTTATCGGTGAATTCATCGGTAAATTTTCTATCGGTATGCTTTTTATCTCGGTAAATTTTTTCTGTAAACCCTATCGGTAAACTTTTTATTGGTAAATTTATCGGTAAATTTTTTTCGGTAATTTTTTTCACCGGTTAATTTTTTCGGGTAAATTGAAGGTACATCTTATCGATAAATTTTTTTATAGGTAAATTTTTTTCGGTAATTTTTTTTTCGGTAAGTTTGCCGGTATGCGTTTGAAATTTCTGATCATAAGTAACCATTTCTCCAGAGATGCCGTTCTATTAGAGTTATTAGAACTACAAAAAAATGAACAAAAAATAATTTATAAATAAGTATAACAAAAGATCAATCAATAATATTTGACACCTTTCTCATCTGCCGACCTAATCTCCAATGCCACTCCACTTCCAGTCTTTTGTCCAGTTCCAGTTCCAGTTGTTTGATCCTTATTTGATTCCATCGATCCTTTGCTCAATTTTCCATATCTTATATAAAGAAGAAAACCAGCGATTATGATAATAATGATGAAAATGAATCCAATTATGACTGCAATCAACATAACTGAAGCAGATTCGGCACTTTCCGGAGTTGTTTCAAACAGAATATTTTGGCGTTTTGGAGGTCTTGTGATAGTGGTTGTGAGATTAAATTTGGTTGTAGGTAGAACTGTCGTCGTTGTGATGTACTGCTTGCAGAAGGCAACTGAAAACTAGTTTCGAATTTCAAGATTGGCAATTATAGCTGAATTCAATTCCGGTATTAGTCTTCCGAAATATGAAGGGATTTCGCTCCATTGGACTCAGTACTGGAATTATCTTGGCGCGACCGGCCCGGAGCTGAGGATGAACCATGCTTTGCACACGAGTTTCCAGCGAGGGTAGGAAAGCGCGCTCTAATGATAAATTGATAATTTCGCTGCGAACCTCAATTTCTAGCACTTTTTCAACAGAATTTTTCAACAAAATTTTTAGGGAAATAGGGCGAAACGGAGTATTCAACTTTTTTATCATTAGAGCGCGTTTTCCTACCGTCGTTGGGAACTCGCGTGGTTTCGCATTTCGAAATTTTTTTCGCCGTTTTTCCTTTTTGCCTGGGTTTTCGAGAAAAAAATTTTCATTATTTTTAAGCATAAACACCCTCAAGAAACATTTCGAAATCGATCTAAAAATTGGGAAAAATGTGCTCGAAAAATGAAGATTTTGAAACTTAAGCTAGGGGCCGATTTTTGACAAGGTTGAATGGAATTATTTTGGTGAAATTTCCGATTTTAGCAAAAAAAAAAACGCCAAGCAACTTTTTTCTCCGAAAATCGAGAAAAACTACTTTCGTTTGAAAAGTTTATCTGGTTTTCTCGATTTTCGATCGAAAGTTCACTGAAAATGAATAAAAGTTTGAAAAACTCAAGAGTCCCATGGAGAGCGATTGCTCAAAAAAATTTACCGATGAGAAAATTTACCGATAAGATTTACCGATAAATTTACCGACAAAAAAGTTTACCGACAAATTCATCAGTAAAAATTCGAAAAAACTAAGCTCACCATTTCTAAAAACTATTGCAAAGTGACTCACATCGTGCTGCTCCTATATAAGAATTACAAAACGCCATCGTTCCTCTCTCCAAACCTTCCAGACACTCATTTCTACCCCATAGACGTAGACCACATCCCTCTTTGAAATCGTCGATTATCCCTTCACAATACATTTTATCACATTGGATAGGCAATAGTTTCGCGAACAATTTCTCATAAAGATCAGCAGACTCTTCTTCCGTATCAAGATTGGTCGCTTTGAAACTGTAGTATTTTCTGAAAAATGTGAACGTTGAACTCAAAAATTGGAAATTTTTTGTTATCTAATCGAATAGCTCAACTGATTTTTAAATGTTTTTGTTTACTCCTAAGCAGTGTGCCTGGGCCGGGCCGGGCCGGCAGAATTTTCGGTACTGTTCTAAAATCACGGTCCCATCCGAATAATCACGGTCCCAGAAAAAAAATAACGGTCCCAATTTTAAAATGACGGTCCCAAAAATAAAATCACGGTCCGAAAAAATATTTTCCACTAGAAGTTTCAGTGATTTTATTTTTGGGACCGTCATTTTAAAATTGGGACCGTGATTTCAAATCTGGGACCGTGATTTTATTTTTGGGGCCGTGATTATTTGGATGGGACTGTGATTTTAGAACAGTACCGAATTTTCCATCGGCCCGGCCCGGAAAATAATAAGTATGCCATAACGCACGTTGTTTCCGGCACAAACTCACTTTTTTGCATCCAAAGGCACAAGAATTTCAACCTTATCTCTGTCTCCAAAAGATTTCTGGGATCCATCTTTAGAGCAGTAATGCCATGCTACGAAAAAAAATTCAGCAAGGAATGCTTCATCATACTCTTTCGGTTGTATCATCTCAAAAAATACATATTGATCCATAGTTCGTCCTTTGAAATAATTGTTTTTGTCTTCGTCGTCGCCGTTGCCGTTAGGATCATGATCCTTTTCCCTTATCGCAGTGGAATACTTCCATGTAATTTTCCTCGGGCAATAGTACACTCCATAAATGTAAATATCCGGTTGGTTTTGAGCATTGACACCAAGTGTGAAGAGAAACAAGAGAGCGAAGATTAGACGCATTGTCAATTGTGATTTTTGCAGAAAAATCCATGGATTATATACGAAATATTATCAGTGCCACCCGGCCATGGCATCCGGAAAACCATTGGGAGACCAGAATAAAGACTGGAGGGCTAGCCGTTGTACCGGAATTCCACGGGGAAATTCATAAAAATAAGAAAAACAATTTTAGAGAATTTTCAAAAAAAAAATTTGCGTGAAATTAGTGAAAAAAACTGTTGAAACAATCTACATCTTGCAAGGATTCAAAACGTGGCACCGAGCCATCGACCTTTCCCCTGAAAACGCAAATGCGGCACACCGTTTTTGCAACTCCTCCGCACGCAGTTTTGTTTCTTCATTTTTTTGTTTTTGATGAGAAAAAGAGTACAAGTTTCAGTGCAAACAAGGCACAATTCTCAAATTTTGATTTCTGTTCTCAGTCTCTAAACAATTTGACCAACACCTACAACAAGAAACAAGTTTTCTTAAATCCTGTTTTTTCTCCTCTTTTTTGAATTTCCGATCAACAAATTTCACTAACTTCTTACTCACCCTGACTACTATAAAAGTCTTTGATAAATTTCAATTTTTCCATCCGAAATTCTACTATTTCTCAAATTAAGAAGACCTTTCTGTAACATCGAGAATTGCACTGGCACAAAAACCAAAAGTGTTTCAGATCCAAATGATTTTTGGTGTTGGGTATACATATGGATAAGTGTTCTCAAAAATCATACCCCCAAGTCCATGTGACGTCATCACCTGGAGTTAAAGCTCAGAGCTCGAATTGCACATCTGAGAACTTAATTTTTTTCAACTTCGATATTTTTTTTCAAAATTTTTGGTAGGTCATTGGGAATGCTTGGAGCATATTTGAGTCAATTTTCAGATCTCTGCAATGTCTGAAAACAAAATTTTTCAAAAAATTTTGGGGTTTTTTTGGTTTTTCTCAAAAATTTTACACACTTGTCGGGTATAATATTTCTGTCCCAGATTCCCCATCCGATTTGCTACAAAAAAGTCTCTTGGACCCCCTTCGAATTCGTGGACCATTTTGAGATAATGGACTTTTTCTGAAAAACAGGTAAGGGTCCCCCCTTATGTGATTTTTTTCAAGGCTAAAAAAAATTTTTCTGTCGGGTCTAAAAAATTTTTCCCAGATTCCTCATTGAATTTAGAGCAAAAAAGTCTCTTGGAGTACCCTGAAAATCGTGGACCATTTTGAGATATAACCGTTCTTCTGATTCAGCTCTTCGGCATGGCATGTAAAGGGATGATTTCAGAAGAACGGTTATATCTCAAAATGGTCCACGATTTTCGGGGTACTCCAAGAGACTTTTTTGCTCCAAATTCAGTGAGGAATCTGGGAAAAATTTTTTAGACCCGACAAAAAAATTTTTTTTGGCTTTGAAAAAAATCACATAAGGGGGGACCCTTACCTGTTTTTCAGAAAAAGTCCATTATCTCAAAATGGTCCACGAATTCGAAGGGGGTCCAAGAGACTTTTTTGTAGCAAATCGGATGGGGAATCTGGTACAGAAATATTATACCCGACAAGTGTGTAAAATTTTTGAGAAAAACCAAAAAAACCCCAAAATTTTTTGAAAAATTTTGTTTTCAGACATTGCAGAGATCTGAAAATCGACTCAAATATGCTCTAAGCATTCCCAATGACCTACCAAAAATTTTGAAAAAAAATATCGAAGTTGAAAAAAATTAAGTTTTCAGATGTGCAATTCGAGCTCTGAGCTTTAACTCCAGGTGATGACGTCACATGGACTTGGGGGTATGATTTTTGAGAACCCTTACCCATATGGATACCCAACAACAAAAATCATTTGGATCTGAAACACTTTTGGTTTTTGTGCCAAGGCCTAGTGGAGAAAGTCTCGTTCTTACAGAAAGGTCTTCTTAAAACAAAATGAAGACCATCTCAATTTTACTTCTAATTTTCTCCATTACTTTTGTATCTATCACTACTGTAATGAGTCTTCCACCAGTTCCACCACCAGGACCCCCACATCCTATTTTTGGAGGAATTTGGAATCCAGATCAAGGACCATTTGGAGCTGTTAAGGATTCTAAATGATATTTTTCTGTTTGTTTTTGAAAAGATGTACAAAAAATTTTTTGTGATAAAAATTGCCGAACATTATGTGTGAACAGTCTATTTTTGAACAAACTTCGTACCAATATTATCAGAGAAAAAAATCTTCCAGATGGTTTTTGTCGTTACGGTCTGGCTGCCGCGGTCGTCTGGCCGAGAATTCCACAGCGCGGGGCCGTTTTCGCAATATTTTTAGTTTTTTTTCCTATGTTTTACATGCCAAAACAGAAGAATATCAGACGGTTTCCGGCGCTTCGCGCCTCAACCGCCCGGATTTCCCAGAAATTTCGGTCAATTCCTATGAAAAATGAAACACCAAAAATATTTGGCCCACCGAGGAATTGAACTCGGATGCTGAATTTACCCAAAATTTTTTTACACCACTACGCTACGCCAACAACGGTGCGTTGAACAGGCGGCGGCAGCAGACTCTCTAAAATGAGTAAATCTAGCAGCCGACAGTTGACGGGGGCGGGGCTTAGGCAAGTGCATAGGTAGCACAGAGCTTTCCAGAGCTCCAATCAGATAGCGGAAAAGACGGGCATCATCGCGGTAAAATTCTGTATCGACCTGTCTTTTCCCCATAAAAATTGGTTTTCTAGGAAAGGCTCGAGGACCCCGGAAACACAGACATACAGACAAACAGACGGAATTCTATATTAGAATAATAAGATTGATGTTTCTTCACAAACACAATTAAAACGAAAAAAATAAAAGGGAAAAATATAGAGAAAACAGCCCCGCGCTGTGTGATTCTCGGCCAGATGGCCGCGGCCGCCAACTTGTAACGTGCGTCTTTGAGCGCAATTTGTGTGTTTCAGAGCGATTTTTGAGCAATTTCTTCATGCGCAATGGAATCAGGATGGAAAGATAAACAAGAAATAAAAAAAGTGACTATAGTCTTCCTTTGAAAGTTGGATACCCTATTTCTATTTCTCTCGAATTTCCCTTGTTCCTTTATTGTCCTCCTTTACATTCACGACTTTTGAAAAATAAAGACAATTTTTTTTTGTCTCATCGTGAAGTTCCGGCACAACGGCCAATAGGATAACCTTGGGATGGTCCCCTTGGCTTTTGTCAAATGTCATGTACGGGTTGCACAGAAGAAATCCCGTATAAAACAAACTTATTTCAATCAAATATTTAAATATTACAATGCGTCTTCTCACCGTTGCTCTTCTCTTCATCAACGTCTCTTTTGCTCTTGCCGCTAGCCCTTCAGTACAATTCTTGATAGCACTTTTTTGTCCGGAAGAGAAGATATGGGACTGGTTTATGGATGCCTCTATTACACTCGATTCATCTCCTGGATCAATCGTTCAATATTGGAATGACACCGGTGTTAGCACCGA
The DNA here is from genome assembly GCA_963572265.1 of Caenorhabditis doughertyi. NCBI lineage: Eukaryota > Metazoa > Nematoda > Chromadorea > Rhabditida > Rhabditidae > Caenorhabditis > Caenorhabditis doughertyi. The sequence goes on from OY751555.1 coordinate 13,597,189, forward strand.
TCACTTACAAATACTAGGAAGAAGTTTTCCATCAAACCCATCACTTTTCCAACCAATCGTTAGCATTTGGCACTCGTGTAATAGTCAGAGGGTAGAATTCTTTAGTTTGGGAGGGGAATTTGTGATTCCGATACATGATAAACAGTGAGTACGGGCTTTAAAGGAGGACTGTAGTCACATTTTTTTTTCCATTTCTTATTTATTTTTCTATGCTGATTCCATTGGCCATTAAGAAATTGCTCAAAAATCGCTCTGAAGCGAGAAATCCACAGCGCGTGGCTGTTTTCTCACTATTTTTTTGCTTTTTTTCTGCATTTTACATGCCAAAATGGAAGAATATTGATGTTTTTTTTTACAAAGAAATGCGAAATGAACAAAATAAAGGCGAAAAATCTCGAGAAAACAGCCACGCTTTGTGGATTCCTCGGCCATACGGCCTCGGCCGCCAGGCTGTAACGCACGATTTTGAGCACATTTTGTGCGCTTCAGATTTTTGAGCAATTTCTTCATGGCCAATAGAATCAGCATAGAAAAATGATGAAAAAATGGAAATAAAAAATGTGACTATAGTTCTCCTTTAAAAAGTAACTTTCTAAATATTTTTTTCAGAGAATATTTTGCTCTGAAAGCTGTCAATCTTCAAACTAACACAGAATCAGCCGACATTTATGAGAAATTGTTGTTGGAAATTCTCAATCTTGGATGTCCATTCAGAAGTAAGACTAGTCAATAAGTTTTTTTCCTATTCAAAACGTTTTTATAGGCTGTCACCGAGATTTGGAGAATATCAGAATTGGATGTGGTCTTCGTCGTTGGGGTGCCGATGAGTGCATGGAAGGTCTTGAGAGAGCTTTGACGAGCTATTGTGAGCAGAAGAAGCCAGCGAGTGAGTTTTTCTACAGCAAATTCATTAGGAATTCTAAATTCCTCGATTTTTTTTTAATTTGGAGTTTATAATTCCGGATTCCGGAAAGCATAGCATTATACGGTCATGTTATTTGGGCGGATCTGGAAACGGAATTCCCGATCGATTTTTCGACTTTTTTTTTTGGAAAACAGTCAAAATGTACCGTAAAACCTGTAATAGAGCTGCCGGCCGCACATTTTTCCCACCCCTCTTTAGTTTTAACACAGGGAGCTTTATCGTTCACTAGGCCTCTGGAGGCGCCGCTCTATAACAAGCTTTACGGTATTTTTGAATAAATTTAAAAACTACTTCAAAATTCGAAAAACTAATTGGAGTGGGGTAAGTCCGGTTCTGTTTTTAATAAACGTATTTAGAGACATGACGGGCCGGGCCTGTTTGGATAGGACCAAAACATGTTTCAGGTCCCAAAAAAAATTATTTTCGTTTTTTGATCTACTTATTTGGTTTGCGTTTCTAGAAGAAATTTTTTACAACTTTTTGAGACAAAAACACAGAAAAGTTTAGAAATTGAGCTAAAAATTGGGAAAAATGTGCCCAAAAATTCAAAAATTTTTAAACCCGGGCCGGTAAAATTGTCCACGGGTCGGCCATCGTTTAGACAAGTCTGATTACTAGGACATTTTTAAATTTGAGTTTTTTCTCCATTATTTTTCTTTCAGCGCCTTCAATCTGCAAGTCTCACCTCAAATCTACAACAACATCACCCACAAATACCACTCGCAAATCTCGAGAATCTCCAGAAGACTCCACTGATGAAAGCTTTTCTTCATCACTGACATTGATTGGGACTATCATTGGATTCGTTGTTATTATTATTATCATAATTGCCGGTTTTCTTCTGTATATACGATACAAGAGGCCGGAAAAGTGGGAAGAAGTTAATGAGACAAATACCGGAACTGGACTGAAAACTGGTGGAATTCAAGCCAAATCTACATCCAAACCTGATGTTATTATTGCTTCATAGATGGGACAGAAGAAGGAAAATGAAAAGAAAAAAGATTAAAATATTGAACTTGTTACTTTAAACACATAAATTACTAAATTATCATCAAAATCGGAAAATTGCCAAAGAAAAAACCCTAAATTTCAGGTTGAAATCATTTGAAATTCGTTCAATGATCCGAAAACCGGAGTTGATGATCAGCGGGAGGGACTAGAAAATTTCGCAATGGCCTAGGAACCCGAAGGCGAAAATTCAAAAAATTATTTGTTTTCGGAGGTGTCTTCCTATTCTGAAAAGGCGCAGTTCGATTAGAGTTTTTTTGATACTCAACATCAAATTGTCGTTATTAAAAATTGCAACCTCGACTAACTGCGCCGCACTTTCCCGACGCCCCGCCCATTGACAAAATGTGGGCGTTTCGCAACTCTGCCGCATAGAAAAACTACATTTTTCGGTTTAAGGACCGAAAACAACCTTTTTCTCATGTTTTTTCTGCATAAAAACTTGTCAGGGATTCCTTAGTTTACGATTAGAAAAAGTGCGAACTTCGTGCCGCACCCTTGCAAAGAACCATGTGGCCGGTTGCAAAAAAAGGCGTGGTTTACGACTCTGTAAAACTACGAATGAACAAAACAGAATTTATCAATAAGTAAAAAAAATCAATAATATTTGACACCTTTCTCATCTGCCGACCTAATTTCCAATGCCACTCCACTTCCAGTCTTTTGTCCAGTTCCGGTACTAGTACCACCAGTATTTGTATCCTTGACTGAGTCCACAAACTCCTTGTTCAGTTTTCCATATCTTATATAAAGAAGAAATCCAGTAATTATGATAACAATGATAACCATGAATCCAATTATAATAGCTGGTATTATCATTGATACGGATTCAGAGCTTTCAGAAGTCGTGCAAATTTCGAAAAGAGGCTTTCGAGTTTTTGAAGATTTTTTCATTGCGGTGGTGGTGGTAATAACTTTGGTTGTATTCATTTCCGTTGTTGGTAAAACTGTCGTCGTTGTTATAGTAGATGTCGAAGGCGTCGGAGGTGTCGGGGTGTACGGTTGGCAGAACGCTTCTGAAATGATACATCATTACTTAACTTTTGTTGTAAAAAAAATTTATCCCGCTCTACTGCAACCCCGCCCACCTCGTAAAAATAGTTCTAATTTCGGAGAGAGCGGCCAGACACTTACTGTCTGCTTGTCTGGCCGCTCTCTCCAAAGTGAGAATTATTTTGACGAAGGTGGGCGGGGTTGCAGTAGAGCGGGTATCAAGACGCTTGCGTTGACTATAAGCAAGTTTTCTTACTGGATTTCCCTTTTTGACGACAATAAATCGGAAGTGCTCTTTTCCATCCTTCGTTGCACTCGTCATGATTAAATCGACGAAGATCGCAGCCTTCTTTGACCATATCCAGTATGTTATCACAGGCTGAAAAAAAACTGCTCTTAGTTAATCGGACCTTTTAGATGACAATGCTTTTTTTCAAAAACATTCAAAACTGCTGAACTAGCAATATTTGACGGAATATAGTGACAGGATACAAAATGTATCAGTTGTGGCAATTAGCAAAATTTTTTTAAGGAGCCAGGACATGATAAAATCAAATTTTTTCGAACTTTTCACACTCCGAGGGGCCGTTATTAATCGATATTTGAGAACACGAACATCATTATTTTTGAGATGCTAAAATTGTGACGGTCTTCAGATTGTGGGCGAGTGAAGCAAGTTTACATTGTCCTCCAAAGGACCGCCGCGTTTTTGTTCTTGTGGCTCAACCGGTAGCACAGTTAGCGCTCGATCCAGCTGGTTCGCTAGTTCGAACCCGCAGCTGATAATGGTTTTTGTTTTTTCTTGAAAATATTCAAAATTGGAAACTAGTGTATAGACCACATCTTACGACAGACTGCACACTACTTCCCCAAAATTTTTCTCAAAAATCTCCTGTCCCCCTCCTTTAAAGGAAGAATAAAATCAGAAGTTTTCGGCATTTTTTGGAGCCATTTTTGGATGCTCAATTCAACTAAACTCATGAATACATCGAAAAATCTGTCTGAACGGTACGAACCGCCACAAATAACAATTTGATTGATTGTGAGGAAGATGACAGCTTACTTATTAATTAAGGATAGCATAGTAAAATAGTTTTTAAAAAATGATAAAAAATGTCTGACTTCAGTTGTCGGCAAGGCTGTCAAAATCGGCCGCGGACAAGTTTTTATTAGGACCCCTATATATATGTGATGTTGCGGCGGCCTGGCGGCCCTGGTAGACAATGTAAAGAAGGGTTCCTAGTAAAAATTCAGACCTTTAGCTCTTTACGCAGCCGACTTGTAGCCAGACCGCCGAGGCTGCGGCTGGCCGTGTGACAGCATTGATTGTCGGTGAAAAAAGATAAGACCTCACCTTTGATATCACATTGACGAGTAAAAAATTTCACGAACAATGTTTCAAAAAGGTCAGAAGTAGACTCTTTTGTGAAAATATTCATAGCCATAAAACTGTAGTATTCTCTAAAATAATCGATTTCAATTAAACACTTCCTCCTAACTTACTGTTTCTTATTCAACGGACTAGCTTTTCCGGACCTCCGGTCCGTAAAAGCTAGTAAGTCTTGTTGTATGTCCCAGGTAAAATAGCCAATTCACGTCCTTAATATTGAAGAATATCCATCTTTTGAAAAAAAGACGACCTAAAAAGCTTCATTATGAGCCGAGATATGATCGATGAAAGTTTCACAAACATTTCGTGGGACACATTTTTGGGACATTTTCTCGGGACAATATTTTCTACATTTCTTGAATTACGGTAATTTACACTCACGTCAAAATACCTATTGTATTTAAAGAGAAAGGGGGCAGAACTGTGTACTCCATTCCTTTTTTGATTTCATGAAGTACCCAGTCGTCACTTCGGTAACAAGTGTTAAGATATTCCATATAAAATTCAGCATCATTGGATACATTTCTTCGAATGTCAGTATGTCTCCACTCAAAAAAGTTAGAATTTTCAAAACTTCTAAATACATGTTGCTCTCCGCTGCGATATTCATCTGATGGATACATTCCTCCCGTTGGCGTTGATCGGAACATTTTCATAATATGATAAACATTCCAGTTCTGTGGACAATAAACAAATCCAAAAATGTGAAAGTTGGGCCCATATTGATTACACGCAGCAAATGTGAAGAGAAAAACGATTGCGATGAGTAGACGCATTATGGTATGTGTTTTTTTGTGAAAATTCTTTGATTTTATACGGATTTTTTCTGTGCTACCCGAACAAAACATTTAGAATGGTCAAAGAGGGAGACCAGAGTAAGGGCAAGAAGGCTGGCCAGTCTTTTGAAAAGGTTAATGGAGCACTGAAACGTTTTTTTTCTTGGAAAATGTGAAGATTTAATTTTTCAAGTTTTGAAATCAGCCTTATTAAATCAGCGTGAAAGATAGTTTTTTAAGCATTTTGAGACGAAAAACTCCGTTCGTTTTTGATTCATTCATTGATTTGTTCAAAAGATTGTAGTTCTGAGTCCAGCGGGGCGCAGCCGCTGGGCTAATAAGTTCAATTTAGTTGAAGGTTTTCTATAGTGTTTTTTATTTTTCTGTCCCCTTCTAACTTCATTCTGTCGCGCACAAGGCCTCAAACGACGACCTATGCAAACGCGCCCCATTGACAAAAAAGCGGCTTTTGAATTCCAAAACAATTATTTCGGGAAGAAGCTGTTGAAAAATTCCTAATTTTTGGCAAGAATGCTGATAAATCCTGGCTAATTCTCTTTAATAAAACACCGAAACCCAGGATTATTCATCTTCTCCACCCACAATAATTAATTTAGGATATCGAAAATGCACGGGTCAATGGGGCGCGTTTGCATAGGTCGTCGTTTGAGGCCTTGTGGTCGCGGGTAGAGTTAGTCCAAAATTTTGTTGGAAGTTCTCAGAAGAATTAGCGTCTTTGAAGGCAACGTGTTTCGCATTTCGAATTTTCTGTTTCGCAGTTGTTCACCTTCTAATTTGACCAATATTTTCTAAAAGGAAAAATTCACGATTTTTCAAGTCAAAAAACCAGGAAAAGTTTCGAAATCGAGCTGAAAATCGAGAAAAGTGTGCTCGAAAAATGAAACTTTTGAAACCCGCGCCGGGCCGACACAATCGACCATCGGACCGATTTTTGACAAGTATGTTTAAAAGCTATGTTGAGTTTTCCCATAATATTATGACAAATATGACTTTCTTGCCCTTAAAGTTCAAGTGTATCGCTCAAAAAACTCAAGTTAAAATATTAAACAATCAGCACAAAGTTGAACTTTATCTTTCCCATTTTGAGACAATTTTCGATAGGAAATTTGCCCAATATCAAAAATCATTATCACTTCTGCAACATATAAAAAAGTACATTTACTTCCGCGACTAGAGACTGATAAGTGTCACGTCTTCTTTTGTTCGATACACACAAGTTTATGGTCTCTTTCTTCTTGTTTCTCTGATTATAAACACGTGATTCTGGTCACACTTACTTCGAAACTTTTTTTTCTGAAAATTCGAATATTTTTGGCTGTAAATATGAAACTGACATTGATAATTCTATTTATTTTGGTGGTTTTTGTGGCGTGCCATCCTGTTGGATTTTATAATAAGAACAATCCGATTACACATCCTTTGAGGTGAGTTAAAGGTACTGTAGGTTACTGTAGCTTTCCTGTAGGGTTACTGTAGAGGTTACTGTAGATTACTGTAATTTTTCAAAATTTACTGAAGACATCACTGGACCCATGTGTTCGTTGCAATTTTGAAGAATTCTGAATATTCAAAATTTTCGAAAAATTAATTTTTGAAAATTTTTTCTGAAACTGAAGATAAAATAATTTTCAGAGCATTTTTCATTAATTTTTTTTTACAGATGCAATCCGGAAACCAACACGACAAGTCTGGATTGTGATGAGAATGCTCTTTCAAACACAGGTTTTTCTCGGATTCCTTACTCGATTTTTTTAATTCCATTAACTTTTCTCTATTTTTATGCCATGATTTGATTATGAATTTATGAACTATTTCTGATAAAATTTATTAAAAAATTACCAAAAAAATATGTCGATGTGATCTGAAAACTCAGGAAGCATGCAGAATAAAAATGGTGAAAACCCAGTTTGAGACACCCAGAACAATTACCAATCAAATTGGAAACTTTTAGTTTTTTTTCAAGTTTTTCAAAAATGCTGGTTTGTTCATAAGCAAGCGCGCCCCACTGAACTCAGTACTTCAATTTTTCTCACTTTCGACGAATGAAGTTTTTTTGGTGAATTTTCCGGTTTTCGCAAAAAAACACTTAATCTGAAAATTTTTCACAGAAAATCGGAAAAAAAGTAAAATTTTTGGATGGAAAGTTGTTCTTTTTTTCTATGGTTTAGACCAGATTTAGGTCGAAGAGAGGGCTGAAAGTGTTATTTTCAGTCGAGAAATACATCTTCCAGATAATGGTAGTCGAAAAAAGAAAGGAATAGGTGTTTCTTCAGCGAAAGATGGAAAAAATTCCAAAAAACTCATTTGACGAAACTGAAAAAAAAATTCAAAAAGTTAATTCAAAAAACATTCAAAAATCAAGTAAAATTCAAACGAAAAAGCTGTTTTTTTTAACCATTCCGTAGTTTGTTTGAGTAACTCCGTTTTCTTCTGAAAAATAAAGTTTCAAACTTCACGCAAACTTTTTAATTATTTTTTTTTGAAAATCCTCGACAATTGTTTTCTTTTTTTTTTAATTCTCCGTGGAATTTTGGTACATTGGCCAGCCCTCTAGTCCTTACTTCCAAAGGTCTTCCAAAGGTTTTTCGGATGCCATGGCCGGGTGGCACTGATAATATTCCATATAAAACCAATGAATTTTTCTCCAAAAATCACAAATAACAATGCGTCTAATCTTCGTCTTCTTGTTTCTCTTCACACTTGCCGTTGATGCTCAAAAAAGACCGAACGTCATCTTCTATGGAGTCATGTATTGTCCGTTACATGCATATACTACATGGCTGTTTCTCACACAAATGATGGAGAGGGACAATAAAGGCGGTGATAACCAAGGCGAGATCTCGCAGAGTAGAAATTTGGATGAATCGGTCTTCTATGAAATGGTACGGTTTGGAGAGTATGATGAAGCCTACCTTGCTGAATATTACTTCAACACGCAGCACGGATGCACTAAAGATGGATCTACAAAGTTTATTGGAGGCAGAGACAACATTGAATTTACTGTGCCTTTGGATGAAGGAGAGTGAGTTTTTTGTTGCAAAAACGATATTTGAAGATGAGTCGTGTTATTGGTCCTCTTCACTTTCAAAAAAAGTTTTCGTTAAACCATGTTATTTAAAGGAGGACTGAAGTCAGAAATTTTTTTCATTTTCTCTGACTAGGGACTTCTTTGAACACTCCGTTCGATAACGAGCCGAAAATTGGTGGGTATACTATATCGACCATGCTGATTCCATTTCTGAAATCAAAATCTGCTAAAGGCCTATTTCATTTCCTCAAATTTTTTCGGGCTTTCGCAGGCTTTTCTAGTCTCACGTTCAGCCGCATTCTTATACGCCCTCCCGCCTCAACGAAAAATGTGGTTTGGTGGCGCAGCAGGGGAGACGCTGGAGTGGCATGAGAAAGGCTGTGGGTTCGCACCCCAGTCCGCGCAAAATTTTTTGCAAGTTTTTGTTCGTTGAATTCAGAAGCCAGGACGATGTGAAAGTATATGCCAGAGCCATAAAACAGTATCTGATGACTTCAGGAACATGTTCCAAAAAAAAAATTTTTCTACTTGAAATTTTCGTTAAATTGCTCATGAGACACTTGGGAAATTTTTTGAGCTCAAAACTTTTTCTTCAAAAAAGTTTCTAAAAGCATCAGAAAATGATTGGGCATGTTCGAGTTAGTGTTTCAACTTCATTTTGCGACTCTAAGGCCATTGGAAAAGTGCGAAAACGTGAAATTTTCAAAAAATGCGCTAGTAAACCATGAGATAGAGACGCCTTTAGCAGATTTTGACTTCAGAAATGGAATCAGCGTAGTCGATAAGGTATATAGACGAACTTTCACCCCAATATCGAACGGAGTGTCCGAGGAAGTCCCTAGTGAAACATTTTGCGATGCTGACTTCAACTAAACTTTTGAAAACTGCCAAAAATCTTTTTAAACGGCACAAAACCGTGTCAAAAAACAGCTATTGGTTCTGATGGAAGAGTTTTCTTTCCGCTGTGTACTACTTTCGGACAATCGAGTTTCTCAAAATATCACTTTCTGATTGTTTTTTGATTGAAAATGCTACAATTTTCAAAAATTCTGCTCCATATATCAGAAGAACTAAAAAAAAGTGATATTTTGAAACTCGATTGTCCGAGAGGAGTACACATCAAGAAATCAATTGTTCGAGAGAAGTACACAGCGGGAACAAAAACTCTTCCATCGGAATCAATCGCATTGCTTTTTGATACGGTTTTGTGCCGTTTAGAAAGATTTTTGGCATTTTTCATGAGTTTAGTTGAATTCAGCATCGCAGAATGATTCAAAAAAAAATGAAAGAAGTTTCAGATTTCAATCCGCCTTTAAAAGTTTTCCAACATTTCTTCACTCGAAGTTCTCACATTTCAGCAAATACTACAGTTTCAAAGCGATCAATCTCATCACTAACGAAGAGCCTGCTGAACTTTATGAGAAATTGTTTTTGAAAGTGTTGCCTAATCAATGTAAAGATACGCCTTGTGATAGGATAATTGATGACTTTAAAGTGGGATGTGGTCTACGTAAATGGGGAAAAACGGAGTGTCTCGAAGGCCTGAAGAACGGAGTTACAAAGTTTTGTAAATCAGATAAATTAGCAGAAAGTGAGTTTTTTTGTTGATCGAAGTTACCGTAACAACTGTATTAGTAGTCCATGCACCACTATTAGAGACGAACCATTATTTTTCCGTCAATTTTTTCGAAGTTTTTATCATTTTTGTGATTTGGCGGGCCGGACCGAATTCCCAAAAAGTTTGAAAAATTGTGGCCATTTTTCAATTTCTTTGTAATTTTGATGAAATTTGCGAATTTTTCTAATTAGAATGATTCTAAATTTTTTCTAGAAAACGATCCTCCCAGGTATCAAAAAAAAATTTTTTCTTTTTATAGTCTTTTATAGTCGGAGAGTCGAAAATTAAAAAAAAAATCATTTTGAGAATGGGGCACCACTATTAGAGGGGCACTTCTAATACAGTATTTACAGTGTTTTTTTTTTAATTTTTTAAAATTTTTTTTTACAAAAACTCATAACATTTTTTTTTCAGAACTAAAATTCTGCGATAAATATGATAAATCCTCGAACTCCACCACCGTTGCCAGCAATTCCAGTACCACAGAAGGCTCATCATCAGTTCTTTTAATTGCCGCTATCATTGGAATCATTGTCGCTATTATCATCTCCATTGGTGGTTATTGTCTCTGTAAAAGACTCAAAAAGAAGGATGAAACTCCGATTCCTGCTGATCCTAAAACATCTTCTCCAGCTCCTAAAACAGTCGGGAAATCTGTTGCCACTACGACTGGAATGAAATCGACTGCTACCACTGGAGCTGCTACGACGGGTGCGGGTAAAACGAAGAAACCGAAAAAGGAGAAGAAGAAGAATAAGAAGGATGGAACGACGGCTGCGGATAGATATTGATTTGTTTTTTCATTTACTTGGATGTTATTTTAATAAATATTTTTTATTCGCATGAAACTTGTAACTTAGAAGGTTACTGTTTTTTTGTCTTCAATTCCAGAAAATTATCACGTATGGAAAACAAGAAGAAATCACGATTGTCGGGCGATGGAGGGGTGCAAGCGCGCTCTGTTGAGAAAATATGTTTCGAAATTCTAATATAATTATTTTCAGGGGGAAAATAACTTTAGTTTCTGCCGATTCTTCAGTTAAATATCGAGTTCTCTTGCAGAAAACCTGGATTATCTTTTTAAAAAATCCGAAACGTATTCAATTTTGCTTCAGGCCACGCCCCCAATCAATCGAGCGCGTTTGCATACCGTGAGATTTGCGTTCGTATTTTAGTTTTTAGTGATAAACAGCAACCGCCCCCTAACATCTTAAAAAGCATTTTTTGACTGAAATGACAATTTGAGCTTTCTTTTAGATTAATTCGAGAGGAAACCTGTAAAACTAGAAATATTTTTCATTGCAAAAATTGCATATTTTTTCAACTTTTGGGAAAAAATACTTCAGAATAGACGTTTTGGTGCGAAAACCGGGATGGTGAGACAAAAAAGTTCGTTCGCTGAAAATGGAAAGTAAATCAAGTCCAGTGGAGCGCGTTTGCTGCTAACTGTGGAAGAGACATCTATAGTTTGTAGTATCCTAAGCTTTAGGAATTATGAAAAGTTTGCCCAATATAAAGGTAGAAAAGTAAAAAACAAACCTATTTATTGAAAACCCATACCAGTAAAAATTTTTACAAAAAACCAAGTAAAAAAACAGCTTTATCAATATCCAGTAGCCGTTGATGTTGCTGTTGTCTTGCCCTTCTTCTTTTTCTGTTTTTTCTCCTTCTTTTTCTTATCCTTTTTCGTCTTTTTAGTATTTGTAGTAGAAGTTCCACCGGTAGCAGTGGTCCCAGTTTTGGTACCTGTAGTTGTAGTTTTGGCTTTAGATTTGGAGCCATCCGCCTTTGAGTTCTTGTCATTATTAATTGCAGGATCATCCGTCTTCTTCTTTCTTCTACAACAAATGAAAAGAACGACAATGATAGCGAGGGCTAAAATTAATATCAGAACTCCGATGATAACTATTGTATTTGAATTTCCAGTAGTGGTTGTTGCTTCAGTTGTGGTAGTTGTTGTGTTGGGGAGTGCTGTTGAGGTGATGATGGCGTACGGTTGACAGAACGGTGTGCCTGAAAACTTTTATAAAGTTTTATTTTGAGATTTTTGGCAATAAAGCTAACACTTTTGTTTTGATAAACACTAAGCTTAGTATAGTCAGCGCAAGCGTCTGCATACTCGCTCTACCGCGACCCCGCCCACCTCGTCGACTGAGCTCTCCTTTTGGAGAGAGCGGCCAGACACGTTACGGTATGTGTGTCTGACTGCTCTCTCCAAATCAAAGCGGGTATGCAAACGCTTGCGTTGCATATAACGAATGAAGCTAATTTCCGAAAAAGAAAAATGTATTGAGTTATAAAATTTATACCAACCTGCTCGACCTTTTTTACTGCACCACTTGCGAAGCGCATCTTCGAGCCCTTTTTTACATTCCTTTTTCTTATTTCTTCGTAATTCGCACCCTTCTCTGCACCGTCTCGTTATCGAATCACATTCTGAAATAATCGAATTCAAAACGGATCAAATTTTCATAAGTAATGCTATCGTTAAATTATCAATAATTGTGAAAGGTGTTCAAAATTTTATTTTCGCGGGCGGTGTGCCACAGAAAACTGCGCTCAAAATGTATTTAAGATCAAAAAGGAGAAAGTCCGCAAAAAAACCTGAGTTCCTCCCACAACTATTATCAATTTGACAATAGAGTTGCATGAAACTTACCATTACCACTACATTCATCGTTCAAGTACGCTTCAAACAATTTTTCAAAAATGGAGAAATCAGTGTCGTCGAGAACATTTGTGGCGGAGAATCCATAGTAGTGGCTGAAAGAAACGAATAAAATCACTTTAAGATGGTCCAAAATACAAAATGTAAAGCTGGGCCCAGGAGAATTCAAGAAATTTTGCTTTTTTTTTGAATTTTTATTCGAAATTTGAAATGTTTTTTGAATTGTTTTTTGCTCTAAACATGTCAAAACTTCATCCTTTTTTGGATAGCAAAAAGAATTTTCAAAAAATTTACTGACCTATCACCGGATATTGGGGAAGTCATCTCTATCCCTGGATAAACTAAACTCTCTGAGTTATCGTTGGTGCATCTATGCCGAATGGCAACTTCATACTCGGCAAAATTATCCGAATCGTCGCCATCCGCAACACTGTCATGCGTTATTTTGTAAATTTTCAGCTTTCTGTCATCTGCCTCTTGCGTAATCGTAGCAATCTTATCGTCTCCATCGTTCCAATCTACCTCCCACAGCCGTACATCGATTCCATAAGTCTTGTTCAGTGGGCACCAAATCGCTCCAACCCAAGTAAACGATGGTGCAGTGGAGCATCGAAGAGCAAATGTTAGAAGCAAGATGACGTAGACTAAGCGCATCGTTGGTGTGTTTGACAGTTTTCAATCGAGTCGGAGGTTTTATACACAAGGTTTTTCAGGGCACCCGATCACGACATTGGGGAGAGTAAGGGGCTGGAGCAGGGTAGGAGTTCCAGGGGCGCGCGTCTTTTTGAAAGGAACTTTTTGGAAATATTTTCGGTTCCGGGTTAGTTTTGTGTTTGATACGAGTATTGAAGATTAGGCCGTCCCAGAACTCTTGAATTTTTCTATGAATAACAGGAAAGCAAAGCATTTTTAAAGGTGGTGGGACAGGAAAGTTGTGGGAACTGAGTATGTGATTTGTCGTGAGATGTTGTGCATACACTGAATTGTAATTTTTGAATATTTTGAAGAAAAAGAAAAACCATTACCACCTCGGGGCCCGAACCAAGGATTGTAGCGAATGATAGTCGGATGTGTTACCGGCTGAGCCCACGGAGGCCAAACAGCGGGCGCCCTCAATAGGCGGCTAGAAACTAGCCACTCGTGTCCATAAACTAGGCAATGTGATAATTTTCGTCCTAAAATACTTTTTGTATTCCGGACCTCAATTGTGGGTTTACAATGTTCCTATCTTCATAAAACAAAAGTCAGTACGAACTGAACTTTTTCAAGTCCCACTACCTTTAAGTTGTGGAACCTAATACCGGTCATATCTGTGCCCAAATTATTTTTTTTCTGCCATTGTTTTCAAAATATATCATTCCATGTCCAAGTCATTGTCCTAAATTTCACAGCCAGAATTAAAATTGTTTGATGTTTGAAGTTTTAAAAATTTTACACTGTTATCATTTTGATAACAATTGATTCATGATCCGTGTAACTTGAATATGTTCCGAATAGATTGTAGTCTGGATCAAATATATAGAGTTTCGAAATTGTACCAGCTGGGTTACTGTAGGTACTGTAGAATTACTGTCAGAAAGTTATTTGGCTTCCAAAAAAAGAACAAGAAAAGCAGGTGTTGTCCAAATTAAAATTCAATTTTCCCATCGATTTTTAGACAATTCTCGAAAATTTTTTCGGTTTTTTCACGCAAAATTGTCATGATTTTGTTAAAAAAATCCAATATTTTAGACGAAAAAGTTCAAAAATCGTTTCCGTTGACCAAATTTCTGGATCACTATTTTCTTCAAAAACAGCATCTCAAACAAGTTCTTACCTCTTGTTTTTCTCTAATTTTCAAGTTACAAAACGCCCCCTTCTTAAATTCGCAATTTTCTGAAATTCGCCATTTTCATCCTATTTTTCTCTTCATTATCCCAACAAAATGAACATTTTCTCTGTGATTATTCTGATTTTGTCCATTATCATGACTACTGTATTGTCGTTCCCACAAATTCCACCACCACCACCTCATCCGATAGTCGAAGGAGAAATGTGGTATCCAAGTCAAGGACCATTTGGAGCTGTTAGGGATTCTAAATGAATTTTTTTTTTCCTCTTTTAATTTTCATGTAATAAAATGAGAAAAATTTCCACTTTTCTTCGAATTGCAAAACTGATACAGTAGTAAGGAAACGGTCTACAGTACCTCTTCTTTCAAATTGGCTGCGCCGCAACGCTGCAAATGATACGGAGTTTATCCTTGGGCACCACTATTTTCCAGAAGTAGTTTGTGTTTGAAAGGAAATTTTTTTTTTAATTTTCAAAAATAGTTTCAATTCGCAAAAAATGGGCAGGACTTGGTCGTGATGCTAAGTGACTCTTGAAGAAGGGCGTGACCTAAGTTGGCTCCGCCCACTTTTTTTAAATGTCTGATTTTCGAGTTTCATCAAAGGCTTTTCAGGATATGGAAATCACCGGCAAATGGGCGGAGCCTATAATTTGTAAATTTTTCAAAAACAGAACGGACACAGTAACCAGGAGCTTGTTCTGAAAAGTGGGCGGAGTTTATAGTTTTCAAATCAAATTTTCAAATGAAGATTAGAAAATGGGCGTGGCCAAATTTGACCCCGCCCCTTTTTTCCTTTCCAGTTCTTGCGGTTCAAAAAATTAAAACTTCCAGCTCAAAAAATTGGAAAATTCTGAAAAGACAACCTATGAAAAGTGGGCGGAGCTAAGAAGCTTTGAGAATCGGTTTCAAAAATGCGCGTGGCCTAGTTCGACTCCGCCTCCTTTTCCAGTTGTTTTCTAATTTTTTTTCAGAAAAAAGTTCGAAAGTTTTGAAAAAATACATATGAAAAGTGGGCGGAGTTTGTAAGGGGCGTGGCCAAATCTGACTCCGCCCCTTTTCCTTCTTTTCCAACTATTTTTCCCATTTTTTGCGGTCCAAAAAAATTCAAAATTTTCTAGAATTCTTTCTCATTTTTATTATTACAATACTTGAATGTTTCAGGGAAAACACAAAAAAAGACACACAAAAGAAAAAGAAACAGATTGTGATGAACCGGTTATGAGTTAACCAAAGTACTGTAGGGAGGGGGAGGGGTACTGTAGGAGTACTGTAGCAACAAAAAAAGACCGGAATATTCTAGAAATGCTATTTTCAGTCATTCGAAAAGGAGAAAAATGCCCGTGAGAATCGGAAGAAAAAGTACAATTTTTCGGTCAGAAATAAAAGTTTTGAGTGGGGAAAACGTGAGAAAAACGGATTTTTAACAGAAAAAATTAATAAAATCATTGTCGATCCCTTTCCACACTAACAACTCGAGTCTTCGGTGCAACTGGCGGAGGGGCGGAGCTTCGTGGAGCCGGTGACGGGGATTTTGACATTTTTCGACGATTTGGGGTGGTGCCACCAGTGTGTTTTAGGCCTGAAAATAGGGGAGATTTTGAAATTTTTAAAGAAAATAGAGCTAAATCTTATTTTTTTAAAGCATTTTTTTTGCCAAAAAAATTTCGTCCAGAAAAATTTTTCCAGGTAAATTTTTTTTCAATTTCCAGGTTTTTGAGGGTAAATATTTTCAAAAAATTTCAAAAAATAAATTTTTTTTCAAGAATTTTCCGCTTGAAAAAGATTGAAAATTTTTAAATTCTACTGAAAGTTTTAGAATTTTTGGTATTTTTTGAAAAAAATTTGGAAAAGTTGAAAATATTTTTAGAAAAAATAGTCGTAATTTTTCAATATTTTTAGGGCAAATGCTTAAAAAACCAGATATTAAAAAAAAAACTTTTTTCAAAAAGTTAATTTTGTGGCATTTTTAGTATTTTTTCTAATTTTATTTTTTTTGAAAGCTGCACTTTTTCTTGGATTTTCAGCCATTTTCAGCCAAATCTTCTCAAATAATTTCTTACCATTCATTAATTTCTCGAAATCTCCATGATCCATTCGTGTTGAATCAATCTTTGCTCTCTGCCTTCTTCCACCACCTAGACCTCCAACTTTTTCAGCCAATTCCAACATTAATTGATCTTGTTCCGAGGAGACGGAGGATTTGGAACTGGCAACACGGGCACGTCGTTCTTGCTCCTCTTTTTGACGCTGAAATAAAAAGAGATATTTGGAAAGAACTTGGGAAAAAAAAATCAAATATTAGGCTCCGCCCACTTTTTTAAACAGGGTGAACTGGTTTAAAGATTATGACAAATCAGGAAATTGGGAAATTCAAAAAAAAATTCCAGAGCTAAAAACAGGCTCCGCCCCTTTTTCAAAGAGTTTTAGGTCGAAAGTGGTCGAAATTTGGGATTTGGGCAAAAAATGAAAAAAATTAGGCCCCTTTTTAAACAGTATTCAGAGACCTAATTTTTAAAATTTTTTTTTCGAAGAATCAGGTTAAGCTCCGCCCACTTCTATAGTTTGTGGAAAAGGAATAAAAATTTTGGAAAATTTAAGCTCCGCCCACTTTTCTGCGATTTCTCGGTGTGAAAATGGTGTAAAAGTGGGCGGGGCTTAATCTCGGAACGCCGTTTTTTATGGAAAAGACGAGAAATTTTCCAGAATTTCCGCAAAAAAAATTTTTTGGAAAGGTTGATTTTTCAAAAATGGGCGGAGCTTAATTTACACTGAAAAAAAAACGTTCAGCGTTAGAACAATTGAAAATTTTAAGCTCCGCCCACTTTTTCGAACGAAACATTGTTTTAAAATCCAAAAAATGACAATTTTTTTTTTGAAAAATTTGTGACCAAAAACATTAATTTTTTAATTTTTTGTCAAAATATCCGAAAAAAAAATTGCCATTTTTCCAATTTTTTAGTCTCAAATTTTTCTCGAAATTCTTACCTTCTCCAATGCGGCTTTAGCCTCATTCTCTTGTCGACATTTATTATAATTCTGTACAAAATGTGCCAATTTTTGAAAGAAAACATTCGGTGACGTCGTTTTCTCATTTTCTCCATAAAATTCACAACAATCTTTGAATGAATTTTTGGCTAATTGAAATGATTGATCCAAATCGATCATTTTTTGTTTTCTTTCGGAAATGAATTGATTTAGAGAGTCTGGACAATCATTTCCTTTTAATTGTTTCTCTTTTTCTGCCATTTTGAATCCAACTTCGAGATCTTTCATATCAGTTGATATACTATCCCATTGAACACTTGTTGCTTTATCAACAAATTTCAATTGTTCCGAGAAATTCTGAAAAAAAAGGATTATTGTTGGGATTTTGAAGTTTTTGACTTTTGGGGGCGAAAATTCCAATTTTTAGGTCAAATTCAAAAATTTCGGATTTATTTTTAATGTTTCGAATTTTGAAAAGAGGTTGAAAATATAGAAATTTTTCGATTTTTCAAAAAAAATTTTAGTGATTTTTGATTTTTATGAGTCCAATTTTCAGATTTTTTCGACCAATTTTTCTACAGAAAAAAATCGAAAATTTTCAGAGTTTCCAGTGATTTTTTTTCTGAATTTTGAGAGTTTTTTTCTGGATGATTCGAACTTTTTTCAGAAAAAAACTATGAATTTTGTGATAGATAAGCACGAATGAATAGAAAGGAATCTTTAATAGAAAGGCATGCCCCTATACAAAAGGATTGAGTTTTTTATTTTGTTATTCAAAAATTTTGTGTCAGAAATTTGGCTAATTTTAATCGAAGGTTTGAAAATTTCGAGATTTTTTTCCCAAATTTTCAGTCAATTTCGATAAATAGCAAAAATTTGGAAACGACCGTACCCCTAATAGAAGGGCATAAAAGTTAAAAATCTCAGGATAAAAAAGAGGCTTATTACAGTCGTAAAAAATTCTGAAAATTTCCAGATTTTCAGAAAACTTTCAACATTTTCCAAATACCTCACCTTCAAATGCGGCAAATTCTGTTCGACTTCGGCAACAATCATATGTAGAAGAGTCAAACTTCGATCCGTGGGTGACTTCAGAATAGCCAATGAATCCAACGAAGACAATTTGAATCCATAGGCTCCGCCCCTTTTTCCAGAGTTCATATAATTACCAAAAGCTAAGATAACTTCTAGGATTCCATGGAAGTCTTGAGCTTCACGTGCACATTTCGAAGCGGCCGTCACATGAGTCAATTGTGGATGAATGAGATTTGCAGATTCATCAAATTCAGCCATTACTCTCATCACTGTTAATTTATGTTCTAATCGTTCGATTTCACATAATGAAGACACAAAATTATCCTCATCTGATAGTGTTTCCATTCCATTTTGAGCCCCGTTTTCTGAGGATTTTTCTCGTTTTTCCGTGTAGATTTTTCGTTCCTCTTCTGTTGGAAGAATTCGAGAGAGAATATCCACTTTTTCGGCTGATAGGGCATCTAGATTCAATTGATGAACGGCTGCCATTATCGATTTCGCGTCCATGGCCACTTTTCGACGAGTGATGGCTGAAATAAGAGGGAAATTTGAAGTGATTAGAAAAAAAATTGGGTCGAAATTGATTTTTTTTTCGGGTTACTATAGTTTCTAAATGTACAGAATTTTTGCGTTTTTTCACAGAAGTTCCTAGCTTAACTTTTGACACAATTTCTTCCGGTTTCTGGGTTACTGTAGCTTTAAAAGTACGCAAACACCAAGTCTTTGGATTTTGAACTTCCAAAAAAATTTCAAGCGGGCATAAATGTTCCAAAAATTTTTAGACTCTGTTTCGCTGAAAATCATGTTTTCCCGGATTACTGTAGTTTCAAAAGTACGCAAACACCAAATTTTTCAACATTTTGAAAATTTTTGAGAGACGTCCACTCATCATTTTTTGCGAAAAAAAAAACAGGTTTTCAAGGTTACTGTAGCTCGGAAAGTACGCAAGCACTGAATATTTCAAAAATTAGGGGCCAGAAGCCTCGAAAATTGATATCTGGCATAGAAAAACACAGGGAATCGAAATCTGTGTTGAAAACTCGGGAAAAATAGTTCGGGAAACAGAAAACTCGAAAATGCCGGATTACTGTAGTTTCAAAAGTACGCAAACACTAAAGTTATGAAATTTCCATTTAGGAGTTTTATGGAGGGTTGTGATGGCAGAAAAATTTACTAGGAAATCGAATTTTTAGGTTACTGTACTTTTCAAAGTCAGCAAACACCGAATATTCAAACTTTCGGAGCTAGATGGTCCTAAACCTTGATTCAGATGTAGAAAATTGCAAAATTTTGAAAATTGTTGGGTTACTGTACTTCTCAAAGTCCGCAAACACCAAATTTTCCAAATTATGGCTTTCGAGACTAGAAAACCAACTTTTGAAGTTTTTTGAAAAAAAACACACACAAAAAAGGTCCCAAAGGGCTCCTTTTTAGGCCAAAATCCCTGATACTTACCAACATTCTGAAACCTCTTCGCATCCAACAATGTATTCTTCCTCGCAGATACCGTACCACCACCAGATGTAGCAGATCCAGGGCTCACTTGTCCAGCCAATTCACTCTTTGGCTCCACTCCTAATCCCTGTGGTGGCGCCATTTTAAACATCTCTTCAAGTCGGGAAAAATCAATTTTCTCAATGATAAGCTCATCGTTAAGCTTCTCAAACACCGTATTTTTGGCTTGCATTGGCTTCATTGCAGTCCAATTCAATTGAGGAAGCTTATTCTTCGTTTGATAAATCTTTTTGATCGTTTTAACATCATTTGAGGGCGGAGCCATCATTCCCGGGGGCGGTGGAGGGGGTGGTGGTCCTCCTCCTCCTGGTGGTGGAGGTGGTGGAGGTGGAGGAGGTGGTCCTCCACCGGACATTATTGGAGGTGGAGGAGGTGGTGGAATTGGTACGTTAGACCCATTTGCAGCTATCAGTCCGGCTATTGGTGGTGGTGGAGGAATGGACGATATTGGGGGCGGAGCTGGTCTTGGGTCTTTTGAAGTGGATCTTCTTTGCTCTTTGTGAGGGCCTGGAGCCGGTGGTGGAGGAGTTGGTGGAGACTTTTGAGCAGCCGCAGCGGCTTGTTGTTGTTGCACTTGGAGACCGGCTGAAAGTTGAAAAATTTCGATTTTTTGGAAAGTTAATTTGGAAGCTTTGAATTGGATGGTTTTTTCTAGAAGTTGCTATTGTAATTTTTGACAGCCAAAGCCAAAATTTTCGGGTTACTGTATCTTCAAAAGTACGCAAACACCGTATTTTTGAACTATGGACAAAAATTGAAACAAAATTGATTAGCAAATTCAAAATTTTCAAGTTAGAGCTTTTTTTTTAGAAATTTCTCGTTAAATTTTCGAAAAAAAAGTTTTTTGGGTTACTGTAGCTCGGAAAGTACGCAAGTACCAATTTTTTCGAAAATTTAACCAAGGTCCCGGGTAACAGGCTTAAGGGGTAATAATGTATGGAAAACTTGAATTTGATGTTAAAAACTCGAGGTAGTGGAGGCTGGACATGGAAATTTCCAATTTTCAGAAGCTGGGAGCCCAAATTTCAAAACGCCATTATTTCTTCTAGACTAGCTCAATTTTTGACAAAAAACTCGTTTTTCGGGTTACTGTAGTTTCAAAAGTACGCAAACACCGATCTGGTGCTTAAAGCTCGTGTTTTTAGTTAACCCGACTATCGTTTTGAAAGCTCAAAGAAGCTCCCGGAATTCTCTCTGATTTTCGGAAAAAACTTGCATTACGGTAACTCAAAAAGTACGCAAACACCGATTTTTCAAAATTTTTGTTGCAAAGGCCCGTTGGAGTATACGAATACAAAATTCAAGCCATTTGACCGCATTACAGTGGGATAGCTCTGATAGTCTCAAATTTTCGAAATCTTGGGTTACTGTAACTTCAAAAGTACGCAATCACCAAGTTTTTCAGAACTTTAAGATAATAGCCCAAAGATTAGTTCTAGGGTTAAAAACCTTCCAAAATTCAACTCCCCAACCCGTTTCTTACCCTGCATCTGTTTCTGAATAGCTTCCAATTCTCCTATTTTTTGTTCCAATCGTTTTCTCTCTTCTCTTGCTTGTCTATCCCTTTCATTCATTGTTTTTGTCCATGTTCCCTTCTGTTCTACATGCTCTTTTTCCATTCGTTCTCTTTCCATAACCAAGTCGAGAAGACGTCTATCAAGGGCTGCTTTATCTGTGATCCATTTCGCTTCCACTTCTTGCACACGTTCGTTGGCCTGGAAGTTGAGTACGACTAGGGGGTTTGGCGGGAATTTGAATTTTTAAGAGACTTTTGAAATTTTGAGAGTACTTTCGCTCGAATTGTTGTCAAATACTGTAGTGTCGAATATGAAGCTAGAGGACCGGAAAAGCTGTTATAAGTTGATAAAAAAGACCAGTAACCTAAAAACAATTTTTGGATCGGAAAACTAAAATCAGCTTGAGTGTGGGCCAAAAAAATTTCTAAACTTGAATAAGGTTCGAAAATTGAAATTTTTGAGCCTATATTTTCAGGTATTCTGGAAAACAAATTTTACGAAAATAAAAATATTTGGGCCAATTATTTTGTCGATTTTTTCGTTTGAACAATTCAAAAACGACTGAAAAATCAATTTTTAGCTAGAATATAAGCTGAAAATTTAGAAAATTTTTTAGTGAACGTTGAAAAAAAAAGCAGAAAAGATTTCGAAATCGGAGTATAGAAAAACCCTGAAAATTTTATTTCCAGAAAAGAAAAAGCTCAACTTTCGTCTGAAATTCTTACTATTAGACATCAAGCTCAAATATCCTAGTTTCTAACTGCTTCTTACGTTCGGTTTCTGAGAGAAAAAATATTTTTTTGATTGAAAAATTTCGAAAGAAAAAATTAAATAAAAGTCATATTTTTGGTTGAAATCCAAAATTTTCAGGCCCAAAATTTTTGTCAAAAAATCTTCAATTTCCCAGCTGCGAGAGCCTAGATTTCAGCCTAAAATTTGAAAAAATTCCATTTTTTTAAACATTTTACTTAATGAGATTCTAAATGCAGCACTTTTTGAACCCAAAATCCCCATTCTTTCTACAAAAATCTCAAAATTTCTCACCTGCGAAAGCCTCGATTTCAACTGTTCCTTTTCCTCAATCAGTTCCGTTCGATGATTTGAATCCTCCAATAATTGAGCAACATCAATAGCACTATTCTGATAGTTAATCATTCTTTCTTGTAGTTCATCTGATTCACAATCAGCCATCAATTCAATATATTTATCCAATCCCAGTAGAGTCATTTCATACTGTAGATGAACTCGGAAGTTCAATTCATCCACATTATTTACGAAATAATCAAAGAATTGAACAGCTGATGAAAGAAATTCCACATGAAATTCCGGTGGAGATTTCACAAATTGCATTAGAGTCCAAAAACGACGAGGCTCACGAAAATCTTTTTCGAAACGATCAAAAGCATCGGAAACAATTTCCTGGCCACCTTGAACCATACAAATTGATGAGAGCATTTGGGTTACCAGCGTTTTTGTTCTGGAAATGAGAGGGATTAGGGCGGGATATTTAAAATTTTTGGGATTTTTTACTTAAAAAGTTGTGCTACCCCTAATCAGTACTATCCCGATTCAGAACTCTAGACGAATCAGAACCGGACGAACTAGAACTGGACGGTTAAGAACTGGACGAATCAGAACTGACCCTTATAAGAGCTGACCGTTTAAGAACTGCTCCTGATAAGAACTTTTCAAACGCTCGTATTTGGGCACTTTTCACTACTTGCCGGGTATTGCATGAAAGTTGTGTCAGTTCTCATCCGTGCAGTTTTGATAAGGTAAAATTCTGAATCGCATAGTTCTTATTCACCCAGTTCTTATCTGATCAGTTATGATTCGTCTTTTCTGATTAGTCCATAGTTCTAATTCGGGCAGTTCTGATTCGTCCGGTTCTGATCAGGGGGAGCACCGTTTTTGAGAAAATTTAGTTGAGCCAGCTTCAATTTTTGGTTAGTTTTTCAGTTTCTCGAAAGCCTGTAATAGAAAAGCAGCCTTACGGTGAGCAAACCCCTATTAGAAGGGCACCAAGTATGGGATTACGTAGTGTGCCCCTTTATTACAGGTTGGTTGATGTATTTTTCGTAGTCTTTTTTTTCAGGGAAAAAAGGCATTTTGGCGGGAAATTCAAAATATTGTGAAAAAGAAAACTTTTTTTTGAAAAAGTATAGGTTTTTCACGGTTTTTGAGTCAGAAATAGCAGCAAATTGATTTAGAATGATTTTTAAAAAAATGGAAAAAAAAGAATGAAAAAAGTGTATTTTCAGCGAATTTTTCTCAACTAAAACCGCCAATTTGGAAAAAAAAACTACCAAATAAAATTTAGGAAAAATCAAACTAAAAATTCGAAGAAAACTTGAAAAATTAAAAATTTTTCAAACAATTCCAAAAATTTCCATTTCTCATTACCTCAAATTCTGATGCAATATACTGCGAACGATACAATAAATGGCTTCAGTATCGGCAAAAACTTGTTGAAATCCTTGTTTATTATTCATTATTGCACGTAGACACATCATACAAATATGAATATCATCCTCTGCTTCTCCCATATTTTTGGCCACTTTTCCTTTTGAAATTGTTAGGGGTCCTGGAAAAAAGATGTGGGTTTTGGGGTATGGAATAGGGGTTGGTCTCTTATAGCCCCTAAAACTACAGTAACCCGGGTTACGGTAGAAATTTTGATTCGAAATGTAGTGGGTTAGATTCAGCTTGCAAAGAGCTTCAATATGAGTATAATCATGACATATTGGGACTTTTGTAATTTGGGTCTTGCCACGACTTTAAGATACAGTAACCCGGTCTACAGTAATCCTATTTGGTTGAAACCTAAGCCATTGAATTGGGCTGATTGAGCGCTTCAAAATGAGTATAATCATGACTAGATTCGAACCAACTTTGGGATTTGGGTCTCACCACGCTTTCAAGATACAGTAACCCGCGGGCCCAATTTAGAGCAAACCTAGTCATGATTATACTTATTTTGAAGGTCTCAGTGAGCTGAATTCAGAAAGTTAGACTACAGTAGTCCTAGATCAAAAACTTCCATGCGAGATCCAAATTTTTTTTCCGGATTACTGTAGATTCCAGATAATTTTTTCCCAAAAAGTTTACCTTTTTTCAACAAATTAGCGGTCGCATCAAAGCTATTACTGAAACTCGATGTATTTCCTCCAATTGAATTATTGACTTCAGCAGATGAATTATGTGATGGTGATGATTCTTGAATTGATGAATTATTAGCTCCGCCTCCAGAGGATACTGTAGTATTATTCAAATGATGAATTCCAGTGAAACCAGATGACGTGGAGGGCATTGATGGAGCACAATCAGCCAAAAGAGTTCTCATGTAATCCACTAGTTTTCGAAGACCAAGATTCGGAGTGTTCAGGAATTCGAAGACCCAACTGAAAAAATTTTCACTCATTTCGGGAAAAAATCACGTATAGTTGGGCTGATATCTGGATTCTCCAAGAAATATTGTGCTGAAAATAGTTTTCTAGGAAAGTTTAGCGCGATTTTTAACTAGGTTCGTTTTTTTGGGGTTACTGTAGTTCAAAAAGTACGCAAACAACGAATTTTCCATGTTTCGGAGCTAGCGGCCTTCTAATGTGAATAAGAGGGTCAGAAACTGGTTCCAAGCTCTGTGATGGCAAAAAAAACACTAAAAATCAAAAAATTCAACAACTTCTATCGAAAATGAAGGTTACTGTAGTTTTAAAAGTACTCAAACGCTAAAATTCAAAAATTTTGAGTCAGATGTCTACGAAATTGGAATAGAGGTGAAAAACTATGAGAATTTTGACTTCAAACTTTAAAATCACGAAAAAGTTGAAAAATCGCAGGAAAATCTAAAAATTCTGTACTTTGTCAGGTTACTGTACCTTCAAAAGTACGCAAACACCGAATCATCAAAGATTTAGAAATTGAAGTTTACATGATGGTTGATAGGACTGAAAAAGTAAGAAGATTCGGATGTTTAGCCTCAAATTTGTCCAAAATCACTGAAAACCAGGCCTAATCGGAAATTTTGTTCGTTGATAGACTACTGTGGCTTCACAAGTACGCAAATACCGAATTCTTAGAATTTGGGAATCGGGGTTTACAAGATTGTTGTTAGGACTACAAAAGTAAAAAGATTTTGATTTTCAGCCTCAATTGTGTCCAAAAACACTGAAAATCAGCGAAAATCAAAAATTCTGTACTCTGACAGATTACTGTAGCCTTGAAAGTACGCAAACACTGAAAATTTCATAACCCCTGAATAGCGGTTTCAAAGCTTGTTTTTGGGTATTGAGAATGAAAAGAACTTCTTTAAAAGACCGTTTTATTGAAATCCTGAGAAAAATAATTCGGTTTTCGAATCTTTCAAGTTACTGTAACCTCAGAAGTACGCAATAACCGAATTTTCCAAAAGTTCCATGTAAAAGTTCAGGAAAATGTCTTCGGAGGTGAAAAACTATGTAGAACCCGATTTCAAGCACGAAAACCTCTAAAAACACCCCCAAAATCAAAA
Source organism: Caenorhabditis doughertyi (assembly GCA_963572265.1). Lineage (NCBI taxonomy): Eukaryota > Metazoa > Nematoda > Chromadorea > Rhabditida > Rhabditidae > Caenorhabditis > Caenorhabditis doughertyi. The sequence continues at coordinate 13,623,012 of OY751555.1, forward strand.
AAAAAACTCACTCAACACTATTAGTTCTGAGACTAATTTCAATATGTCTGAGGACACTTGTCGATGTCTCATCTGTCTGAATTTCCTTATTTTTCAATGCTTTTTTGAGCATTTTTTTGTCCAAAAAGAAGGAAAGTTTCTCCAAATATTTGGCTGGTGGTGTTACTTGTTTCGCTACTTGTTGATCCACAATTAATTTCCATTTTTTATCATTATCATATCCACGAAGAATTCGAAGTTTATCCACTGGCAAATCCATGTGTTTCTGTAAAAAATGAGGGGTGAGGAGGAGAGAAAAATAGAGAACTGGAGGGGAAAATTGGTGAAAAAGAAGAAAAAAGTGAGAAAACTTAGAGAAATTCATAAATTTTGGCACTTTTTCATGGATTTTTGTTCGAAAATTTCGCAAAATTTCAGAGTTTGAACGAGTTTTCTGGCGGTTTTCCGTTCAAATTTTTCTGATTTTTTGCGACTTTTTTGAACAGTTCTTGATAGAAAAAGACATTTTTGGCTGAAAATAAAAAATTTTGGAACATTTTTTGCACTTTTTCGGTACTTTTTCAAAAATTTGAAGTTTTTAAAAGGATTTTTTCGCAAATTCTCAAAATGGGTTAATGAATTTTAAGAATTTTTTTCGAAAAATTAGAAATTTGGTTAAAAATTTCGCAATTTTTTTCGAGTGCTAAAAATGAAATGATCAGATTGGAAAAAACATTACAAAATGTTTTTTTTTGGAAAATTTTAATTTTTCCGTGCATTTTTAGAGATTTAAAGTTTCATTCGGACAATTTTTCCTATATTTTTTTCCAGTTTTATTATTTTACATCAAGTTTTTTCTTCGGAAAGATTTGCATGTCTTCAAGATTTTTTTTCAAAGTTTCTCAGATTTTCAGTATTTTTTGTTGATTTTTCAAAAATTTCCATCAATTTTCCCATATACTCGAATAAAATTACTTACCAAAACATCATCGAACATTTTATCCAATTGTTCCTGTGGTGGTTTCGGCGGCATTGCCGTCGGTGGAATCATTGTTAAAGAACAATCACGGCTAACAATAGCCGATGAAATACGACGACTTCTGATATCAGATGATGTTGAATTTGAACGACGGATTAGAGAGACTGAAAAAAGGGGAAATCAGGAGAGGAGGGGGACTTTTTAGGTGAATTTTGGTTTTTTTTTTTTGAAAAATGTGGAATTTCGGATTTAGAATTTTCGATTTTCAAGTTGTAAGATGACTTTTTCTGAAACGAAAACATTTTTTTTCAAATAAAATTTTTAAAAAAGTTTTTCAAAAAATTAATTCTGAAAAAAATTTTTCAAAATTTTTTCAATTTATTTCAAACTCACAATTTCCGTCCTCCTCCTTCTTTTTCCTTTTGTTTTTGACACCGAAAGTTCGGCGTAGACGAGACCGGTCGAAGGATTCTGAAAATTAAAAATTTGAATTTCTTGAATAGAAAAAAATTTCACGGAAAAAAGGGAAAGCGTATGTTTTTTGAGATTTTTAAGAGTTTTTATTCAGAAAAAAACAATTTCTTACCAGTCAAATAGGTAATTTACCAGAAACTTTGAAGTTTTTTGAAAAAAATTTAAAAAGTTCAAAATTTGGGGGGTTTTTCAAAATTGTAGTAAAAACTTCATCTATTTTTCAATATATTGGGGCCGAAAATTGATTTCCATTCATAAAAACTCGCAAATTTCACAAATGTCAGCTTAAAAACCGAAAAATTGGGCTGAAAACCACCCAACTCTTGAGCGCTCGTCATTTAAAATGCCCGGTACGCAGTCTCGGTGAACATGCACAATGTCAAAACTACAGTAACCCCAACTATATTTTTCTGGATTTTTGTTGCTTTCAGCGATTTTCAGCGTTTTTTTTCTGTTTTTTTTTTGCGTAAAAAATCGAAAAAAAAGTAAAACTCCACTTCTAAAGTTTTCTTCAAAATAAATAAACATCCGATGAAAAATAAAACGGAAGGGATGACACATACTTCAATGTGTATCTAGGTTATTTTTCATTGGGGAGGAAGAGACGCAGAGATAACGGGGGAATTTTTGTCTCTTCAGATGTTTTGTTCAAATAGGATGAATCATCAAGAGGAGAAAGGTCAGTTGATTGGTTTCATCATAGGTAGAAGAGAAGGTAAAATTGAAAAAATAGAAAAAAAAGGAAAATGAAGATCAAAAATGAAAAATCTAGAGAATTTCGAAACTTTTTTATTGTTTCAAATTCGAAGAAATTAATTCTTGTTAGGGGTTGCTTGGTGACTAATTTTCGAATTGGCAGGAAAATTGGAACAGGTTCGAAAACTTTTTTTTTTTTTTGCAAGTTTTGGGTCTCACAACGAAAATTTTTCATCAAAATGAATTTCTCAATCGCTTATTTGAATTCAGTTTGTCAAGACCTTCAAAACAAGTATAATCATAACTATATTTGAAATGTTTTGAAAAATGTTGGGTCTCACCACAAAACTCCTGGGTTACTGTACTTTAAAAGCGCACAGACTAATTCGGCAGTTTCTTTTCAAAATTAGCAAATCAAAAGCTTTCAAAAGAGCATAATAATGATGTATTCAGCTCTGTTCAACAGCTCGAGGTAGCTATGCGCCTTTAAATTACGGTTTTCGTGGCGGGACCCAACTTTTTTCAAAATTTTTCCAAACCTAGCCATGGTTATACTCGTTTTGAAGGTCGCGATGAGCTGATTTTAAAAACCTAGGAGCTATTGGGATTAGAGCGAATTTGAAGTCAAGTTTTGAAAAAAAGTTCTGAAAAAAATCGTTAGAGAATTTTTCCAGTTTGGACTCCAAATGTATGATTTATTTTTCTTTATTTTATCAAAAAACTGAGAAAATTGAGAATTTTTCTGCAAAAAAAATCGAAAAGCCTCCAAAAAATCTGATTTCTGGTGTGATTTTTATGAATCCAATGGGAGGTGGTGTGTGGCTGGTCATTCGCCTAGTTATAAAACTTGAGCGAGAGAGTACACAAAACGAAGAGAGTGCAAGAGATGAAAAGACAAAAGAAGAAGATAGATTGGTTAGTTTATTGAGATTAAACTAGTCTCCTTTCCCCTCTTCTACCACCACCTCCTGCTGGACATATGAACTGAGCAGCTGGTCTCAATGAACACAGCAAAGGCTTAGTCCCTGTTGATCTTTATGTTGACAGCTTTTTGGGTTATCCCCGGACAAACAGATTTACCGAAAAAAAAATCTAAAATCTAGAGTATCTCGGCCAATTTTCGTCCGAGTTAAAATCCACAGAAATTTTTGAAATCAGCGCATGAAAACCTTTAAAATGAGTATAATCATGACTAGGATTGGAAAAATTTTGAAAAAACGGGTCTCGCCACGAAAAGTACAAACACTTTTAGAATTTATCAAACCTGGCGGTGATTATACTCATTTTGAAGGGTCTTGTGAGCTGGGTTGAACGGAATCAAAATTGGTTGAAATATGCCGGAGTTACTGAAGTTGGGTCTCGCCAAGAAAAATACAGAATTTTAGAAAATTCCGTAAAGTATATCATGATTATACTCAGATCAAAGGTCTCGACGAGCAAAATTCAAAACTACAATCAGAAATGAAATTGGTCGAAAATTGACCGAGATACTGTAGTTTTAAAGTTTAGGATCTCACCACAAAAAGTACAGAACTGTTCAAAACTATGCAAACCTAGTCATGATTATACTCAAATCAAAGGTCTTGACGAGCTGGATCCAAAAATATAACTTCCATGTGTCTCAAAGCGAAATTGGCATGGTTACGGTAGTTTGAGAATTCGAATTTTTAAGAAATTCAAAAAATACATAACTATGCTAAGTCCCGCTGTTTTTAGATGGTTTTTGGGTCGAAAAAAGCATAATTTTAGCTAGAGCTACTAAATTATTTTTGAATCAAAGGTTTTGACCCTAGAAAAACAGAGATTTAAAACCAGAAAAGGTAAATTTTGCCGGGAAAAAAAAGTTTGGTGAGTTTTGGTTTCCCACGACCGCGATTTCTGCTATTCAAACTTTTTATGCCTGACCGACTCTTCCTTTCTCTATGCCTATAGGCCATACAACATGCAGAAATGAACATTATTTGAAAAGGTTCGACACGCTTCGAATGGCGCTTGTCGCTTTTCATCATCATCATTACCCATCCCTCCACCCCTTTTCCACACGCTTTCAAACATTTAATTTATGTGTTGTGTTGTACTATAATATTGAGAGGGAAAGGGGAGGGAGTAGTACTAAGGACGTTAATTAGAGGTTTTGGAAAAGGAATTTATAGCTTTTACCGAGGGGAAAAAGATAGGATTCGGCCGAAAAAATCTGGAGAAAAAAAAAGGTGCTTCGGTCTAAAAACCCCGATTTTCAGCAGGACAGAAATAGTCTAAAAACTATCTAGAACACTTGGAAAAAGCAGTAATAAAAAATATAAACGATTTTGCCTTTGTGGGGTTCGAACCCGAGACCTATTTCCCCGAAGTCATCGCTCTTACCAGTTGAGCCAAAAGTGCAATTTTCAAAAATTGCGGTTTTCGGCTGAAATAGCCTTTTTAACTGAAAATGAAGGTTTTTGAGGAGGGAAAATGTGATTTTCAATGAGAAGTCGGTCAAAATATGCATTTAAAAGTGCTTTTGTGTATAACTACAGGCTTCCTGCTTGAAATAAGCCCAAACCCCACTTTTATGAGATAAAGATCATCTAGAACGCCAGTAAAACCCAAAACTAAAAAGAGAAAAAGACTTGACCCCGGTGGGGTTCGAACCCGGGACCTATTTCTCCAAAGTCATCACTCTTACCAATTGAGCCAAAAGTGCAATTTTCCAAAAACGTGGTTTTTGCCTAAAATACCATAAGGATCTTGAAAATGAGGTTTTCCAAGATGAAAAATGCCGTTTTAGGTGGGAAAAGGGCGATATTTACTATAAAAAAGGCCTTTTCAGTGCTAAAAAGTCCAAAAAAGGTCCAAAAACATGGTGTAAAAAGAAGTGGTGGTGACAATTCCGAAATGGCGAAACGAGTGTTGTGGAATGTGTATATAAAACATTGGTGTCTTTCCGGAAGAAGAAGAGAAAAAGCAGAGGGAGGGGGAAGCAGAGACACGCCAACAGCTTCTGAAGAAGAAGAAGCTGAGGAGGGAAATTCTCCCTCTCTTTCTCTGCGTCTCTTCTATTCCTTGAGTGTCTCGTTTTCCTCATTTTTCCTTCTTTCCACAAAATTAGTCTTGGTTTTGGTGAGGATAAACCGGACCTTAGGGACAATGCTTTTTTTTGAACATTTTTTTGAAAAAAAGTCTGAAAATAACAGAGCAATTTATCATTTTTGTGTGCTAGAAACCAATTTTTGACCTGGAGAATCTTTATTTTCAAGCTCCTTTGGTTATTTCAGCCAAAAACAAGGTAAGAGTGATAACTTTGAGAAAATAGGTCAGGGGTTCGAACCCCACAAGAGGCAAATCTTTTTTACTTTTAAATGTTGGTTTTCTAAACGTTCTAGACATCTTTTATTCTGTTTTTGGTGGCGTTCTCAATTTTTCGGGATACTGTACCTCCAAAAATACGCAAACACCGAATTTACCTATTTTGGGTCTAAAATGGTCTAATGAGAGGAATATATGAATAAAAAAGCACGTAGAAACAGTTTTCAGTGTTCAAAAGCCGGGGAATAAACGAAAAACAAGAAAATGTGAAATTTTTTGGTTACTCTATCTTCGAAAGTGCGCAAACACCGAATTTTTGGAAAAATTCGACCTAATGATCTTCGAAACCGGAAACTAGGGTAGAACATGGCGTAGAACATGATTTCCTCTATTAAAAAATTGAGAAATGACCGAAAAAATGAGAAAATGTGAAATTTCCGGGCTACTGTAATTCGAAAAGTACGCAAACACCAATTTTCCAAAATTTTGAACTTTTCGAAACTTTTTAGTTTTTTATTCCATGCTAGACAACCAAAAATCGTACATAAAAGTCGGGAGAAAAAAAAGAAAAAAAAAGGCGATACAACTAGAATAAACAAATAATTTGTTTATAATTCAATTCACACAGAAAGTACTTATGGCCGGAAATTGCAATGGTGAATACCACCATCAAAAAAAAGTGTAACGGATCTCAATTTCATCGTCAATTTGTTCGAAAGATGATCAATCGGAGGGTAAAAGAAGAAAAAAAAAGAGAGAAATGACCTTGTTAAAACGATTGACATGGATATTATATTGTCGTGTGTAAGTGTGTGAATTGAGATGTGAATAGCATAAAAGTAGTTCAGTAACTGTGTACAGTAATCATGAAAAATGTGAAGGAATTGGAGCGGAAAATGCCGAGAAGCAGCGGTTTAGGGGTCGAAAATCTTTAAAACCACAACTTGTAGGGGGTTTTGGTCGAAAATTGCAAAAATTCTGAGAAAAATAGCTCGGGCGTATTGAAAATATTGCATAGGGCCTGTTAGAAAAAAGTAAAAAAAATTAACCACGGTGAGGTTTGAACCCGGGACCTATTTCCTCAAAGTCACCACTCTTACCAGTTGAGCCAAAAGTGTAATTTTCAAAAACTCTCGTTTTTTGCCTATTTATCATTGGAAGCCTGAAAATAAGGTTTTCCAAGGTTAAAAACAGTATATTTCATGAGAAAACAGCCTAAACTCCGAATTTCCCCCCGGAAAAAGTGAAAAACAGCCGAAAAAGGGGGTATAAACAACAAGGATTAAGAGTAATCCCCCATTTTCATCTAAATAAACAATCGAAGGAAACAGTAGAATAACAATAATAAATCTTAGTTCCCTTCCCCGCCTTTAAAAGGGGGGTTCTAAAGGGAAACATGACACCACCGCGTGTGAACGAATGAGCCACGCGGAAATGGTCCATATGGACCAGCCCCCGGTGGTTTTTATTGCATTCGAATTCACCCTCCGGATTCAAACATCAAACATATGGCCGTCAGGCAGTAATGGATCTATTAATATAGGTTGAAAGGGAAGCTTGAAGCAAGAAAAATAGCGTTCCTACCTGAAAAAGAGGGGTTTTCTCATCGAAAATGAAAATTTTGACCCCGAAAAGCATATTTTTTGAGTTTCCCTAGTGATTTTAGCCAAAAACCGCGTTTTTTTGAAAAATTCACTTTGGCTCAACTGGTAAGAGTGTTGGCTTCGAAAAAATAGGTCCCAGGTTCGACCCCACTGGGGTCAAAACTTTTTTGCTAATTTGTTTTGGAATTAAAACAAGTCCTAGACAATCTTAACAGGTTTATTGTCAAAATTTGAGAATCTCCGTGCAGAGCTGCTGCCCAAATGCACAAATAATCATGCGATCCATGACACGTTTAAAGGCGCATCATCATTTTTTTTTTTCAATTTTCGAAAAAAAAGGGAAGCGTATATAAAATGAAAGTTCCCACCGCACCGAAAACCATAAATCAACATGAAAGTGGGGATTCGAAAAAAGAGCCTAAGCTTCAGCATCATTTTTGCGGAAAAGCCCCAAAAAAAGGAAAAAGACAAAGAGAGAACCGTTTTTGGCTTTATCCAGGGAGGGAACAAACAATAGAAAGGAACAGAAAACTGTCTGATTTCTCTCTCTCTCTCTCTCTCTCTCTCTCTCTCTCTCTCTCTCTCTCTCTCTCTCTCTCTCTCTCTCTCTCTCTCTCTCTCTCTTTCTCTCTCTCTTTCATATCCATTGAAATGTACACAAGCATTGTCGGATCACATTTATCTCACTCAACAAAACACACGCCCCTCCCTTCGTTTCGATAATGCCCAATTCAGAGAGAAAGAGAGAAAGGCGTTTTGGGATCAAAAGAGGGAGAAATTGTGAAATTGTGGGAGAAAAAAGTAAAAAAAGTGAAATTTTTTGGGAAAAAATTTGGATTTTTCAAAGTTGCACAGGAATAGTTGTTATAGATTAGGCCGAGGGCTCAAGTTTTTTTTTCGTTTTTTTTTTCAAAAAAGTCAGAGTTTCTTTCGCATTCAAATTTTAGAAATTTTTTGTATCAAAAATTTAAATTTTCTTGAGAATTCGAAAGAAAAAAGTCCAAAAAAATACAAAATAGTTTTAACTCGAGCCAATAGAGTCTAGGAACCAATCCAGGCGGGCTCAGAAGAGCACAAATATAAAAATCAGTGAAAAAAAAATCCAGAAAAAAAAACGGTTTCAGCGGGATTTCAATAATTTTGAAACAGTTTTTTTCAAAAATTTGTTCTCGGCTATTTAGTTTCAAAAAAATCTACGAGAAAAGTATTGGAAAACTGCAGAATTCCATAGTAAACATTCGGAAAATTAGACTTTCAGATGGCTCAAGCTACCGAAAACCAACAATTGATTTTCTAAATTGAAGATTTTGGTTACGAAAATCCATTGAAACGTGGAAATTAAGAGAAAAACTACGCACTTGGGATAATTATTCTCTGAAACCCCGAATATTGACCTCAGGATAATGGGAAAAACCGCCAGAAGCTTAATGCCAAACTTTCTCGGGAACACGAAAGACCACACTAGTCCAAAATAAGTGAAAAATAACACAAAGCCGGGCAAACTTTTATGTAAAATGCAAAAAGTACTGAAAAAAAGTCCAAAAACCATTAAAGTTATTGAAAAAATATGAAAAATAGTCCGAATCCTATAAAATCCCCTAAAGTTCCCACAAAAATATCCACATGTTGCGAAGAGGGAAAAGATCTCAAAAAGATTAGAACCTCCTCACCACACAGGGGTCAATCGGAGGGTAAATGGCACCTCTCTTTCTCCGTCTACGTCTCTTCAATCCCCATACTATTACCTCTTTTTTTTTCTAATGACTACTGTCCGTTTACCCAGAGAAAAAGAGGGGAAGAAGAAGGAGGGGGATGACCGCTACTAGTAAGTAACAACGGCTACTACTGTGGAGATGATCGGAAGAGAGAAAGGGAGGAGAAGAGAAGAAAAGAAAAGAAGGTGTTGATGTGAATGGGTGATGCAACAATGTGTGAGAATAAAGGGAAGGAGGGGGATTATTACGGACCAGTGGAGTGATTTAGATATATGGGAAACTGTACTTTTATTATACACCCAATCTTGGGATTACTTTTGGACATGAGATCGTGGTTAGGAAAATTCAACGGGGAAAAAAGTTGAGAGTACAGAGCCGGGCACAAAAAACTGAATCAAAATTGAAAAACTTCGAGCTCCGCTAACCGGGAAAGTTTCGAATGCAGTTAATATTTTGGAGCTTGAACCGGATCGAGCCTGGCCTATAATACTGAGAAAATTTAGAAAATTTAGTGACTCCAAGAGCCCGAAAAGTCTAAAATGAAGCTGATGAACACTAACCAAAACGATTCTGGAAAAAGCTCCTTTCAGCAAGACTCTCGGTCACTTCAGGAAGAGCCCCGTGGTATAATTTGATGATAGATGAGTTACAGTGCCATATTACCAGTTTGTAGAGTGAGAATTATACAAAAAAAATACAGTGAACAACAAAAAAGACCAGCCTCGACCAGCTTGAAACTTCCTATCCTTGACGTGGCCGATGGATTCATAGACTGGTCCTAACAAGGAATAATGGTCCCAAACACAAACTGGAAGCTTGAAAAAGGTAGGAATCAGAAAGTCAGTTTAGAGTTCGATGCTCTTCGGAACTTGCAGTCAGTGCTGGACTGATTAGTCAAATGGAGAATATTATGTCTTTTACAGATTTTTCATACAGAATGGCAAACCTCATTTTCAGAAAATACCAGAACTACGCTAATCGGTCTGATATCCCGATAGCACGTAAGCCAAAATTCTGGTTTGGTTCGACAAGATTTTTAAAACACGTTAGGTTGTAATCTAATGAAAACAATTTTTTTCGGAAAAAAACCCGAAAAATTTGCGAAAATCTGCCAAAAAAATTGTTCAAACTTTGAAAAACTTCAAAAAACCGTGAAAAAGTGAAAAACCCATAAGTTTTCGGATTGAAAAACTACTGAAGACGTACATAATACCAAACTTTCAAAAAAAAAATGTTGCAATTTATTCAAATTTTCGATATTTTCAATTTCCCTTCGAAAAAATCGTGGAAATTTCCAAGTTTCGATAAAAATGACTAAAATTAATTCTGAAATTTATAATGATAATAGGTCTGCATAACTGTAACAATAGGAACTCAAAGCCTTCAAGAAGGTATGAATTCAAGCAAATGGAGGTGTGTCCCTCCTCTTTTACTTGGTTCTAGTAATAGTACTAAACCAAACATTTTATTTGATTTCTTTCCTCCTTTTCCTTCTTCTTCTCACTATTCCTTCACTAGTTTTATGGCAAATGTACATATTTCATTTCATTTCCCTCCCTCTTTTCTATTCGTTTTGATGTTGTTGTCCTTATGCTTTTTATGGGATTGGGATTAGATTAGATTAGTTAGGCTAGAAAGTTTCAGATAAATGTCGTGAAACTTTGATAAAATATTCGGCGTTTGAAATGGACAATGTTTTTTTTTTGAAAGAAATAATTTGGATTTTGGATTCGGGTGTGATAGAGTATGGTTTCTTTTACCTTTTCCTCATACCAAAAAGCCCGATTTGAAATTTAGTATCTCTAAAATTACAGTACCCAAATCACCTTATGACATGAATTAGAAAAAAACTCACGATGTTGTAACTCATCATCTCTTGCTAATTCCTCACTAACAACCAATCGTCGATCAACTTCTACACTTCCACTTCCATATGATCCATCTGACGTAACACTGCCCCGAGCCAGAGGTGGAAGTTCGTTTGAGTTACCCCGAGATTTCATGGGATGGGGGATCTGAATAATTGGGATAATTTGTGGATAGAAACGCTTAAAAATCAAGAACTAAACGGAATGAACAGGAAGCTAGGTGGAGTGCTGTTAACCCTAAAAGTTCGAGATATTTCAACTTTCGAACTTCCAAATAAAACTTGAGAAAAAGTCGAGATTCTGTACCCAAAAGTCAACAAAACATTTTTGAATATTTCTAACGACGTGTATCCTCTCACAAAACTTTAAAAATGAGTTGGTTAACCGAAATTTTCGAATAACGTGGATAAATAGTCTTGGCTCAGGCTGTCAAAATCGGCCATGGAATATTGCGGCGGACCTGGTAGACAATGTAAAGAAGGGTTCCTAGCAAAAAATTCAGAGTCTAAGCTTTTTCCGCGGCCGACTTGTAGCCAGACCGCAAGGACCCTGTGGAGGGTGCATCATCTTCTAGAGATATCTACAAGTGGTAGTCTGAACAATACAAGAATATCAGATAGTGAACGAGGGAAAAATTCATTCGGAAGTTTTGAAATTTTTTGAAAACCAAAAATTTCTACCAAAAAATTGAAAAAAGCCACTGTAAAATTAAGCTGAGCATTAGGTGTTCTTCTCTGTCTCTCCTGTCCGTTCAAAATGAAACTATTTCGAAAGTTCTCTTTGTGTGCGTCTAAACATTTATTTGTGAAATTGTTGTATGTGTCAACATAAAAGAGAGAAAGAGAGATGAGCACATACACATTCAACACAAATTTCGATGAATCTATTCAATAAAAAAACAGAAAAAGGAAGGAGGGGGTGTTCAAAGGGGGGAATGTTTAAGAGGTGGGTGGTCATAGAATATATAAAATTTACATATTTTCAGAAATTCCGAAATCGTGAATAATATGTTGGTTTTTGATATAAAAATAACTCGAAAATCATCAAAAAATGGTCAAAAACATACTTGAAATTCCAGAAATTCTGAAATTTTTGGGAAAATCTGAAAATATCGAGGCTAAAAGCTTTTCATACAGTCTGCTCTTGCTCATAACCGGAAGAAAAGTAGAGTGTATAAAATCATGAGAGTGACTAAAGAAAAAGACAGAAAATAATTGGGAAATCTGGAAAAGAAAAATTTCAGAAAAGAAAAATTGTGTCTGAAAGGTTTTCTTTTGGAAGTTGGAGAAAAAAAATTCAGTGCTGATGAAAATAAATTGCAATTGAAAGCAGGGATGGAAGAGGTGCTACTGGACAAATGAGAACTAGACGGATTAGAACTGACACAACTTTGCTGCTATGGCCTGCAAGCAGTGAGAAGTGCTTAATTACGAGCATTTGAAAAGTTCTTATCCGGGGCAGTCCTCAAAAGTTCGGTTTTTATAAGTATTAGTTCCGATTCGTCAAAATCTGTGCTGAAAATTGGGATTTTTCTTAAAATTCAGATTTAAAATTTAAAATTTTAGGTTCAGTATGAAGAAAAAGTTTGAAACTATTCTAAAAATCCAGGAATTAAAAAAAAGTCTCTAAATTTTTCACTTTTTTCCAAAAAATAGTGCAAAATTGAATAATTTTAACGGCGATAAAACTGAAAATTTTCTGCAAAAAAACATTTTTTAAAAAAATAATCTTTACTATTAACAATCACTAAATTCTGTCCGTCTGTTTGTGTGTCGCCGATCCTACAGCCCTTCCTACTGAACCGATTTTAATGGGACCTGGACAGTTCGATACAGAATTCCCCCGCGATGATGCGCGTCTTTTTCAAATTTTGAAACTATAGAAAATGAGGTCACCCGGTTCAAAAAACCGAGTTTTCAGGCCTTTTCAAAAACTTCCATTGAGGAGAGAGACAAACAGGGGGCCACGTGGATATAATAAAACCCGTAGAACTTTTCACAGTTTTTTCATTTCTAAAAAAGGTGAAGCCAGGCGGTAGGAGGCGCGGAGCGCCGATGACCGACTGGTTTCCAAAAGTTCAGAAATCATTAACAAGAAGTCTCAAAATTCTGAAATTTCAAAAAACAATTTCATTTTTTCGAAAAAGTATTGCAAAATGCAAAAAAAAAATTGAAAAAATGGTGATGAAACTGAAACAGAAAACTATTTGCGGAAAATTATTCGGATGAAAAAATTGTGAAAAAAATAACCTAATTCCAAACTTTTCCCCCTTCTACCCCAAAAAATAGTACACGAATCCATGAGAGTCTTCAGAGAAAAATACAAACTTTCGAACGCAGTCTCCACCATGTTCAAACAAAACCAAAACTTTGTCGGGGGGTCAAAAGAAAAAAACCCTCCGAAAAAAGACATGAGTTTAATCTTCTCAACCAACACAAAACCAAAAAAAATAGTACGAGAATCAGAGAGGGATTAGAGGAAAAGAGAAGACAGAAAGTGATTATTTATGATTAGAAGAGAGTTCATTGAGAGGTACAAAGAGAGGGAGAAACAACTGATAATGATTTGGCGGTGTGTATGTGTATGACTCCTCTAGTAAATATGATAATGATGAAAGGGTTTTTTGGGAAAGGGGAGGTTTTGTTTACCTTATTTTTGTTAGACATCAAAGGAGAATAATGTCACAGGTGTGTGTGTGTGTGTACTAATCATGTGTTTATTGGTGGGGAAATTTCTAGAAACAATTGTAGGTCGTAGCGGAAGAGAAAAGTCAGGATCCGGAGGAAGAGAGACGGAAGGAGCAAAAACTTTCCTAAAAGTTAGAGGTGGGCGAGCACCGAAAACGAATATTTCTGCAATAACAACTCCATGTGCATTAAGGAGTCGAAATTCATAGACGTCAAGCGTGCTACCTTCTGAATTACTCTACCTAAGACACCTGGAGTTTAGTATCTCGGTCCCGTATGACACGGCATCCGATCCATTTAGAACCCAACTTAATTTTAGACGGAAAGGCTCTACAAATGGCATTCCATTTACGAAGTAACCTATTTTAATGATTTCATTCTTTTTGAACCCCTAATAATAATAAACTTTTCTCGACATTGGATTATTTGGATTACCCTAAATCAATTATTCATGTCATTTTCAACATCTTTGAATTTTATGAAGGTTCACAGAAATTGAGATTAATCGATTTCATTACAAAGTTCGTGAACTTTCCGGAATGTAATCCTTCGAAGGAAACTCACGGGCTTCTCAAATCATCGGGAGGTTAAGAAAAGAGCTGTTAGGTGGTAGAAAAAGGAAAAACGTGGAATGCTGGTAAATTGAGCCCGGGAGTCAGTTTGTATTTGATATTTGGAACCATAATGCGTTTCGGAAGTTTCATCTTTTTTAGCTCCGTATCGGAGTTCAAAATTAGAGGTGTGTCAAACCTATTTTATGAGCGCAGAAGCATCCTCTATGAAAAAATTCAGAACTCTAATGACCAATTCATAAGCTCAGGATCATGACCAACAGAAATAAAACAGAAGCGGGAACTACATTCTCAGAAACTATTTGAATCTGTATTAAATCGGTTGTAACATAAAACCGTAACTTTTTCTTTGAAAACACTTTTCAATTAATTAGAACAGCAACAGCTTATTTTCATTTTTACAAAGCGAAATCGGAACTAAACTTTTCCACTCAGAAGGAAAAAGGTTCGAATAGAAAAGTAATAAAGTGAGAAAAAGAAAGGTGCACTAGGATATATACCCCCATTCAAATTATAGGTTCGCAAGGCAAAGGGCGGAAAATTGAATTGTTCTTTTTTTTTTCATTTTTCTTTACTGCCAAAAACCAATCAAAAGCTCTACCCAGTACATTTTTCATTTCTTTTAATAAGTGCCAAAATCGAACAAAAGAACAGTTTTATTTTCTGTTTAAAAAAAATCAAAAATCAGAACTTTCAGTCGAAAAAATTTCAGCCAGAATTCGCCTCAGCTTCCTGGAATTATTATCTTCAGATTCAGTGAATCAAGAGCTTTCAGAAAAATATAATCATGACCAGTTTCCCGCCATTTTGGAACTTTAGGATTACTGTATCTTGAAATCGTGGCGAGACCCAAAATTTCAAAAAATTCTGCGAACCCTGTCATGATTATACTCATTTTAAAGATCTCAGTGAGCTGAATTGAAATTTTCTGTGGGTTTTTAATTTGTAGGAAAAGATTAAAAACCATTTATTTTCTAGAAAAAAAATCAAAAATTCTCATTATCTCCAACTTGTCTTTCCACAGTAGAAAACACTCTATCCCAATCCGGAATGAATGGAGACCAACTTTTTGAGCTTCTTTCCATTACGATTATGTTGAAAATCTGAAAAATTTCAGTTTTTACCAACAAAATATGAAAAAAATGAATTTTTTTTCGACGACCAAGTTTAAAAAAACTTCGAAATTTTATCGACAAAATAATTTATTTTGTCACTAAACTTTCGAGTTTTTTTCTTTAAAAAAGTTCAAACTTACCGCCCGTTTTAGCCCAAATCTGGAAAATTTATTTTTTTAGATTTTTTTTCAATTTTTTTTCCCGCAAAAATGTGGTTTGTTCTGTAGGTTTTTGGCTCAAAATAAAACAAAATGAAGTTTTTTTTGAAAAAAAATTTGAATTTTTTCGACCGCAAGTTAAAAATATATTCAAAAAAGCTCAAACTTACCGCCCGTTTTGGCCCATTGAAATGCACACATCCTCTTTCTTGAATAGTATAAGCATTAACTTCAAATCTTGAACAATTTGAAGTTCCCGCCAAGACTCTCATATCATATTGCATTCCAGAAACAATTTGTCCATTTCCAGAGAGAACTTTCAATGGAACCCACATCCACTCGCCCTCGATTCTTTGATTTATGTCTGATTCGAAAGCTTTCCATACGAGACGCTGAAAAAATGGTACAGTAACCTTGGGGGGTACGGTAGTAATGCTGGGTACCGTAGTCAGCCTGCCGGTGGAGTCTAATGGTCCCTCTCTGAATGTTTCTCCATCATCTGGGACATCTGATAATTTTTGCATTACTTGGAATGGACTGATGGATCGTTGTACGATCGGAGCACTTCGGATTAACTGAAAGCAAGAAAAAAGGAGTTCTTTAGATACAGTAGTTACACAGTATTCCTACAGTAACCTGGTTACAGTAGTACAAAATAATTTTTTTGGAAACCAGTTTTGGAATTTTTTTTCTTTGAGAGACCCAAAACTCAAAAACCTCGTCATGATTATACTCATTCTGATGGTCTTGATGAGCTGAACTGAAGCCTACAGTAATCCTTTTCCTGACTTACAAATCGATTTGACACTGGTATCACCATCTCAGTCCTCAAGGGTGGAAACTGAACTGTCATTTGGGAGCCGACTAGGATTGCCAAGTTTGAGCACAGAAACAGGAAGAGATGGAACATTCTGGAAAAAAACGCTTTAAAAACTTATGAGAAAAGCTCAAAATCTATGTCGAAAATAAAATATAAGGATACATGTTTGAAGTCCGAAAATTCTGAAATAATCGTGTTGAAAAGTGCACACAGTCGTATAAAAGATGGAGCTATCTTAAAATAGGACAAGTAACGAATTACGGAAAAAGCTTGGAACACAAAAAAAAGTTCAGAAACGACATAGTTCTATCGAATTGAAAAACTCTTCTTTTAAATAAGTTTTGATACAGATAAAAGAGAGTTAATGAAATACTGGTAATACAATAACTTCGAAAGTTTGACTGAAGTCCGTAAAGCTTGAGAATCTCCCAAAATGACCATTCTCTATGCTCCTTTTATACTCATTTCATCGGCATCTGACAACCTTGGACACTTTCCCTCTAGACACTGACAGACTGACCGACACCACTTTTTAAGCATCATAAAAAAAATTCAAGATTTGACGAGAAGATAGTGTTTCGGTTCTAAAAGCGGCGAAGGAAACATGCGACTAATTCTGATTGACAGGCAGGCTACTTTTTATGGATTTTACACAGATCAGATAGCTTCAGAACTCTTCATATTATTGAAACGTTACATGCTCTATTATAAAGGCACCTCTAATATAGAGTCACTTCCAATAAGAGTTCAGAAACTTTTTTGATTCCGAAAATATCAAAATAAAACATTTTCAAAAAAATGACCAAAATGACCTCTTCAAAAGTGAAAACAAAGACAACCGTTTTTTTTTTGGGATTAGGCCACTTGACTGTCTTCTTTTATGTACTTTTTTCTGTTCCCTTTCTGTTGCCCTTCTATCTAGAGAAAGTGTAATACGTTGGTGATGTGTAAAATGTTACACTTCTTTTTAATTCGTTTTTTCAAGAGTTTCCCAAAATCATGATGTGTTTACGGTTCTTTTTTGGAATGAAGTGGACGATGACCGTCGTTGTGGACATTGGATAGGGCAGACGATTGGAAAATTGGAAAAAATTGTATGAAAATATATGGTTTTCAGATTTAGAATCGAGGGTTTTGAACAGAAAAAACTCATTTGAACAAAAAAATTCTCGAGTTTTTGAGAAGAAAATGGTTCAAAAACCAGAGAGTTCTGAAATTCCATTCAAACATAAATTTTCGGTACCTTACTTCTTCAGTTTTCTCCAAGTCAAAAATTGGCGAAAAATTTGAATCCAGCTCTTCGAGAGCTTCAAAATGAGTATAATCATGACTAGGTTTGGAAACTTTTTTGAAATTTGGGTCTCGCCACGAATTTAAGTTACAGTAACCCAAAAGACTTAAAATGGGCGGAAAGTGGTCATGATTATACTTTTCTGAAAGCCCTTGATTCACTGCTTTAGAGAATGGTATTTTCAGAAAGCTGAGGCGAATCCTGGCTGAAATTTTTCCGTCTGAAAGTTCTGAAAAATTTTTTTTTGAAAGTTTCAAAAAATAATAGCTTTTACTCATTTTTCAATTAAAAACTACCTAACATTTTATTGAATTCCACCTATTTTTAGAAGAAAAAAAAAACCAAAAAATTTTTTTCTTGGTGTATTGTCCCAAAAAAGACGAAAAAATAATACAAAAACAACATTTTTAATATGGACAGAAAAAAAACATTTGTTAGACGCAATCACAATATACATTATACACCTTATGAATCATCTCTGACAACAAATCTTCTTCATTTTACCTAAGCTCCGCCCCTTTTTGGCTGTCTATATAATCCTTTTCTCAGTTTTCTTTCTCATTTTTATGTACATATTTTTCTTCTTATTCAGGTAATCCTTTGAATTGGACATGCCTTTTTTCTGAGTTTTTCGAATGTTTTGACCTATTTTTTTCTGTATTTTGGATATTTTGCTAAAAATGACAGGTAACAGTTTATTTTCAATTTTTTTCCAAAATTTTTTTTTCCAATTTCCAGAAAAAGAGGTTCTTTTAAAAGGTAGTTCTCTGGAATGGACAAGCCTAAAATTATTTTTACGAATATTTGTTGCTTTATGCAGACACCTTTTGTTCCAATTGGATTTGGAAGTGTTGGAATTGACCGAAGTACTTTTCTTTACGTTGCTGCAAGTTTTTTTTTCGATTTTTCAGGGATTTTCTAGATTTTTGAATATTATGTATTGTACAGTAATTTTAGCATTTACAAAGCGTTGCCACTTTTCTACACATCAAAATTGGGGATGGAGTAGGAAAGTGCGCCCTGATGAGAAATTTGGCTGCTTGAGCTGAGTATTCAACTTTTTAGGCCAGACAGCTAAATGCGTTTCTCATTAGGGCGCACTTTCCCAATCACTCTGAACCGTGAAAATTGTTCTAAAAAGCGCATTAAATACCGATACCCCTACAGTGAACTCGGCCTGCTGGCCTAGAAATCCCACCGCGTAGTCCGATAGGACAACATAGCCTAGAGATTTTACCTGTGATTCTTAAGTCTTGTTGTCCTCTTGGACTACACGGATTCCTAGGCCAGAAAGCCACGGTCACTAAAGGGAAAAAAATGTAATCAGTCCATAGTTTTAAAGCGAAAAGAAAACTAGAATATGTGAGTTTAGTCCTCCTATAATTCTCAATTTCATGGTCAGTAGTAACAAAAAAAGCCTAGAGATCACCGGTAATTTGTTTTTTTTTTCAGAGAGAGAGACGTCGAAGTACTTCTACGGATGTGGTTTCAATCCTGAATCGACTATTGGTGTCTATGAATTCGGACTAAAATGGTGAAGAATTTGAGTCCCTTGGAATCGATATTTTAAAAAATTGTTTATTAATGGTCTCGATTCTTGTTGATCTCGACCAAAACTAATTTTTTTTTTCAATCACTTTTGTTGTAAACTTTTTTTTTCTCGCAAATTCTTTCAAAATGATTTTATGAAATATGAAATTCATCTATCTTTCAGAGCGATTTTTGAGTAATTTTTTCAGGAAAAATGGAAAGAAGGAATGAAAATGAAAGATCACAAAAGTTTTCCGCTAAAAAGAAATTTGATCTACTTTTTTGAGAAAAGTGATCGACTCTTGTTTTTTTTTGTTAGAAAAATATTGATAAAAGCGTTTTTGGGACTATATTTTTGGAGCTAAAAGCCATTTTTACAAGTAGTTTTAAGTTTTTTCAACAAAATTTCTTTTTTTTTGCTTTTTTTTATTGAATTTTATTTTTCAAACATCTCAATTAAATATTTCTCAGAGCTTTTTCTTTCTTGGATTTCCAAATTTCCGCTTTTTTTCTTTTGAAAATCAAATTTCTGATAAAATTTCAATTTTTAAGAATTTATTTTTTAAACTCCCGCTCAAATACTGCCATTCTCCGCAAACACCGCCGGCGGTGTGCTGCGGACTTGGCATTTTACTTGACGACACTTAATTTTTTTTCGCCAAAATTTTCCATTTTTCAACGCCAATTTTTCATTTCTTATCGATTTTCATGGAATTTTTCACTTCTCACCACCAAATGCACGATTTTGCCTTGATTTTAAGCATAAAATCGAAGATATCCGCGTGAATCTACCGTGAATATTGATAATTTTAGGATAAAAAGCAAACTTTGCCATTTTCAGCAATTCTTACAACGGGTCCCATTTCATTTTTATCGAAAAATGACTGATGAAGAGATAAATGGCGTCGGAAACGACGAAAATGTGGAGAAAACGGAAAATTTGAGCGAGGTGAGAGAGATTTTTCGGGAAAATCGGAGAGAGAATTGGAAAATTTTGGGATTTTTGAGAAGAAAAAATGAATTGGAAGGGGGAAAACGGAAGGAAACGGCCAAATAAACTTGTTTTTTGCAGATTGAAGCAGAAATTTCTCAAAAAGTCTGCATTTTTCAAAAATTTTTTTTTGAAAATCTGGGTTTTTTCTCAAAAATTTCTTTCAAATTTTAAGATCAAAGCGAGTTTTTTGAATCGGAAAAGAAGGAAAATTGACGTGTTTTTGTAGTTTTTCGGGAAAAAATGATGAAAATTGCGAAATTTTTCACAATTTTCTTGATATTTTTAAGAAGAGAGGATTGAAAATCTGGGAGTTTTCAACAAAAAAGGAGAACATTGCGGGATTCCACACTGAAAAAATAACAGAATTCGAGAAGAAAATCGCGGAATTTGTGGAAAAATAGTCATAAGAACTGTATATTTCGTCTTAGGAGCTCTAAAATTATTCGGATTTTTTGGTGTTTTTTTCCGTAGAAAAAAGGTTAAATTTCGAATAAAAATCAGCTTGAAACTGGGAAAACCGTGAGAAAAACTATTCAAAGTCAGAAAATTTGAAGAAAAACAACGAAAAAGGCGTGAAAATTTTCGATTTTTTTTTTACAAAAAGTCAGCGTAAAACGCATTTTTTTCCCTGAAAATGACAAAAAAATGCAAGTTTCCGGGCTTTTTGAAAAGAAAAACCCCAAAAACCCTTAAAAATCTCTCATTTAACCCTTTTTTTTCTTCAGGAGGACGCCCTCAAAGAAGAAATTCGTCGTTTCACCGGAGCCGTGTCCGATCCGAGTGTTCGAATCCATGGAATGGCATTTACTTCTCTTACCAAGATGTTGGAACGAGTCGCCGATGTTCCGGCTCCATACGTTAAAGGACTCGTCAAAATGAGCGTTACGAGCTCAATTCGGTTGTATGGGCAGCCAAAGTCTTTTCAGGTAATGAGGAAATTAAGTGAAGAAGGAATTATTGGAAAATTTGCGAAAAAATCGTCAAAAAGCCGCTTGACACCTGTGAAAATGGGTCGAAATTGACTCGTAAATCGGAAAAATGCTCCAAAAAGTCTATAAAGCAGCTCAGAACTATCGACAAAAGGACTTCAGGATCCTAGGAAATTATTGAAAACGCCCAAAAACTAAAAAAAATGTGGGAAGTAGACAGAAGAACGCTTTAGAAACTCAAATTTGGAACTCAAATCTCATAAATTTGATCGGAAATCTTGCGAATTTTTCAGAAAGGTTCGCTGCTTTGGCAAATTTTTACTTTTCTCAGCTAATTTTTCAGCATTTTTGACCAATTTCGAGCCAAAATTCCCCAAAACTTTAAAGAATTTCAATTTTTCGTCCTAGTTTCTCCTGCAGTTTAGCCTAGTTTGACCCGAAATTTCCCCCAAAAGTCATCAATTTCTAACATTTCAAGTCTCATTTCTTGACTTTTTTTAAAAGCTTAATTGCGCTGTTTCTCTCAGTTTCAACCAAAAATCATCTATTTCTAGCACTTTCGGGCAATTTTTGACGATTTTCAGCCCTTTTTTGCCCTGACTTTTCTCTATTTCGACCTAAAAAATCACATATTTCCCTCAATTTCCCCATATTTCAGTATGTGCAACGTCTCCTACAAGTGCTTGCGAAACGTGACTACATCAACACTCTGAAATCTCTTCTTTCAACAATTCAATCGGCTCTTCCAATTATTTCAAACCTTTCCGAATCGAAAAGTCAATCACAAGTACCGACTATGAAATGGCTTTTGACTGTATTATCCACTGGAAAATCGGAGATTCTGACTGAAAATTCGACTGAAATCACTGGAAGTCTCGCGACGATCGCCTATTGGATGAGCGGAAATGAGAAGGCGTGGCGGGTTTTCATCCGAAAATTCAAACGAATTCTGAAGACGTTGACGACGATTTTGGAGCAGAAAATTGGGGAAATTGGGAAGGAGTGTCCGGAGAAAGCGTTGGCATTGATTTCAGCATTTGGAGATGCTTCTGGGTACGTTTTTTAGGGCTGAAAATTCCGGATTTTTTCAAGGAAAATCGTTGAAAAATAGGGAAAAAGAGCTGAAAAAAGCTGAAAATCCAGATTTTTCTGCGATTTTAGCACAAAAAACTTTTGAAACTTTCAATTCCAATCAAAATTCTCCAACTGAATATGTGTTTTTCACCGCAGGTTTCTCACATTTTTCATATTTCTTCTAGATGAGTTTTGTAGCTTTAAATGCTTGTGTTCAGACAAAAATCTGGAAATTTTATGGAGAAAATTGGTAGAAAACATCATTGAATTGTTACAAATTCCTGAGATTTACAGTCAAAAAACATCGCTTTTCAATCTTTCGGGATGAATTTCTCCCTTTTTTTCAGAAAAAGTCGAACGAACTACCTAGAATTTCTCCATTTTTCGGCATTTTCACGTCGGTTTCTGGCCACTTTTAGGCAAAAAAAAAGAGGCTTCATGCTGAAAATACTGAAAAAAAAAACGCTTTCGAAATGCCGAAAGTGCTGTAGTCTCAGTACTTTTGAACCGAAAATGAGCTTGAAAATCCCCAAAATTGCGTCGAAAAAGTCGAATCCACCGAGAAACCTGTATTAGATAAGTCCCTCTATTAGAAGAGCTCCCTCTAACACAAGGGAACTCAAAAGCATGCCCTTCTAAAACAGTATCTGTATTTCCACCCAAAACCTCCTTCAAACCCTCCTTCAAACCCTTCATTCCAGCCTAAATATCCCCATTTTTCAGCTCCGCTCCATCCGACGCCACATTGCAAGTCTTCACTGATCTTCTCTCAAAAACCTTCCTGCTCGCCAAGCTCCGCCCACCTCGATTCCTCGTCGATCGTGTCACCAAATCAAAATCTCTCCATTTCCTCCGCGAAAAACAGGACTTCTCTGAGAATTTGTTGCCAAATATCAAAAAAGCGTTGCTTCGAAGCCCCGAGTTGGCTGTTTATGGAGTCCAAGGAATCATTGAGAACATTCCATTCCCATTGGATTCGTGTGCTCAAGACCTGCTCAAATCTACAGTATCCCAACTCTCTTCCCAGGAAACCTCTATTAGAGAGGCAGCCATTGGAATCGCTGTTGGATTGACACGGAAATCTGGAATTTCTGTTGTTCAACGTGTCATTTCGACACTTTTCGATCAATTCGCGGCGGCGAAACTTCCGGAAGTAAAGATTTCGTTAATGGAGGGAATTGGACGGATTGCTGGAGTTGTTGAGGCAAAGGATATCGATAAAGTGGTGGAGGATGTGATTGGCAAGACGGCCAAAGCGGATAAGGAGTGTAAGTTTTGGGGAGAAAATAGAGAAAATGTGTAAAAAGGGGAAGAAAGCCAACAATTTTGCGCCCAAAGCTGGGAAAAAACGAGCTGAAATAAAGCTTTTCGGCCCAAGACGTGTGAAAAATTGTCTGGAAATTTTGAAAAATGAACGCCCTTTTAGGTTGAAAATGACAAGAATTTGATGAAAAAAAAGGCAAAGTTTAGGCCAGGAACTGAAAAAAAAATGATCTGGAAATGAGATTTTTGGTCCCGGAACGACAGGACACGTCTGAAATTATGGAACGAAATCCCACTTTTTTGGCTGGAAATTTGAGAAATGAACGTTCTTAAAGCTCTTTGAGGTTGAAAATGACAAGAATTTGATGAAAAAAGAACACAATTTATGCCAAAAACTGGAGAAAAATGACCTGAAAATGAGATTTTCAGTCCGGAAATTGAGAAAATCGTCTGAAATTCCGGAGGAAATATTGCTTTTTGGCCACAACTTCTAGGAATTTCAGCGTAATCCCCGAAATTTCTCTGTATACGGGCTTGAAATTTGTTGATTTCTTCAAAAAATTAGATGAAAACAGTCTGAAAACGGCCAAAAGCTTAAATTTTTCTAACCGTGGAAACGAGTTTTGGTAAGAAGCATCATACAAATCCCGGGAAAGTTGGTCTTTTCCGAGATAAAAATAGAAAAAACTTACTAATTTTCCAAGAAAACTCTTGTAAATTCATTAAAATTCTCTATTTTCAGCCCAAGACGGAATAGTCGAAGCGCAATGGAATGCGGCAGTTGAATGGGCAGTTCGTTTGTCCAACTCATCGTCACCATCACTGACAACAGCATTCAAAGAAGCATCGAAATTACAACCAGCAGTCAAATATATCGCCTATCGAGCACTAGCTGATATTTTGGAGCGAAGTAAGGACAGAAAAAAAAGGAAACCGATCCACAGTCTGAAAATTTGACTTATTCAGCTCAAAACTAACTAAAATCTTCAAATTTCGAACAATTTGTTTCTGAGAATTGTCGAAATTGTGAGAAAATTTTCAAAAAGATGGTTGCATATGGCCAATTTCATGCAGGAACCCCCTACGAATTTTGAATTTTTTCAACCAAAATCACTTGATTTTGCCGGAAAATTACTGAAATCTCTGAAAATCCACCACAAGCAACCCTCCTTTTTCCAGGATCCATGACCACGCTTCCCGATGGGGTCGATGTGAAGCCACTTCTCACTGAGCTCGAGGCCGGACCGAAAGGAGAGCTCTCATCAATTGGATTGGCTCTTTTGATCCTTCGTACCACCAAGAAGGGATCCATTGAGCACACGAAGGCGTGGAGTCGAGCATCAAAGGCTGATGCGTTGTACAAGGTACTTCATAGGGAAAAAAAAGGGGAAATTGGGTAGAAAGGAAATCGGGTACGATTGGACTGAAAATTGGGATTTTTCTCTGCAAATTTGAAAATTCGGTCAGAAATTTTCAAGTTTATTGCACAATTCAGAAATTTGGCGTCAATTATCAATTTCCGATGTAAAAAAAAACGCATGAAAACTGACAAAAACTCGGTTTTTTGTTCTGTAAAAGAGGGCATAATTCCCTATTCTGGCGAATTTTCGGAACTGATGTCAGACGATTCTTCTTGGATTTCTTCGTAACTTGTCGGGTGCTACCCGTTTTTATCTTTTTCTATTGCTTTTTTACTTCAAAAAGTCACCAATTCTAGTGTAATTTGCAAGCAATCGTCTCGATTGTCTGCGTCTCGCACTCTCTCTCTCTCGCGCGCGAAAGGCGTTCGCCAACGCGTTTGAAAGGGATTTTCGGTCAGTTTTCGTCGTGGGTGGCGAACCGGGAGGTGCGCGTTCACGCTCCTGGTGTTTTTTTAGTAACAAAAGTGATTAGTTGTGTCGGCATAAGTTGGTCTTTTAGATTTTGGTAGATTTTTATAGGTTTCTTAAGATTGTATAGGTTTTTTAGTGTTTTTTGTAAGAGCACGGGTGTGCTATTACGAGTAATTGTGTTTCCTTGTGATTTCTAGCTCAAATTGAGTTTCTGGTTTTAAAATTCAATAAATTTTGAGTAAGATAAGAAATTGCTTGTATTATTCTGAACTTTTCCTCTCGAATTCATCGTGTTTATCGTCGTTGTGTTCTCTTCGTTTTCCGTGAACGTCGCTGCGTTCGTTGAGGTTTGTTTCTGGATTTTTCAGATAAAAACACGTACTTGTACGTAACAAATCACCGTTATCACTGGTGAGGCGAAGCTAGCTGGTGATAATAGGTGATTCAGTGCGTCTCTAGTTTGCTAGCGCTGCTGTGAGCTAGAGTACGTATCTGACTTGGGGGCCGGCCGAATCAAATAGACGATCGCTGCCTTTTGACCGGTGCTACCGGAAAGAAGTAGTGATTTTCTGCCAAAAAACTAATCGCTGTTTACAACAACAAAGTGTAAATTGTGGTAAAAAAGTCTTTCCACAAATAAAATATCGGTGATTGATCAACTCGAAACCTGTAAAGGAAAGAGCCATTCTCGTGTAGAAAAACCCATATTTTTCGCATAAAACGGTTGATTTTCGCTGGGAAACGAAGTTTTTCAGTGATTATTGATTGATTTTCGAAGCCAAAAACGCAATTTTTTGAGTCGAAAAGTGGAGAATCTCGGTTGAATACATTGATTGCCGATTATTCTCATAGTGGAGAGATTTTTCTGCTTTTTCATTGAAAGTGCGACAGATTTCTGTTAGATTTTTTCGAAGCTTTCACCGGAAGAAGGACTTTTCGTGTGAAGGTATCGAGTTTTCATAAAAGTTTCGACAGTTTGGATTGAAATTTAGATAAATTTCTGTCAGTATTGTGAATTTTTTCCAACGAGTAAAGGAATTCTCGAGTGGAAATAGGTACACGGTTGTCGGAAATAGTGGAATCTCGTCGAAATAATTACAGTTGAACGGAAACCTGAAGTTTTTGCTGAAAATTGTGACAAAGAAGGAATCTATTGATTTTTGTTAGCAGAAAAGTAGCAACTTTGAAAGATTTTCTCAGTGTTACTGCTGCTATTTCGCATTTTTTAAACACTTGTTATTATTGATTCGTCTCGTTACGTTTTACCGTGCATAAGTTCTGAATAGATTGTGTGAAGACAAATCTTTTACAGCACACGATGGCGTCTCGGGCACCCTCTCTAGCAAGTATAGAGGAGGGGAATGAAAGTCAACAATATGAACCGATGGAAGAGGAGCTGATACAAAATGATAATGTCTCCGGAGCCGTCGAACAAGACATGGCTGATATTGCAGAAAGAAAGGAGGTGAGAGTTGCACAGGACGAAATCACAGTCAGATCAGTGGTTGCTGAGTTGAAATTAGCCACTTCTCTTGCGGACCGACGAATTGCGTTACTGATAAAGCCGCTTATTGATACCATTGGGTACAAAGAACACATGATCCAAGAGCATGATTTCGAAAGATTATTATTTTCGAAAGAAAAAGATGAGATGGAGAAAGAAATTGTGTATTTGCAGAGTAGTCTGGTAGACGCCGTGCAGAGTCAAACCAATGAAAGCAGTGGCCAAAGCACCAGTGCCCGGTTGGATAAAAGAGCAATGGTGAGTTGGCTCAACGAGCAAGGCTTCAACTCCGAAAGCCATTGGCAGGAGATGTTGGAGCATTATCAGAAATGTGAATACGAAGCGGATATGTTAAAAGAATCTTTGCAGAATTCAGCTGAATCGTTGAGAAAGGTGCAGAGTAAGCTGATACAAACTCAACGAGACGTAACGTCGTACAAATTGAAATGTAACATGCTTTTCGAAGAGAACAAAAAGTTGAAAAGTAGAATGGACAGATACGATGTGGAGACGTCAGCCAATTCGCTTTCAAGAATCGGTGAGAAAAGAAGAGAACATGCTGAGAATAATAATTATTCATCTCAGATGTTGGAAAGTCGATGTCTTCCAAGGATATCATCTCTTCAAATGGAATCTCGTCACGTCTCACCAGGTGAGAACAAAAACATTTTACAACGAGAAAAAGAGTGTCCGCGCGCGTACATCGAAGAAACACAAGAGATTCTAAGTGATGAGGGGTTTTGTCCGCGTGATGCGACATTCAACTCGTACGACAGAGAAAGCTTGCAAGTAAATCAGCAATACCATAACCACACACATAGCAACATGAGACAACATGGAGAACACGAACAGTATAGTAATATCCAAAGTTATCACAGACAACCATCAAACACAGAGCTATTTTCCCTGCAAAAGTTCCGTATGGAACAGAATCTCCCAGAACCACCAAAATATTCCGGGTCTGATAGTTCGGTTGACATTGAGCTTTTCGAAAAGGCTTTCAGAATGAAGTATGCCAGTTTTTCCGAGGAACATCAAATTGTTTTGCTCGAAACAAAATTTCTAAAAGACAAAGCACTCAAAGTGTATAAAGGACTTCCAGAAACACAGAAAAAGAGTGTGCAGAGTATTCTATTGTCAATTAGAAGTAGATTGCGAGTGTCGACAGTTGATGAGTCTAGAAGAGCTAAGAGTAACTGGGAGTGTTTGAATAGGAAGGAGAATCAGTCAATTGAGGATTTTTGTCTTGAGATCGATGAATATGCAAGAAAAGCATTCAAAGGGATTCCAGAGAATCATCTTTCATCGTTGAAAACGGCGAAATTGACAGATGCATTGGTGGAAGAGACTACGTTGATGTGTGTCATCGATAATAAATTGATTGATACTCCTGAAGATGAGCAATATGAAATTTGTCGGTTGCTAGCAATTCGGTATGAGCAGGGTATTCGTGACAGATTGAAAACAAGAGAAAGGAATAAGGGAGTTAGTCCGAAAGAGGTGAAAGGGAAACAGAGTCCGTCGAGTCGTAGTTCGTCGTTTCATCAGCAAAATTTGGTTGACAAACAAGAGACACCAATTCTAACACAGAATTCGTCGCGGTATTCTCGGCAACAACATCCTCAGTCTTATCAGATGAATAGTTCTTCTGCGCAATTCACAGCTCAACAGCAATACCCGGTGGGAAATAGTATCATGACAGAAAGGGAAAAGCCGTTGAATAATGGAAAATCCTTGAGTCAGGAGTTGGGGTTTCAAAAGTGTCGAGAATGTGAGTCCGTCGGGTGTCATAACCCAGGTTGCTCTCGAGCTCCGGGACAAAAACCCAAAATGAGTCGGTCGGGTATAAATTGTTTTCGATGTGGAGAAGTAGGGCACTATGCACATGAATGTTCAGTTCCTATGAAATCAAAAGAAACATTGGTATCATGTTTTAAATGTGGGGAAGTAGGACACTACTCCACTGGATGCACGGCTCCGAATAAGAACGAAATAAAATCTCAAACACAGGTTGAGAAGACAAACCAAACTGTGCACGAGATAACCAACAGAGAGTGTCTGGAAATTCCGACAGGAAGTTCGAATGAAGAAAAAGACATGAATTCTGTTAAAATTGAAAAAGGTAGAATTGGGAAGTCGGAAGTAGACATCATGTTGGATAGTGGAGCTTGTATATCTCTTATGTCATTAAACACGTGGAAAAGAGTTGCACAAGAAAATGGAGCGGAATGGGAAAACAAAGCCATGCTAGAAGATCAGAACATGATCCAGGTGTGTGCTGCGAATAACCAGCCGATTCAGTTGCTCTTTAAAGTGAGGGTAGATACCTCAATGCAATCCCGTACAAATCAGATCACTTTTTACGTTGCCGATGTTGAGAGAGACAATATTATTCTTGGTATCGATCAGTTTCGAGAATTAGGAGTACAAATGAGTATTGAAGTTCAGCCAAGGGTTGTAAGGTTGAAAAAAGACGTGAAATTGACTCCTCATGCTCGGAGATTTGCAGAAATCTGTGTTGAGGGGGTAGTGAATGAGGATAAGAATAGCTGTTTGATTACTCCAAAGAATCCATGTTTGGCACCAGCTATTTGTCAAGTAGACAAACGAGGGAGATCGGTAGTATGCTTGACAAATTTCAGCAGAAAGACAATTCTTCTGAGGAAAGGTGAAGTAATTGCTGAAGGGGAAATAGAGGGGTTTGACGTCATTCTGGAAAAAGCAGAATCATTGAAGTTGCTCAAAGCGATGGAGGAAGATGCACAAGAGGGCATAACTCCGGAGAAAGACGAAATGATCTGTTCAGTTGACTCAAAACCAGTTGAGAATGAAAGATGGAAGGTAGTGTGTGAACACTTGAAGAAACAGCAAAATTGCTCACTCGAGGAAGAAAAGGTCTGGGATATCATATCCAAATTTCAACACATTTTTGCTGTTGACGACATGGAGCTTGGTAGAACCAATGCTGTGAAATGTGATATTGAGTTGAATGATGGAGCACAACCGGTGAGGCAAAAGCCAAGACCAATTCCGTTGGCAATAAAACCAGAAATCAAACGAATGCTCCAGAAAATGGTACGGCAAGGTGTCATCAGAGAAAGTAAATCACCTTGGGCGAGTCCGGTAGTCTTGGTAAAGAAAAAAGATGGCAGTGTACGAATGTGTATCGATTATCGAAAGGTGAACAAGCTAGTAAAATATAATGCTCATCCTCTTCCAAATATTGAAGCAACTTTACAGTCATTGAACGGGAAGAAAGTCTTCACCACGTTTGATTTGTTGGCGGGATATTGGCAGTTACCACTTGGAGAAGATAGTAAACAGATCACAGCTTTCGCTATAGGTTCAGAATTGTATGAGTGGAATGTCTTACCGTTTGGCCTAGTAACCTCTCCTGCTATTTTTCAAGCCACAATGGAGGCTGTTGTAGGCGAGCAGTTAGGAGACTGTGCTTTTGTTTATGTGGACGATCTCTTAGTAGCCAGTGAAACGTTGGAACAGCATGCCGAGGATGTCAGAATAATTCTGGAGAAAATTGAGCAAAGTGGAATGAAATTACGAGCATCCAAATGTTGTATTGCCAAGAAAGAAGTTGAATATCTCGGTCATCTTGTGACACCTGATGGTGTGAAAACAGAAGAAAAAAAAGTTGAGAAGATGAAGCAGTTCTCAAGACCATCAAACGTCACAGAACTTCAATCATTTTTAGGATTGGTAGGCTACTATAGGAAGTTCGTCATCAACTTCGCTCAATTAGCTGCTAGTCTGACACCTCTCATATCAAAAAAGAATGAGTGGAAGTGGGAAGCCGAACAGGAAAAGGCGTTCCAACAGCTCATTACTGCTGTTTGCAGTACTCCTGTTCTTATGCAACCAAATCCAGAAGCAGCAGCTAGTGGAGAACGTCCATTCTTCATATACACGGATGCAAGTAGAAAGGGCGTAGGTGCGGTATTAGCTCAGGAAGGCGACGACAAAGAGCAACATCCCATTGCTTTTGTGTCGAAATCACTGACCCCAGCTGAGACACGGTATCATGTCACAGACTTGGAAGCTTTAGCTATGATGCATGCTTTGAGAAGATTCAAAACCATTGTTTATGGAACTCAGATAATAGTAATGACTGATCACAAACCATTAGCTTATTTGTTGAAAGGTTCTACATTGTCGGACAGATTATTGAGATGGTCTATGGAGATTCTCGAATTTAATGTCAAAATTGTCTTTATAAACGGGAAGAAAAATGTTGTAGCTGATGCACTGAGTAGGGGAGGTTGTCCTTTGGTTGGTGATGAAGAAATGGAAACTGGAGAAGTGCCAAATGTGATCGCAGAAGTCAAAAAGACTCAAGCGGACACGTTAGACATTACTAAATGGTTAGAACTACTGCAGAAAGAGATAGGATGGAAAGAAGTCATTCAGAAACTAGAGGAAGGTGTAAAGGAAGGAAAAGTGAAAATTCCTGGCATAAAAGAAGAAGTTCAGTTGGAGGATTATGCTCTCATTGGAAACACTCTTCGAAACACTGAAGCAGAAGATTGCAATCGATTAGTTGTTCCTGAAAGTATTGTCCCTGGGATTCTGAAAGAAGCCCACGAAGGGATGCTCGCCGGACATTTTGGAACTGAAAAAATGTTCAGGCAATTGAGAAAACGATTCTTTTGGCCAAGAATGAGAGTGTCTATTGAAAATATGGTAAAAAGTTGTCAGAAATGTATCTGTACGAATGACCATCCGAAATTGACGGCTCCATTGAATCCGTATATAACTTCTGCTCCACTAGAAATAGTTGCCTGTGATTTGATTGATGTAGGGTTGTCAACTGAAGGGAATAGATACGTTTTGTCGATCATCGATTTATTCACAAAATATGCTACCGCAGTACCGATTCCGGATAAAAAAGCTGAAACGGTATTGAAAGCATT
This sequence comes from Caenorhabditis doughertyi, assembly GCA_963572265.1. Classification (NCBI taxonomy): domain Eukaryota; kingdom Metazoa; phylum Nematoda; class Chromadorea; order Rhabditida; family Rhabditidae; genus Caenorhabditis; species Caenorhabditis doughertyi. The sequence continues at coordinate 13,654,309 of OY751555.1, forward strand.
CGTAGAACGATGGGCTATCGGCGAGGGTAGAATCCCAGAAAAGTTACTCACAGATCAGGGAAAAGAATTTGTCAACGAACATTTCCAGATTTTCACAGAAAAATTGGGAATCAAGCATGTCACCACAAAAGGGTATAACAGCAGAGAAAACGGTGCTATTGAAAGATTCAACAAGACCATTATGCACATTGTAAAAAAGAAATGTTCAGTTCCATATGAATGGGATGCACAGATTCCATATGCAGTGTTCGCGTACAATTCGGTAGCACACAGCACTACGAAGGAATCACCTATGTTTCTTATGTACGGGAGAGATGCGAAGAGCGGACTTGAAAAGATCGGGGATGACGCTGCTCGCGTTAATTACGTTGACATGGATGAGTATAAAAATTTACTTGTTCATGAGTTAGATAAGGTGTATGATTTTGTAAGAAAGAGTGCTGCTGATGAGCAGAACAATTACAAGCAAAGTTTCGATGCCAAATTCAAGACACACAACAAGACTTATCCTATGAAAGGAAGCAGAGTGTTAGTGGAAATTCCCTCTGAGAAATTGGGAACACAGTGCCCAAAGTTAGTTAATAAATGGAGAGGGCCATATCGTGTTGTTTCGTGTTCGGAAAATTCAGCTGTGGTGACACCAGTGAATGGAAATGGGAAAGAACAGCTAGAAGTTCCATTTGATCACTTGCGAATGATCCCGGCACAAATGGATAATAGTCAAATTGCCACAAAAAAGAATAGAGCGCGTATAAAACAAAGTGTTGCGGAACTCTCAACACAAAAAGAGGAAATACCCAGTAATCAAGATGTTCTTTTCAGCGAACTCTATCACTGTAGATGTCAACGCGTTTGTGTCTTCTACTGTCGACTGGGGAAGTATGCGAAAGATGCAAAAACAACGTCACCAACTATGCTGAATCGCATGCATGTGCTTGCCCAAAAGAATGACACGATTTCGGTTGATGCCGTTCAATTACTTGCGCAAAATCCGTTGCCTGGGTACCATGGACCTCCATTGAAGGAGACATTTCTGGTTTTGGGAAGGTGTCCAACGATGAAATTGTGGATTACTGAGATAGTTGGATGGAAAGAGCCGTTTGACTTCTTCTGTGCCACGCTCCTGCAAGAAACTCTGGGCGACGATTTGTTCCAATGTAAAACGACAAAAGTGATGGCCCTACCCGGAGTTAATATGACCAAAGTAAAGCTGACACATCCAAATTTGGATAAATGGCTGAAAAAGGAAGATGCCATACAGCAATTGACCGAATGGTCCACTGAGGAGAATGCATTGGTGGACATGTTGGTGCTGATTGTACCATACAGTGGAAAAGATGAAGATAAAGATGAGTGGCAAGATATTGTAGACGCTGTCCCAACTTCCACTCATCTCGTGTTGCTACCGATGTGTCTGGAAATATCAGACTATGCTGGTGTGGATGCGTTTGTCACAAACTTTGGAATGTTAAAAAGAATGGACGGAACACTGCAAATGGTAAATCCTGATGATACTGTTGGTTCTGCGAAGAATCAAAAGTTAGTGAACGTTGCTTGCCAATGGACTACAGAACAGTACTGGACAAAAATTGGCGAATTAATGACATCAAGAGATATCAAAGTTGCGAAAATGGAATTCCCGAAAGGTGAAGATGTCACAAAGGCTATTCCGGAACCTCAAGGACTACTCCGTGCTGGAACCTTGGCTCAATTCGTTGCACCCGGAACTTCAGGAGGAGGTGTGGCTACATCTCCAGGATCTCTTCATACTACAAGATCGACGACATTTTCGCCATATGCCAGACCGAATACAATGAAGTATGTCAAGCCCAGAGGAGGAAGAAGACATGATTGGAATGGGCACTATTGAAGGGGAATGTTGTCACCGAGCATCAATGTATTATAATTCCTTTGTGTTTTATTAATTTATTTTCCTTTTTTTGTTTGTTTGTTGACACTAATTAGATGAGCATTCTTTGCTAGTAGCGTAGTTTTTAAAAGAGTAAGGTGCTCAATTGTGTAGTGATTGAGTAAAATTGTGTAAAGATATTAGACCCCTGTTGTACTTCCCCACCCAATATATAATGAGCTTTATCATATTTTCGATCTTAGCCCCCATATCTAGTCCCCCCATTATAGTCCCTATTGTTAGCAGTTTATTGTAAAATTGAGTTAGTTAGATGCCAACACAGTGCCACTTAACTATTCATTTAGTCAGATATCCTTATGGACACGACGTGCCAAAAGGAAGGGACTTAAAAAGAAGGTAGATGTCGGGTGCTACCCGTTTTTATCTTTTTCTATTGCTTTTTTACTTCAAAAAGTCACCAATTCTAGTGTAATTTGCAAGCAATCGTCTCGATTGTCTGCGTCTCGCACTCTCTCTCTCTCGCGCGCGAAAGGCGTTCGCCAACGCGTTTGAAAGGGATTTTCGGTCAGTTTTCGTCGTGGGTGGCGAACCGGGAGGTGCGCGTTCACGCTCCTGGTGTTTTTTTAGTAACAAAAGTGATTAGTTGTGTCGGCATAAGTTGGTCTTTTAGATTTTGGTAGATTTTTATAGGTTTCTTAAGATTGTATAGGTTTTTTAGTGTTTTTTGTAAGAGCACGGGTGTGCTATTACGAGTAATTGTGTTTCCTTGTGATTTCTAGCTCAAATTGAGTTTCTGGTTTTAAAATTCAATAAATTTTGAGTAAGATAAGAAATTGCTTGTATTATTCTGAACTTTTCCTCTCGAATTCATCGTGTTTATCGTCGTTGTGTTCTCTTCGTTTTCCGTGAACGTCGCTGCGTTCGTTGAGGTTTGTTTCTGGATTTTTCAGATAAAAACACGTACTTGTACGTAACAAATCACCGTTATCACTGGTGAGGCGAAGCTAGCTGGTGATAATAGGTGATTCAGTGCGTCTCTAGTTTGCTAGCGCTGCTGTGAGCTAGAGTACGTATCTGACTAACTTCCCCTAGAACCTTACTGAAATTGCGGAAAAAGAATCCTAAAATTCATCTGAATTCCCTCGTTTTCTCGGGTTTTCAGTTTCTTTCAGCGCGGTGACAGCTCTGATTCAATAGCCGCGATTAGTCGGCTCAGCCAGGTTTTGATCCCTTTTGGTCCTTTTGGTTCTGTTAGTTTTTGGTCCATTTTGGCCCCATTGGTTCTGCTAGTTTTTTGGTTCGTTTTGGCCCCTTTGGTTCTGCTAGTTTTTGGTCCATTTTGGTCCCTTTGGTCCTGCTAGTTTTTAGTCCATTTGGTTCTGCCAGGTTTTGATCCATTTTGATCCCTCTGGTTCTGCTAGTTTTTGGTCCCTTTGAATTCCCTTATTTTTCGATACCAATCACCACACATTCTTCTCCATGACGTCACTGCCATTCCAACGGTGAAGAACACTTTCTCTTGGGTCAGATTAGTGTGCCTCTCTTTTCCTTCATCTTCATCACCGTTTCGTTTCCGTTACCCCTCGTATCTTCCTTCCCTTCTCGACGAGTGAAAACACCCCTCCATCCGTGTTGAGAGAGAGTGTTGATTATGTACTGGTCCACAGTCCTCTCCCGCATAGAAAGAGGGTCGCCTCTCCTCCTGTCGTCTTGCAAAAATATGACGTCATCGAAGGTTGAATGGTCCACCACACCATCATCGAAGTGTGTTACGATTGCAAGCAAGAAGAGAGAAGAGGATGGTTTTTGGAGGTGTTGGCAAAATGCCAAGAAATATTGTTGGTTGGCAAATTGCCAAGTAATCTAGTTGTTGGCAATTTGCAAATAAGCAAGTGAACACAGAAAGATTGATAGGAAGAATATGAGATAGTTTGGGAAACTACAGTGAAAGAAGATCCTTGGAGATCATAAGACAGAAGCAACCAGCTAGGGTTAAGCGGTTCGGGCCAGCTTGGAAGATCAAGGGCTCTGGAATTCATCAAAATTGAAGAAAGGTAGTTGCAAAGTGCTTGGTTTTTTTTTTTCAAAAGTCTGGAAATTTCGCTTCAAGTTTCCAAACTCGCCATCAAGCCTGAGAACTGAGACGAAATTCGACTGAGCAAACATTTCCACGAAAAGCTGCATCAGAATCGGAAAAGGGGGCTATGAGAAGTTCCCGGACATAGTGAAGAAGCATTTTCTAGCTTCAAAAATGACAGGAACCATAGATTTCCGTGGTATAGAAAGGCAAGGACAAAATTCTACTCAAATCGAGAAAAAATTGCCACGAGAATTTCTAAAAATAGGCTTCAGATCAGAAGAAAATGGAGATTAGAAAGCATCCAAACAAGGCATTTTTCTATTTTCAAAACTGTCAGAAATCAGAGCTTTTCCAAAATTCATTTCTGAAAAATCGGGGTTTTGCTGGCTCAAACCTTGCTCATGTGATGCGGACTATCACAGAAATGTCACGCTGACTTGAAGCTAGAATTTTCTATTCTAACTGGCTCTGAAATTTTTTTCCAAATCTAGGGCTTCTCCGGTTTAGCTTCTTTGACTGTAGGCTCCATGATCAAGCTCAAGCTCTGTTCAACAGTAATTCTTATACAACTACAGTATTTCCTATTCTTTGATTCTTAAATTCTAGGCAATTCGAGGTCATGCTCTGGAAGAATCCTCTTTGGTCCCTTTACCACCAGCCACAAGAACCCACGAAGATGATACTTTGCATCCCTCCTGCTCCATTTCCTATGTTTTAAATCATCTGTTCTTTTTGTCTGATCGAATGTCGTGTTGTATTATTCCTTTGCACATACGTTTCGCTGGCCCTGACCCCACCCGGCCCTAAGATAAGATGACGTCACTCGCAGCATCATTTTTGTTTCTCCCCTTCCTTCTCGTGTGCACTGCAACCCCCCGGGTGAACAGTTTGGAGTGAGTGAGGGTGAGACTGCGGGAAAATGGAGAGAGCGCAGGCACCTGTAGCACTAGAGAGGATGCCTCGACAGGCATGCTCACACTGGACCTTCTTTTTCGCCTCGCCTTCTTCCTAGCCCTTGGTCCTAGTGGTCCTCTCCTGATGAACCAGGCTAGTCCTCTCCTCCACGCTGCCCGGGTCTTCTGGCTGAGGTTTTCACCCTTCCTTCTCCGAGTCGGTTGAGTCTCCGCCTCTGGCTGCCTGTCGGAGAGAGAAGAGAAACATCTGGAAGAAAAAGGGCTAGTGCTGGGTCAGGTCAGATTGTATACATTCGTGGTCAACATATGAGGACAAGGAACGAAAAAGTGACAGGAATGAGGTGTTTATGGCCTGATCATCGGTGTAATCTGAGATATTATTAGGCTCTGTAGAAATAAACAAAACACAGTCAGGAGAAGGTTCGGATGGAGATCAAAAGATTGGGATATACAAAAAGCCAGAGATTAGATTACAGTGTTCGTCTTCCTAAACGAAGTAAAACAGATCAAAAAGAAGCGAATAAGAGAGAAACGAGGTGTTTATAACCTGATCATTGATGTCTTCTGAGATATATGGTCCTGTAGAAATAAACAAAACACTGTCAGGAGAAGATCCGGATGGAGATCAAAAGATTGGAAAGCAATAAACCAGAGCTCTGTTTACAGCGATTTGATGTTATCAGAGTCTTCCTAAACAAAGTGAAGAATTGAATACATCGGATACAGAATTATTGGCCCGAACCGCTTGAAAATGATCGAGAAACGTGGAGAACTCGGAAGCTTTCGGATTCATCGTAAAAGTCTCGAAAGTGCTGTAAAAACCATACTTGTGATAGACCACGATTTAGATATTTCTAGGAGGAAAAAGCCTGAAATTTCATCAAAATCACAAAAAATTGAAAAATTGACCCCAATTTTCCATATTTTCAAAAATCCAGACCGGTCCTCCAAGTCACAAGTATGGTAAAAATGGTCGCAACGGCGTGATTTTCAGCCAATAGCTTCTGCTAGAGCTTGAAGAAAGTTTGGTTTGTTCAGAACATAAGATTTCCCCTGTCAAATCAGCTGATTCCGTGTGTCAGAAAGTCCGGTGAAACATGTCTGAAACCTATCAAAAACCATTGACCCAGCTAATCAGGAATGTCTCAGGAAGTTCAGAAAAACCAGCTTCTCAGTTTTGGAATGGTCCCTTCCCTCTCTCCATTTCCGATTCGCTCGAGCCTATCTCTTCATTCTGTCTTTGATCGACGAGATTTATCTCAAAAATGAATCACCTGGGGCAAGATAATCCCCCTCTTCATTAATAATTGGGCTCTAATTAGCCCTGTCCATCATTCCTGCTCGGTATCTTTCTAAGTCGAATGAGATGGTTCTAGAATGGGCCATGCAACAGATGGTTCTCCTTTTCTCACCCTATCTTCCACAAGACGACCTGGTGGCCTCGGGGCAACCACAGAGACCAGAGAACACTGAGCAAGAGCGTTCTGGAGGAATGGGGTGTGCGTGGCAAGATGGGTACAAAGAACACGCGAATGGGCCACGCCGGTTGTGTTGGTTCTAACGTACGAAGAGACCAGTGGTACTGTAATCTGTGGGAAAACCAATTACCAGATTAGAGTCCCATTCTTGCCAAAAAGAAAATTGGGATTGGGAAACAATATTGGATGGGGTGGTCCGAATAGGGAATTGTCGGTTAGAAATGGAACTAAATATCGAATCTCCGGAGTTTGTGCTACCTGGCTTTGAAGGAGAAGCCGTTTACAAGATTATAGATATGGTAGAATCGGGAGGAATGAGGTCTAAAGATTGAATAGAAAAATAGTATGAGCTCATAAATGTAGCGAGAACTGAAGAATAAAAAAAACATGGAGAAAAAATTCACAGCGATATTGAAAAATTCTAGTTACAGTATACTTTGTAGCAAAGGTTGATGGGAAAACTGTGTTATCCGTGCTGGTTCAAGAGCAAAAGATAGCCTTCTGACATCTCACTGTCGGAAAAGCTGGTCAATCATTCTCTAGAACTGTGGAATGTATCTTCGGAAAAGACTTCAAAAATGTGCGATTTTTGTCTGAGCAAGTCGTGATTCTTGAGCTACCAAAACCCTACCTCCTGTTTCTAATAAGAGACTCTCACGTATCGGTTCTTATTATTAGAACAACAGAATTTTCTCGTGAAAAAAGCATTTTGAAATTTGATAAGGATTAGCTCTGATTCGGCGTTTCCCACCAATCAATTTTGACTGTTCAGTCCGAAAGATTACCATTCAAGTTGTCTTAAAATCCGTAATCTCAATATTGCAGCTCCCAAAGTTACCATTACCTGCCCTCAAAATCGCACTTTACCCGCTATTTTAACTCAATACTCATATTATTATTTTCAGGAAAAGCCACTCTCCCTCACAAAATGGCAAGAAGCGGAGGCATGGGCCAAATTGATGGAGTTAGTAATCCAGGATCGTCCAATCGTCGACAAATCAGCACCACCAAACTTCTCTCAATCCACTCTCAAATCGTTATCACTTCTTCTCTTCTGGCCTGATTGGAGAGTTCGAAAGCAGGCGTCGAAGAGTCTTCTGAATATTCTGGAAAAGGAGAAGGCGTTGTTCGCCGAGGCTCTCGCTGATTTGATCTTCTCTGATACGACGAATGGAACGATTGATCAGTTGTTGAGACGTGTTCCAGGTAAGGAGAAATGGAGCGAAATAGTGGAAAAGAGCTGGAAATTAAGGGAAAAGCTAGTTTCCAGTTTGAAAATCGACTTGAAATGGCTGAAAATTTAGATTTCTTCAGTGAATTCGCTTTGTTTCAACCAAAAATTGCTGAAAGAACTCAAAAATGTCGAAAAATTTAATCATAAAGCTCGAAAAATCAGGTTTTTGGCACAAAACAACCGAACTTTTTCTCGAGAAAATGCGGAAAGTTCGACTGAAATGAACGGAAAATGATGTTTTTAGCCGCAAAAAGGGCAGGAAACTCGGGTCTTCAATTCCAGAATTTCGAAAATTTGACCTCAAAACTAGCAAAACTGTTCGAAATTCTGAATTTTCTCTGCAAAAATTGGGTTTTCTGTGTGAAAATTGCTCGAGAATCATGATTCTGAATAGAAAATCTTGTTTTTTCTTCTTTAAATTCCTGAAAAATGCATTATTTTGGCTGGAAATCATTTCCCGAAGTGAATTTTTAGAAGTCAAAAGTTCCCATAGAACTGACTGATAAAAACTAGTTTTTGTTGCTAAAAATCCAAAAAAACCCCTATTTTCCAGGCTGCCCAACACCAACAGACACGTGGCAAGTGCCAGGCGAATGGTACGTGTCGACACTGAAACTTCTGCTCACTCCAAAAGAACCCGAATTGGACAAGCTGGCAATTCATACTCTCTTGTTGGCCTCTGTTCAGAGATTAGTGGAAGTTGATGGATCCGTTTGGTTGAGATGGGTTCATGAGCATCGAGAGTCAAAGACGTGGCAAGCGAGTGAGGTGTTCCGAGAGGATGCTATTCAACGAGTACTTCAGTGTAGTAATCGAGGAGTTAGGTAAGTAAAATTGGGAAACTTAAAGGAAAATGATAAAATATGGAATTTTTAAAAGAAAAAGCTGTGAAAATTGAAAAAAAAAAGCAAATTTTTCTTGAAAATCTTTCAAAGTTCATCGAAAAACGCGAATTTTGAGCGGAAAAAAACTGAAAATGGCCTCGAAAAAAGTCGCAAAGTAATTTCAAAAAATGCGTTTAAAAATCCAGTTTTCGTATGAAAAAAGGCTAAGAATACCCATTTTGAACCAAAAAACATCCATGAAGGTGCGAATTTTTGTCCTAAAACTTTGATTAGAAGTGCTAAAACAGGGGGAACATCGGCCGTAAAATACTGCTCTTTATTTTCCAAATTTGGTGAAATGCCGAACCAAGCTCATAAAATGGACCTAATCTTCTGAAAATATCAAATAATCTCTTTAACAATGCTGAAAAATAGGATTTTCAGACAAAAAATTGGATGAAATTATAATTTTCAACCACAAAATCCCATTTCTTCCCTCCCTAAACCCTCTTTTTCTTTCCAGAAACACGGCTCTCATCACCCTCGTCGCCCTCCACGACGAACGTCTTCGTAATGATCTGTGGAAACACGTGGAATCGAATATTCATCAATTGGAAGTCAAGGATTACGGTCGTGTCACGGAGAATGAGATGGCAATTTACAAGTGTCCAGAGGGACAATTGTACAATACGAGAGTGCTTGATTTGTGAGTTTTGGAGGGAGAAATTTGGCCGAAAAAGTGGATTTTTGACTGAAAAAGCTGGAATTTTGACCAGAAAACGGCCAAAATCGACTTCCAGACACCCAGCTTCAGCCAAAGAGGCTGAAATCCTAAATCTTTTCTCATTCAAATCACATTTTTTCAGTGACGAAGCCGCCGGTATCAAGGGACAAAAAGGAGCCAGCATTCAAGATCAGTTGGCCGAGATTCAGTTGATGTAAGTGGTTTTTGGGCAGAAGAGCTGAAATTTTCAGATGTTATGGCTGAAATTCGAGAAAGTCTTGCTTAAAATCCACATTTTCTGAAATTTTGATCCAGTTTTTATCTGAAAATTCGATTTTGTCACTACTTTTCCCCCTTTTCCCTTCAAAATCCGCTAATTCCCATCAATTTTCAGCCGAGAACTTGCCGAAAAACGCAGAAAAGAAGGAAAGCTGTCGGCGAAACAGAAACAAGTAATGGATAAGGAGCTGGCCGCCGAAAAGGAGACCCGAGATGCCCTCAAATCGCTCTTTGAGACGGCCGAGGCCAAGTTGGATGAGGCCAGAGCCATGGTTATGGCTGATCCGGCTGGAGCTTTTGCAAGGTAAGATTAAGGTCGAAAATGGTGATTTTGAGTCTATTTTTGTCAAAAACAACTGAAAAACCATAAGAATTCTGAAAATGGGACCAAGAAAACGTCTGAAATAGCTAAAATTAAGTCGATTTTGGCTCAAAAAGTAGTCTGAAATCATAAATTTTCCTGGGAAATCCTGGAAACTGCAGAAGTTCTAAGCCGAAATTAGCCACTTCAGAGCTGGAAACAGGCTTTTTCAGCCAGAAACGGCTTTTTTCGCTCTGAAACTACTACATTAACCCCTTTATTCTTTTCCAGACCCGACCTCCTATTCGACTACTGTATGCCACTGACTCGCTCGCTTCTCGTCTCCGAACAAGCCGCCCGTCTCTTCCTCGCCTATCGTGATGCCTGTTTTGAGCATTCAGATGATTATTTGGGTATGTTTCTTATGGGATTCTCGGGAAATAAATTGGAGGAAATTGGGTTTTGAAAAAGGTTTTTGTGACCCGAAAAAAAACTGTGCTGAAATAGCCAATTTTGAGCGGAAAAGACCAAAAAAAATAATATTCCCCAGATTTTCATCGATTTCAACTTTGCCCATTCGAATTCCCACGCATCATCCAATTTCTGTCTTTCCCCCTCCTGTCTGTTATCTATCTTCCAAAATCGCGCCAAAAAAATTTTGCGAATTTTTCATCTTTCGCGGCCGCCAAATTCTCATTCTCCTGTCTCTTTTTGACAATAATGCTGCTGTGGTAGACTGCTGGTTGTGGTGTGAAGGACGGACGGGACACACAGATGATACCTGCCGATTGGAAAGGGAGTCTCGAGAGATAGAGACGAGAATAGAGAGAAATTACACACTAATTTTCATCTCTCTTTTTTCTCTTTTCTTCTTCAAAAAATTTGTAAAGATGTGAAAACGATAAGACAGAAGAAGGTGATGATAGTATCAGTCAAATCGCGATATTATTGTGTTGTGTGTAAAAAACTTTTTTTCTTGGTTTAAGTTTTTCAATTACTGATGTTGAGAGATAGAAAAAAAAGAGAAGGAACGCCAAAAGGAAGACGGGGGAGTGTGACAGTGTACAAAATTGTACGGTTTTGTAGAGAAATGTATGGCTAAATTGGTTTTTAAAAAATGCTGAAACTCCATGGTTTTGTTGCTGGAAATTTCAGTTTTTGCCACGTGGCCTTCCAGACTATCACACCAGGGCCTCTAGGTTATTGCTGGAAGAACTGTGATAAGAATGTTGCTCTGGGCGGAAATAACTGGATTTGGGGGCATATGCCGTTTCAGAACCGTTCCTCTTCAGAGCCTTGCCCCGCAACAGAACTGTCCCGAATAAGAACTTCTGACTAGAGGCAATTCTGATTCGGCATACCCCCTTGAATTGTGGCCAAAAACACAACTTGACATTTATGGTGCTTCGAGAAAATTTGTGCAGAAATTTCCAGATTTGACCACCTCGAACCTAGGATCCTCTCATTCTGGCTCATTGTTAATACTGTTGTACTCACCGTCTGAAAAGCCTGAGTGAAAGTGAATGGTATTGGAATGTTCCAATCATGCTGAAAACTGTATGATTTTGAGTCTCGGATACAGCTGTAGAGATGATACCAGTACTGAAAATCCGAAAATTTGGAGCCTGTGAGCCCCTGGCCATCGAAAATTCCCGAACGAATCGCTCTTTGGTCATCATTTTTGTTATTAGCATCATCCATATGCACAGGAAAAAACAATCTGATGAATCGTATAGTGGAGCTATTTTCCTGTACTCTTCACCGGAAATTAGCTGTGATTATGAACCACTTTTCTGGCTTATTCACCAAAAAAATAGAGTGTTCTTATGGTTTGAAATTATCAACAAAGATCATGCTTTCGAAGGAACTTTTCTGTTAATCTGGACGTTCTTCTCAGCTTGCCAGTTCCAGTACGATTTTCAGCATAACAGGAAATTACTCTTTACTGTTTTTTGCAGTACTCTTGCTTGTTTGGTTGTCGATGGTATTTGTTTACTTTCCGCCAAAATAATGATGGGGGAACGAACAGGTTGTGTTTTGTTATCTTTTTCTTTCAATTTTTTTGCTGTGGCAAGAAAGAATGTTGTTTACTGTTTTGTTGGTTTCGAAAAAACAGTTCTCAAGTCATATGAAAAGAGAAAGGATGAAAAGAGGAGATTTGCACGTCGAAATGGAGATTTGGCACGGTGCCAAGTTCTAAGAGCCTGCAGTCAACAGAGACGGACTGAGCTAGAAGACTGTCAGCCGGGTCGAAGAAAAGTCTGAAAAGCTCTAATTCGCTCTCGAAGCCTTCGATTCCGATGAATTTAAGGTGATTTGGACAGTTTCCCGTTGCTCTGAAGCCCAAAATTTGAGTCTGAAAGGGTCAATTATCCTGAAAAAAACTACCAGAATCTAGTAAATTTGAGAGATTTCCTGTCATTCTGAAGCCTGAAGTTCCATGCTCCAGGAAACGATGGGTCCCTTATCACTCTTCAGACAAAAAGTTGTTTACTCCTCCATGCTCCCTATTGTCAGATGTGCCATTCGGCTCCCATCATCATCAAGCCCTCATCTCCATCTTCTAGTCACATTCCTCCTTATTTTTGTTTATCACCCCGCTGCTTTTCCAGCAGCAGCCCTCTCGATATCCGATTTCGTTCTCTTGTTCTTTTTCTTTTGAAAAATTGAGCGAAAAAAGAGAATTGACAACCTCTCAATCCATCCCCATTCATCCCCTCTTTTCACTAACTATGTATGTTGCTGAATAGAATGGGCGAAAAAAAAATGTATTGAGGGAAAAGAGACTTCTTTGTGTCATTTGTCGCCGTTATCAATTGTGCTCCTCTCTCGCTCTTTTCAAAGCGTCGGCTGGTGGCTCCTGACAAAAAAAAATGAAGAGACGACCAGAAGGCCAAAAGGATTGAATAACAACGAAGTGATTGATATGTGTTACTTCACTTGTTGACAAAAACGTTTTTGCTTTGGAGGTCCTGAAGAGTTCTGGAGAAGAGAACTGATGAATGGTGATACGTGAATTTGAGGAATTTTCGTATAGATTTTGACGGAACGGCTTTTTGATGTTTGCCGGGTGATTTGTGACTTTTGACGCTAGATTCTGCTCGAAAATCAGGCTTTAGAAGCTAATAAAGGCTCTGAATCTATGATCTCATCGAAAGCTTCTGGCGACTAAGCGAAGCTGAAAATCTCAAATTTCAATCACAGAAATCGTTTCTGACCTCGTATTCGCCTTCTGAAGACATCAGAATCAACATAAGCCTATCTTTGAAGCCAAAAAAATCGGAAAACTTCCCGAAGCTTCCATTCTCATCTATCGACATGCAGTGCTGCTCCACTGCACGTGCTGATGATAAACCCTGCAATATTCCTTATCAAGGCATGTAATGCAGTGATTCTTGGAATTGGAATTGATGGGATGAAGCGAGGGTGTTAACCTTATCAGATAAAGTTTTGGCCAATCGATCCCAGATGACGTCAGGGCGAGATTCTGGAAATTCTGATCGTGCTGATAATGATCTAATTCTGGATCATCTTCGGAAAAACAGCTCAAACAAAAAAAAAATACGTTTTGTGGCTTCAAAATAAGATTGCTTTGATAGTTTCTGGAACGGTTTGGACCTATTTACAGCAGTAGACAGAGTATGACCAGCTTCCTTGTCCTCGAATCAGCTGAACTGAAAGGATCAAATCTATAATTTAAGCTTTTATCTATGGTTTCAACCTTTGTTGAGGCTTCTGCTGCTCTTAAGCTAAAATTCTCCCAAACTCCATTTTCAGCTCCGGAGGTCAAAATATAACGGAACTCTGATTCTTCCTTTACTTTGTCAAAAAGTTCCATCTTTCCTCTCTCAAAAACAGATCTTTGTTCGTTTCTCCTTTTCCCCTTCACCTTGAAGCTGCTTCGCAACTTTTTGTGATGCTCATCTTCTCTTCACTCTCACGCACACTCACTTATATCATTGGAAATTGGCCGTGTGTATATGTGTATGTGCTCCGTCTCATCATCAACAGGCCTCAAAAAAGTGTCGAGGTTAGGTTAACCGAGGCAGTTAGACGAAAAAAAGATCGACCTCGTCGTGTCTGGCACTCTCCGCGATCTGCGAACTCTCTCGCCTCACCAAAATGTTGCATTGCCTGTCCCCCACGGGGCTGCGGTGTCGCAACCAGTGCCTCATGGCAAAAAGTGAGAGACAATCAGAGAAGTAGACAGTACTTCTTTTGATGTCTGCGTCTCTTTGCCCACCTTATGCAAGACGGGCGGTTGTACAAGTCCCGCCCCTCATTTTGGTTGACCCAAGGGGCAAGCCACGCCCCATCTCCTCCCGCGTTTGACACCCAGTGACGGAATTCATTCATTCGATGTGGCAACTCGCCATGGAGAATGGTGAGCTCTCTTCTATTCCTGCCTGTCTTCTAATATTCTGATGACTCTGTCGTCAAAATCATGGGAAGACTCGCCTGGAATGACACTGGTATTGGATGTTCGAAAACTGAATGTATATCGAAGGTCCCAAGCCAGTGGCATTGCCTGGCGTGTTCTTCCCTGCAGCCACGGCCTCGCCGACTATGACACTTAAGCATAATCCGAACCTGAAAGCACTGGATTCGGCATATGATAAGTGTCAGACTCGGCGAGAGCCTGAGGTCTTTGATATTACCTGATTCTGATATTCAACTATGGGGCTCCTCGATAGAGCCGCTTATGACACTTATGCGTGCCTGAACCACTCTGAATGGATTCAAGTACGGTAGTGTTGTGCGCGGCGAGAGGAGCTCCCAACCTAACTCCTGAAAACCCGTCAAAAAGAACGTCCAGGGCCATTAATGACACTGATGAAATGATATGTTAACATTGTGGTTATACAGATCATTTATAGTGGCATTAGCTGGCCAGTTCTTAGGGTAAAAGGGTGAAAAAGAGCCGAGTTATGGTGAGCTTTTTTTAGTGACTGAGCACTTTACTGATCCTGAATCTGTCCGCAACCTTTAAAAACCCGCAAAAAAGAGCGTCCAGGGCCATTAATGACACTGATGAAGTGATATGTTAACAATAAGGTTATACAGATCACTTTTAGTGGCATTAACTGGCCAGTTCTTTGGGTAAAAGGTGTGTTCATTCTATGGTGAGCTTTTTCTAGTCCCCCTACCAATTATGACTCGGTGGATTAACGTAAGATTAAATCTTCCCTAAAAGTTACCTTATCACTGAGTTCTATTTGGTAAAAGTGCGACTTTTCTGTTTGAACCCAAAAGCCCCAGAAGAAGAACGTCCGGCGCCGTGATGGTGAGCTTTTTCTTCGACTATGGGCACTGAATCTGTCTGAAACCTGATAAACCCGCGAAAAGAACGTCCAGGGCCATTAATGACACTGGTGATTGATATGTTAACATTGAGGTTATACAGATCAATTTTAGTGGCATTAACTGGCCAGTTCTTGGGGTGAAGAGTGAAAAAAACGGAGTTATAGTGAGCTTTTTCTATAATAATGATCCCCTTACCGCTGGTATCCGTGCCCATCTTTTCGGGACTTGCTTAGTACATTTTAAGGTCGCTCATGCATGGAATCAGGCTGAAACTGCTGCCAAAAAAGTTGCTTGAAAATTGGTTGGCATGTCACCATGACAAATACTTCGAAACCCTAAAAAAAGACTGTCTGTACAACTGCCTGAAACAACTGGATCGGACGCCACTCAGAAACAGAAAATGGCTCTCTTTTTGCTGAATCCCACTTTTTTGTTCGGAAAAACTTTCGAGTTCTGTAGTAACGTCTTCTGGTCTCCATAGAGCTGAAGGGCTTACAGATCGTCCAGCCTGCTTTGAAATCTAGCTTGAAGATGATTCAAAAAGTGGTCCGTTTTAAAGCAACTTCTGTAGTCGGACTCTAATTTTGACGCGCTGTGCTCCAGATTTCAGAATCCGAAAACCATCTAAAGACTTTCAAGATTCATTTGTGCCGTCTTGATTTTCATGTCCCAGACATCCTCAAAAGTCATTCCTCAACAAGGACACATGCAGCTGGCACAGTGCCAGGTGTCTTCCGTCTTTCTTCCCTCAAAGAAAAAAAAGGTAGAATTTGAATTTGTGTCCTGTCGCTTCGTTGTGTCCTCCTCCTTCTTCTCTTTCTCGCCTCTTCCCCTCGTACAACAGACAGACAGTTGTAATAGATGACTGTACAGAGAGGAAGAGAGAGTGAGTAACCTGACTGCAAAAGAAAAAAGAAGAAGAAGAAGAGTACTGAACAAACTTTACACTCTTTTTCGATTTACTTTTTTGGTATTCTTCTCTTTTGGGGCGCAGGGAGAGAATATTCAAAAAATGGAAGAAAAGGGAGACGGAGGGTTGCTCAGAGTCTATGAAACATGGGAGAGCAGGGGAAGATGAGAGGTAATTATATGATTAACCGTGGTAAAAAAAAAGAAGGGAAAAAAGATAATCTTTGGGAGACTGAAAGAAGCGGAGGGAATTTGAAAAAAAAGTGCAAGAGAACAAAGAAAAAAAGTCCAATAAAAGAAGAAGATTACTGTAGAGTTGTGAAAAAATTAAGACGCAATTGTCAAAATTCTTTTGAACTTTTGCTAAAAATTCAAATTTTTTCAAAAAAGCGTCTGGAAACACTATGAACCTTCTATGGCCCAGTCGGCGCTATGCGGGTTGGGGGGGGGGGGCATGCTGAATTTTCAAGTAGTGAAACACCCCGGTGACTACTGAATTTTCTGAACAGGCACAAGTATTTTTTAGATAAGAAAATGATTCTGAACATACCTAAGCCTGAAATGCAAGAGAAATTGACAAGTTTAATCGATTCCGAGAAGTAAAAATGTGATTTTCAGTGATTTTCGATCAAATTTTAAATTTTTTATTTGGAATTCCAGTTCATTTTCTAATCTTTTCTTGAGGCTTAGGCACTTTCAGAATCACAAATCACACTTCTAAATGGCTCCAGCGCCCCGCAAAAATTCGAAAAAAAATCATGCCCCCCCCCCCCCCAACCCGCATAGCGCCGCCCAGTCACCTAGCTAAAAATATCGCAAAAAATCTTCATATAAGTCGCGAGAAACGTAATTTCATTCGTACGGAGGATCGTTTTGAAATGAGGCTTCAGGACAAAAAAAGAATACCAAATTAAAACTTTTATCAAAACAATGGTCAAATCGGAACTCTCCTGAATTATAACTTCTAAGCTTTCAAACAAGTTCATCCTGAATTCGAAACCGGCAAAGTCGTTCCGAGACTGTGATTTATTACTGAAATTCCGGAGAAAAACTATTTGGTTCTTGTGAAGTGCTGGAACTTTTTCACTTCAAAATTTTTTAAACGTTCTTTAGTACACCGGATAAAAAAACTGTAGAAATTTCCGGAAGCATTTGAAACAAAATATGTGGAACAGTTCAAACATTTCGGTTTCACATGTCTAAATCCTGGGAAATTTCGAAAACTTCACTAGAATTTCTCAAAAACTGTCAATTTTTCGAATAAATTCCTTCAAAAGACCGTAGAAAACTTGAAGACTAGATTTTTGCCACAGAAAAACCCAAAAATGCCTCTTCATACCACCAGAACCCCCCCCCCCCCCCAAACCAACATATTTTTTTTTCAGAAGAACTCGTCGGAAGCAACTGGCTTCGCGTCATTGGCTCCCATTACCGTATCACAGGATGGAACGACGAATTCCTGGATTCAGCTCTCAAGCGGATGTTCTCTCTTCTCAACGAACGTGCGTTCACCGTGGATTCTGGAGACGACGACGACGATGACCAGATTCTGTTTGACGATGAAATCGTCGGTGCTTCTCATCTGACTCTTCTCTTTCCAATGATCAAAATTATTCTGAAAAACTCTCAGCGATTCGGAGAAAACACCAGAAACGACGCTCTCCAATTGCTTCAATCCGCAATTCATAAGAAATTTTTGAGAGATAAGGACGTGCTGAATCTTCCAATGGAGCACTATGCTTCAATGCTTTTCGAGCATTATTCTCAGGATTCTGGAGCTGTTAACGCCTTCAAAGCCACCCAACAGCTTATCAGATTGGCTAATGATACGAATGATATTGGTGATCGAGTGATTGGAATGGTTCGAGAAGTTCTCGCCTACGTTGGCCATCAGAATCCTTCCGTCAGAACTGCCGCCCTTCAAATCCTCGGTGCCCCACAGCTTCTTATGAGAATTGTTGTCGAATTGGGAATTGAGGCTTCGATCTCCCGAGAGATCTTGGTTAGAGTCTTCGTCGCACGACATGATCCATTGGAATCAGTGTCGAATGTTGCTGATGAGCTATGGCATCAGAATCATTTGCAAGCAAAGACTGTTATTGGAGAGATGATTGTTGGTGGGTTATTTTCTGAAGAATTCATAGGGAAAAAGACTAAAAATATGGGAAAAATGACAAAAATTTGTCATTTTTGAGTCTAACGAGAGGGCTTTTGAACTAATTTCAGACCCAGAAGGGTAGAACATCTTTTTGTCTTTTTTCTCGAGAAAATTAGTCAAAAGTCGATTTTCTGAAAACGTTGTGCTGAAAATTGAAAAGAAATAATAGGAAAAAGTGTTCTTCAGTTTTCAATTTCTCAAAAAACGACTGAAAATCGTCATTTTCAGACATTTGTCGACACAGAAAACGACCTAAAATTGAAATTTAAACTCTAAAAAAGGGAGTTTCAGGTTTCACCTGAAAGCCAGAACCTACAGAAAAAACAGGAAAATCGCACGTTTCTTTTTAAAAAAAAATATCCGAAAATCTCGAATTTTAGACTTTTAAAAATTAAAAATAGGCATGTTGAAAAAAAAAATCAAGCTAAATCATGAAAATTCCTCGATTTCTAGTCATTTTCGCAATTTTTAGATTGATGTTGCCCCAAAAAAATGGTAAAAATCGCTATATTTACTTCTTGGCAACCTACAGTAACCCTCAGAGGATACTATGAGCCTACAGTAATCTTCTAGGGTTACTGTACCGAAAAGACTAATGAAATTGAGAAGATACCTATTTTTTCAATGAAAAACCCGGAAAATTTGCTAAGATCCACATTTTTCTTTCATAAACTTTCCTATTCACTATTTTCCAGACGAATGTGTCTCGCCATCCCCACTTGTCCGCGAGTCAGCCGCCCAAGCAATGTCGACATTCATCGAAGAGCATCCAACTGAAATGAAGGCAACACTCACCAAATTCGATGCCACCTACAAAGACCTCGTCCTGATCCGTGAACCAATTTATGATGACGTTGGACGTCTTCAGCGAGAAGCCATCGATGAATCCGATAGAAGATCTGGAATCGGAAAGACGCTGGTCCTTTTAGCCACTCTCTGTCAACAAGAAGAAGCCGAGCAACTGATTTCGATCGTTGCTCCAGAAGGCCTTTCAGACAGAGCTGCAGAATGTCGAAATGAGTTGAGAAATGCCGCTGTGGAGACTATTCGAAGACACGGAGCCGCTTGTATGAATCGTCTGCTGCCAATGCTTGAGAAGATGTCAGATGAGACACTACCATCGGATGATAATAGAAGACAAGGACTCGTTGTTTTGTTGGGAACTTTGGCTCAGTATATTGATAGTACTGATAAAGTGAAGAGCATCGTTGCTAGATTGGTCGAAGCATTGTCGACACCCAGTCAAACTGTTCAGGTAAGGATTTCTGGTAAATAATTGGCTGAAATTCGGCTGAAGATGAGGAAAACAACTGAAGATTTTGAGCAGTTTTGGAGCCACTTTACTCAAAAATTATACGAAATTGCGCAAAAGTTGAAAAAAATCGTATCTAACTTCGCCAAAAACTAAGTCTCCTGCTTATTTTTTTCGCTGGAAAATGATCTGAAATTCCTGAAATCCTAGTGCTTTCAAAATCTGAAAAAAATTCCGAAAATTCCAATAAAAATTAAGGTTTTTTAGGTTATAAATTATTTTTGTCTGGATTTTGAATTCAACAATCAGTAAAAATTGGATTTTCTGAAATTTAACATGTCCCGAAATTCTGTATATTGATAGGTTTCTACGAAATTTAGCAGAATTTTGAAATTCTAAGTTTTGTTTTTGAAAATTTTAGCAAAAGTGATAAAAATTTAGTTTTAACTGTGCTTAGAGGTTCTCATAAAGCTGAAAAAACCGTCTCTGAACCCTCCGAAAAATCATTTTTTGATAACTTGAATGCTCAGCTTTCCTAATTTTGAAAAATCTTTTCGAAATGCTGCTTTAGCCTTTGAAAATCCATTTTCTGGCCTTTTGGACGTTTGGAAATCTTCTAAAAGTCTTCAAAGTCACAAATTTCGACGTTTTTCTTCAATAAAAGTGCTTCTCGGTTTTGGAATTTTCCCCTGTTTCTTTATATCCATTTGTTCCGGATCCCCGCTAAATTTTTCAGTTTTGACAATTTTTGAACTTATGACATTCTAGTTCAAATTTACTCAACACCAATCTGAAAACCTCTGAAAATTTACACAAATTCTCCTGAAATTTCTTTCAATACACTAAAAACCCACGGAAACCTCTAAAAAACCTCTACGAAAACCATATCCAGAAGCTCAGAAACCCCATAGTAATCCTCCATTCTTTCAGATCTCCGTCTCCCGTTGTCTTGCCCCACTGGTCCCAAAAATCCGTCAAGACGCCAAAGATCTCGTCAGCAAGCTTCAATGGACCCTCTTCGAAGCAGAAACATATGGAGAACGTCGTGGAGCCGCCTATGGAATTGCCGGTCTAATGAAAGGAATGGGTATTATTGCCCTTCGTGACACTGATCTTCTCGCCTCAATTCATAAGAATATGCAGGATAAAAAAAGTCCAAAACATAGAGAAGGCGGTCTTTTGGCATTGGAAATCTTGTGTAGCACTATCGGAAAACTCTTCGAACCCTACATTCTTAAAGCGGTTCCGGCCCTTTTGGGAGCTTTTGGAGACAATGATTCGGATGTTAGACAGAGTGCTGAGGATACTGCCAAAGCTATGATGGCATCGATGACGGTTTATGGTACTAAACTCGTGTTGCCGCTGCTTTTGAACGCTATCGATGATGACTCGTGGAGGACAAAGTGTGCAGCGGTAAGGGATTTTTTTTGGCTTTTTTTGTGAAAAAAATCGAAAAATTTGGAGTTTTTTGGCTGTAAAAATAAGGTTATTGAGCTCAAAAAAAAGCAAAATCTGACGTGGATTTTTTTGGCAAGTAGGTACAGTAATCCTTTTTGAACCCAGCTACCGTATTCCATGACTACAGTAATCCTTGCTAAACCCAGCTACAGTAGCTCCCTCTACAGAAACCTTTTAAGCTCCGGTTACCGTAACCCAAACCGCATAACTACAGTTAACTTGTATGAACCCAGCTACCGTATTTTACAGCAGATACAGTACTCCCGTCTAAGTCCACCTACCGTATCCCATACCTCATAACTACAGCAGTTTTGTTGAGCATAGCTACCGTTACCCAGGTTGAATAAATACAGTAATCCCATCTGCGGCAAATTACCGTAATCCGCACTAGAGTCTACAGTAACCTATCTAGGATTAACAGTATTGTTGTCATCTAATTGAATACGGTATATAGATCAGATACTCATTTACAGTGGCTACCGTATTTTATGGGCCCATTTTTAGATCTTTTGAGTTTGGATTACTGTAGTTTTTTTCTACAGTACTGTAGCCTATTCGACTGGGTCAGCTTACTGTAGGATTACAAAAGATTACTGTAGTTTTACCCAGATAGTTACTGTAATTATCGTTGTTCAAAAAGCGAGCTTGTCATAGCCTCTAAACATCACTGAAGGCTTCTGAAATTAGCACAGAAACCACATTTTTTCAGACCGAACTTCTTGGCTCCATGGCATTCTGTGCACCACGTCAACTCTCTTCATGCCTTCCAAATATCGTTCCGAAACTCATCGAAATTCTTGCGGATTCTTCATCAAAAGTTCAAAAATCCGGAGAAAAAGCCCTCCAACAAATCGCCCGTGTCGTTCGTAATCCCGAAATCCTCGGAGTCACCAATCAACTCATGGCCGGTCTTCTGGATCCCGCTTCGAAGACGTCGTCGGCACTTCAAGCCGTCCTCAACACCAAATTCATTCATTACATTGACGCACCGTCACTTGCTCTTATGATGCCAATCGTCCGACGTGCTTTTGAGGATAGAAACAGTGAGACGAGACGTGTCGCCGCACAGATTATTAGTAATATCTATTCGCTTACCGAGAATAAGGATATGGAGCCGTATTTGTCGCATATGGTGCCAGGTTTGTTGGGATGGGGGGAAAACTTGAAAAAAAGGAAGACAAGTCAGAGAAAAAAGATCAAAAATTTTAATTTCGAGCTGAAAACTCAAAAAAAAAATGACTCAAAAACTTCGAAATTGAGCCCAAAATCATTAAAAATCCACTGCAAATCACTTTGAAATAACGCGATACCTGTTTTAGAAGGGCGCTTTCCACAGCAAACTCCCTTTTAGAAGGACACCTTCAGGTTTCTACTTAAATATAGAAAGAAGACCTTTAATAGAAAAGCATCCCGAAAAAAGGCACTCAAAAAGTTGGAAAATCGGCCGAAAATGTCCGACGACTTCAGGAGATTTCGGTTTTCCTAAAGAATTTTTCACAGGATTTTACTGTAGAAAGTTCTCTGGGTTACTGTAGACAGTATTTCGTTTATTTTATGGCGAAAGTTTATATTTTCCTATATTTCCTATTTATTTCGGGCTGAAAATCGCTGAAAATTCTGAGAAAATCTGTGTTTCAGAGCCAATTTCAGCCCTTTTTGACCCCTAACTCCACAAGAAATCACTTTTTTATTCTGATTTTATTAGCCATGTGAAAGGTTTAGAATTTGTGGAAATAGGCCGGAAATTCCACCAAAAAGGCAAAAATGTATCAAAAATTAGTTTTCTGGGTGAAATCCCAGTCTTTTTGCTTCAAAAAACCGTCCAAGATCTGAAAATTTCGTCCCCAATCTCTTCATTTTTCCAGGACTCCAACGTTCCCTTCTCGATCCGGTGCCAGAAATCCGTGCAGTCTCCGCTCGTGCTCTCGGAGCAGTCGTCTCAAAATCCGGTGGAACCACCTCAGAGAATCTCCGTTCCCAAGTCATTCCATGGCTTAAAGAGAAACTCGTCTCCCCACAATCAACTGTCGATCGTTCCGGTGCCGCTCAAGGCCTCTGTGAGGTGCTCGCCGGTGTGGGAACTGAGCAATTGGAATATGTTATGCCGGAGATTATTCATGCAACTGAATCCACTGATGTTTCGGCTGAGACACGTGATGGATACATTCTTATGTACATCTATTTGCCAATGACTTTTGGAGATCGTTTCGTTCCCTATTTGCCACAAGTTGTTCCACCCATTTTGAAGGCGTTGGCTGATGAGAATGAGTGAGTTTTCAGGGGGTGAAAATTGGGAAATTTTGTGTGTTCTGGCTGAAAAATCGTGGTTTTTCGGGGGAAAACGTATAAATCCGGGCCAGAAGTTTGTTGAAATCGACTGAAAATGGCCTTTTTTGGCCCAAAAATATCCACAAAACGGCCCCAGGTATGAAAAAAAGGAGAGCTGAGGGTACTGTAGTTACCGTAGTTCTCATTAAGGATTACTGTAGTAAATTGGACCACAGGATCAGTGTACCGTAATCCCTAAATGCAGATCTTGAAATATCACCTACAGTACCCGGATAGATAAAGTAATCCATTACGGCCAGGATTACTGTAGCTATCTTATCATGTACCAGTCTACAGTATCCAGACAGTTACAGTAACGATGTCTAAAAATGATTACTGTGGCTACCGTAACACTATATTGAAACCCGAGCTTCTGCTCATCTTGATTGCTCCGGATTACTGTGGCTACCGTAGTCTTCAGCTACTTTTACCGTTACTTGTGATAGGATCAAAGTATCGTAATCTGGAACATCTGGATTCTGTTCGGTCCCCTACAGTAATCAATTAGTCTGATCAGGGGTACTATAATTACCGTAATCCTGCTCTGAAAATTGAGCTTTTCTGCACTTTTTGTAACTCTAAAAACTACAAAATTCTTTCAACTACAGTACCCTAGCCTCAGGAAGATACAGTAACCCAGTCTAAGAACAAATTTGTGACACTGTTCTTTGAAAGTCTGCAAAATTCTGAGTTTTGACCAAACTTTGAAAAACTTGAAATTTCCAGCCGAAAACCCCATTTTCAACCAAAAATCTCACAGTTTTCATATCCAACTATCCCTTTTCAACCCTTTATTCCTTTCAGATACGTCCGTTCCTCCGCTCTGAAAGCCGGTCAACGTCTCATTTCCCAATACTGTTCACATGCCCGTAAACTCCTCCTTCCACAACTTCAATTGGCTCTAATGGACGAAAATTGGCGTATTCGTTATGCTTCCGTCCAACTCATCGGAGACTTTTTGTTCAATATTTCTGGAATTTCTGGAAAATCGACGTCATCAACTGCAGATGAGGATGACACAATGGGAATGGAGCAAGCAGGAAAGGTTATCATTCGAGCATTGGGACAAAAAGACAGAGATCGTGTACTGGCTGGATTATATTTGACGAGATCCGATGTCGCGCTGGTTGTACGCCAGGCTGCTGGACACGTCTGGAAAATGGTTGTTTCGAATACGCCGAGAACTCTTAAAGAGGTCACCAAGATCCTCTTCGAAATGGTTGTTGACTCATTGGCATCGACTTGTGATGAACGACAACAAATGGGTGCACGGTGTTTGGGAGAGTTGGTTCGGAAGATGGGTGATAAGGTGAGTTATGAAGGGCTGAAAATGGTGAAAAATGGAAGTTTTGGAGCTGAAAATCATGGATTTTCAGGTGAAAAATATGGTTGTTTTCAGCTGAGAACCTATGAACATTCTAGTTTTTGCGCTGAAATTCATAATAAAACCAGTTTTTAAGACCCTGAAATTACTAGGATTATTGTAGTCACTATATTTCGATAGGTACCGTAACCACTTTAGGCTATTATACTCATAACTTGACAGTTTTCTATGATTTTGGCCTGAAATTGGGCTCAATGTGGTGAAAAATTGCTGTTTTTGAGCCTGAGGTTGATAGATTACTGTAGTTGGACTACCCTGGAATCCTTAGCCATCAGGGTTACGGTACTTTGTCCGATTAGGCTAGCTCTCATTGCCTATGGCTACTGTAGTGCTTAGAAACCGTACTTTTAGCCATTTCAAGTAGACTATTGTAGTCTGCCGGATCTCCAATACAGTACTCCTGAGAGTACCGTAACCCAGTCAGATCGCCGTATCTTGAATGAATTCAGGTTCCTATAAATGGGTTCTGTGACCTAGATAACAGCTATGGTAGATTACTGTAGTTGATTAATCCTATTTTAGGTACTGGGTACTATTTTAGGTACTTTTAGGTACTATTTTAGGTACTGTATGCTCCTCCTGACTACAGTAGATCCTCCCCGGGTAAACCTACAGTATCCCATATTCTACAGTAATTTTAACGGATTTCAAAAAATCCGAGTTTTCACTCAAAAGCTACCCTATAATATCCATTTTCAACCCTCAAATCTTACCAATTTTTCAGGTTATCAACGACATTCTGCCAGTTCTTGACGTCAATCAAAAGTCTGAGGAAATCGCCAAGCGAGTGGGCGTGGCCATTGCTCTTCACGAGATTATTGGAAATATGAGTAAAGAAGTCACCAATCACTATCTCTCCTCCATCGTCGAACCTGTTCGTAAATCGATTTGTGACGAGAGTGAACTTGTTCGGGAAGCTGCTGCTGACACATTTACTGTACTCTATCATGTGGTGAGTTTGGAATTTTCAGCTAAAAATGATATTCCCAGTCTTCCAAGTCTGAAAATGCAGTCCTGAACTTGAATTTTCCTCTTTTTCCAGTCAAAATTGACCAAAAAATGACAAATTTGGTTTATAAATTTTTGAATTCCCACCTACTGTATCCCAGGATTACTGTACCTACATATCTTGAAAATTTACCGACAAATTTATGATGGTTTGGATTACTGTAGTTGTTAGCTAACTACAGTAGTCTGATGTCTATGATCTGGCCGAGGTTACTGTAGCTACCGTAGCGTTATCCTGAAAAGTGACATTTACACTAATAGATACAGTATCCATCTTTATTCAGATTGTTGGTAACCTACAGTAACCCAAGCAAAAATTCAAGTATGAAAAACCTCAAAAACTACAAAACTCACTTTTATCAGTGTTACTGTAGCTACTGTAACCCTATACTGAAAACTGACTACACATTTATAATATTCAGGGTTACTGTAGTTGTCAGCTGATTACCGTATTCTGGTGTCTTAAACCAGTCCAAGGTCACTGTAGATACCGTAGCTATCTTGGAAACTAACATTCTGTGGTTACCGTATCCATCTTTTTTTCAGATCTACAGTAACCCTGTTTAGAATTTCAGCCCAGAAACCCTCAAAAAATTCCTCAAATCCCCTACTTTCAGGTTGGAAACGAGGCTCTCGACGAGATTATTTGTCCACTTTTAGAGGAGTTGACACCAGAACAAGATCATATTCTTCAAGGATTGTGTGACGTCATGAGACAAAACAGCAAATCAATGTTACCGTATCTTCTGCCGAAACTCACAAAACCACCAGTCAATGTACACGCACTGTGCTCATTGGCTTCCGTGTCCGGAGACTCGTTGTCTAGGTAAAAATTGGTTTTTGGGGCTGAAAATCTTAGAAAAACGACTGAAATTTTGGAATTTTTTAGGCCAAAAACGCTGAAACCCTTCAAAGAATTCTAAATTTTCGAAAAAAAAATGCTGAGAAAGCTCTTTTTTTTCAACTTGGAAATCACAGAAAAAGTTTCGTCCAAAGTTCTGGGTTTTTTGTCTAAAAAATCTGAAAAAAAAACCACTGAAACTCCTACTTTTTTGGCTAAAAATCATAGAAATACCATCAAAATTCTGGATTTTCAAGCAAAAAGACTGAAAATTCAGCCAAAAATCACTAGGAAACACTAAAATTTAGGATTTTAGGCTGATAATGAATAAGAAGAAATCATCTCTGAAATTCGGGAATTATGACTTAAAAACTTCAGGAAAACCATTAAGATTCTGAATTTTTGAGCTGAAATCACCAAAAATCCACCTGAAATTCTCGACTTTCAGCACTAATCCTCCCTGTTTTTCAGACAACTTCCCAAGGTTCTCGATGCCCTTCTCGCCTCATGTGAAACGAATGATGAATCTGATCCAATGATTGAATCATGTGAAAAAGTGGTTATCGCTGTCACTGACGAGGACGGTGTCCCTGTTCTTATCGATTATTTGATTCAAAAAGCGTCGACGAATGAAAATGTGCCCGCTTCTGTGTTGTTGAACACGTTTATTGCCAAGTCTGGAGTCTCATTGACAGAAATGGCTGAGGACGTTTTGCCAGGTACGGTAAGACTACAAACTACAGAAATATTGGGTTGGAAAGGCTGAAAATGGCTTAGAGCCCAAAACATTCTGGAAGATTGAGTCAAAATAGCTCGAAAAGGACCAAAGTGTGTTTTTCTACCCTAACCATAGACTACAAACTACACAGAAATCAGGACGGAATTTAGTGAAAAGTGATCGAAAATCAGCTAGAAAACTAGAAAAAATTGGCTGAAAACGTCTAATAATCTTCAAAAACTAGTCAATTTTTTGGTAGTTCTACCGAAAATAGGCTACAAACTACATTTTGAAAGCTGAAAATGGCTGAAAATATCTGGAAATTTAGAGAACATTTGTTTTTCTATTTTTCAGAGCTTTAGGCCGAAGAAACTCTGTTTTTGTCCGATTTTTGGCTGTTTTCCGTTGATTTTTTCATGAAAAAGAAGGATTCCTAAATGAAGACTAAAAAAGCTACAAACTACAGTACCTACAGTAACCCCCCATCATTCCAGGTCTCCTCAATCTCTACACATCTCCAAATCCACAAATCGTGGATCATGCCATTGGAGCCGCCGTCGCTCTCACTCAAGCAATGGATCAACGGGAACTTGTCGGAGTGTTGCCAGTCGTCAAAAAGGCTATCAATATTGTGGTGGCCGGTGCGAAGGGACAACAAATTCCAGGTGAGAAATTTGGCGATTTTCAGACAAAAAATCTGGAAATTTTGAGCCAAAATGGGCTTTTTGAGCTTTATTTTGGCTTAAAATGATAAAATTCTCCAAGTTTTTGGCTGAAAATCTTCATTTTTTGCAGGATTCACCCATCCAAAATGCAAAAATCAGACATTTTCAGACGAAAAATCTGGAAATTTTGAGCCAAAATAAGCTTTCTGAGCTCTAATTTGGCTGAAAATGACCAAATTTTCAAAATTTATTGCCAAAAATGGTCAATTTTTGCAGGATTCACTCATCCAAAATGCAGAAATTAGACATTTTCAGACAAAAAACCTAGAATTTTTGAGCAAAAATTAAAAAATTAGCTCGAAAATGGGCTTTTTGAGCTCTAATTTGGCTGAAAATGGCCGATTTTTGGATATTTTTTGCAAAAAATCCCCATTTTTACAGGATTCACGCATCCAAAATCGCTTCAACCACTCGTCGTTATGCTTCGTGAAGCCATTCTCCAGGGTCAAGTCGAAACGAAGGCTCTCGCCGCCGAAACTCTCGGAATGGTCGTTAGAGTGTCTGACGTCACAGCTCTCAAGGCTCACGTCGTCAATATCACTGGTCCACTGATTCGTGTCCTTGGAGACCGTTTCCCGGCTAATGTCAAACTTCCGATCATCGAAACACTCAGCAAATTGTTGGATAAAGTTGGCCCAATGCTCCGCCCATTCCTTCCACAATTACAGTCGACATTCCTTAAAGCACTTCAAGATCAGACGTCTCGACCGGTTCGATTGGCTGCTGGTGGGGCTTTGGCACGTCTTTTGAAACTTCATCCGAAGCCAGAAGCAACGATGACTGAGTTGTTGAAGCTGTTGGCCACTTCGACGGATCAACAATTGATGTAGGTTTGGCGAAAAAATTGGAGAAACCATCTTCAAAGCGGTCGAAAACCCTTTGAAAAGACTCAAGAAATTACTAGGATTACTGTAGTCAACATTTCCTTCCTTATCTTGGATTACTGTAGAAAATAGATCCCAAGTTTGTTTTTGACAAGAATGGTCTGAAAGTTCCTGGAAAAACTCCCTCAAAGTGAACGAAACTATCAAAAAACACATGAATTTCATCTGGGATAGTTTGGGTTACTGTAGTTACCGTAATCCTCCTTCCTTAATGTAGGATTACTGTAGGGTACGGAAGCCCACATATATTGAAAATGAGCTACTGTAATCCTATTCACAGGGCTATGGTTACTGTAACTACTATATCTGCATGAATTACTGTAGTCATCACAAAGATATCATAGAAAGGTTACTGTAGCTACAATCGCTCCACGTAGGCTCCTATTTGGGATTATTTTGAGGGATACAGTAATCTTATTCGCCTGTGAGATACAGTAACTCAATCTAGTCAGCTACAGTAACCCCAATATGGTTGGTTGTTCTACCCTTGGCTGGGTTTCTGTAGCTACCATATTCCGTAAAGTTCACGATTATTGTAACTGCCACAAAAGTCTTGAAAAAATGGATAGAATTACTGTACCTACCGTACCCCAACCCCCTCTCAACCATCTCTACTTTCAGCGAATCTTCCCTCGCCACGGCTCGTGCCCTCATCGCCGCCTGTCCTGATAAGATGTCCGACGCAACAATTCAAGAAATCTACCGTGTTACCGAGCTCATCTTCTCCCAATCAATCGATAACGCATCAGAAATTGATAATTCGTTGACCGCATGCTCTGGAGCTCTTCTCGGAGAGACGATTGCACAGAAAGAGGATTGGAAGACGGCACAGACTAGTGTGCTTACTGGTAAGGAAATTGGGAAAAAAAAGCAGAAAATGGCTAAAAGGGGGCTTAAAATAGCTCAAAATAAGGTTTTGGCCCTTTTGGAAAAGTTCAGCTTTTCTGGGTTACTGTAACAGATATGAACTACAGTAATCTCCAATGGATACTGTAGCTAGCTACCAACTTAAAAGGGGATACAGTATCACTAGATTAGGGGGTGCTGTAGATTGTTCCGGATCGTTCCCTTGGGATACTGGAAGCCTACCGTACCCCGCAAACTGATCACTGTAGCTCAAGATACTGTTTTGGCCTTTAAAAACTACTGTAGGTTCCTCAAATGAATTCTGTAGGTACCGTATCTAACTACAGTATACCTAAATTTCTGTAACAAGCACATTACCTCGACTAACGGTTACTGTAAACAGCAACAGTACCCTCCAAATTACAGTATCTCCACATCACTGTAGATAAAAATGGTCCTAAATTACTGTAGTTGTCTTTTACTACAATATCCTTACACAGTTACAGTACCCTCGACTTGATTACTGTGAAAGTACAGTACTCCTGAAGCTAGATCACATTACTCAGCTACGTATAACTGTTAAACCTTCCTAGATTACTGTATGGCTACTGTAGCTTAGGTAGCTGCTGTACTCACATAGCTAGTTCACTGTAGCTGGATGTACTCCACGAAACTCAAACTTTTTTCAAGATTACTGTATCTCATTCCATTTATTTCCAGACATCGAATCCACCTCAACCGTCGCACGTACTCGTCAAGCCAAATCGTGTGCCCTTCAACAACTGTGTTCCTCCAACGCCGACGGCTTCTGGTCTTCAGAAGCAAATGCCTCGTGTCGTGGTGCCTTCCTCTCCGCCTTCACATCTCAAGATCCTACTGTAGCTTCATCGGCTCTTCGT
Organism: Caenorhabditis doughertyi; assembly: GCA_963572265.1. Classification (NCBI taxonomy): domain Eukaryota; kingdom Metazoa; phylum Nematoda; class Chromadorea; order Rhabditida; family Rhabditidae; genus Caenorhabditis; species Caenorhabditis doughertyi. The sequence continues at coordinate 13,684,727 of OY751555.1, forward strand.
GCCGCTTCTCATGTCCTTCAATCCTCAATCGATCGAGATTTGCTCTCCGCCGTTGCCAGAGCCCTTAATCATGCCTCTGTTGATGTCCGTAAAACCGCCGCCATCGCTATCGGACACGTTGGAAAAGGGGCGGAGCTTCCGGATGATATTCTGAAATTGATCGTTCCACAATTGATTAATGGATGCAAAGAGAGCAATTCGGCGGTGAGAGCTGCGTCGGAATTGGCACTGGTTCACGCGTTGAAAATGACCAATAATGAGGAGAGATTTGAGGTAAAAATCTGCAATTTTCAGACCAGAATTGGGAAAAAAATTTTCTAAAAATCGCTGAAAATTTTTTTGTGAAAAATCAAAAAAAAATTCCATTTTTTTTTTGAAAATTGGCTAGAAAAATTCTTGAAATAATCACAAAAAATGTTTTCAAAAAAGCTGAAAATCCTGAAATTTTTTTTTTGACTGAAAATAATGACTTTTTTCAAATAAAAAACTAGCGGAAAATCAAAAAATGACCGATAAATAACAATTTTTGAGACTTTTACCTCAAATTTTCCGCCAAATTCTATAAAAAATTGAAATTCTTGTCAAAAAAAAAATATAAATTTCAGTCATAATTTTTTCAAAAATTGATCCCGAGATCTCTACTTTTCGTCTTTTTTAGACCGTGGACTTTTTTGGCGAAAAAAAGTTACGAAAGATTGCAATTTTAAGCCAAAAATATTCAAATTTTCTGAAAATTTTGAATTTCCAGCGAATTCCTAACCTTTCTTCAAATTTATTCGAAATTTTTGCCCGGAAAATCGGAAAAAATAGGACAATTTTGCAAGTTGTAACCGAAAACTTCAACGAAAAAACTCATTTTCCTTTTCAAAAATTCAAATTCCCTCCCAATCTTCTCCCATTTTTCAGTCCTACCGTACCTCGCTGGAAGGTGTCGTTCAACGGAATCTCGATGAGACTCGTGTCAGTTTGGCACGTGTCGTCCGGGCTGGAGACGTGGAACTGGAGCCATTGGATACCATTTTGAATGTTTATTAATTTTATTTAAATTTCACTTTTTTTGAGTAGTTTTTTGTTGTTTTTTCATTAATTTTATGGTTTTTTCTCTCGATTTCCCCGTTTTTTTCGCGGTCTTTTTTCTATCAAAATATCCATATTTTCTGTGTTTTTCCCTTGATTTTTTTACCCGTTTTTCACCTACTTTTTGGCCCTTTTCTCACCTCAAAATCCCTGTTTTTCTCTCAAAAAATCCCCACCCCATCTGAAACTTGATAAAATTGCCCGTTGGTTACTGTAGTTTGTTGAAGTTTGTAGTTTTTGTAGTCTTTGGGATTTTTTCACCCTTTTTCAGATTTTTTGAAAGAATTTTTTAGCCACAAAGTTTAGAAAGATTTTCAGCTATGTTAGCTCGGCGAAGCGCTGCTACAGTATCTACAGTAACCCGGAAAAGTCGATACAAGCCGGTGATTGGGTTGGAGGTACGGTAGTTTTGGAAATCTACAGTAACCCTAGAAAATCGCTACGAGACCCGATTCCACATCCTATCCCACTTCTACAGTAATCCAAGAAGGAAGAATCGCTTCAAGACCCAGAGAAGTCCTGAAATAATATGACTAGCTACAGTAACCCCTATTTCTAATTTAGAATTCTAAATCTAAATCTCACAGTAACCTGTGGAGGTTACTGCAGATGCGGTCCTACGGTACCATTAGAATACTTACTGTAGCCGACTCAACATAGTACAGTAACCCACTAGATGTGGATTACTGTAGATTCACTTACTTCGCGGATCGGGAAGGTTACTGTAATTCAACACTTCAGTGGGCGTGTCCGCGTTGGTTGTCTTACTGTAACCTTTGTCTTTTCGGTTACTGTAGGCTAGGAGTACGGTATTTACTCTAGATCCAGTAACAGTGAGAAATGGATTACTGTAGTTTGACCTGATTTTTTACTGTAGGATTTCAGTAGCACGGACTGCAACTTACAAGGCTTTTTTTCCAAAACTACGGTAACCCAAGTTTTAAAAATATACTGTAGAGTACTGTAGGCTAGCTGGTAATAGCCCTCTACAGTACCCATACTAGTCACCTTTTTTTTTTCCAAAACTACAGTAACCCTATTTCAGATCCACGTTCAACTGAACACCGTAACGAAGCTCTTCTCGAGATGTCCAACATCAGAAGCTCCACCAAATCGTCGTGTTCTTCCATTCGACATGGCAACCCCTGGAACTCTTCCCTCTTTAAATCGTCAATGTGTTCATCGTGCTCTAAAAATGTCACGTCTTCTGAAATGCCAGATTCCAGAATATTCGAGATTTGATCGAAAACATTATTTCTATGCTGATATGCCTGCTGGATATCAGATTACACAAAATGAGAAACCAATTGCCAGAGATGGATTGTTTGGATTTTGGGTTTTCGATGAGCATTTGGAAGTTCCCTATTGGAAAGAGGTACAGTAATGTTTGGGGATACGGTAGTTGGGAAGTGTGAAAGATACAGTACCCGATTTGGGTACAGTAGTCCTTTTAAAAGGGGTACAGTAATCTTATTTGGACTATGGATGCGTCACAGTAATCTGGTTAAAGTAGCCTATCAAGAAACATTAGCTGGTGCGATTTCTCCGTGTAAAGCAGCTACAGTAACCTGTGTAGGTACAGTAACTACAGTAGCCCACACAGCCACAGTAGCTACAGTAATCCAAACAGGTACGTTAGCTACAGTAACCTGTTTTTCTAGACTACAATATCTAAAGTGACCCAATAAAGTTACAGTATCCTTTTGACAGGATAAGTTCAGACCACAGTAATCCATACTGGATCTACATAGAGTACAAAAGGTACGGTAGCTAGCGAATCCTTTGGAATACTGTACATAGACTACAGTAAGCTATCCAAGAACCTTACTGTATCTTACAGTAACCAACTAGACAAAGTTACAGTAGCCATTAGCTTAGGTACGGTAATCTAGCTACAGTAACCTGCTCATGCTCGCCTACTGTAATCCTTGACTATTGTAGTTTATAGCACTGACCCTTTTAATCTTTTCTAACTAATCTAACCTTCAAATAAGTCAAAATCCAACCCCAAAACATGTCAAAATACACGTTTCGAAAACCGTTTTACTAGATAAAAATCTTGAAAATGACCATGAAAAAAAAAGATAATAATCAACCTTGGAACTTTTTTTTCAAAAAAAAAAAAAGTGTTTCGAACCACGTTCTTTAACTTTCGGAGGCTATTGTAGGTACTGTGAGACTACTGTAGACGCATTTCAGGACTACTGTAATATTCCCCATTTTCCAGGTCAAAATCCTTCAACTTCAACTGGAACAAGACTCTGGAAAAACGATCCATCTCCCGTACTCCTCTGAAACTGGACCTCCCAAATCTCTAATCGATTATAATCGTGCCGGTTGTGCACTCGTTGAAATTGTGACGTCACCATGTTTTGAGACGGCAATTGAGGCGATTCGATTTGTTCAGACACTGAGATTACTGTTAATTCATCATAATTTATGTGATGGAGAACTGCATAAAGGACACTTGAGAGTCGATGCAAATGTGTCAATGGAGACGGATGGACAGGAAGGTACAGTAATCATTTTTTGGTAGTGAATACGATAGTACTGGCACCGTAATCCTGCTATAGTTGGTACTGTAATCCTTGATACAGTAACCCAATCTTATCAGCTACCATAATCGATTGGCTACAGTAACCTTGCCGTGATCCTTTTGGCCTAGGTACAGTAATCTGACTACGGCAATGCTTTCATCTAGAGTTATATACTACAGTAGCCTAGTTACAGTCATTCTTTCGTCGTAGCCATAGTACTTTTTTCAATCCAGGTACCGTAATCCTGTTGAACTAGGTCACTAATCCAAGCGAGCTACAGTAATCTCAGACGGACATTTTTGGCCCAGCTACAGGAAACCTAGCTTTGTTTTCATGATATTTTAGTCCTCTATAACTCTGTAGAAAACATTGGATTACTGTACCTCCTACCGAAGTTGATCACAGCAAAGTTACTGTAGTGCTCAGTTCTGAATTTAGCAAACCTACAGTATGCCAGCAATAAAGATTACGGTATTTGCACGAACTCCCTAATCTGAGCTACAGTAGTTCAAGACTTCTGTATCCACGTTTACTGTATATGATTCTGTAGATCAAGACTGCTACAGTAATCTCGCCAATTTATCTAACGGGCTAAACGGGTTACTGTAGACTAACTAAGTTACTGTATTATAGTAACAGAACCCCTTTATTTACTGTATCTGGTTTATACAGTAACCTTCAGACCTAACTATAATTCCTTTACCTACAGTAACCATTCTTTCCAGGTGTCCGAACAGAAATCAAAAACATGAACAGTATCCGTACAATCCACACGGCGATCAACTATGAAATTGCGCGCCAATTCAAAATTCTGTCTGAAAATGGTAAAGTGATAAATGAGACAAGAGCCGCGGATTCAGAAGGACGTACCGTATCAATGAGAGATAAAGAGACGGAGACAGATTATCGATTTATGGTTGAACCGAATCTTCCGAAATTAAGGATTCAGAAGACGTGGATTCAGAAGGCTGACGATGAAATGATGAAAGAAGGGAAAGCGGATTTTGAGTGGTTGAGAGAGGATGTTGGATTTGATCCAAGGAGTTCGGTGCATATTGCGGTACGGTAATCTGATCTACAGTAATCCTTAAAATATTTGAAAAGTTCATAAAAATTATTCCTAAAAATCGGAAATTTGAACTGTAAGGATACTGTAAAAATCAAAGCCACAGGAGTACTGTAGCATCTCTCACAACTACAGTAATCCTGATATTTAAAATAATTCTTGTTTACTGTATCTACCGTAATTCTTTGTCCACTGGGTTACTGTAGTCCTGGAAACTTGAACTTTAAAGAGGCTGTATCAGGCCAAAGACTCAGGAATACTGCAGTCCGATTTCTATCTACAGTAATCCAAACAAAATATTACAGTAATCCTATTATTAAATTTTTGATTACTGTATCCCACGTAATTTTTTATCCCCTAGGTTACTGTAGTCCTGAATCTTGTAGCCATGGTTTCCATTGATCTGACTACAGTAACCAAATTAGCTACAGTATCCCGTTTATGGATAGAATATCAAAGATTAAACAGTAAGGCAGCGAACTACGGTAGGTACTGTAGGTTACAGTAATTCATGAACTACAGTACTCTGAGCTATATCTACAGTATCCCTAGATCTAGATACAGTACTCAAGTATCATCATCATGTGCCTACAGTAATCTTTCCAACAACAATAGGTACAGTATCCAACAGGCTAGATGGCTATGGTACTCTGCAAATCATACTACAATATCCATGTTACAGTACCACGCATCTACAGTAAAACATTAACCAAAACTACAGTATCCCTCTTACTGTACTTCATTTCCCCATACTTCCAGGAAGAACCCCAACTACTGTCATTCGTCAAAAAGTGCGTCAAATTCAAGGATACCTCCGTGTCGGCTGATGATATTTTATATTGGATGAGAGAGCTGAAAACAATTATGCAGAGATCAAAAGTCAATTATCCACCACAGAGGTACAGTAATCCACGAAAAAGTACAGTAGTCTTTAGGGGTACTGTAACCCGAAAGTTTCCTACTGGGTTACTGTAGATTCCATGGTCACAGTAGCCGGAATGGTAGGCTACCGTACTTTGTAATCTAGAGTAAGATCCTAGTTGTTTGAAAACTACAGTAACCCATAACTACAGTATCTCACCCGAATTCCAAATTACAGTAACCCTTCCAAGGATCTACAGTAACTATGGAGTACAGTAATCCTTGTAACCACTGTAACCCAAAAACATACCGTAACCCAAAATGCTACAGTATCGCAGAGAGTACAGTAACCTGAAGCCATATTACAGTAGCCCATGGGGTACAGTAGGTCAAAATAAGCACTAGGATTACGGTAGCTATATAGCTACCAATATTAACCTACAGTAACCCTCAGATACAGTAGGCTTCTAACAATCCTAGACTACAGTAACCCGCAACCTACAGCAACCTCCAAAGGCTACAGTATCCTTGGAATTACAGTAACCCGAACTTAAGCACAGCATGCTAAAATATACAGTATCCTCTTCTGAGATTACGGTAGCTATACGACTACCAGGATGGACATACAGTGACCCTAGCATACAGTAGGTTTGCCTTGACTACAGTAACCCGTAACCTACCGTAATTCAAATCTACAGTGGCCCAGCCTAGAGTACTGTATGCAAAAATATAGAGTATCCATATCTAGGATCACGGTAGCTTAATGAATAGGATATACCTACAGTAATCCTAGGATACAAGGGGCTATCTCAAACTACAGTAACCTGAAACTACAGTGACCTCAAAAAACTATAGTAATCCCAAAAAGTACAGTAACCCCTACCATTTTCCAGTGACTTCTTCTGCCGTCAATTCACCACTCTCCTCCATCTGTCCCGTCAAAACCTTCTAACTCGTCTACGTCTTCTGGATCTCCTTCGATTCTATGCAACGTCTTCTGAATTATCTCCAGAATCCCTAGAAGACGTCCACGAATTCATTGATTCAAATCAGTTTTGGCGCGAAAAATCCCGCGAAAAAATTGATCTATTGGTGGAAAAATCGATGAAAAAACATGAGAAATTGGTGGGAAAATTGAGGAATGGACATCAAAAAAGTTGGAATCGAGTGAGAAATTTAATAGTGGAAGACACGTCGAAATGCATTGAATTAGACGATTTGGAAGTGGCGATGAAGAAATTTTTGGAGAAAAAATTATGATTTTTTTTGTATTTTTTAGGATTTTTAGAATTTTTAGAATTTTTAAAATAAAAATTTCAACTTAATCAATTTTTATTGTGATATTCAGAATCAGCTCTTCGAGATCTTTCAAAAGAGTATAATCATGACTAGGCTCCGCCCATTTTGAAAATCGGGTTAGAGACGCAGACCCTCTCGTTTCTCTGCGCTTTGACCGAAAATTTCAAAATTCCCCTTTAAAAAACACAAATTTAGACAAAATTTTATTCGAAAAAAAATTTAAATTCCAAAACTTAAAAATGGTTATTTTTTCACCATTGTTGTCCCCATCCTCTACCGTAATTCTCGCCCCGTTGTCCCATATTTCTGCCCCAACGACCGAAATTAAATTGACGTTTTGAGATTCGGCTGAAAAATTGATTTTAGGCTATAAAGACTACAAAAACTACAAAGACTACAAAAACTACAAAGACTAGACTGAAAACTACAAAGACTACAAAAACTACGAAGACTACAGATGATACATAGACTATGAGAACTATAAATACTACAAAGACTACAAATACTACAAAGGCTACAAAAACTACAAAGACTACAAAAACTACGAAGGCTACAAAGACTTCAAGGAATATGAAGACTACAAAGACTACATAAACTACAAGAACTACAAAGGCTACAAAACCTTCAAAGGCGATAAAAGCTATAAAGTCTACAGGTACTACAAAAACTACAAAAACTACAAAGACTACATAAACTACAAAGACTACAAACTCACTGATACTGTATCTCTCCGTGATCCACCGTAGCCATTACGGTCACGAAAATAGCGAAAAGTACCAGGATTACTGTAGAAAAGTTCATTTTTTTGTTCAAGTTTAGTAAAATCAAGAAATTTCTAGAAACTTTTATAGTTTTTGGAAGACAATGGGCCTCTAATTTGATGGGAGGTGGAACGATTCAAAAGGGAACTTTCACTTTTTCGAGGCAGTTGTTTTTCTTGTTTTTTTCTAGTTTCTTTTGTAGCTTTTTGTCATTTATTCTATGGGAAAAGTTGCTAGTTTTTCATCGTCTTTTTTTGAATAAAGTTTTTTCCCAAGTTTTTCAATGAAATTTGAATAACCGCCAATTCCAAATTTTTTTCTAAATTCAACTAATACAAATATTGGGTTTTTTTTTGTTCGAAAAATCACAAAAACTACGAAAATAAATTCAGAAAATATTTTAGAATTTCCTAAAAATTTAGAAAACTTTTTATCATTTCTTTGATTTTTTTCTGAATTTTCCGCACAACTCTTTTATTTTATGAAATTTTCATTATGTTTTTCGAAATCAGCAAATTTTTCCCGTCAAAATGAGTATAAAGATGACCAGGTTCCGTTCGTTTTGAAAATTACAGGTCTCACCACGACCACCGTAGTTTAAAGGCGCATAGGTAGGTCAAATTTCGAAAATGGGCTAGCATAGTCATGATTATACTCATATCAAAGCTCTTGATGAGCTGAATTTGAAAATGTGACGGAAATTTTGTAAGAAGGTTTTTGGCGCAAAATTCAAATAAATTTGAGGAATTAGAAAGTTTATTTTCTTCCATAATAATAGTTGCTAAAATAGTTATTATTATTACAATTATAACCATAATAATAGCAATAATAATTGGTATTACTGTATCCATAACTACCGTATCCATAGTTACTGTAGCCGTAGTTACTGTAGCCATAGCTACCGTAGTAACTAGGAGTATATGATGAGTAGTCGGTCGAGTAATAACTGGGGCTATAGGAAGAATATGAATGATGGGAAAATAATCCTCCGTAATGATGATGTCCACTGTAACTTCCAATATGACTATGACCACCAGAATAGCTATGGCTTCCTGAGGAAGAACTGTGACTATGCCCACCACCTCCAGAATGACCATGACGGGCGGTACGAATTTTTCTGAAATCAATAATTACTGGGAAATCCGAGTTCGGGACCTTCAAAATGAGTATAATCATGACTAGTTACTCTATGATTTAAAATTTTTTTTTGAAATTTTTTGAATTTCCCGCCAAAATCATTCGCAGTCAATTACAAACCAGATTTTCAGATTCACCTTGCTGAGAGCTTTGACATGAGTATAATCATGGTACATCCAGCTGCATTTTGATATTTGGCTACAGTAACCTAAGATTTTCGTGGTGGGACCCAATTTTTTTTAAAATTGAGCGAGGCTAGTCATGATTATACTCAAATGAAAGGTCTTAACGAGCTAATTTTGAAATTTCAAGTTTTGTTGGTCTCACCACGAAAATCACTGGGTTACTGTAGCTTTTTTTTAAATTGAAAATTTAAATATTTTCGAAAAGCCATAACTTCTAATGTTTTTTAGAGTTTTGGCTGGTTTTCGGCTCAAAATGTGGTGAATTTTATGAACTATCTGGAAATATTTTAGAAATACAGTACTCCCGGATTACTGTAGCTCCACCCCCAAACTTACGTCTCATTTCCATTGTAGTTTCCATCAATAACCTCCACTTCGTTTCCAATAGTATCATTGATGATCAGAGAATTTTCTATGATTTCTGGAGGCGGATTTTCAGATTTTTCAGCAAATTTTTCAGTCATTTTTCCAGTATTTTCAGCAATGGGAAGTCCAAATAATATAGGAAATAGGAATAGAAAAACTAGGAAAATTTTCATTTTTTAAAGACTTTTTTTTCAATTTTCAGAATTTTCATACCAAATCAGCTACCAAAAAACTTTTTATACCAAAAATTTTTTTGATCTTACTACTACTATCACTCCTTTTTCTCTTCCGCCCAACATGATGTTATTGTACAAAGTTTGGTCAGTTAGGGGAATATTTGATGGATAAACATGAGGAAATGGACGAAAACGATCTTGGGTGCAAAAATTTGTGATTTTTTGGACGGAAAAGACCAAAAAATGAAAAAAAAAATGTTTTGCAAATATTTTCAAATTTTGAAATTTCGCGCCAAATCCATCCCAGAAAATTTTCATTCACATTTTCGAGTTCAGCTGTTCTAGAGCTTTGATATGAGTATAATCATGACTAGGTTAGCTTTGTTTTAAAAAATCGCTACAGTAACCCAGCGAAATTTTGTTTCGAGGCTCATTTTTAAGCTTTTTTAGTGTGATATTCTAATTCAGCTCGTTTTCCCCTTTAAAATGAGTATAATCATGACTCTGTTTTGTTATTTTGAAAAATGGTGGGTCTCGCCACGAAAGTTTTGGGTTACTGTACCAAAATTTCAAAATTGAGCTAGATATGTCATGATTATGTTCATATCAAAGCTCTCGATGAGCTGGTTTCAATGCGATAATTTTCCAGTTCATTGGTATACCGTAGCTCGGGTAACTGTAGAATATAAAAAACGTATTTATTTTCTTCCATAATAATAGTTGTAATAGTTATTATTACAATTATAACCATAATAATAACAATAATCATTGGTATTACTGTAACCATAACTACCGTATCCATAGTTACTGTAGCCGTAGCTACCGTAGTAACTAGGATAGTAGGATGAGTAGTAATAATTGGGACTATATGAAGAATAATAATGATGATGATATCCACCGTATCCTCCGAAATGGTGATGGTGAAGATGACCAAATCCACCGTAGTGATGATGAGAGTAGCTATGGTGATGACCACCACCGTACCTACGGGCGGTACGGATTTTTCTGAAAAAATTGAACTGAAAAATCGAACTCAGCTCGTGAAGACCTTCAAAATGAATATAACCATGACCCGTCTAGCGTAATTTTAGAATTTCTAGTTCAAAACTACAGTAACCCGACTACGGTAGGAAACTTTTTTTGAAAGATAGCCCATTGAATTCAGCTTGCCGAGAGCTTCGATTTGAGTATAATCATGACTAGGGTCTGTTAACTTCGAGAAATGATTGGTCTCGCCGCGAATACCGTAGTTTAAAGGCGCATAGGTAGATCAAATTTCAAAATTAGGCTAGCATAGTCGTGATTATACTCATATCAAAGCTCTGGTCGAGCTGAATCTGAAAATGAAAACTAGAATTGGGCGAGAGGATTTTGGCGCGAGATTTGAAAATTTTTCAACAAAAACCTTTTACAGTAAAACTTTGGCCAGAATTTTTTAACGTGGGTTACTGTACCTATCCCAACTACAGTAATCAGGTTACTGTACCTCCAACTTACGTCTCATTTCCACTGTAATCCCCATCAATAATTTCCACTTCGTTGCCAATAGTATTATTGAGATTCAGAGAGTTTTCAATGATAATTGCAGCATAATCCGGAGAATTTTCAGCTTTTTCAGCAATTGGAATTCCAGATAATATAGGAAATAGAAGTAGAAAAATAAGTATGATTTTCATTTTTTTTCTGATTTGCTTCAGTTTCTGATTTGTAGATCAAAAAAGTTGTCAATAATCTTTTTATATGTGGGCTGTTTCTACTATGTATTTACTACTACAACCATGTTCCACCCCTCCTCGTGTCTAGATTGTTTTTGACCAAAACATTGGTCTTTTTTCAGACACATGTTTAGGGAATTACAATTATTTTTCGATGGATAAACATGTAAAAATCTGAATAAAAACAATTTATTCAAAAAGGTAATGCAATAGAAATGAAGAAAATACAACTTTTTTGGAAATGTGTTTTTCTCAAAATATTCAAAATTTTTCAAATTTTGCGCCAAAATCTTCTCAGCTAAATTGAACCCACATTTTCAGATTCAGCTCGACTAGAGCTTTGATATGAGTATAATCATGACTAGGCTAGTCCCATTTCGAAATTTGATCTATTTTTGCTACAGTAATGCAAACTTTTCGTGGTGGGACCCAACTTTTCATAAGATTGAGAAAACCCAGGCATGATTATACTTATTTTGAAGGTCTCAATGAGCTGAAAAGGAACAAACTTGATAAAAACATATCTAAAAAGTTTTGGCGCGAGATTTGAAATTTTTTAATTTTTACGAAAACTCAAAAAATAAAAAAGCGAAACTTTTATCTTCAAGCTTTATAATTAGTAATACTGCATCCCCAGACCCAATTCAAACAAGCGTTGACCAATCCAGTAGCTCTTCCATAGTAGATTCCGCCGTTACCGTATCCATAGCTACCGTAACCATATCCACCGTACCCGTAGTTGCTGTAGCCATAGCCATCATAATAGCTACCGTAGTAACTAGGACTGTAGTATGAAGATGAGTAATAGCTTGGACTATATGAAGAATACGAATGAAAACTGCTTCCGATTCCTCCCGAATATCCGCGGAATCTTCCAGAATAACTTCGAATTCCGCCGGAATACCCACGAGAAGAACTGATTCTGATACCACCACTGTACCTACGGGCGGTACGGATTTTTCTGGAAAAAAAATCAATAGAAAATATAAATTCAGCGCGTGTAGACTTTCAAAATGACTATAATCATACTAGGTTACTTTGGGTCTCGCAGCGAAAGCTACAGTAACCCAGGGTACAGTAAGAAAATGTGTTGAAGGCCTAGTGCGTTGGATTCAGCTCATTGAGAGCTCCAATTTTAGTATAACCATGACTGCTCTAGCTAAATTTTGAATTTTTTTGGGTCTCGCCACGAATACCGTAAAATTTAAAGGCGCATAGGTAGGTCAAAATCAAAAAATGGGCTAGATATGTCATGATTATACTCATGTTGAAGCTCTCGGTAAGCTGAATCTGAAAATCGCATGCAAAATTAGCTGAGAATGGCTTGGCGCGAAATTTAAGAATTTGAAAAAAAATCTCGAAAATTATAAAAAATGTTTCAAGATTATCTGCTGTTTTCTGGCTTAAAATAAAGGAAATACTTGGATTTTTCTAATGATATTTTCACTACCGTACCCTTGGGTTACTGTAGCTCCACCCTCAAACTCACGTCTCATTTCCACTGTAATTTCCATCGTTAACCTCTACTTCGTTTCCGATGTTATCATTGATAATCAGAGAGTTCTCTATGATTTCAGCCGTGGAATTTACAGATTTTTCAGCCAAAAATCCGGGGGAAGCAGAGAAAAACAGCACAAATAGAATGATTTTCATGATGATTTTTGGTAGTTTTTTTTTTCAAAAAAAATTATTTTTTGATCTTTTATATATTGTTTGATTTTACTACTACAATCACTATTTTTTGTTCGAAGTTTGATCAGATGACCGAGTTTGAGGAACTGTATTGTTGGGATAAATATATGGAAATGGGCGAATGGATTTGCAAAAAAAATGATTTTTTGAACTTTTTTTTTGGAAGAGCTACCGTAATCCTTTTCAATTTTTTTTTCAAATGAAAATCTGAAAGTTGTGTCTTTATGCCTTTCGAATGAGCACAGCCATGATTAAGCTAGATGGACTCTGAAAAAGTTTAGGTCCCACAACGAAAATTTTGGATTACTGTACTTTTGGCAGATCAAATTCCAAAATTATGCTAGCTTTATTTTGAAATTTCGCTCATTTTTGGTACAGTAACCCGGTGATATTTCGTTTCAAGACCTTTTCCGATTTTTTCAGTGTGTTCTGATTCAGCTTGTTTTCCCCATCAAAATGAGTATAATCACGACTAGGCTTTGTTAATTTGGAAAAGTGGTGGTCTCGCCACGAAAGTTTTGGGTTACTGTACCCAAATTTCAAAATTGACTCAGATATGTCATGATTATACTCCTATCAAAGCTCTTGAATAGCTGAAAATGGATGTATGAAGTAAAATTAGCTGGAACTGATTTTGGCGCGAAATTCAAATTTTAAAATTTTTCAAAATTTTTTTTTCAAATTTTCCTTTTTTTTTTGTTTTTTTTTCCCGAAAAAAGATCTCTAAAATATTTGTTTCACCTCAAAACACAAATCAGACCAATTTTCTTTAGTACAAAGATTGTCTCCCCCCTCAAAAACTGGTAGATGTTGTCTACTACTCCCTTCTGATTAGGGAAGATATGTAGTAGACAGTAAATAGGAACAGAATGGAATAATCAAAATTGTATAAATACAGTAGTAAACAGGGAAAAAAAGTTCCAAAAATAAAAATTCTGAAAAAATGCGAAAAATTCTGATTTTTCTCCTTATTTTCTTCCCCATTTCGACCCTGGAAGTCTCCCAGGATAGTCCTAAAAATCATGGAAAATCTGAAAAATTGGGAATTTATGCTACAGTAACCCTTGCTTCTGATAATATCACAGAAATTTCTGGGAACGACATTAATACTGGAGATGTGGAGCTTATTGAAGGGAACTACAATGGAAATGTGACGTAAGTTGGCGACAGTAACCCGGGCACTGTAGTTTTTTTTTTAATTTTTAATTTTTGAGAAATTATAGATCCAACCAAGTATTTTAGGGCAAAAACCAAACAAAATTCTTGAAAACTAAGAACGTTATTGTTCTTTGAAATTTTCGAGAATTCAAATTTTCAAAACATTTTGAATTTCGCGCCAAAATATTTTTAGTTAAATTTAACCCACATTTTCAAATTCAGCTAGTCAAGACCTTTGATTTGAGTATAATCACCACCTCCTTTGACCCATTTTGAAGTTCGATTTACCATGCGCCTTTAAATTCGTGGCGAGACCCAAAACCTGAAAGTGCTCAGAACCTAGTCGTGATTATACTCAAATGGAAGGTCTTGATGAGCTGAATCCATTTATATGGGTCTCGAGAGGAAATTGACTGGGTTACTGTAGTTTTTGAGAAGGTTTCGAAACTTTTCGAAAATTCGTAACTTTCTCATTTTGTGAGCTTTCTGGTCTTAACGAGCTGAATTCAAACATAAAAACAATTCCAGAAATTTCTTGATTCCAGGAAAGCCCGTACCGCCCGTCGGTACTACGGTGGTTGGGGTCGTCGTCGTTATTATGGTGGATGGGGAGGATGGGGACGTCGCCGCTACTACTCATATTACAGTCCGAGAAGATATTATTATGGTGGATATTATGGTGGTTATGGATACGGCTATGGTTATTATAGTTATTATTATAAAGCTAAATAAGTTAGTTTCATTTTGTAATATTTGCCTCGGTTTGTAAAAAAACCTATGGAGCATTTCCAGAAAATAACGGAATTTCAGCAAAATTTTTTTTTCAGAATACATGATAAAAACTAGTTTTTCTTCATTGATTCTGATCAATGTGATAGCAAAAGAAGAAGAATAGAGAGAGACGCAGACAGTTAGACAAGAGAACATTACACTCAGACCCCCTTTAACTTTTTCACATTTTCTGTTTCATTTAATTTTTTTTTCTTCGACAATGAACTTTTATTTTTTCCTATTTTCCATTCTTTTTGCGTTAGTTTGTCTGGGATTGTGTGAAGAATTTACGAGCAGGTAATTATTTTTCAAGGGGGGGGGGGAGCTGAACTTTATCCATTGCGACGTATTATTTCAAAATTCGGATTTCATTTTTTGGCTCCGGGACATTTCGAACCCAAAAGTGAGGTAGTTTCAGCATGAGAAAATTTTTCAGAAGAGTCACAGAGCTCTGCAATTTTTTGTGTAGTTTCATGAATAGTAATGCTCCATTTCATTAATTGCACATTTCTCATTTCTCTCTACTCCTTCAGCTTCTGGAGCTCTTTAGAGCTGCAATGCACATAAAATTGTTCTAGTAAAAAATGTTCTTATGAAAACTTCTTATGAAAAAAAAAACTAGAAAGTATTTGTTTGAGTAAAAACAGCTTTTGTTTTTTTTGTGCATTTCAGCTCTAAAGAGCTCCAGAAGCTGAAGGAGCAGCGCTAGAGAGAAATGAGAAATGTGCAATTAATGAAATGGAGCATTACTATTCATGAAACTACACAAAAAATTGCAGGGCTCTGTGACTCTTCTGAAAAATTTTCTCATGCTGAAACTACCTCACTTTTGGGTTCGAAATGTCCCGGAGCCCATTTTTCCATTCACTCAAAAAATCACTCTAAACGGCACAAAGTTGCGTTTGAAAGCATAACCGAGTACCAGGAGCTTCACGGATTAACATTTTTAGTACAGATTGATGGTCTAGGAAATTGAAAAGTTCAATTCCCGCACTTGTCGGATCCTAGGCCATCAACCTGTATTCTGCCATGTTTTTAAGCCCCGTTTTGTACCTTTTAAATTGATTTTTGAGTGAACTCATAATGAATAATGGAATCAGGATAAAAATATTCCATCGAAACTGATAATAAAAAGTGATTTTTGTCCTCCTACAGTTTTTTCCCAGAATTACCCGCCAATCCACTCGAAAATTTGACCCTAATCGACCGACAATGTCAAATCAAGGCCAACGATCAATATTTACAAAAAATAATAATCAACAGAGGAAAATGAACGAAGAAGTGGTGAATAGTCAAAGGAACACTGAGTTTTTGATTATACATTAATTAATTTTTTTTTCTTTTGAATTTTTTTCAATAAATTTTCAATTTTCACATCTTGGTCTTTGAACTAGGAGTTTACAAAAAATCGAATTGATAAAAATTAAAAAAAAAAACAAGTTTCAGTTTACGGAGTAGGTCGCATCAATTTGATGAATTTACGAAATTAAAAAACAAGAAAATTGGATGTTTGCCAAATGAATTCTGCCTTTTTTTTTACATCGGATTAGGGCGGGAGGACAGAAACATAATGATATCTCTGTGAATGATTTTTTTTTTGGGAAACTCAAAAAATTACTCAAGAATTTCAAATTTCGCGCCAAATACTTCCTACCGAATTTTCATTTCCATTTTTATACCCAGCTAACCGAGAGCTTCAATTTGAGTATAATCACGACCAGGTTTGCTCAGTTTTGAAAAAAGTGGATCCCACCACGAAAATATTGGGTTACTGTACCTAAATTTCGAAACTGACCTAGCCTAGTCATGATTATACTCATATCAAAGCTCTTGATTAGCTGTATATGAAAATGTGCGCTAAAATTGGCAGGGAAGGTTTTGGCGCGAAATTCAAAATTCGTATTTTTGAATTTTTTTTAAAGTTCAAAAAAATGTCAAAATTTTTATTTGATTTCAAAAAATAAAAAACAGAAAAGTCAAAAAAAAATTAAAAATCTATTTTCCCCATCCATAACCACGTCCCCATCCTCCACGTCGCCATCCGCCACCGTATCCACCGTATCCACCGTATCCTCTTCCCCATCCACCGTAGCCACGCCCCCATCCACCGTAACCTCTACCGTATCCTCCCCAGCCACCGTATCCACCATATCCTCCATAGCCACCGTATCCATATCCACCGTAACCTCCGTAACCGTAT
Source organism: Caenorhabditis doughertyi (assembly GCA_963572265.1). Classification (NCBI taxonomy): domain Eukaryota; kingdom Metazoa; phylum Nematoda; class Chromadorea; order Rhabditida; family Rhabditidae; genus Caenorhabditis; species Caenorhabditis doughertyi. The sequence goes on from OY751555.1 coordinate 13,701,728, forward strand.
CCTCCGTAGCCGCCATAGTATCCACCGTATCCATACCGTTTCTCACGTTTTTTCCTGTAAAAGAACCGGTTACTGTAGTTTATCCTGGAGCTGATCCAGGGGGTGGGGTACTGTAGAGGGACCCGAGGTTACTGTATCAAAAAGCAAGAGTTACTGTAACTAGTAACTAGGATTACGGTAGTTGAGTTTTCTACCTGGGCCTGGGTTACTGTACACATGTTTACTTTAGCCAAACTAAGCACTGCAATTCATTTAGGGTTTACTGTAGTTCAAGCTAGGATTACTGTAGCCGATTATACTGTAGCTACTGTACCGAGCTATGAGATGTCTGGGATTACTGTACTTGTGGTTAAGAACGGGGATTACTGTATTTAATCCTAGAGGGCTTGCCTAGAGTTACATGAACTAGGTGGTACTGTACCTCGATCTGGGATTACTGTACCCATGAGGGTTACTGTAGTCAAGACTTTTGTACCTCCGGCTACCGTACCTTATCCCTGAAGCTACAGTAACCCAAAAGAAATACTGTAACCATACCTACCGTAACCCATATCTGGATTACTGTACTCACCCATTATTCTTCCAAATTCCAGCATTTGCATGCCCAAAATTATGATCTACAGCAATTGACTCCGCCCCTTTTTTGGGGTCTGGATGAACTCCAACCGCTTCAATCACAACCAAAAAAGCCAGAAAAACCGCGGAAAATAAAATAATAGATCGCATTGTTTTTGATCTACCTGAAACCCGGTAACCGTATTTTATACTAAAAAATTAGATGGATATTTGAGGAACTTGGGGGATTTGTTTTTTGATCCACGTCTACGCAGGGAAAATTTGGTTCCGTAATAGTAGGCATTCGTCAAATTTGAAATTTCGAAAAAAAGGTTTTTTTTCTAAAAGTGCAAGTTACTTGGGGAATACCCACGGGAGGTATTTCCCAAGTCAGAAAATAGTGACTTTTGAAAAAAAAAGTTACCATGTTACTGTACTTTTTTCATCTTCTGCGCCTTTAAAAGTGACTCATTTGATATCAGCTCCCCTGGTTGAACTTGGAAGGTCCCATCACGATTTTTGATACCGTAACCCGGTCCGAATTTTTTTTCAATCCGATTTTGGAAATCAGCGTTTCAAGACCTTCAAAATGAGTATAATCATGACTATGTTTTGTTCATTTTAAAATTCGGCCTAAAATTTGGGTCCCACGACGACTTTAAAGGCGCATAGGTAGATCAAATTTTGAAACGGTCCGAACTATGCCATGATTATACTCACATCAAAGCTCTTGACTAGCTGAATCTGAAAACATTTACTAAAATAGGCTGGAAAAAAGTTTTAGGCGGGAAATTTGAAATTTTTTTTCAAAATTTCAGTTTTTGAAAAAATTCAAAAATCGATTAACGAATTGTAAATCTTTATCAAAACAAACAAGTAGGAGTTCAAGTTTAATAGGCCATTGTTCCAGTTCCTGTCCCGGTTTTTTTGGTCTTCTTTGTAGTGATACCAGTGGTTCCAGTTGCCGTTATTACTGTTTGATGTTGATAGAGTTGCAGTGGTTGATCCAACGGGTTTTTCCTCTTTTCGACTCTTTCGACCACAAATGAATGCAATAATGGCGACAAAGATAGAGAAAATTCCCATCGAAACTCCAACAACTATAGTTATTGGGAAACTTTTTTCGGTTGTTGTGGGAATAAGGGTAGTGGTGGTTGGAGGCGGGCCACATAACCAATCAACTGAAAGCTTATGGTTTGACGGTTTTAGAGAATAAAAACACTCACGCCATGCTCCATTTCGACCACAATATACGTTGGAAAATCCGGTCAGACATTCAAACTGTTCCCAGTTGCGTAGAGCACAACCGTTCTCTTTATCTGTGATACGGTTGCGAACTTTTTCACAGTCTATAACAATAATGAATTGTTTTTACAATACGATTAAACTTCATACCGGTTTTTGCACACTCATCATCCAAGTATTTTGTGAACAACTTCTCATACTGAATCGGCTCGCTCCATGTGGTCACAAGGTTAACAGCTTTAAACCCATGAAAGACTCTGAAACATGTCGGAAGTCAAATCAGAATTTGCATGCTAAGATACTCTGCTTCTGACCGAGAAATTCTCAAAATCTAACTGAATGTTAGTAACCTTTCTCCCACATCAATCTAGTTTTAAAAAAAAACTTACTTTTGGCGGTAAGTAAGAGGCACTCTTATCTCTGCACCATAAAATTTTTTGTCTAGCGATCCATCGTTTGTACACGTGTGTTCGACATGAATAGCATATTCAGCAGTTCGGGTCAAGTTACCCATATCAATCACATTCCTTATCACAAAATTGAAATGATAGTATTCTTCTGTACCAGTTGATTCGGGAATCGTTAAATCTTCATCATCTCCATCATCTTCTGTGTCGATCTCCCATACAATGATCTTCCGCTTCCATGCCTTATTCAACGGACAATACAGGGCGCCAGTGAAATAAAAATCGGGCGTAGACACTGAATATGTCGCAGAGGAGAGTTGGAGGAGTACGGGAAACGTGACGAAGATGATCAAACGCATTGTTTGGACGATTGTGAAGCGCTACAGAAGATTTTCAGGTTTTATAGCCAGGTTTTGTGGGGTACCCGGGCATGACATTAGGGGGAACACAGAGGGTGCTAGGGCGGGCGCGTGGAATTTTCCAGAAAATGTGTGCAATTTGTCGTAAAATACGGTGTTTACACCAGTTTTCAAAAAAACCAGGTAGTGAGGGCTAACCTACAATGGCGAGCAGAGGTGAGGGTACCTTTGAATTTTTGTTAATAACTCCATTCAAACGATTCAGATTGCTCTAAAAAATTTTTTGGAGACTCCTGAGTAACCCTGGATTAGCTCCAAATGTTTTTTTGAAAAAAACCGGATTTCACGAATTCTGAAGTTTTTCGACGAATTCTGAACTCTGAAAATCCAGAATAAAAAAATTTTTTGGACTTTCAGAATTTTTTCTCATTGTGCCCAAAACATTGCTAGGGACCTAAGTGAACAATTTTTGACGTTAGAACGAAAGTTCATCTTGTGATTCCGACGTCAGAACTCCAGAAGTCCGAAGGTTGATCTTTGCTTGGGACATCATAACGGGGCTGAAAGTGATCGGATCGGGATAAAAAACGATTTCTATATAGATATGAAGTCACTGAACAAATTACGACTAGTTTCGTGTTTTCTACAGTATTTTTGATTTCATGATAACTTGGAAAAATGACAGAAAATAATTTTTTCCAAAACTTTCAAAACTAGTCGTAATTTGTTCAGTGACTTCATATCTATATAGAAATCGTTTTTTATCCCGATCCGATCACTTTCAGCCACGTTATGATGTCCTAAACAAAGATCAACATTTGGACTTCTGGAGTTCTGACGTCGGAATCACAAGATGAACTTTCGTTCTAACGTCAAAAATTGTTCACTTAGGTCCCTAGCAATGTTTTGGGCACAATGAGAAAAAATTCTGAAAGTCCAAAAAATTTTTTTATTCTGGATTTTCAGAGTTCAGAATTCGTCGAAAAACTTCAGAATTCGTGAAATCCGGTTTTTTCAAAAAACATTTGGAGCTACTCCAGGGTTACTCAGGAGTCCCCAAAAAAATTTTTAGAGCAATCTGAATCGTTTGAATGGAGTTCATAACAAAAATTCAAAGGTACCCTCACCTCTGCTCGCCATTGTATATTACAACTGCATCTCACTTTGATGTTCAAAATTAATTTAATTGAGATGCCGTTCTATCAGAGGCATCATCTTTTGAAAACTGGGAAATGTTCGTGGGTCTTTCTATCAGGAGTACCGTAGTATTTGAGGCATTCATTCAGAAAACTATCAATTTATTTTTTTAAAAAGTAATATAACAAGTAAAATATCAAGTTCAATATGCTTTTTCACCAGTTCCAGTTCTAAGAGTAGTTGTAGCTTTCTTTGTAGTTCCGGTAGTTGTAGCCATTGTTTTAGTCTCGTTCTGTGGCGTCGTCGGGATTACTGTATTAGTTGCAGTTGTATCAGCATTCTTGCGCTTCCGACAGCAGATAAATGCATTGACAGCAGTAAAAAAGACAGCGACTCCAATGAAAACTCCAATGATGATTACAGTTGAAAAACTTTTTTGTGTAGTTGTTGTCGTAGTAGAAAAAGTAGTTTCAGTTGTCGAGACGTATAGAGGGCACAGTTTGTCTCCTGAAAGTTTTATCAGAGAATTTATATTGCTGTCGATTTAAATTTCAACTTACTAGATCTTTCATTCAAATTACAGTATGTCGAGAGTGCCTTCTCAAACTCTGATTTGCAATCCTCTTTCAAATCGTGAAGTATCCCGCACCCTTCCATAGCTCGATCTCTAACCGTTAAGCAGTCTGAAAAAGATTTAAAAATTATAAAAAAGCTGTACTTAAAGGAGTAGTAAACCTTTCTTCAGTTTATTGATAAAAGTACTTCGAAAAATTATATTATTTATATTTTCTAGCCGAAACCCGATGAAAATTGCTCAACTCTGCAAAAAACGCGATTGAAGTCAGTGCCCGGGAACTGAGATGACCTAGGAGTCCCACGATGGCCTAGAAATCCGGATGGCGGGAATTCAAAAAAGTTTTTCGGTTTTTTATTTTAATTTTATACTAAGTCATAGCGGAACTATTTGCAACAAAAATAAACCAAAAATCTGTCCGTAGAAATGGGATCTACAAAAAAGTACAGGGTTTTCGGTAAAATATGCTTGTTTTTTGAAAGTTCTGTCCATCTCATTTCTACGGACAGATTTTTGGTTTATTTTTGTTGCAAATAGTTCCGCTATGACTTAGTATAAAATTAAAATAAAAAACCGAAAAACTTTTTTGAATTCCCGCCATCCGGATTTCTAGGCCATCGTGGGACTCCTAGGTCATCTCAGTGCCCGGGCACTGACTTCAATCGCGTTTTTTGCAGAGTTGAGCAATTTTCATCGGGTTTCGGCTAAAAAATATAAATAATATAATTTTTCGAAGTACTTTTATCAATAAACTGAAGAAAGGTTTACTACTCCTTTAAGGAGTAAAATGATCACCTGTTTTCGGACATTCATCGCTTAAATACTTCTCAAATAGTTTTCGGTAAACACTTTGATCTCTTCCATCCTGAAGGTTCCACGCTCGGAAGACATACGATCTGAACTCAATCAGAGAGTCGATCTTGGAAAATAAAATTAATAATCGCTCACTTTGCTAATATGGATACATATCCCTCAGGCAAATCATGGAATCCTTGCCAACTCCCATTCTTAGTGCAAGTTGATTCATACTGAACGTTTAGGGAGGCACTCATGGAAAGTTCCACCTTATCAAAATGAACTATTTGCAGTTTTTCGTTGCTGACTCCATTTTTTGAAGGATTTGGATTTCCGAATAACAAGTCAACTTTCCATTCCCATTTCATATCAGAAGGACAATACAGAGCTATAACGTAATTGAGCTCACACCAGCAAAAATTCGAGAAACAAATAAATGTGATGATGACGACGAGAAAATGCATTGCAAGACAATTATGAAGTTTTTAGAAAGATTTGAGGATCTTGTAGAAAAGATTTTCAGGGTACCCGAACATGACATCGGAAACAGCACAAGGGGTCAGAAGTTTCCAGAAATTTTGTGCAATTTGTCGTCAGATTAGGTGTTAACACAAAAAACTTACCTTTAATCCTTTTTTACACCAGAATGCAGCCCGGGAAATCCGTTTTATATTAAGCAAAAACCCGTATATTGTTCACAGTTTCAAAGTTCAAACAATGGCCTGTTTTTGGTCTTGAAAGCAGGTGTATTTTCTAAATCAAGTGGGCGGAGTTAGACTAAGCTTGTGGAGCTAACCCAAAATCTCTATTATAACGGCATATTGAGCAGAGTTAGGAAAAAAGCAGAAAAAAGTTGTATTTCAAAGAATTAATAAAATTGAAAATCATTTTTTAACGAGTAAAGGAGTCACATCACAACAAGTAAAGTATCAAGTTCTCAATATCTTTCTACAGGCATCGTCGGCTCCACTCCAGTCTTCATATTAGTCCCAACAGCTGTTGTAGTCCCAGTAGCCGTACCAGTTCCAGTCCCAGTAGTCGTTTTCGAAATTCGCGTATTTAGACCTTCAAAATGAGTATAATCATGCCTAGGTTTTGCTCAATTGGAAAGTTGGTCTCGCCACGACTTTGAAGGCGAATAGGTAGATCAAATTTTAAAACCGTCGGAACAATGCTATGATTATACTCATATCAAAGCTCTTGACTAGCTGAGTTCAAAAATCTAAACCAGAAATGAAAAACTAGAAAATTTTCGAAAAAAAAATTGTTTTTCTAAAGTTTATCAAACCAAAAATAAAGTAACAAGTAAGTTCAAAACGATTTTTCTCCAGTCTTTGTCCCAGTTTTTGTGGTTTTCTTTCCCTTCTTTTTAGTCTTTTTGGCAGTCTTCGTAGTCTTTCCACTTGTAGTTCCAGAAGCAGTCGTACCAGTTCTAGTTTTCTTCGTCGTTTTTGGATTCTCATTGTCATTATAATCCGCACTTTTTCTCTTTTTCAAACATAAAAAGCAGATGATAACAGTGATAAGAAAAGCGATTCCAACGGAGACTCCGATGATAATGATGATGGTAAGGGAGCTTTTTGGTGTAGTTGGTTTCGTGGTGGTTGTGGTTGATGTGCTTTTGGTGGAGGTCGTGGCGAAGGATTTGCAGATTGCTTGTTCTGAAATAATTTCATCTTCGATGAAAATTTGATAAAAAGTTATCATTTAAATGAGTTTTGATTGACAAGAGAGCTATGGATATCTCGAAAAGCTTAGACCTTCAATTTCAAAATTCTCCAAAAATTCAAATTTTTGAATTTCGCGTCAAGTCACTCGCAGCCTGTTTTGAACACCAATTTCAAATTTAGCTCGTCTAGAGCTTTGATTTGAGTATAATCATGACATATCTGGCAGAATTTTGAGATTTGAATACAGTAACCCGAAATTTTCGTGGTGGGACCCAACTTTGTTAAAGTTTGAGCAAACCTAGGCGTGATTATACTCAAATTGAAGCTCTCAGCCAGCTGATTTCAGAAATGAGGATGAAAAACGAGTCAGGAAGGTTTGGCGCGAAATTTGAAATATGTTCTCAACGGAAACGACACGTTTCATCAATTGACATGTCCTTCTATTAGAGGGTTCACTTCTTTTTCTGAGTTGTTTGAACACTTTTTCCCTTTTTTCTAAACAGAAAAATTGCCGACTCACTATTCAATCCCTTTTTCCCACAATAAACCGGAAGCGCTTTGTCAAATCCAGTGATACATTCTTCCTGTTGAAATTCTCTACCACGACAAGCTACATAGACACGATCTCTTACTTCAAAGCAATCTGCAATTTACTCTGAAAAGTAGGGAATTCAAAAATAGCAAAAACTTACCAGTTTTTTCACACTCATCGTTCAAATATTTTACAAACAATTTCTCATAAATACTGGTATCCTTATCATTTAGAAGATTAACCGCTTTGAAGCCATAACCTCTGAAATGATTCTTTAATTTCTTTTACGCTAACTAGAAGCTCACGCTTACCTATTTAGCAAAAAATATGAGAACTCAGGATCCCATTTCAAAGTTTCATATTTTCCATTTTTAGTACATGTATGCTGTAGGGACACTCGAAGTTTCCCAACACCATCCGTGTATTCCAAATAAAATATTTGAAACTTTTCAGGACCTGCTCCTTTGCCAGTTCTCTTGGTGCCACCAGTGGGCAATCCACTTTCAATTGTTCCGACCCACGCCCACGACGTCACATTCAAAGGGCAATACAAAGCGGCAGTCAAGATGAACGGTGGGATACCATCACATAGACAACATTGGACGAGCAGTTTGATTATTATGAAGACGATGACCAAACGCATTTTGTTAGACGATTGTAAAGTTTTCTGATAGTTTTTTGAAGGTTTTATAGTCAAGTTTTGTGGGGCACCCGGCTATGAAATCCGGGGTAACGCAGAGAGTGCTAGGGTGCCGAATTATCAAACTGTTTTATGAAAAGAATTTTCTGGAAAATGTGTGCAAATTGTCGTCAGATAAGGTGTTCACACTAAATACAATAAAATTGAAATATGTACATTGAAACTAGTTTGTCACTTACAGTAAATCAATTCTCTCTCTGCTGAAGTGAAATCTCCGGTGTCGACGGTAATTGAAAAAAAAACACTTCCGATCTCACAAGCTCCATAAAGAAGCAGTTTTTTTCCCAAATTTTTATTAAAACCCGATTCCGAAACACATAGTTAATAAAGGGTGCGTAAATTAGAAATTGTTGGGTCGAATTCGACGAATTTTTTCACGATTTCAAGGTTACATGTTGGACAATAGAAAAATTCCAGAAAAAAACAGTTCTTAAGAAAGCCATTCATTCAAAACAAGTACTATAACAAATAAAATTTCAAGTTTCAAAAGCCTTTTCACCAGTTCCAGTACCCATAGTTGTCTTGTTAGTCTTCTTTGTAGTTGCAGTAGTCGTCGCCATTGTTTTTGTCTTACTTTTGGATGTCGTCGGGGCTACTGTATTAGTTCCAGTCGTATCAGCATTCTTGCGCTTCCGACAACAAATAAAAGCAACGACAGCAGCGATGAGGACAACGGCTCCAATGGAAACTCCAATGATGATTACAATTGAGGAGCTTTTTTGTGTAGTTGTAGAAGGGGATGCAGTTGTAGAGACGTATGGAACGCACAATTTGCCGTCTGGAAGTTTTTCAGTGATTCTATTTGACTCGATTGCTGTTAAGCCTGTATTAGTATTGCATGCAATACTATTTTTTAAAGCCGCTTCTTGGGAGCAATGTTATTAGGGTAGATTCTGCTGGAGAAGCAACTGTTTTTTTTTGAACAGTGGATAGAGAATTTTTTCTGATTCTTTATCAATCTCTTTATCAGTTATCAAGATATTTTCAACACCAAGAAGCGATGAAAAAATGGCCAAAAACATGTTTTTTAGAGTTAAAAAAAAACATGTTTTTTTAAAGCCGGTTGTTTACAAGAGAAGCAAGCTTACACATACCTCCAGAGGAAGGTCGCTTTTTTGTCCCCATGGCTCAGTCGGTAACGCGCTTGGCGCCCAACCCATCCGGTATGCTAGTTCGAACTCCCCAAAATGTTGAGCCCTTTTTGAATTCTCCCCCCAACAACTTACTTGATCCTCCATTCAAATTACAATATGTCGAAATTGTCTTCTCAAACTCTGATTTACAAGGCGCACTGGTTTTTTCGAGAGCGTTACACCCTTCTATGACTCGATCTCGAATATTTGAACAATCTGAAAGCAATATTCGTTCTAACTCTTCAAAAAATTTTCATGGATCACCAGCTTTCAAACATTCATCACCCAAATACTTCATAAAAAGTTTGCCATAAATACTTGTGTCTTTTGAATTCTGAGGGTTCCACGCTAGGAAAACGTGATAAAACTGTGATCTGAAGTCATAAACAATTATGAAAAATGAACTGAATAATAGCTCACTTCTTTTTGTCGGAAATCGAAAAATGCTCAGTACGCTTGTGTTTCCAGCTTCGATCAGTGGTGCAGGTCGTTTCGATGCCAAAGTAAAAGTACTCAGACTCATCTGGCAGATTATCTTTCTTATTAAAATTGAACGTTTGTAGTTTATCGTTGCTGACTCCGTGTTTATTTGGTGGCTTGAATCTTGAACCACCTTCTTCGTTCCATAGCCGAACAGCCCACTCCCAGTTGCCCTCGAATGGACAATACACTGCTCCAAAGATTTGAAAATCACCAACGGAATATTCCGAGTCGCACCAGCAAAGTTTCGTGAAACAAATAAACGTGATGATGGCGATGAGCAAACGCATTGCTAGACGATTGTGAAGTTTTATGAAAAATTTACGGGTTTTATAGACAATTTTTTTCAAGGCACCCGAGCATGACATCAGAGGCAGCAAACGGGGACAAGGTCTTCGTAGAAGTTTCTAGAAAATTTGTGCAATTTGTCGTAAAATACGGTGTTTGCAGACAACATTGTTCAAATTCAAATAAAGTCATGTTTTTCCAGAGTAGAAATATTTCAAAAACTGGTAGTCTTTATTCAGGTTTTGCCTAGCGAATACGGTATAAAAAAAATAGGCGGTTAACATTAAAATGTGTGCAATTTGTCGTGAGATATGGTGTTTCCATCAATTTCTAACAATATGAAGTTTTCGAAAGAAAATAAGGTTGGGAAGCTAACCCAAAATCTCTTTTACAAGGGCACCTAGTGTTATTACCGAACAGAGCCTCAAAAAAATTTATTTTTCAAGACTTTGTATGGAAGAGGCTCGGTTAGAAACTGATCAATCATTATGGATGCATTTCTATTAGAGGCGCAATAGTACTAGAGTGAAGAACTTTCTCCTCGAAAAATTTTCTGGAAAAGTGAACGAGGACTTGAATAATAAAAGCTTGGTTCTGTTTGAAAAAGCCAAAACAACGTTGAACTTCAAAAATTTATAAAATTGAAAGTCATTTTCTAACGAGTAAAGGAGTCACATCACAACAAGTAAAGTATCAAGTTCTCAATATCTTTCCACAGGCATCGTCGGCTCAACTCTAGTCTTTGCACCAGTTCCAGGTGTTGCCGTGGTTCCAGTTGCCGTACCAGTTCCAGATCCAGAGGCCGTTCCTACTGTCTGTTGTCCTTTATTCAGACGAGCCTTCTTCTTTTTCCGATAACAAATGAAGACGACAATAACAATGATGAGAAGGAGAGCGGCACCAACAGTGCCTCCAATGATCAAATACAATTTTAGGTTGCTGCAGATGTTCTGGCCTAAACTTTTAGAAGTTAAATGGGGAGTGTAAGATCAATGATTCACCTGATCCGTCACCATCGCAATACGTTTTCACAGCTTTATCAAGTTCGGATTGACATTCACTAGACCTGTCGCGGATCGTACATCCGGTTCGAATTTGTTCCAGAACTTCAGCGCAATCTGGAATTAAATTTTTCAGAGCGGGAAACTGATTTTTATAGTATGGATGGCTAACAAGAGACGCGACAAAATTTCACTAAAAACTTGAATTTTTGAAGGTTTTCGACGATCTGAGGGCATAACAGACATGGAGAAAAAGAAAGTTTTTAGTAAAAACCAGCTTTGTCTCTTGATTTTCAGCTCTATTTCAAAACTTTTTCTGAGTCTTTTCACTTAAAAATTCCTTTTTAAATAAGCCGCTTGGAAGATACAAACTCACCAGTTTTCTCACACTCATCCTTCAAATACTTCACAAACAACTTCTCATAGACACTGGAATCCTTTAGATCTTTGATATTGACAGCTTGGAAAGTGTAGTATTCACTGAAAGTGAGATCGTGAAATTTCAAAAGCATGCTCTTCTATTACAGGCACAGAATGTCCTATCCGTTGCCCGTAAAACCAACTTACAGTTTATCTGTCAATGGTACATGAATCTCTGGGGGGATGCGAAGCCCAGCTAGTTTTCCATCTTCGGTGCAGCGGTGATAGATAATAATAAAAAAATCGCAAACATTGTTTCCCTGCTTATCCGTATACGCTTTTTCAGAGTGATTATAATACCCATATTGATTGGTTCCTTCTCCACTAACAAGTTTCACATGATTGGGTTTATCTGGCAGATAAACCTCCTTGACAAATACATCCCACTCCCATTTTTTGTCCATCGGACAATAGACGAGTCCGTTGAAGTGGATATCCGGTTTGACAATGCACCAAGAAAGTGTGAAGAATGAGCACAAGGCGAAGACGGTGATTAGACGCATTGTTTGGACGATTGTGAAATTTCCCGGGGAGATCTGCAGGTTTTATAGCCAGGTTTTGTGGGGTACCCGGGCATGACATTGGGGGTAAAACAGAGGGTGCTAGAGCAGAGCGAGGTCTCAGTAGAAGTTTCCAGAAAATTTGTGCAATTTGTCATAAAATAGGTTTTGCAGACATTCTTGTTCAAATTAAAATAAAATCGTGTTTTTAGGGAAGTAGAAATATTTCAAAAAACTGGTAGTCTTTATTCAGGTTTCACCTAGCGGACACTGAAAAAAAAACTGAAAAAAACTGCCGGTTAACATTAAAGTTGTGCAATTTGTCGTGAGATATGGTGCATCAATTTCTAACAATTTGAAGTTCTCGAAGAAGAATAAGGTTGGGAACCTAACCCAAGACCTCTATTACAACGGCACCTCGTGTTTTTACCGAACAGAGCCTTTAGAAAAGTTCTTTTTCAAGACTTTGTATAGAAGAAGCTCTGTTAGTAGGAACTTATGAATACTTATGGATGCCTTTCTATTAGAGGGTGTTAGTGAAGAATTTGTCTTGAAAAATCCAAACAAAAACGAAATTAAATTTTTTTTTAATATTGAAAGTCATTTTTAAACGAGTAAAAAAGAAATATCATAACAAGTAAAGTATCAAGTTCTCAATATCTTTCCACAGGTATCGTCGGCTCAACTCCAGTCTTCATATTTGTCCCCACAGTTGCTGTAGTCCCAGTTACCGTACCAGTTCCAGTTCCAGTAGTCGTTCCTACTGTCTGTTGTCCATTATTTAGACGAGCCTTCTTCTTTTTACGATAAAAAATGAAAACGATGACAATAACGATGATGAGAAGGACAGCGGCACCAACAGAGCCTCCAATGATCAAATACAGTTTTAGATTGCCGCAGATGTTTTGGCCTAAATTAGTTCAATTACCGTAAATCCTGTAATAGAAGCCCATGGGCGTCTGTTTTTCAAAGGTCCTCTGAGGGTGGGCTTATATTACAGGTGTGCTTCAATTACAGGGTGGGCTTCTAATTTTCAACCCCTCTCTTCAAGCTGTTCGTTTTATGTTTCAAACAACGATGTTTCAAGAAACAATTGTTGCTGGAAGAGCGTCTATTAGAGGGTGGGCGTCTAATACATGGTGGGCTTCTATTTTTCAATAAGGCTCTAGGGGTGGGCTTCTATTACAGGTGGGCTTCAAATACAGGTGGGCTTCAATTACAGGATTTACGGTAAGTGGACAGGGTAACTAGAGACTTTGGACACTCTTTTCGGTAATGAGCTTAAAATTTGGTGTACATGTTATATCGACCATGTTGAATCTATTTCTAGAATCAAAACCTGCTAAAGGCCTATTCCATTTCCTTGGTTTTTTGTTTCGCAGGTTTTCCTAGTCGCACGTCCAACCGCATTTTTATATGCCCTCACATTTTCACAAAAACATTTTGCAAGTTCTTGTTCGCCAAATTCAGAAGGCGTCATCTCCCAAGATGATGCAAAAGTACATGCCAGAGTCATTAAACAGTCTAAAGCAACGTTTCCCAAACTTTTTTTTTCAAAAAAGTGTTGCCAAACTATTGAGAATGTTCGAGTTGCCAGTTTGACACTATCTTGAGACTCCAGGAGCAATGGAAAATCGTGACAACGTGAGATTCAAAAAATGTTCTAGTGAACCATGAAATAGAGACGCTTTCAGTAGATTCTGAATTCAGAAATGGAATAAGCGCGGTCGATAAGATATCTGGACCAAGTTTCAGCCCAATGGCGAACTGAGTGTTCGAGGAAGTCCCTAGTAAAATCAATGATTCACCTGATCCTTCACCATTGCAATATGTTTTCACAGCTTTATCAAGTTCGGATTGACATTCACTAGACCTATCTCGAATTGAACATCCGGTTCGAATTCGTTCGAGAACTTCAGTGCAATCTGGAATGATTTTTTGTTGTGTTCCTAGTTCCCAGACTCTTGAGTTTACTGTATAAACTTACCAGTTTTCCCACACTCATCCTTCAAATACTTCACAAACAACTTCTCATAGACACTGGAATCGTTTTTATCTTTGACGTTGACAGCTTGGAAGGTGTAGTACTCACTGAAAACAAGATTTCCCAAGTACATTTCTTGTAGAATCAACTTACAGTTTATCAAACAATGGTACATGAATTTCTGGGTGAAGATAAAGGCCAGCTTGTTTTCCATCTTCGGTGCAGGTGTGATTGATGTAAATATCAAAATCACAAACAGTGCTACCCACCGCATCATAATACTTTTTCTCAGTATGATTGTAGTACACATATTGATCGGTTCCTTCCCCTTTTGTATCTGTCACATAATCGTTCCAATCAGGTGGAACGTCATCCTCATAGACATGTATATGCCAGCTCCATTTTTTGTCCATCGGACAATAGACGAGTCCGTTGAAGTGGATATCCGGTCTGACAAGGCACCAAGAAAGTGTGAAGACTGAGCACAAGGCGAAGACGGTGATTAGACGCATCGTTTGAACGATTGTGAACTTTCCCGGGGAGATTTGCAGGTTTTATAACCAAGTTATTTGGAGCACCCGGGCATGACATTGGGGGTAACACATAGGATGCTAGAGCAGGGCGGAGTAATGGGGCAAGTTGAAAAAAACTTTTCTGAAATGTTGGCAGGTAATAAACAATTTTCTTATGTTTTAACCAGGCGCCTGCCATTTCTTAATTTGACCTACCTATGCGCATTGTAATGTAATTCATTCAATTTCGCTGCACCATGAAAGTAAAATGTTCAAATTCAGCTAGTCACGAAATAGTACCAAGTAGTTCATGATTATACTCATTCGAACCGTACTGAACAGCTGATTCGAAAAATATCCATTCTTAATTTTTCGGGTCAAAAATAACCAGGTTACTGTAGTTTCATCACATTCTGTAACTACCGTAATCCTGCCAATTTACAGAAGGGACCTATGAAAGTAAAATTTTTAAATTCAGCTAGTCAAGAATTTCGATTTGAGAATAATCATGACTCACTTCCGACCATTCTGAATTGTGATCTACCCACGCGCCTTTAATGTCGTGATGGGACCCAAAATTTAGGTCAATCTTCAAAGTAAACGGAAATAGGCCATGATTATACTCAAATCAAAGGACATATTGAGCTGAATCTGAATAATTAGGTCAGAACAAATTCTGGGTAAAAAAATGGGCTGAAGCTAATTTTCAGACAAGTAATTTCAAAATTTTTTTTTTGAAAAATATTTTTTTTCGGTTTTAAAACAAAAACAGTGGAGTTTTAATGTTTGAAAACCTTTTAGTTTGTAAAAAAAACCCATTCCTTTCAGTCCCCCACGGGAAAAAATCACCATCATCATGATGAACACTTTTTTTTTATTAATCCATAACTCTTTCTCTCTCTTTCTCCCTCCCTCCCAACCACTTTTCCATTCGTTTTTTTTCTGTTCCGTCGTCAATTTTCTCTCTTCTCCGATTTTTATGTTCCACTGAGCATCTCATCTTCTTCCCCTTTTCCCGTTGGCT
Source organism: Caenorhabditis doughertyi (assembly GCA_963572265.1). Lineage (NCBI taxonomy): Eukaryota > Metazoa > Nematoda > Chromadorea > Rhabditida > Rhabditidae > Caenorhabditis > Caenorhabditis doughertyi. The sequence goes on from OY751555.1 coordinate 13,717,044, forward strand.
CCGTCATCGAATTTACCCATGGGACCCTTTCTTTTTTTCACTTTATCTTTTTGCATCTTTTTTTTTGAGAATATTTTTTTTTGGCGCGAAAATGTCATGTTCGTTTTTTTTTGGTTATTTTTAGTTTGAAATATGAGAGGTTTTTGATCAGTTTTACCTTTTTTTTGGAGAATTCAAGTTTAGTTTTTTCCCGCCAAAATTTTTTTCGTATTTTTAGATTCCCATATTGCGTTTGGAATCAAAAATGCCATTTTTAGGAACCCTTTTTGCCTTTTCGCCCAATTGAACTATTAGTGTCGGTTTACGGGGCGTTGTGTAGATTTACGGGGGGCTTCTAACTACCGTAACCTGTGAGATATCGTGGTGAGACCCATGTAACCTATATGTTCAAAATCAGCAAGTAAAGAGCTACGATTTGGGTCTGAACATGTTCAAGAATTGAAAAATCAAAAAAAAAATTCACACTTAACCTTTTTCCCGCCAGAACTATTCCAAATCTATTTTGACCCAATTTATTGAATTCAGCTGACTGAAAGCTTTAATTTGAGTATAATCATGCCTATTTTTGGTTCATTCTGAAATTTCACCCTCTATGCGCCTTTAAAGTCGTGGTGGTACCCATTTTTTAGGCCAATTTTCTTTATTTTTCAAACCTAGCGGTGATTATACTTGTTCAAATCGTAATGTTTTTCTGGATTCAAAAATGTCATGTTTGAAAATTTCGAATTAAACTTGGCCGGGTTACGGTAGTTTTAAGAAGCTAGTAGCTACCGTAATCCACCCAATTTCGTGGCAAGACTCATAAATCTTTTATTTCCAGGTTCAGCGTGTCAAAACCTTTCATTTGAGTTAAATTATAATCAATTCAGCCAAGTTGGAAATTCGACCTACCCATGCGCCTTTAAATTTGATTATTTGCGGCGGGACTCATTATACTCAAATGAAAGGTCTTACCTTGTTGATTCCTAATTTTAAATTTAAAATTTTATAGTTTGTAGCCTTTGTAGTCTTTGTAGTCAATTCTTTGTAAAAAACCCAATCTCCTCATATAAACCCATTAATTTCACCCCGACTCCGTGACTAGTACTACTAGACACTTTCGGCAAAAAAGGGGGCGTGACCTAAAAAAAAAAGGTTATGCATTTTTGATTTTGGGGGTTCCAAAATGAATGGGGTGAGGGCTAAGATCGAAACACACACAATTTTGAAGGAGGAAATGGAGCAAAGTACGGGGTCCTTTTTGGTCCGTTTAGACAAAAATTCGAATTTATTTTCTGAAAATTTTGAAAAAATTTGATTTCTTCTCTAATTTCATTCCCTAAAACCTTGATTTTTTTTCCAGGATTCCCCTCGTTTTCCGGCTTATTTATTGTCAATCAATCATCATTTTCCTTCTTCCATAACCCCTTCTCTTCAAAAAACTTTGCACTCTATTGATGAATTTGATGACATTTATGGGATTATGACGGGGGTTTTATTAGGGGTTTTGTGACTTTGATGTGTGTTGTTTTGGTCCTTTTTGGTCCTCCTTTTCAGAAGTTCAAAATGTTGCAAAATAGACCAGCTTAAAGTTCATTTCCGATCGTTTCCCATAAAAAAGTTCCGAAATGGTCCCTCGGGGCTTTTGGACAGAGGACGAGAGTAGTCATAAAAAGTCGAAAAACTTGAAAAATAACGTTCTGAAAAGTCTGAATTGAGAACGAGACAAAGTTCAAAAACGGTTCGCCCGTTACATTTTAACCTGTATTATAAGGGAAGGTTCCTTTGAACACTTAGTATATCAAAATTAATATTTTCAGGTGGCCTAGACCTGCAGTTTAGAAGACGGCTTTTGAAATAAATTTCTGCCCCGAAACAGAACTCAGGACTATTCGGAACTGGCCGGTTAAGAACTGCACGTTTTAGAGACCGTTATAAAAACCGACCGTTTAAGAACTGTATCTTATTAGAACTGGTCAAATGAGAACTGACACTACTTTGCTGCAATGACCTGCAAGCAGTGAAAAGTGTCCAAATACGTGCATTTGAAAAGTTCATATTTGGGGCAGTTCTTAAGCGGTCGGTTTTTGTAAGGGTCAGTTCTGATTTGAGCACAGTTCTGATCAGGGATAGCCCCGTTTTTGCGGTGGTTTTGTTTGAAGCCTAATTGTAAAAAAAGTACCAATGCACTCCAAGAAAAATTGTGAAAAAAGTATGTTCGATCCTTCCTTTTCTTCTCCTTTAATCGCAGGAAACTATCTTTTTTTCTTGGTTCCTCCTTCTCCATCTTCTTTTTTTTTCCAAACAAGTAATACTCCAGAATTCAAAAATAGATATTTGTTTGTTTGGGGGAAGGGGTGTCTGGTCTCTGCAAATTTTCTTCTCAATACTTTTCTGCACGTTTTGAAATTGGTTCTTGGACTTCAGTAGCAATTCAGGGGCAATTAAAAGGAAACTCTTGGTTTTATTTTATTGGAGTAAACATTACTGCGAAAAATTTATTCCCTAGAAATTCGAATTTTGCTGAAATTTTCCTCATTGATTTTGCCATCATATTTTTGATGATTTGAGAAAAAAAGCAAAAAAATCAGGTTTGGAACAGGATTTTTCTGAAAAAAAAAGTTTTTTCCACTGCTGAAATTGTGAGTCAGCAGTGTTTTTTTTCTGTAATTTCCGCACTTGCTTCCAGTTTTTTTTTTTAGAAATTTAGAACCAAGTTTCTCCTTGTTTTTCCTATTTTGAAATGAAAATTCCAAAGTTAGAGAATCTTTTTTTCCGATATCCCAATACTTTGAAAATTTGAAATTTTCTGAAAATTTTTCATTTTTTTTCCATCCGATTCGCGATTCAATTTTTCAGCGTGTCGAGACCTTCAAAACGAGTATAATCATGACCAGTTTAGCACCATTTCGAAATTCCATCAAGTTATGCGCCTTTAGACTACAGTAACCCAGAGTTCCCAGCTCCATACCTCTGCTAGTTATTTCTCAAAATAGTTGAAAACTAAATTTTTGAACTCAGATCGCCAAGAGCTTCAAGAAGAATATAATCATGACCTGGTTCCGCTGGTTTCGAAATTTTACTTACAGTAACCCAAGGTTTTCGTGGCGAGACCCAACGTTTTTCAAATTTAAGCTAACCTAGGCATGATTATACTCATTTTGACGGGCTAGACGAGCTGAATTCAAATTTCGACTTGAAAATGGCAAAAGTTGGGTTTCTAGGCCACGAGTTGAAAGTTTAGGCCACGAAACAAAATTTTGTTAAACCTAGTCATGATTATGCTTAAATTGAAGGTATTGAAGAGCTGAATCCAAATTTTCAGTTTAAAAAAATTTGAAAAGAAAGTTTGGGTTTCTAGGCCGCCAGCCCCTATGATTTCCGATCTTCCAAAGTTGACAAAAATAAATCTATCATGGTGGTCAAAAACAAAAAGGATAGTGGGTGTGACACCTGTTTTCTTTATTCTGAATCACTCATCCGATCATCATCCATCGTCCGACGTCTTCTATAACTCCAGAATATTCAATTCTTCTTCTTCAAAAAATTAATGCTTTCAAGTCACGCCTTTTTTTTTCTCTTTTAGAAGATGTCTCATCTAGATCCTCCTCCCTTTTTCTCAAACCGGATGGCTGAGCAATTTTCAATTTCCTTCTCCCTTATTTTTCAATTCTTTTTCGTTTTTGTCTTCTCTTTGAGCCCAAGGGGCCGTTGGGAATGGATAATAGAAAAAGAGAGCACAATGACCAATTGGACTTCGGATGATGTGATGAAATTTTTTTTCTGAAATGCTCTGAAAATTCTCAAAAAATCATAACAAAACTCGAAATATGACCAAAAGCTGGAAATTCCGGATTCCAATTTTTTCAAAAATTTGAAATTTTTCAAATTCCCGCCAAATCTTCTCCTTGCTCATTTTAACTTTAATTTTCAAATTCTTCTCGTCAAGAGCTTCCATTTGAGTATAATCATGACCTACTTTGGAACACCTCAAAATTTGCGCCTTTGAAATTGTGGTGGGACCCAAAAAACGAATAGGGTTCAAATCTAGTCATGATTATACTCATTTTGAAGGTTTTGGAACGCTGACCTCAAAAATGTAACTTTTTTGGATCTCGACTAATATTTGGAAAGGGTTACGGTAGTTTTCGTGGTGGAACCTGAGAACCTAAAATTCCAAAAAACACACTTTAAAGTCCGGGTGGGACCCAAAGTTTAGGCCGAATTTCAAAAATTTCCGAACGTAGACATGATTATACTCATTTTGACGGTCTCAAAAAGCTGAATTCGAAAGGTGAGATCTAAATTCCTGAATTTGGGTTTCTAGGCCATCAGTGCAAAACTTCGGCCACGAAAACCAATATTTCCAAACATAACCATGGTTATACTCATTTTGAAGGTCTTATCGTGCTAAATTCAAAAATTTTAAACTTTAAAATTTTGACTAAAAGTTGACAGGGTTACCGTAGTTTTAGATTTCAGAAAATTTCAAAATTTTTATTTTGCAACAAATATTTCCGGGTTTGATTTTTCCAGAAGGATTAATCCCCCAAAACTGTTTATTTTTCAAAACGGAAATTGAATTTTTCCCTCTTGATATCACGCTCAATTTAACAGAAAGAAAGTGCGTCTGGTGAAAATGGAAAATATCCAAAAAAAGACGTCATTGACCATTTTTTAGGGAATTCGGACTATAATTTTTAGAAAATAACAGGGTACGGAAATCAGAGTCAAAAATAGTGAAAAGTAACGCTTTAAGGAATGAAAAATCTAGACTTGTGGCCTAGAATTTATGGCCTAGGAAATCAAAAACATGAATTCTGATTTCAAAATTCGAATTCAGTGCGTCAAGGCCTTCAAAATGAGTATAATCATGACTAGGTTCCAATCATTCTAAAATTTGGGATTTTTTGCTACAGTAACCTAAAAATTTTCGTGGCGAGACGCAACATTTTTCAATATCAAGCTAGACTAGTCATGATTATACTCATTTCGACGGGCTTAACGAGCTGAATCTGAATATCCAAGTGAAATCTAGAGAAATTAGGTTTCTAGGCCATGAGGTGTATATTTAGGCCGCCTAAAACTCAAAATTCGAAATATTTCTAAACATAGTCGTGATTATATTCAAATTAACGGGTTTGATGAGCTGAATCTAAATATTTAAAGCTAAACTAGTGAATTTGAGTTTCTAGGCCATGCGATGTGAAGTTAGGCCACTGAAATCTAAAATTTTGGTAACCTGGTCTCAAATTGACATGCTTAACGTGCTGATTCCTAATTTTCAACTATCAAACCAAAATTTCGAAATTCTAGGCCACCATTTCTGGGCCACCACCAACCAACCCCTCCCCCTTTAGCCCTTGCAATGCGCTTCATTTCACCTTGTTCTATCTCTCTCCCTCAAAATTTCATTCAATTTGTTCTTTTTTGGCTCCTCTCCTCTCTCTTTTTTTCATTTGTTTTGTCATCTGTCATCTCTCTCCTTTGCCCGCCAACTACTTTACAGTTTATTTATTTTCAGAGAGGGAGTTAACCAAATGTTTTCTATTTCTTTTCTTTTGCCTTATTTCTTCTGAAGCAAAAGACAAAAGACAAAAGAAGAAGACGTCAAGTCTTCTGGAAAGAAAAAGAGAATATATATTCTGTTTAGTCAAAGGGAAAAGAGAAGAAAAAGGGGGAGGAGAGAGACCACTTCAAACAATATATATCGCCCCACCATTCTCAAAGAGAGAGTCTGGAGACTGAAATGAACTTTTTGGAAAAAAAGTATGGGTTATTTATTTATGTTCTTTTCTCTTCCGGATGATCTTTACCCCAGGTTTTTGTAGGCGATGACGTAGAGCTTTAAAAGATTTTTTTGAGTTTCAACAAATCTTTCTTCCTGGAACGCGCTCGACTGCACTTTTTTTTGAAATTAGTTCAAAGAATAATTTGGAAAAAGTCAAAACAATGTTTTGTACTAATTCCGGAACTAGGATTGGAATATGATGGTTTTTTTTGGATTTTGAATTTTTGATTGTTGACAAACGAATAGTTTTTTGTCATGAAATTTCATTTTCCAACTTTTTTCGTTTAAAACATTCGTGGATCGTACTAGCTAGATCCCTTGTAAATTTTTTTTCGGCCGAACTTCCAGTTTGAGGTTTCGCCTATGAAGGCCGATGTGTGGGCCAGCTAATCAGCCGTACTGGTAGCCGGTCTGAACTTTAGCCCTTTAGATACAGCATTTAAGTACGAAGCTCATCGAATTCTTGTTGTTTCCAGTCGGGCTCAGTTTTGTCCTTCTAAAAATAGTCATTTCGAGTTTCACCCGTATTTTGCTTCACATTCTGCTTTCCAAATTTCGAATCATACAAAAATTGATTCTGGATAACAACGATACCGAGAAATTACTGCTGTGAACTTACAGGTCCGCTTTTCATGAGCATATTGTCACTCCAAAAATCGTCGCATCACATTATTTTGCTCATAAAGATGCTGTTTTGTTGGGAAATCGTAAAAATCCACGACATCAACTTACACTTTTACGAACCATATCGTTTGAGGGTACTTGGAATACATTCAAAACCTATACATCCTGCTACTTCCATTTTTGTAATGCCGACCGCAAAGGCCTCCTCATCTCATATGTAGCTAATCAGAAGCTTGCTGAGATCATTTTTATTGTCCAGCCCGGTCAAACGCCAAGTTTTGGTCCTATTCTCAGGCAGTTAACGGTCTTTATCATTGAAAAAACCAGCATACAGGAGTCTATAGGAATACCAAACAAATCTTTTGTAAAAAAAACTTAAAACTAATGAGATTGGTGAGGCTGGTGTCTCACACAGCGTTATTTGAAACAGCCACATGAGCCCAATAAGGTCACACTTGTGCTATGATTTCTAACCTTCCCTTCCACTCTTGCACAACTCTTGCTCTTTGAACACATCAAGCATTGATGCCATTCTTTCAGTAGTCCTCCCTCCCACTGTACCAATTATCCCTTCAACCTTGCAGCTTGTCACCCTACCTTAGCATCAAAACCCCTGTCTACCCACTCAGAACTCTAAAATCTTAGACTATTTTTCAAAATGTAAATCGTTTTTAGCAGGTTTGCCTACCTGTCAACCAAATTATTTTTCTTCAAAACTGACGAAAAAATTTTTTCTCGAAATTTCTTTTTTTTCCAACGAAAATCCTTGAAAATACGTGCATTGTTCTATTGCTTACTGGCTAGATTTTTATCACTTTTTTTCGTTTTTTTTTCTATTTTTTCTCACGTACTATCTATTTATTTTCTTGTTTTTTCAAGGGGTTTCCGATTTTTGTGAACTTTATTTTTTGAAATTCCCAATTTTTCCCGGAAAAAAATCTGGTGAAAACTGACGATTTTTTCGGTGCTATCCCTAGTTAGAACTGTCCCGAATTGAAACTCTGGATGAATCAAAACTGGTCAAATAACAACTGACCCTTCTAAGAACCGATCGTTTAAGAACTGCCCCGGATAAGAACTTTTCAAATGCATATTTGGGCACTTTTCACTGCATGCAGGTCATTGTAACAAAGTAGAGCCATTTCTCATCCGGGCAGTTCTAAAAAGGGATAGTTCTGATTCAAGCAGTTCTGATTCGACCAGTTCTAATTCGTCCGGTTCTGATTAGGGGTAGCATCATATTTTCATGGTGGAATAGCTCCAAAACGTGTGTTTCGAGGTCCTTTTTAGGTCAAATTTGAGGGTTGTAAGCCCGTTGTTAATCTACCCAGGGGTCCTTACTGGGTTCGAAAGCACAATTTTTTTTCGAAATTTTTTTTGTTGGAAAATGATTATAAATTCCTTTTTCCAGTATTTAATCTACTTTTTAATCATTTCCCAAAAGTGAAATTCCGCCAAAAAAGAAAAAAAAAACCTTCTCCCCTTAGAAAAAAAAAATGGGACACGCACATGGATAATATGACCCGGAAGTACTTTACATACATGTTCCACCTTTTTGACCTTTCTGGAATATGTAATTAGGGGCTCTTTTCCCTTTTTTGCTCTTTTTATGGACCCTTTTGGTCCCAAAAAGTTCCGGGAGTGTTTACCTGGACAAAATGGTGGAACCAGGGGCAAAAGGGGCGTGGCTTATTTTTTGAGTAGTTGGTCTTGCTCAGGTTTTCTATAACTAGATTTTGGCGCAATATTAGGTTAAAAAAATATTAAAAGCTTTGATTTTTTAGACTTAATAAAGGAAAAAAAATGAGGATTTTGAGATAGTTTTTCAGCAATTTTATCAAAAAAAACATTTTAAACCTGAAAAATATGCATTTTTTATAAAAATCGGTAAAAAATTGATTTTTTTTTGGTTTTTTACCTTTCAAAACAGGGTTTCTCCCAAAAAAAAAGAAAAAAAAACCAAAATTTAGGAAAATTTAGCTACGTAGGTCAATTAGATTATCCAACTTTAACGTCCTCATATTCTTTTTTTGGAAAATAAATTCAATTTTTTTGCCAATTTTAAGTTATTTACGTTAACTTTTTTTGAAACAAAAAGTGTGTTTTGTTGTGTGTAGATCAAAAGTACTCATAAGCCACCCCCCCCCCCCCCCCCCTCGGAGTATTTTCATGTTTACAAGGGCTTTATTTGAACTCGTAGAGGTCAGAATGTATATAGTTTGAAGTTCATGTAGTTTGTGCCTTGTGTAATTCTTGATTGACTTCAACCAAACTTACAAGTACCGTAATCCAGCGGATTTCCAGGCGAGACCCACGAAACGAAAATTTTTAGAATCAGCAAGCATAGACCTTTAATTTGAGTATAATCATGAATATAGTTGAAAAATATGGTTTTTAGTGGCCTAAAAATGCTTCGCATGGCCTAGAAACCCAAATTCCTGAGTTTTCACTTTCATATTCAGATTCAGCCCACCAAGAGCTTCAAAATGAGTATAATCATGACTAGTCTAGCTCAATTTTCAAAAATGTTAGGTCTCACCACGCAAATTTTGGGGTTACTGTAGCTGAAAAATCGAAATTTCAAAACAGGCGTAACCTAGTCATGATTATACTCATTTGAAAGGTCTCGATGAGTTGATTTCAAATTTTTTATCAACAAGATTCAATTTTGGATTTCTAGGCCACCATTTCTAGGCCATGCACCTAGTACAAACTTTTGAACATCTTCTTCCTCCCACGTCTTCTGTTCGTCTGAACTTCTAAAAACTCATCACTCATCGTGCTCCCCGTAATCCATCCCTGTTATTTTCCCTTTTTCTTCAAGGACCCATCCCTCTCTCCTCCCTCTCCAATTTCTCTCCAATTTTCCAGACGAACAAGTCAAACCAGAAATCAACGATGACTTAGTTTTTTTTGGAGAAAACGAAGAAGAAAAAAAGAAGACGTCGTCATATTTTTTCTTTTTCGTGTTTTGGACAATGATCTAGAATATTTTAGCAGGTTTTAGGCAACCAGATGTCTGAAATTTTGGAGCTGGATTTGACTACATTTTTTTGGCCAGCGTAGATTTTAGGTTCAGAAATAGTGAAAAATGTGAAATTTGATTAAAATTTTGGAATAAAATCCAAATTTTCCACTGAAAATTGGCCTAGCCAATACTTATGATGGGCCGGGCCTGGCTGGTCACTGAGGGAGGGGGGGGGGAGGGGTCAAAAGTTTTTTGCACTGAAAAAAAAAAATTCCGTTTTCTGAAGCGGTTTTTTTTCGGTGCAAAAATTAAGCATATTTCCAGCAAGAAAAAGTCAGAAATTTCATCAAAATCACCGAAAATTTGGAAAAATGATCCCAATTTTTCAAAATTTTTCCGGGCCTAATCCGAGTCGACGGGCCGGGCCGCAGAATTTTCCATCGGCGGAGCCGGCCTGGAAAATCACAAGTGTGGCCTAGACTACACCTTTCCATAAGTGATTTCCGATCTAAATGACTCTATTCGTAGTAAAAAATGTACTCGGAATTTCTTAACCACATTCCTAGGTAATTGTATTCAAAAGGCTAATGAAATCGAGAAACAAGACAAAAACAAAACCAAAAAGATCAAAGAAAATGAGCACTGAATTCCAGAAAAAAACACAAGAGTTAACACGAATGCCTCTTTTCTTCTCTATTCCTGGATCATTTTGTGACGTTAAAAACAACTGCGAAGTAGTAAGAAATTGTGGTGATTAATTCATCAACTCGATGCAGAGAACACTTTTTAGCTTTCCCTTTTGAAGAATTGCGCATCATTTTGACAATCGTCGCTATTCATCCAAGTGCAAGCCAGTGAATCGTTTTCAGATTTCTATCGGAACATACTTTCTTATTTTTGAAATTATGGTTTTTTATGCAAGTGCTGGCCTAATTGTCTCTATTCATACCAGTTATGAGTTATAACAAATCTTTAGAAATCTGACTTTCCGGAAGTTTTTTATTCCAGAACGGTACAAAACTATGCGTTCATTCTTTTAGACTTTGGAATCGAGCAAGATTATTGCTTGTGCCATGTTATTTGTATATAGTTTGCTTAAGTTTGTATTGCCCTCCCACACCGATTTCAAAACTGAGACCTACAAACAACCAGGTATGATTAAAACGAGCACAAGTTTGTTTAATAAATTATGCATCCGTTATACTCTGAATACCCAAAAAACCCTTAGCTTCCTTGTCTGCTCAAAAATTGTAGCATCAAATATTCAGTTGTGTGTGTCTGTGATTCATTGCTTTTGGGGGGAGAGACTTTGAGAGTGTAACTGAAGGTGTCTGCAGAGAGAATAGATTTTCGAGAACATTTTCTCTTGTTCCATAAAAGAAACGAGTCAGAAATTTGCTACAAAGTGTTGCGTACCAAATAGCAGATAGTTCAATATTTTCATCCAGATGACGTAAGATTTTAAGGCTTAAGCCTCAACCTGTCTCTATTTAAAAAAAAACTATCAGTTTCAATCTCATATTTTGACAGAGTGATAACTGCGAGTTTTCCTTTCGTTGAGAGAGATCACCGCACTTTTTTCACTTTAGGAGCCGTTCATGAGGTTCTGATACACCGTCGCTCCACCAGAATGTTCGAGTTTCTTGTGTACTATTCTGGTCTGGCGTTTTCTGATAGAGCTAAAAACAGCCGAACAAGGAAACGTTTGGCTAAGTTTAGTATACCGGCGTAAGTTCCATCAAAAAATTGGTCTGTTTCTGACAGAACTCAAAGGTGTTACGACATTTGGAGTTTGTATTCAGAACTGACAGTTTTGACCCGTTAGAGGACTAGAATATAGCAGTTAGTTTAGCTTTCTAGCGTTCTCCATTCTCTGACTGCGAAAATCATGTTTAGGATAATCTTGAAAAAGCCTAGTTTCTTGCGGATTAGCCGGCAACGAACACATTTACCAATCAACGCGGTATTCCAGTTTTCCTTGAAAATATTCAAAAATATTGAGTTAGTGCGTGTACCTAATATTACGAGAAAATGCAAACTCTGTACCCAAAACGTACCTGCCCATTCTTCGTTTAACCTGAGACCCCAATTCCAAAAAAAAAAAAAACATTGTTACTTTCATCCTCCCTCCCTCCCTCTAACCCAATGGTCAGAGTGACCTCCCTGCTTATCCAATTTGCTCCCGTCGTTGTTGTCTGTTCTTCTTCTTCTCAGACCAACAACGTCTTCTTCTGAAGACGTCCGTCTGCTTAGAGAAGTGGTAAACCTTTTTGTGCTCATTGAGCATGTTTTCCTTTTCCCTTCTTTGCCCATCATCATCATCATGGTCCCTTAACCCTCGTAATCCGTTCCCCCTTCAACCCATGCGTTTCGAGTAAAAAGAGGGGAGGGAGAAAAAAAACATTTGTCTGAAAAAAAGAGCCCCGCGACGAGTTGTAATTTGTTTTGCTCCTCCCCCCAAGAGAGAGAAGGAGGGAGAGTTGAGCTCCAAATGAAATTTGAGCCGATGAGAAGAAGGGGAGAAAAGGAGCTAAGGGCTTCGAAGAGCACCACCGAAGGATCCTATTCTCAGACAGACTATCTCGTCTAGAACACTTGTTCATGAGACATTTTTTGAAGAGGGGAAAATATACTTTTTTTCTAGTTTTCAACAAAAAAGAGTTTAGGTATTTTACATTTTTTGCACCTTTTTTCTGTATTTCTTGTAAAGTCAATGTAGACCTTAAAGGACCATGATTTCGTTCACCCGGAAATATTTTCTAATTATTTTTTTGTCTTTTTTTTTCATTATACCTCGTAGTAAGTGTCAAACAATGTCTAGGACAGTTGCCCTCAAAATTGTTTTTTCCGATTTTCACTGTAGTTTTTGTAGTCTTTGTAGTCTATATAGCCTTTGTGATCTTTGTAGTCCTCATAGTTCTCATTACTACAGTTTTCCTACTATGCCGGTCCCCAGTTAAAAGCACCCTAGTTTTCACTTTTTCGTTCGAACATTCGGGGGAAATTAGGCAAAAAAAGTTTATGGGATTTTTTAAAATTTTGATCAGCTGTTGCCTAAAATTTCTTTAGATTTTGCTAGGTTTTTTTCACTCAAAAACTTTTTGAAACTGCCATTTTTCGGCAAATAACTTCTGATATTTTTTTTGATATTCTTCGAGATTGACTGAAATTTTCAGCTTAAAAATCCGAAAACAGCGCTATTTTCCCGCCGAAATTCTTCTAAATTGTATCCTTCTAGAAATAATTTGAAGTTCGATTCAAAAAATGTTCCAAAAAACTGTTTTTTTTTGCGAAAACCGGGTCAAAAGCTATGAAAAACTAGGTTTTGGTAGTCTTTGTAACCTTTGTAGTTTATGTAGTCTTAGTAGTTTCTGTAGTTTCTGTATTTTTTGTAGTTTTTGTAGTCTATGTACTATTTGTAGTCTTTGTAGTTTTACTCTCCGTAGCCTCTATGTCCATTTTTCGAAATTTTCCATATTTTTCTCACTATTTGACCCCCAATTAACCGTCCCAGACAAATAGTTTTTCTGAACTTTTTTCCAATTTTTTCTCCCCAATTTCCTTCCAATAATTCTATAACCACCCCCACTTCCTTATAAAAGAAAAAAAACGTTCTAAACCGATTATCCCGAGGTCTGAAAAGACCAATTTACTGGCTCCGTTTTTTCATAAATGTTTCTTTTTTTCCTTCATTTTTTTCCCTTTTTTTTTTCCGTCATCCAAACCCTTTTTTCACTCTCTTTTTGGACAAACAAGTATAGAGAAAGGGGGGGGGGGCTCAAAATAATGAGCATTCACCCCCCCCCCCTTTTTTTCCTTTGCTCACTTTTTCATAAATTTTCAAGAGAAACCCCATATTTTTCCGTGAAATTTTAAATTTCCGCGGCCCGACCAGCAAAAAGAAAAGATTTGCAATTCAATTTTTTTTTCGTAAAGTGTGACATGTGTTCCCTTTTTGTTTTCTTGTGTCAAATAGACTTTGCACAAAAAATCCAATTTTAGGGGTGTGGTCAATTTAGGACACGCACACACACCCTGCACACAGATAGTTCCGGATTCAAAGCATAGAAATTTCCGAAATTTTTAAATATTTTTTTGAATTCCCGCCAAACCTTTGGAAACTTAAAAATTTGAATTTAGCTTGTTCAGCCCGTTAATTTGAGTATAATCATGACTAGGTTTGAAAAATTTCAAATTTTAGCTTTTTGTGACCTAAAAACAACGCTGGTGGCCTAGAAATCCAAAACCTGCCAATGAAACTCAAAAATTTGGATTAAGCTAGTTAAGCCCGTCAATTTGAATATAATCATGACCAATTTTGCGGAATTTCGAATTTCAGATTTTTGTGGCCTAAAAATAGCCCTGGTGGCCTAGAAACCCGAAACCTGGCCTAGAAACCCAGAAATTTGAATCCCACTCGTGGAGTCCGTCAATTTGAGTATAATCAAGCCCAGGTTTGAACGAAGTTGGATCCCACCACGAAAACCTTGCGAGTACTGTAGTTTAAAGGCGCATAATATTGGTCAAAATTCAAAATTAAGCTAGATGAGTCATGATTGGGCTCAAATTAAAGTTCTCGGCATGGTGAAATTGAAAAAAACAGGCTATAATGGGCTGGGAATGATTTGGCGGGAATTGTTTAAAAAAATTCAAAATTCGAAATAAAACGAATTTTTAAATAGCGAAAATAATGCCCAAAAGAAGATGTAACTTCCAAAAAAACTATGAAAAAATACTCATGGCCGAACTTATCCTTCCTAGGCCACTCATCCTCAAGCTCAAAGATCTAAAATTATGTAACCTTATCCTTCTTATTCTTATAAATAATTAATCCTTCATAAACTTCCTTTTCTCTCTTATTTTCTTGAACTCCAAGCTCCGCCCCTTTTTCTCAACTAAACAATTTTCTTTTTTTTCAGCTTCGAGAAGCTCCGCCCACATTTTCTTCCGCCGGCTTCTTTCTCATTTTTCTATACTATATTATCGAATTACTATGGCCACAGAGAGTTTCATCATTTTATTTTTATTGTGAGTTTCATTGATTTTGAAAGCGCGCTCTAACGGGGGAAATGCTCATTTAAAATTTATTAAAAACCTCTTTTTGGAACACTTAGGTCTCCGCAGAAAAAAATACAATTTGTCATAGCCACTTTCGAATTAGTCACCCCACGTTTTTAGGGTTTGCAAAACAAGAAAAAAAGGAATTGACTAGCGGGGGGTCGAACTTGGGACCTGCTGATCCATAGACAACACTGTTAGCCACTTGGCCAGGAGAGCAAGGTGAAAAATTTTGGTATGGTTTCATAGAGTAAAATATGGGGAATATTTTTGTAGTTGGAAGTTTTTCTCTATCTCTATTCCCTGTTGAGATACTATAGTTGCAAGATTAGGGGAGAGAGAAGAGACACAGACAGTCTGGCTGTCTGCGCTCTCCCCGCCGCGCGCACTCTCTATCTGGGGAATACTTTGAAGCGCTGTATCTCACTGAAGAATAGAGTTAGAGAAATGGTCCAAGAGAGAAAAATGTTTAGAATTTTAAGGAGAATATTTTCAAATAAAAATTTCAAAAAATTTCAGAAAAAAATTTTTTGTTTTCTCCAAAATTTTTGAAGTTTTTGGCTTAACTGACTGTAAAAAGCGTTTTTGCATGGTAAAATAGCTTTTCATTTTTCAAAAAACTTCAAAACTTTAAAAGTTTCTCAGAGCAATCGAAAAAAAAGTTTCTCTATTTACCTAGTGGTTAACCATTAACCGACCAGTAGGTCTCTTGACCAACCCCCCCCCCCCCCCCCCCCCCGAGGCTATTTTTTGTTTATTTTTCAAACAATTTCAGACTTCGAATAACACTCTCAAATCCTGATGTATTCCGCCTACTTCAAGAGAAACCGATGCCCAGAAATGGAAATCCGAAGGTCCCTTTACAAGTTCATTTCGGGTTCTATGTGGAGAGTCTCGGAAATTTTAGGGCAACGGAAATGGTAAGGAATATAGCAATGAAAATTTTGAAATGAGCAAGTTGAGACGGATCAGAAAAGTATAAACACGACCTGGTACCGCAAATTTAAGTTTTCGACCTTTTTGGGTACAGTAATCCCAAATTTTTTTCGTCAGGAATCAAAAAAAAAAAAAATTTTTTTTCGCAAAATTTCGGATACAGCAAGCAAGTCAAGACGGTAGGAATGAGTATAATCATGACAGGTCTAGCTTGAATTTGGGAAATTCAATTTTTGGTTACAGTAATCCAAGAATTTTCGTGGCGAGACCCGACTTTTTTCACTTTGAGCTAGCCTAGTCTTGATTATACTCAAATTGAAGCTCTCGACAAGGGGAATTCGAAAATCTAAGTCAAAATAGATATAAAAACGGAATTGGCGGGAAATTCGAGAAATTAAAAAAAAAATTTTTTAGAAAACATTATTTGGAACTATTTTCTGTGATCAAGTTTATACTTTTTTGAATCGTCTTAACCTACTGAACCAATTTTTTCACTTATTTTTCATTTTTTCTAAAAACTAAAAAAATTTCAGACCTACGACATGGATATGTACTTGTATATGAGTTGGCAAGATGACACAATGAGGCATAATGGAACCGAACACGTTCTGGTGAATGATAAGAACATTTTGGACAAAATTTGGTTGCCGGATTTGTATTTTGCCAATGCCAGGACGGCTTATTTTCATAAGGTGAGAAAACCAAAAATTTTTCATGAAAATTCCAAAAAATCTACGGTATATCAGTGAATTTTGGGCCAAGCTTATTTTCAATTTGATTTTTGGAATCAGCGTGGCGAGACCTTCAAAAGAGTATAATCATGTCTGGGTTAAAAAAAATTCCCCCTCTGGGTCCCAGCACGACTTTAAAGGCACATGGGTAGATCAAATTTTAAAGTTGGTCAAAACTAGTCGTGTTTATACTTTCCTAAAATTTCTCACCCTACCGGATTCAAAACATCTGCTCTTGGGTTTCCTATGCGCCTTCAAACTACAGTAACCCGTAGCTTCCGTGGCGAGACCATCTCAAGAGTAAGCCTAGTCGTGATTATATTTATTTTGAGGTCTCGGCGCGCTGATTTCAAATTTTTTGTCTATTTTCTTTGAATTTCAGGTCACCGTCCACAACTTCAACATGTTCATCTCCCCGGCGGGTACTGTATCCTATGGTACACGAGTGACATTGAATTTAGCCTGTAATTTGGATCTCAAAGACTACCCATTGGATTATCAAACGTGCTATATCAAAGTTATCAGTTGTAAGTTTTTTTTTCGAAAATTTTGAATATGGAACAATGTTTGACTTTTGAAACGTGCCAAAATTCCAGATTCTATCAAAAAAATATATAAAATAGTGAAAATTAAATTTGGCTCGATGCCACCCCAAATTTAATATTCTATCCCGGAAAAAAGGGATAGAGAAATATGTACTTTTCTTGGAAGGGGGTCTTGTGATGATGTTTTTAAGGACTTTGGGATTTTAGGAACGTCAAAAATCAGAATTGGAAAAAAAGTTTGGAAAGAGGGAAAAATCTCAAAAAAATTTTTTTTCAAAAATTTCGAATTTTGCGCCAAACCCATTTTTGGAATTTTTGATTGTGACCATCCAATTCAACTAGTCAAGAGCTTTGATATGAGTATAATCATGCCTAGTCTAGCACAGTTTTAAATTTCGGCGCGAAAAGCTACAGTAACCCGGAGTTTTCGTCGTAGGACCAGACTTTTTTCAAACTGCTAGGAACCTAGTCGTGATTGCGCTAAACGGACCGGGCCACGGTAGCTCTTTTATTAGGAACTTTGAAGATCCAGTGCATTTTTGAACTCTTTACAGGGGTTTTGAGCCAAAATTTTAAAAAAGTTATTCACTTTCAGATGCCCACGTGAAAAATGAGATGAACGTCACCTGGTTCCCAAATGACCCAATCCGCTTCAACCCCGAAATTGATCTACCCGAATTTCATATTCGCGCCTTGGACAAGGATTACTGTAATGGAGTGTTTCTCTACACTTTGACTCATAATTCCTCAAGAGTAGGAGAATTCTCATGTCTTCTGGGGATGCTGAAATTAAAACGTGCCATCGGGTTTCATTTAGTCCAGAGTTATATTCCAACTGCGTTGATTGTTGCTATCAGTTGGGTTTCATTTTGGATTGATCGACGGGCGGTTCCAGCAAGAGTTAGCTTATCATTTACGACATTGTTAACGTTGAGTACTCAGGTATGTTTAGAGGGGGAAAATTGGGCTAAAATTGGGCTAAAATTGAATAAAAAATTGAGAAAAAACTGACAAAAGCTATTGTGAAATTCTTCTAAAAATCCACCTAAAATTGCCATATCTCGCTCATTTTTCGTCCAAATCTTTAAAACTTTTCTGAAATTTTTCAAATTTTTGAAAAATTGTATTTTGGTGATATTTTAGTCTAATTTCAGCTTTAAAATTTTTCAGATTTTGCAAAATCTGAGTTTTTTCAAAGTTTTTCTCCAAATTTTAAAAGAAAAATATTTTTGAAAAACTAAACTTTCTCATTTTTTCTTTTTTTTTTTCATCCTTCAAACTTTTGTTTCCAGGGCAATGGTATCCGATATGCCCTACCTGCTGTATCCTACGCTAAGGCTATCGACTACTTCTATGGAGGTTTGTTTTATATCTGGTGGCCTAGAAATTCAAAACTAGGCCACGGAAACAAAATTTTCAGATTCAGCAGGTCACAAGCTTTGATTTGAGTATAATCA
This sequence comes from Caenorhabditis doughertyi, assembly GCA_963572265.1. Lineage (NCBI taxonomy): Eukaryota > Metazoa > Nematoda > Chromadorea > Rhabditida > Rhabditidae > Caenorhabditis > Caenorhabditis doughertyi. The sequence continues at coordinate 13,735,133 of OY751555.1, forward strand.
TGACTAGTCTAGCTCAATTTTGAAGTTCAGCTACAGTAATCCAAAATTTTCGTGGTGGGACCCAACTTTTTTATAACTGCGCGTAGATCAGTCATGATTATACTCATTTTGAAGCTCTCGACGAGCTGAATTCAAATTTTCAGCAGAGAAAAAATATCTGAAATTTTCAGTCTGTATGCTGTTTATATTCGGAGTTTTGCTGGAATTCGCCATGGTCAATAGTTATATGAGGAGGGCCAATAAATATAATCATATGGCTGAGAAGATACAAAGTGCCTATGGTGGGAAGCCTATTATTGGTGAGTACGGTTAGTTTTTTGCTTGTTTTAGCTAGGATTTTTAAGTTAAAGTTTATTTTTTGAATTTTTGAATTTCCCGCCAATTTTCAAAAAATTTCAAATCTGTTGGAATTTTCGAGTTCAACTTGCTGAGACCTTTCATTTGAGTATAATCATGACTAGGTTTGGATTTCTTTGAAAATTCATTACAGTAACCCAAAGGTTTTTGTGGCGGGACCCAACTATTTTCAAATTTCATTAGCCTAGTCATGATTATACTTTTCTGAAAGCTCTCGGCGAGCTGAGTTCAGAAATTGCATTGAAAATTTTTTTTTGCCTCTTGCCCACCAAATTTCCTATCACTTGCACCAACTACAGTAACCCAAATATCCCAAAAATTCAGCAGCTGACTACGATTCCGACTATGAGGAAGGCCCTACCAAATACTACGGTAACCTGAACAAAAACTCCGCCCACTTGATGTACAAGGCGCTGAAATTTTCAAGAAAAGCACTGTCAATTGATAAGGCGGCACGATTTGCATTTCCATGTGAGTAATTTTTTGAATTCCCGCCAAACCAAGTTTTTAAATTTCAGGCGTGTTTGCAATATTCAACGTCTTCTACTGGATGTATTATTTACGGGAGCCGCCACTGATGGACTAATATTTTTTCGAAAAAAAAAATTGGAAAATTTAATTTTCCCTCTCCACATTTTTAATTGATCTATTTTCCGTCATTTACTGGTGTTTTAATGGGTTTATTTACCAAAATTTTTTTTGAGTTTTTTTAATAGAAAAATATTGCGGGTGGATTAATAACGGGTAGCAATATTGTGGTGGCCTAGAAAAAGAAGAGGTGGCCTACGATTTGGGAAGTTAGGTCATGAGATTTAAATGTTTGAGATAAGAAGGAAAAACGCTCCAAAACGAGTATAATTATACCTAGATTTGTAAAACTCGAAAAAATGGGTCTCGCCACGAAAACTACAGTAACCCAAAAAAAACTTCTGAAACTATAATTTTTGGATTCAGCTCATCGAGACCTTCAAAATGAGTATAATCATGACTAGGCTAGCTCAATTTTGAAAAAATTTGGGTCTCGCCACGAAAACTTTGGGTTACTGTAGCGAAAATTCAAAATGCACCAAACCTAGTCATGATTATACTCAAATCAAAGGTCTTAACGAGCTGAGTTCGAAAATTTTGTTCGTTTTGAGTTTGGAGCTTACTGTAGCTGGAAATTTGGAAAAAAAAATTGCGAATTGTTTCATGGTTTAACTTCTATTTTTTAGGCCACTCAAAAAGATTTTTGATGCTCTATTATCCTTAATTTCTCAACTGATTTCTTAATTTGTGTGTTCCTTTTTCCCCCATTTTCTGTAGACCCAAGATCTCTCTCACCATTTCCTCTTGTTTTTCTGTCTATCTTTCCCCCACTTTTTCCCATCCCGGAGCATCGAAAAAATAAACAATTCTCTGTGTTTTGTACTATTTTTCAAACAGACAGAGCCTAGTGAGCCTGGTGGTAGTATTTCAAGTGGCTCAGTTTTGGATAAATAAAAACAAAAAGGCGGAAAAAAAAGAGAGGGAAGTGATGACATCAAAAACACTCCAAGAAGGAACGGGTTGAAGGGAAAAAAAGAATAGTATATACAAAAACAGGAAAAAAAAGGGAAAAATTTGGAATCCAGGGACAAAAAAAAGTGAATTTTGGGCGTTGAAAAGGATTTTTTCATCGAATGTGAACCACCTATGCGCCTTTAAAATAGGCTCATACTACCGTATGCCAGTGAAAATTTTGTTTTCGAATTCATTTGAGTGGAAGTCTAAACAATAAGCAAAACACGACTAGGTACAGAAAAATTTTGAGCCTAACCCGACTTTAAAGGCGCATGGGCAGATGGAAATTTTTCTCTACAGTAACCAGTCGCCTAACAAAATCGACTCGTTCCCTGAACTTCCGGCATAAATCTTTTGATCCTCCTTCCTCCTTTTCTCCCCTATCAATCAACAAATGTTTGCTCTTTTCTCATCAGATAGTCTCATGCGGCAAAAGAAGAAATGAATGGGTGTACCGGTTCAAGTGATGATTAACACTGACGTTCCTATCAACTCATGAAGAAAAGAAGAAAAGTGATGAGTAATATTGGAGGAAACGGAAATCAACCTGTCAGGTTATAGCAGATCAGGTAGAGTACAGTTTTGCTGTTGTATATTACGATCAAAACAGTAATGTCATCATGAAACTGCGAGGTGAAACAAAAGAAAGTATCGATGCATAACAAAATATGTATTTTTGTAATGATAATGAATGATCGTCCTGAATTTTATTTTTATTTTCATTTTTTTGAAGACTGCGCTCAAAACCTGGCCTTGGAAACCCTGAATTCAATAACATTAGTATAGTACTATGTTTGCAGTCTAATATCAGTTGTGGTACCGCCACGTACCACAACGAACTTCGCGCAGAACGTTCCAGACTAACATTTTTATCTCACTCATAACAAAAAGATCAAAGAAATGTACACAGTCGTTTGAATGCTTTGTTAGTTTCTCATAGGAATATGAGTTTGATGAAAAACAGTCAAACCCTTTCTCATATTGTCGTTTCATATATGCCATGAAAAAAAAAAGAAAACCGTGGTCCATTCGAAACTCCAACCTCTGCGTGAATGAATATAATTCTTTTGTGAAGCTTTGCTTGTGTTTTCCAGGTTGCCAAATGAGATTCCGATGATGATGGCGAGGTACAAATTTACAACTTTCTGAAGTCGCACAAGAGTCTTGCCAGCATTGTTCGACTAGGCTTTACAGAAAAAATATCTCTGGCAAAACCGTTCAATTTTTCCTTTGTTTTTTCCAATTTCAAAGTGTTTCAAAAACAAGATCACTTACACAAGAAACCCCAAAACAACCATTTCAAAAAACGGAGCTCGTCGAGTTCAAGTGCCATTAACACCGTTCCGGCTGAGTATGTCCGCCATTGCCCCCCTCCCCCTATTCCAAAAAGCAAATATATCCTTTCCTTCTTTCTGTTATCCCTCAAGGTGATAACAACTGACCCCCTACCCCTCTACCCCAGGGGATAACGGACGAAAAAACAAACATCCGCGCCCGAAAATACTATAGCCAGGGTGAGACCGGTTTCGAAAAGGGGGCAAACATATCTAGACATATTTCCTGATCTTTTTTTTTAGGCTCCGCCTACTTTTTTGTGAAGCTCCGCCCCCTATTCACCTTTGCAAATTTCCTGGATTTTCGAAGCCATTCGTGAGAAAAATGACTAAAGGATTTCTATTATTTTCTTGTTTTTTGGGGTTATGTACAGTAATCCATGGCTTGACTACCATAGCAGATGTGGATAGAATGAAGCATGATTTATCAAAATTTTTGTCAATTTCGAGGTAAGTTATGCTATTTTTGGAGGGATTTTGGGTTGCAAAAGTAATCTTTAAAAAAATATTTTAAACTTTTTTTCTTTTTTTTGTGATCGGAAAGTTTCCTAATAGATTTGAATTTCCAAAAATTTAATCAAAATTAAACTTACCAAAGCTACAGTAACCTACACGTTTTTTGGCGGGACCCGAGTTTGTCAAACGTTTTTTTTTTCTCATTTTTGAATCCCGCTTTTTTAGACCTTCAGAACCAGTATATGCATGAACAGGCTAGCTTAAATTTAAGTTTCAACGTTCCAAAGCTACCGTAACCCAAAACTTTCGTGGCAGAACCCGAACTTCTTTAAAATTTTTGAATTTTTTGAATTCTGCCTTTCGAGACCTTCAAAAAAGTATAAATATGACTAGTCTAGGAATATTTTGAGTTTTGATCTACCAAAACTACAGTAATCCTAGCTTTTCGTGGCGAGACCTAACTTTTCTTTAATTTTTTTCAGATACAATGAAACTGAAAAATCCGTGGCGCGAGCTGCTATAAAAAGAGCCCTGGAAGCGGTTGGCCTCCACTCAATGACCCACACTTTTATTCACGAGGAATCGGTAATTTGAATTCCCGCCAAGTCATTTTCAAAATTTTAATTTTTTCGTTTCAGAATGAAATTGGCGCCAACGTGATCGCCGTTCAAAAAGGACCATATTTTGGAACAGGGAATGATAAAATGATGATTTTATCAGCGAATTATGATACAATTGAAGGGAGTCCTGGTGAGGAATTTTTAAAATTTTTTCGAAAAAGAAATTTGGCGGGAATTCAAAAATTAGAAAAATTATTCAGGAGTTGACGATAATGGAAGTGGCGTTGCCGCTGTTTTGGAGGCCGCAAGAGTGTTATCCACATTGGATAATTTGTATTCGAGACAAAATACTATTGTCTATGTGTTTTTCGATATGAAACATAAGGTAAAGATTGGGCGGGAATTTAAAAAATTGAGAAAAAATGTTTTTTTTCGAAAGTTTTTTTCATTTTTGAACATTTTTGATATTGTGGTGTTAATAATCTTAAAAAAATTATGGCCTAGGATTAGAAAGACTAGGCCATGAGGTCAAAAATGAGAAATTAGGAACGGATAGTATTCAAGCTACAGTAACTCAACCGTTTTCGTTTCGAGACTTCGGGACATATGACCATTGACTCAGCCTCAAAAAGACCTTTGAAAAGAGTACAATCATGACAAGGGTAGGCGGATTTTGGATAATTTTGGGTCCCGCCACGAAAACATTCGGTTACTGTAGCTGAATTATCAAATGTTCTGAACCTAGTCATGATAATACTCAAATCAAAGCTCCTGAATTACTGAATTTGAAAATTCAAATTTCATGGCCTAGTTTTGGGTCCCTAGGCCATCGGATTCAAAGCAAACCTCCCAGGTATCAGTATACTCGTTTTGAAGCTCCCAACTCGCTGAATCCAATTTTCAGCACCATTTTTCAATTTTGCAGGCCCTCGCCGGTTCCCATGCCTTTGTAGAAGACGTCCTACTCCCTCTAATAGAACGTACCAATACCCAAGTGATAGGCACAGTAATCGCTGATGGTCTCCTTCATTTTGACCCGTTCCCAGCTTCTCAAGCAATGCCAGCCGAGTTCGAGTCGGTGGGTCTTGAGTGGAATTTAAAGGCGCATACAATAAAATATTTTCAGTTCTTCCCCGAGGCTGCTCAACTGCTCCATGAGCATTCTCATATGGGAGATTTCATTCAGATTTCTTCAAGAAGTGATGTCGATGAGGATTTGGTCAGAAAGTGGGTTATTTTGAGCAAAAATTTGAAAAACGGAAAAATAAGATCGGCATTCTGAGCGAAAAATTATAAACCTATGGAATTTAAAAAAATTCATGAATTTTCAAATTCATGTCTACCGTAATCCGGTTTTTCGAATTCAGCTCATCAAGAGCTTCAAAATGACTACAATCATGACTGTTTTTGGACCATTTTAGAAAAATTTGGGTCCCACCACGAAACCTAAAGGTTACTGTAGGTAAAATCTAGAATAAAAAAGTAACCGGGCAAGATTATACTCATTTCAAAGCTCTTGGAGTGCTGAAAAAAATGTAATAGGCCTCTAATAAAAATTTCTACCGTAATCCTAAATTTTCGTGACGAGACCCAAATCTTTTCAAAATTGAACCAACCTGTTTATGAGTACTGGACAACTTGCAAAAAAAAACTGAAAAGATGCTCCAAAAAATGCAACACTTTTCATAGAATTTAAATTCCCGCCCATTTTCCCCGCTATAAACTACAGTAATCTCTCTATTTCCAGATACGTCCGTGCCTACGATAACTCATGTGAAATGCTTTCCTCTGATTGGCCATTTCATCCGTGGTCCCTTAATCTTCAAATGAACATTGGCAATATTACGACTTTAGACCGGTTATACAAGTTATTCTTTTTCCGATTTCCCTAATTAATATTTTAATACCTTTTCCCTACTGTAGTACTACCGTAGTATTTTAGATTACTGTAGTTTTAAAGCTAGAAGTTTACTGGAATTTTTTTCATCGGTGCTTTTTTCAGATTGCACCCATTCCTCTATTCGGATCACTCTTCATTTTTCTTCCACTCCAAACAAAAATCTGTGCAAATCCCTACTATTTATTTGACTGATACTTGTAAGTTTTAATTTGAAAAATAGGTCTCACCACGAAAAAGGATTACTGTAGAAGGTCAGGAACGGTCTAGTTGGACTCAGTTTGCCGAGAGCTTCCAAACGAGTATAATCATGACTAGGTTTGGGATTAGTTGGGTCTCAACACAAAAGTTGGGGATTACTGTAGCTAAAAATCGTGGCGGGACCCAACTTGTTTCAAAATTGAGCTAGACTAGTCATGATTATACTCATTTTGAAGCTCTCGATGAGCTGAATCTAACTCACTAGGTCTCAAATATGAAATTTCTACCGTAATCCTAAACTTTCGTGGTGAGACCCAACTTTTTTCAAAATTACCCAAACCTGGTCCTGTTTATACTCATTTTGAAGCTCTCAACGATTTGAATTTGCTTTTCGAACTGAATTAGATTTTTGCCATTTTCAGTCCAAAATTTTCAGCCAAAAAATCAAAACTTCGTTTCAGTGAACCTCCGCGGAGTCCGCCAATACTGTGTCCAGTGCGATGGCTTATACATGATGACCGAACAAAATATGAAATTTTTGGCGCTGATGACAGATTCTCTTATCAGATTATTGATTGATATGAGTGGATCATCAGCTTCAGAAGTCGTCAATGATTTGTACACTTTTATGTTCAACATCGATGTGGAATAGGCCTAAAAATCCTCAAAATTCTATATAATTCCTATGATTACGTGTATTTTTTTTGGTTCATACAGATTTCTATTTATTGATATAAAAAATTTATTTTTATTCATTGTTTTTTACATTTTTGACCTATAAAAAATATACCGGTTTATACACGAAAAATTGAGGTCTGAAACCTCGAAAAAGCTGTAGGTACCCGCAAATTTGTAATAATGGCACAGAAATCAAAAAATCGTCAAAAAATTCAAAAAAAATGTCAAAAAATCCCGTCGGTTTCTTCTTTCCGCACTTTATTGTGATGAATTAGCGAGGCGTGAACCTGGAAAATAGTTGGATTACTGTAGTTTTACTAGGCAAAAAATATTTCAGAATCTTTTCTACAAAAAATGAAATTTGGAAAATTTTTTGATATCGAAAAACTACCGTATCTCGTTTACTATTCGAGCAGAACCGAATCCTAACAAATTTTTTGAATCAGATTGCCAAGCCCTTCAAAATGAGTATAATCATGACTTGGTTTGAAACATTTCGAAAAAAGCTGGGTCCCACCACGAAAGCTTTGGGGTTAGTGTAGCTTAATTTCAAAATGCAGCAAACCTAGTAATGATTATACTCAAATCAAAGCTCTTGTCAAGCTGAATTTGAAAATCATGTTGACTTCGAGTTTGGAACAAAATGGGCGGAGCCTAAATTTAAAAAAACCAACCGTTCTGGATATCAAATGATGCGATGATCCATCCTTTTTTCTGGACGTACTATCAATGGAGACATCGTTAAAAACGACTTGATGTTGTGGAATGAAGGTCGACGAGACCGACCTGAAAATACTTTTTTGGTTTTTTTTCTACCGGAAAAATCAATAAATCGATATGTGTGTGAAAATCGAAATCATGCGAAATCGATAGAGAGAAAACGATAGATATTACACATATAGCTTAGGGTGAGTAATAGTCATATAGAAGTGGTGTGAGTGAGACAGAAATAAAAGAAAAAATCGCTTTTTTTCTGGCATAGAAAATTTCAAATACTAATTAACGAACCTTGGACCAATCGCTCCCAGATTGTGAGCTTAAATTAATTTTAATTTTTTTTTTCAATTTTATTAATTTCATTATTAATATTATAGCGTGTAGAAGCAAAGAAAGTGCGTTACACACACATGAAAAAAACACTCTTTGTACACATAAATAATCCAAAAAAAAAACGCAGTTAGTACCTGTTAATAATCGGTCTCTGCTCGCCTTTGTTAGTGTAAGTAGTTCCACCATTGACCGGAATGTATACCTGAACAACGACTTGAACAAAGGGATATAGCAGCCTAAGACACAGCTTTAGCATGAAAAAACAAGTTATAGAACGTTAGCAAAAGACAGAAAATGTTATAGAAAAAAAAGTAAAAATGATTTGGCACAGGGTGGAATCGAACCTGGGAAGCAAAAATGAAAAACGAGAGCGCAACCGAGTAGGCCAGGCGCTTCATAAAAGAGAAGCTGCAGAGGGCGCCTATAAAAGCGATAGCTGGTCGCCCCTCGGTCGCCAATCATACCAAACGGGCGCCAGAGCACCATGGCCTACCCGGTAACGCCCTAGGCTACCGATCTCATTACCCAGGTTCAATTCCACCCAAGGTCAAATCTTTTTGATTTTTTATCCCCTATCAAAAATACCTTCTGGAAATGATGCCGCATATTTTTCTTCCTCCCAAATGTGGCGTACACCGCATTTCTGAACTTTTTGTTCAAAAAGCAGTATGTGATAGGATTGGTGCACGATGAGATATAGGTGAGAAGAGTGATAAAAGTGTTGATATCACTGTTCCAGACGGACATGTTGAGGCTCTAAAAAATGAGAAATTGAGTTTGGTTACAAGGCTCTCGCTTCAATAAGACCAGAGTTGAAGTGTGCAGCTAGACATTAAGAGACGCAGTCGAGCAGACACTCTGCCTACCTGCGTCTCTCACTCTCTATCCACCTAACTTGAAAGCGCTGTAACACTCTTACCAGTTGGGCTAGAGAAACAATTTCAAAAAAGATAAATTCTCAGAATTCCAAGCTAAACACTTTCCTATTCTCCTTTTCCTCATATTTCCCAAAACCACCTTAAAAACTCACCTGAAACGAGTCCCCAGCTATCAGTAGTAGCCACCAGATATAAGAAGGTGTCCAACAACAGAAGAAAATGATAACGACGACGATAAGCATTTTGATAACCCTCTGTTTCGCCATTGCACTTTTTTGGGTGTGTGTTGACCGTAGGCTAGGATTTTCGATGCAAACAGAGGTGTCGGATCGTCGATGCCCAAAGTTTGGATGGGAAACGCTGAAATTCAAAATTGTTTCTACAGTATCCAGGTCAGTTTTATTCCGATTTCAAAATGAATAGAATTTTTGTATTCAGCGTTCCGAGACCTTCGATTTGAGTATAATCATGGCCAGGTTTGATGAATTTTGAATTTTGGCCACAGTAATCCAACATTTTCGTGGTAAGACCCTAAATTTTTCAAACTTGAGCTAGATTAGTCATGATTATACTCATTTTGAAGGTCTCGACACGGTGAAATCAAAAATTTGGTAATAAAAACACTCACTTTTTATCTGGTTGACTAAAAGTCAACTTATTTGACAACTTGTTCCAAAATGACAATTTTTGCTCATCCGTCATACTGGCAACAATAGCTGAAAATATTTCGTTGAAGTTTGAGAAAAAATGGAAAAAAAGGTTTTGGGGGGGGGGGGGGGAAGAAAAACCACTACAGTAGGGTAAATGAGGAAAACCAACATGAGGGTAACCGAGAAAAAACTACACACAGGGTGAATATTGAAAAAAAAATCGATAAATCAGGAAAAAAAATCAAAAGTCACTCTTTGAAAACCGAAAAAAATGTTGGGGGACCCTGAAATACTCTTTGTAAGAGAAAAAAATTTTTGAAAAAAATCGAGAGATTATAAAAAATCAAAAAAATTTTCACACTTTAAACTAGGATTACGGTACCAACTTCAAAAAAAACCCACAAAAAAAAATCAAAAAAATTTTCAAAAAAAAAAAAAAAAGACACAACACCTGGCGGGGGTAAACACACTCCACCACTAGAACCACGACGGCAATCGGCAAGACATTGAAGACGAAAATCATCGAAATTCCCGAAATTTCCAGGTAGTTGAAGGAGTTGTGGAGCAGCACCTTTCTTAGGATTACTGTAGGAGGGGGCGGGGCTTGGGGTTGGGGTGGTGGAACAGGTAAACGTGTTGAGAGCAATGCATGACGTGGCACGAGCTAGAGTGGAGCTACCGACGAGCACATTGTTCAACAAAACCGAGGGTTTTTCAGTGGGCGGAGCACCTGTTGTTGTGGCGGTGGCAAGGGGTGGATCCACTGAGGCAATTTCCAATTTTATTCCCGATTTTAGAGATGTGATTACGTTGCCGTAGAGTCCTGCCATCACAACTAGAGGGATGACCAAGAGGACCACTGTCATGTAGACCTAAAAAATAATTTTGTGGACTCCGTGGCCTAATTGTGAGTTTCTAGGCCACCAAACTGTGATTTTTGGATTAGGCTCATTGAGAGCTTTGATTTGAGTATAATCACGACCTACTTTGCACTAGTTTGAGTTTTGATCTACCATGCACCTTTAAAGTCGCGGTGAGACCCGATTTGTCTTAAGTAGGTCATGATTATATTTTTCTGGAAGCTCTCAGCAAGCTGAGGTCGATTTTCTCCTTTTCAGCCAGGTTTTTCCCCATTTTTCAAAAAAAATTTCCCAAACCAAACCTGATATGCAAAATGATAAATTGGTGGATGAATGGGTGCACAAGTGTATCCATTCGAGCTATACGTTTGTTGTTCGTACATAAATAGCATCAGGATATTGGCGGCGATCGCTATGACCCATACCAGTGTGATCATTGCGTAGGCATGGGATCTGAAAAAAAAGTTTTTTTTCTTGGAATTTTTTTTTCAATGCTGACAAAATTTTTAAAATTAGCTCAACGAGAGTTTCAAAATGAGTATAATCACGGCTAGGTTCCACCAATTTCGAAATAAAAAAGATGGGTCCCGCCACGAAAACTGTAATTTAAAGGCGCATGGGCATAAACCAAACCTAGTCATGATTATACTCATTTGAAAGGTCTCGGCGAGCTGAATGCGAAAATCGGATCAAAAAGATTTTTAGACAAAAATTGACTGAAAAACTCACCGAGTCTGCCAAATCCTTGAATGCAGCGGCTTACAAATTGCAAAATACCTCTCAAATGCAATAACTGCCAATGTATACGCCGAAGCAGTAACAACGACAGCTGAAATAAAAACCTTTGGGCTACTTCATCAAATTTAAAGGAACATACGCTGTAAATATGCTAATATTTTGCACATATAATTGCCAAACATCCAACAATTCATGACCATAGAGACAAGTGTTGGGGGCATACAAACTACTGATAACATCATATCAGAAGCTGCGAGGTTCATTAGGTAGATGTTGGTGATTGATCGCATTGCTCTTTGCTGGAAAATAGTTACTGGTTACTGTAGCTAAACTTTGAATGTAGTTATGCGCCTTTAAGGTTCAAACCTTCTAATTTTTCTATAACTTGAGCCAGAAAGGGTTACTGTAGCTAAATTTTGAAGGAAATTATGCGCCTTTAAAGTTATGATACTTTCAACATGGTGCATCGACCTTCTACATAACTTTAAAGGCGCATAACTTTACTCAAAATTCAGGTACAGTAACCCATTTTGGCTCATTTTATAAATAATTTCAATTACTGTAAGTCCTTATAAGACCCTTTTTTCCCCAAAACTTACCTTTATAATAACAATGAGCACTACTGAATTTCCCACTACTGATAGTAGAAAAATGACGAAGAAAGTGACTGCAATGATATAATTCTCTGTTGTCCCGCGAAATCGGCATATTTCCTCTTGTTGAACCGACGACATTGTGGAGGTGATTGGTGTGAGGAGAGTGTCGTTTTGGCTGCAAATTTTTGGACGTTTAGGGGGATTTTTTGCCAATTTTAGGTAAAATTTCGAGGATTTTGGGGTAAAGAATGGGAAGAGAGGATTTCGGACGTCGAGAGCTTTGAAATAAATATAATCATGACCATATTTGAAGCAGTTTGAAATTTGATCTACCTATGCGCCTTTAAAATCGTGGTGGGACCCAAAAATGTTTTGGAACCTGGTCATGATTATGCTCATTTTGAAGGTCTTGAAGTGCTGAATTCAAAAACATGAATTCCATGGGTCTCGGTTGGAATTTGACCGGGTTACGATAGTTTTTTATTTTCGAAATTTTTCGAAAATCTGTAACTTTGCTCATTTCTCACGGTTCGAGCTCGTTTTTTGCTCAAAATACAAGAAATGAGCTGGACTTCTTGAGAAAACCTCTACAAAATTGAGAAAATTGGAATTTTCAGCTAAAAATTTCCAGACAAACATTTTTTTCAAAATTTTTTTTCCGCGAACTAAACTCTATTACCTCATCAAAAACATAATAAATGAACTGCAAAAAAATGAGAAACCTTTAGAAGTGAAGGAAAAGAAAAAAAATAAAAGAAAAATATAATTAAAAGTCTCCCCTGTGAAATGATGCCACCTCCTCATTTAATTGATGAAGACAAGTGAAGCAAAAATGAGAAAATGATGGATTAAAAGAGCAAAAATCGGCTGAAAAATGCTCAAAATTTTGAAAAAATGGCTAAAAAATCGGGGTCAGAATATCAAAAGTAGAAAAAAGTTGCACATTTTTCAAAATTTTCAAAAAAATTCAATTTTCTGACCTTTGTTGTCAACATTCACCAGGCCTTTTGTTGTCCATTTCGAAACATTTTTGTTCATTTTTTGAACTTTTTTTTCAAAAAGAGCAAAAAAAGACAAAACTTGTTTATCCTAGCATGGAAAGGAAAAGGGCTTATTGGTCATTTTTAAGGGCCGTAAAGAAATGGTGGGAAAGAATTTGTTTATTTTCATAAGATGGGGTTAGGAAAAGTTCAAAATTCCAAATGTGTTGTTGGTCAAACATCTCAGAAGTTTCTCGATGTTAAATTCAAAAATCAATATATCGGTGGCCTAGTTCAGGTGGCCTAGAAATCCAAATTTCGGTCTGTTGACCTGCATTTTTGAAACCGGCAGATCAAGACGGTTGAGAAAAGTATAATCATGCCCAGGTTCCTTTCATTTTGAAATTTGGACTACAGTAAGATTTAGCTCTTTTTTTTTGCTTCTAAAAAAGTATAATCATGCCCCACCCTCAAAAATATTGAGGTTTGGCCTAAAATTTGGGTCTCACCGCGAATTTAAAGGCGCATAGGAAGGTCGGATTTCAAAATGAAGTAAAGTAGGCCATGATTATACTTGTTTCGAAGCTCTTGACTATCTGGTTTCAAATTTGTGGGCCTCGAAGCGAAAAGAGTCGGGTTACGGTAGTCTAGAAAAAACTTAAAGGCGCATAAGTACTCCGAAATTCAAATTTTTAGGAACTAGGCCTTGATTATACTCAAATCAAAGCTCTTGACTAGCGTAATTCAAAAATTGCTATGAAATTGTTCAAAAATGATTTTGGCGCGATATTCACATTTTGGAACTTCTATAAAAAATTTTGAAAAATGTTGAAAAATTCTAGAAACTAGACTAAACTTTCTGCACGTATCAACAAAAAATGACAACATAAGTGGAGAAAAAAAAGAAAAAAGAGAAGAAATATGAGAAAAAGAATATGATCTATGTGTCTAAAAGTGACGCTCCCCTCATATGTAGATAGGCGAAAAAAATCACAAATTGGCTGAAATCATTCTTCACGAACAGTATTCATTCTTTAGTCTTAAAATGAAGTATACGCCCACTTCAAGACACAAAATTTTCAGCCGGAAAATTTTCAGGTTTTAAGACAAAACAAACTTCCAAAAAAATTTTTTTTTGTTCCAAAAAAATTTACGTCACTACTAAAAAAAAAGGAGGGTGGAAATGGGTGGTTAAGTAGGGGGGAGGGGGGTGGGGGGTGCACATGGAATGAGTCCATAGAAAAGAAAAGGTGTCTGGAGAACCCCCTTTTTTTTTGAATGAAAAGAAGCAAAAAAAAAAGAACCCAAAAAATATAAGAGGGAGGAGAGACGCAGAGGAGGTGTGTTCTATGGTATGGCGAAAAAGTCGTGTGAACTAATTGGGGACTTTTTAGGAGGAATACTTGAGCAGGTACAAAAATCTTACATTTTGAATTGCCAAAAAATTTTTAAATTTAGCGCCCAGCCAATTTTGATCTACGTTTTCAAACTCAACTAATTGAGAGCTTTAATTTGAGTATAATCATGGCCTACTTTGAAGCATTTTGAAATTTGATCTACCCATGCGCCTTTAAAGTCGTGGCGGGACCCAAAAATCTGAAATGCTTCAAACCTAGTCATGATTATACTCATGTTGAAGCTCTCAGTGAGCTATTTACGAAAATTTAGTTTTTATGGGCCCGGATAGAATTTGGCAGGGTTACGGTAGTTCTCGTGGTGAAACCCGAGAACCTAGAGGTCCAAAAACGTTTCCTTTCATTAACTTGTTTTAATTTCATGATCTTTGCATTAAAAATAAGGAAAATGCTAATGAAAAGGATGGCTTCAATAAGGCTTCTTCACAAAATCTCACGAAAATAAAATTTTATTTGAAAATCCTTATTTTTCTTCTTCTAGGCTTCTTCACTTATCTATTGACCTCAGTGCAAAATAAATTGAAAACGCAGAGAACGTTGTTTTCAAATAGTCTAGACTTGTGTCGGGTGGGAATTTCGGAGACTAAAAAAAATATAAGATTTTTGATAGAAAAATTCAAAAAATTTCACTTTTTTCTGACAAAAAAACATTATAGTAACTTGATCTACGCGCCACTTAAATTTGAATTTTCATGGAAGTTACCGTATCCTTATTCAGATTAAAGTCGAGACCCATGAAAATAAAAATTTCGGAATCAGCACTTTAAGGCCTTTCAAATGAGTTTAATCATGACTGGGCTCCATAAAAAGTTCAATTTGGGTACCGCCACGACTTTAAAGACGCATGGGTAGATCGAAATTCAAAGCTACCCGAAATACGTTGTTAGTATACTCAAATGGAAGATCTTGACTTGGTAAATTCAACTCTAACCTCATAATGGGTCTCAAACAGAACATGCATACGCTACGGTAGTTTGAAGGAAATTTAAAGGCGCATGGGTAGATCAAAATTCAAGATTATCCAAAAAAGGTCATTAATATACTCAAATCAAAGCTCTTGACCAGCTGAATTCAAAAATCAAAAATTCCGTGATGAGAAGATTTTCAAAAATTGAAAAATCTGGAAATATTTTTTCCAGACAAAAAATTCCGCAAAAAAATATTTTTTTTCCCAGAAAATGGAACTCTTTTCTGAATTCAAAAGGACTGCAAAGGTTAGTTATAGACGGATTCTCCAGAATTCTATTCAGAAGACGTTGACGCCTTCTAAACGTGAAAAGACGAGTTAAGTCCCCCTCCTCGTCCGCGCGTGACGGGTCGTCCGTCTTCAGAAGAAGAGAAGAGGGGAAAAGGAGCGTGTGAAGGAGAAAGATTACTGATGACTTTTCGACGTCTTCTTCTTATTTCTACTCCTGAAGACGTGCAGTGAGGATTCAGAAGACGTTAGGAAGGAGAAAAAAGAAGATACGGGAGGATGATTCAGATGAGAAAATAAAAAAAAGAAGGGGAATCAAATGTCTGTTGAAGAGGGGCAGTAATCGAGTGCAGATGTGTTTTGTCTGGAGAGCAAAACTCGAGAAAAGATGAAAAATAAGATAATAAAAAATAAACATTTCCTGGTTCGAAATTTTCAGAAAAATTTGAAAACTGATTTTAAAAATTCTGTAAATGTCTGAAACTACAGTAACCCGCTTTAATGTCCAGCCAGGACCCTTCAAACCTAATTTTTTGAAATCACCTGATTGAGCCCTTTAATTTGAGTATAATCATGATCCACTTCCGATCATTCTGAAATTTGACCTACCCATGCGCCTTTAAAGTCGTGATGAGACCCAAACTAGAGAACCTAGTCATGATTATACTCATTTAGAAGGTATTGATGAGCTATGAACAAAACTGCAAACAAGTTTCAGATTGGACGAAAAAGAGACGAGATACGGTAGTATTTTTGTAAAACAAATTTTCGAAATCCATTGTTTTCATGATTTTAGGATTTGGATCAAAATCTTAGAATTGTAGTTTATTTCTTGGAAAAATCAGAAAATTGTAACTACTTCGAATAATTTTGAACTTTTTTTTTGGTATTTTGGGTCTCGCCACGACTTTAAAGGCACACAAGTAGATCAAAATTCCCCCTGACCCGAATTAGGTCATGATTATACTCAAATCAAAGGCCTAGACGAGCTGAATTCAGAACTCTCAGTTTTAGGGGTCTCAAAGTGAAATGGGTTGGATTACTGTAGCTTGACCTAGTTTAAAGGCGCATAAAAATATGAGAAACGAGAATAGGCCTAGGTAGGGCAAGATTATACTTTTCTGAAAGCTCTTGGCTTCCTGAGCTCAAAAATTATAATTTTGAACCGAAATTTCAAGTTTTTCAAAACATAATGATCTTCAAAACCAAAAATTCCAGACCAAAACACACTTTTTCATCGTTTTTTCTAATAGATTCCAAGAAAAAGTACACGATGACTCCGCCACACAAAGGGGGGGGGGGGAATCCAGAATCAGAATCTCAAAAATCTTCTTCTCTTTTTTTCTCATCAGACAACCAGAAAACACTTTTCCTTCTCTCTAAACGAATAACCACCTAATTCAACTAGAAAGACTCACTAGTTGTTGTCGTTCCCCGAAAAAGAAGAAGAAGAAGAAGACGTCGAGGTGTCTTCTGAAGACAATGTTGAGGAGACGTTCATCAGAAGATCATGAAGAATCAGAATTGGTGACGATGAATTAATAGAAGACGTTGAGGAAGATGATGACGTGGCTGATTGGAGAAAGTTCTCGTCATCTGGTGCATTCATTTTTTTGGGGGGAGAGGGAGTTGTAGGTCCTGGAAAATATAAAGAATTTTGATTTGTTTTCAAATTGAATAGAACAAAAAATTTGAGGAAAAAAACGAATCTTGAAATGTCGATGATGGGTGAATAAGTCTTAAAATGAGCTTAAATCAACTACAAAAAAAGTCAATTATGACTACTGTAGCCTCTAAAACGAGCAAAAAATCATGCGTCTTTAGAGTTTTACGGGCTACGATTTGGGAGAAATGGATTTTTGTAGCTCATTTCTGACAGTAGTCATGCGCCTTTAAGGTTATTCAAGAGGCCGATGCACCATATCAAAATCACCATAATTTTTAAGGCGGTTAAAGCCCTTGTTTTTCTCTACAATAAAAGCCAAAACGGACAACAGTAGCCCAATTTTGGGCAAAGTGATGCGCCTTTAAAACTGTGTAGGAGGTCGATGCATCACGTTGAAAAGACCATAATTTTAAAGGTGGAGCCATTATAGCTGTTGTAGTGACCTACTTGCATAGTAGGCTACTGTAGCATACTTTTAAAGAAAGTTATGCGCCTTCAAACTAAGGGGCCGATGCACCATGTAGAGTGTGCCAAAAATTTGAAGGCGCGTCACTTTCTCTGAAATTGAAGTTCAGCTACAGTAACCAATTTCTTTATTTTTGGATTTTTGAGTTCAAAAATTTAGAAAACTTCAACTTTTCAAAAAAAAACCTGATTTCCGAGAAAAAAGTTCACGAACATTCTTTTCCTTCAAACCGAAAAAAATAGAAAAAAGGAAGGAAAAAAAGGGAAAGTGAGACATAAAACGGAGCAAAAAATGTTGGGAAATTAGCTTAGTTATACTCGTCGATCAAGCAATATACGCCTAAGAGTGAGGAATGAGTAGGCGGGAAATTTGAAATTTTTTTGCACAAAAAAAATGTCAAAAAAGTTCGAAATGAGTACAAACTGAGCTGAAAAATTCTAGACATAAAAAACTTGGGTTTTTTTTCTGAATTTTTTGAGCCAGACCGAAAAAAGTGGCTTAAAATGCTGGAAGCTAATACTAAATTTAAATTTGAAAAATTAAATTTCGCGGGGGATCACTGACATTTTTCGGGTGCTCAATGTGCTCAATGAGCAAAAATCGGTTTTCGAAATGAGGGCGGAGAGGAAAAATAAAATTGAGTTTTCAAGTGGGTTAAAGTATTTTTTGTTCCGTCTTTTTTTGTTTTATTTACTTTTTATGATAATTGATATTTTTTATGATTCTCAGATAAATTTTTATGGGTTCAAAAACTGGAAAAGTAGTAAAACCTTGAAACTGTGTTATTTTGTATTCGTGGCCTAGAACTGCTGGCCTAGAAATACAATTTTAAGGTTTTTACCCATTATTTTCAAATTCAGTGTAATCAGCCGGTTCAGAAAAGTATAATCATGACCTACTTTCCAATATTTCAACTTTCGGCCTACTCGAACCGAATTTCGTGGTGGGACCCAAATTTTAAGCCAAACCCAAATTTTTCCAAAGGTGGCCATGATCATACTCAAATGGAAGGTCTTGACGTGCCGAGCCTCAAAAATTGGTTGAGAAACTGCCGCATTGATTTTGGCGGGAAAAGTGAGGATTTGAATTATTTTTAAAAATTCAAAAACGTTTCCAAAACTTTTTGAGCATTTAAAGTAGGGTTACTATAGCTGAACATTTCAGGAAAAAAACCTAGGCCCCTTTAATTTCACGAAACTTTTCGGTGCATCCACTTTCAGCATTAAAGACGCATGGCTCATTTTTATAGCTACAGTAACCCATGCTGGTTCATTTGGAAGTGTGGTATGAAGACTTTTTTTTACAAAACTTCCAAAAAAAATTTACCAGAAAAAAGCCTAATAATCTCGAGTTTTTGCGGTTTCTATCAATCTCAGATCATCTTAAAACCCCAATCCCTCTAAAAATAAAAATAAAACTAAAGACCAACACAAAAAAGTAGTATACTAGGAGGTGAAAAAAATGGAAAAAATAGAGAAATTTAATGAAAAAAACTGAAAAAAACCGGAAGATGAGAGCGCACACATAGAGGAAAAAAGAGAGCACAAGTTCATCATCATCATTATATTTTTTTTCGAAAAAAGTGCGAGAGAATCGAAATTGAGAGGGGGTAGAGAAAAAGAGGAAAAAAATTCGAAAAATAAAAAACAACATTTTTTTAGTTAGAGTATTGGAGAAAAGGGTTTGAATTGTGTGGTGAAGAGAAAAAGTGTGGGTGGTGAAAATGATGGGATAAATAATATTTTGTTTGTTTTTCGAGAGAAAAGGTTGCCATAGTTTGGAGAATTCTGGAAAAAATGAATATTTCCTGAGAAAAAATATTTTCCAAAAATTCTGGAAAAATGAAAATTTCAGCTTTCCAGCCAGAAATTTTCAATTGAACACAGTTGCAGCCCTTGTCATTCGCTAAAAAATGCGCCAAATCGGATTACTGTAGCTCAATTCTAAAGAAAGTTATGCGGCTTTAAAGTGAGAGGTCGATGCACCATGTTGAAAGTACCAACATTTTAAAGGCGCATAAGCTCAATTAAAGTTTGAAGTACAGTAACCCGTTTTAGTTGACTGTAATAAAAAAACTAATAAGCTTTAATTATTATTACTGATCCTATCAGTTAGTTTTGACAACTCCAGGGTTACAGTAACCCATTCTAGTTAAATTTTTGAAAGAAAACAGCGCTTTCTAGGCTATCTAGGTCCAAATTCCCGTTTTTCCAATATAAATAACAAAAAAACAAAAATTCATATTTTCAGTTCAAAGAAAAAATAAGGAAGGTTAGGTAAATAGAGACCGGAACACCCCAGAAAAAAATATCAAAAAACACGTAAAGAACCTTCCAGAAGTACACATTTTGAGCTTTTCTTGGAAAGTCCCATTTCACAAAAAAAAAGAGCAAAAAGAGCAACAAAAAAAAAGTGACAAGAAAAAAAGGCGAGTATAGACGTTCTTGAAAAACTTATCCCCCCCCCCCCCCCCCCTTTTTCTGTCCATTTGACAGATGATGGATTGTCAGAGAAAAGGAAACAGAGTATTATACTTTTGTTAGAAAAAAAAGAGGGAAGGCTTACACACAACTTAACTTTTCTAACTATGACGAATCCCTTTTTCCGCCGCTTACCTTTTGATCTATGGTACTTGGGACGAATAAGAATTAGTTTTCGGAATTTTCAGAAATTTGGCTCAAAAAATTGACTGGAGCATTTCAAAACAAGAAAAATTGAGCTCAGCATTCCAAGACCTTTGAAATGAGTATAATCATGGCCAACTTTTATTCATTTTGAGATTTGACCTACCCATGCGCCTTTAAAGCTACAGTAACTCTTGTTATTTCGCTTCGAGACTTAAATCAGCTGAACTTTTGAATTAAGCGTGTAAAGCGCTTTCGTTAGAGTATAATCATGACCTACTTTCTTCTCATTAAAATTTTGATCTACCCATGCGCCTTTAAAGTTGCGGTGGGACCCAAATTTTAGGCCAAAACTCGAAGTTTTGCAAAGTAGCGCTTGATTACACTCATTTTGAAAGTCTCAGCAAGCTGAATCTGGATATGCCGTTGAAAATGGGGTCGGGCGAATTTTAGTTGGGTTACGGTAGCTTTATGAACTTTAAAGGCGCATGGTAGATCAAAACTCAAATAGGCCATGATTATACTCAAATCAAAGGTCTTGCTGAATAGAATTTAAAAAAAGTAGACAAAAAGTTCAAAAATGATTTTGGCGGGAATTTTTTATTTTCGAAAGTTTTTTTCAAAACTAGAAAATATTCCTCGACCGCAATAACTTTCAACGACCTCATCAATCAACCTACACACACTTTTTTCCTTCTCACACACAAAGACCTCAACCAATACACAAAGATATCATTTTAAATTTCCCGCCAACTCTTTTCAACCGCCTCAAATGAATGACGGGTCCACACCCCGACCTCAAGACAGAGATGAGCAATAGAAATGAGGGGAAAGAGGAAAAAAAGACGTGAGAATTATCAAAAGAAATACTGAAAAAAAGATGAAATACGACGGAAATATCAAAGAATCTTTTTTTTTCTTAGATTTCATCTTTGTGTTAAGTGGTTAGAGGTGGGTGGGGGTCATATGAAACTTTTTTCGAGGGGGAAGAAAACAGGTGAAAAGATTTGTTTGGTGATTTTGGTGATATCGGTGATTTAGGTTGTAACTTGAACAAAAAGTCTAGAAAATTGAGGAAAAAACATTTTTGATCTTCAAGCACCTTTTTAATCTATCAATCAAAAATGGCTTACTGTAGCTGAAAATTTGAAAAAAGGCATGCGCCTTTAAAGTTGGGGCGATGCACCATGTTTAAAGTACCATATTTTTAAAACGCGCATAACTTTCTTTAAAATTTAGCTACAGTAACCCGTTCAAACTTACTATGTACATAATCACATGAGCTCTAATTAGTATCAGTGATATTATCAGTTAGCTTCAACATTTTTATCAATTCTAGGCTACAGTAACCTATTTTGGGTAGAATTTTTTGAGATAAGCGGCGCATTTAAACTCTCTAGGCCTGAAATTTTTCGAAATTTTTAAAAAGATAACCGAAAATGGGTTAATGTAGCTAAAAGTTTAAAAAAAGGTTATGCGCCTTTAAAGTTAGGGTCGATGTACCATGTTGGAAGTAACATGACCTTAAAAGCGCATAGCTTCCGTTGTCATTCTTTTTGGAAAAAACAACAAAAATAGGTAAAATATAACTTTTTTTTTGAATCAAAAAGTTATGAGCTTCTTATAGTTATGAGCTAGCTTTTCCGGACCTCCGGTCCGTTAAAGCTAGTAGTAACTCTTGACGTGTGTTTCATGGCTTAGCAAAAGGTATTACATCTTTCCGAGGTGATTGCCTATCTTTTGAACAAAAAACCGTTTAAAAAGCTTCAGTTTGAAGCGAGATATGGGCCGTAAATCATTCCCGGGACAAAATTTCGGACAAAAATTGGCTTCAATTTATTTCTACAAAACTCCGCCCCTTTTTAAATTAAGGTTTCACGTTTATACCTTCTATATTTAAAGAGAGAGGGGCAGAAAAACAAATTCTAAAAAAAAGTGTCAAAATTTGATTCTTTATACAATTTCCTCGAATCAATTTGACCAAAGAAACAAATGCATTTTGACACCTCTCACCACCCAACGAAAAAACCCTCTGTTGTCTACCTTTCCCTCTTTGTGCTTATGTTATCATAAGTGATAACAAAAAAAAAAAGTAATAAATAAGTTGACTTTTACTGATATACACACATTTTGATATGAAAATAGAGGTGTCAATGACCAATGAGCACAAATTAAGTGTTTTATGATGTAAGTTTTTTTTTGGGAGAAACGATAGTTTGAATTGTTTTTTGGAAAGTGATTTTCCAGGTGAAATGAAATAAAAATTTGATCAGAATAGTTTTATAAATAAGTATAAAATTATGAGAAAATGAGCTAGGTTTTGAGTTTTCTAAAAACTTCGGGTCTCGAAACGAATTTAAAGGCGCATAGGTATTCTAAGGTTCAAAACGAGGGAAGCTAGGCCATGATTATACTCAAACAAAAGTTCTCGGCATGAGGATTTCAAAAAAACAACCTGAAATTGGTCCCGAAACGACATTAGCCAGGATACGGTAGTTTTGAAAAAATTTAAAGACGCATAGGTAGAACAAAATTCTAATTGGTCTAAAATAGACGTAGTTTGCACTCAAAGTAAAGTTCTTCACGCACTGAATTCAAATTATTTTTAACAGTGATAAGTCTCAAAACAAAAATGGCCAGGCTACGGTAGTTAGGAGAAATTTAAAGGCGCATAGGTAGGTCGAATTTCAAAATGATCCGAAATAGGCCGTGTTCGTACTCATATCAGAGCCATTAACTTGCCGAATCCAATTTTTTTTTCAAGGGACACTTTCGAAAAATTTTTGACGAAAAAAATTCCAAAAAAAGTATTTTCTACCATGCAAGTTGGACGAATTTTCAACAACTTCTACCTTTTCAACTAAAAATTCAGCAAAAAAAAAATTAATAATTTATCACCTCGTTTTTTATCTATCTAGGTGTCAAAAATCTTAAAAACCACACAAATTTTTCGCAAAAAAAAATTCTCAAAAAAAGTGAGAAAACTCTACTCATATGACATCCACTAGGATATCGGAAGTCATTGAAAGTTGTAAACTCTGTGAGAAACGAAAACGAAAAGGAGCAGGAAAAAGATATGAATGATGATATCTCTCTTATATATCTGATATGATATAGAAAAAGGGGTAACAGGCGAAAAAAAGAGACGAAAAAAGTTGATATCCCAGGAGCCCCCGGGAGAGAGACGGAGAGCCCGGGGGAAATGAAACAATTGGCGTCGTTTGAAAGGGATTTCTGGTCCCTTTTCACTGGATTCTTCAAGGGGTCCGAACAATAGATTGAGGGAAAAAGTGGAGGGTGATAAGAGAGTGATAAGATTGACAAGAAGAGATAGAGGGGCTCTCTGGTGATGATAATATGTGTAAAAAGTTATGTTATTGAAGAGTGAAATTTATTGAGTTGATAAAGAACAAGAAGAGATCGGGTTTAAAGGCGCATGGAGGAATTTTTAAAGGCGCAGACACTTTTTTGGACCACGTTGTCGACAGAGAAAATTCTGCTAATAGTGAAATTAAACGTTAGAAAATTCAGTAAAACAACTCCCATTTGAAGTAGCCCAGGACGAAGCTGATGCCCCTCCCTTTGAACCTAGACAGCCTTGTTTTTGAATTAAGGTTAGTTCGAGGACGTTTGGGTTGCATGTGACCCCTACGATTTGATGGGTCCGGCCGGTTGTACAAATGTGAAATCATTAGAAATCTCTAGAAAAAAAATTGACTGATGAAAAAACAAGAGGTTTGCAGAATGGTCAAGAAAACACGAGCATTTTGCGCTGTGATTTTAAATTTTGCTACTGTAAATGTATCTTCTTTGATAATGGGAAAGTATCTACAGTTTACATCGCACTGCCAACTGAAAAATCTATTATATTCCGAGTTATTTGAAGTTTTGACTCTTCCTAAGTTTTTTGTTTCTTTTTCATTCGATTTTTCTTTTCGCTAATCCCCAAATTGACTTCTGACCGGTTTTAAGATGCGGAAAAAAAAACGTCAAAAATCTCGAAACATGAAAACATCAGAATTGTGATGACTTGCCCATTGTGAACTATTTTGGACTCATATTTGGCTTTTTGGTCCGTGTCGTTTAGCCGGTAACAGCAAATCGAACAAAAATAGGTGGGGTACAATAGGTTGGCGCGTTAAAATGTGATTTTCTTTCACTTCAAATCAATGAAGAAGTTAGTGTATACACAACATCTTACCATCAAAATGATAAAGGAATAAAGCCAACAGACAGCGTTCCAAAACAAGAAAAAACACTATTCCGCAACTCCATGGTTCTCGTTTTCCAAAAGATTCTAAGCCAATTTACTTTGCCGCCCGAAGTCTTTGGACTCTGCACTTCTTTGGGTAAATATCCGGAAAAAAGTTCAGAAGTTTACTCCGCGTGCTCCGATTTTTTTGAAAAACATGCATATTTTTCAGATTGCTATAAAAAAAACTACCGTAAAAACTGTATTAGTAGTGCCCCTTTAGTAGTAGTGCCCCTCAAACAGTAGCGCCCCCAGACATACCCCTTTGAAAAATAGTGGTGCATGCACTACTATTTCAGTTTTTACGGTAATAATAATTACAGAGATATATTGATATATTTTTAAAAGTTTTGAAAATTTCACTATCAGAAACCAAAAAAAAAAATGGAAAAATGTAACATCCTTGTTCAAAAGATTATATTCTGTGAGAGATCGGAAATAATTCAAATTTCCGGTTAGTTGGAAGGAAGGTCTCTGCGTGATGTATGCACTTCATTATCTCCTATTATTCACTATACCTAGCCGTAACTGCATATGTCTGGAAGGAGAACTTGTGGAACCAAACCACGACGGAATAATGACTCAATTCTATTATTATTCTGGAAGTAATACAGAGCAAAATTTTTTGTGGAAATTAGGTTTCCTTGACACAAAAAGGAGCAGAGAACAGGTGAATTGGGATAGTTGTTCACCTGCTATCAAAAATTATGATATGAAAATTGAAAATTAATTGAAGGTTTTTTTGTTAATTTGCCCATGCTGATTCCATTGCACATAGAGAAATTGCTCAAACATCGCTCTGAAGCGCACAAAATGCGCTCGAAATCGCGCATTACAGGTTGGCTGTCGCGGTCGTTTTCTTCATATTTTTCGCTTTCTTTTTTGACGTTTTACATGTCTCGGCAGGGTCGTGGCCGCCAACCTGTAAAGCACGAACTTGGGCTCTTTTTGTGCGCTCCAGAGCGATTTTTGAGCTGTTTCTTTGTGTGCGATGAAATCAGCATGGGGAAATAAACAAAAAACGAAAATAAAGAAAATATTTCGAAATTATCAGTGGTAAAAGACTGAAATCACAAAAAAATAAGTAAAATCACTTCCTGCTCCTCAAAAAAGTACCCGGAACTAGGCAGGGAGACTAATTGAAAAGTAGTCGTTAAGATGAGAAATAAAGATAAAAATCAAGTTTAAAGGCGCATTACTTATTTTACTTAAGCGGCCAACAAAACAAAAAAAAAGTTTGGAAAACTTTCAAAAATTGGAATTTCCCGCCAAAATTTTGAGTGAGTTTTCAGGCCAAATCATGCCAAACAAAAAATTTTCGAAAAAAATTTCAAAAAGTGGAGTTTCCCGCCAAAATTTTGAATAAATTTAGGACCTCTTTAAAGAAGTTCGGAGTTTTAAATTTAAATTTATAAAAAAATTTTCTCTGAAATTTAAATTCGCGCCAAAATTGTGAGTGGGTTCTGGACCGAATTCCAGAGAACACAAAACAATAGGTAACGGAAAAAAGAAAAAAAAAGAACAAAAGTACTTGAGTTTTTTTTTCTTTGTTTTCATAGGTATATAGGAAAAAAACGGGGGGGGGGGGGGGGGGCAAGGAAAAGGGACCACCCTCTTTAAAAATAACAATGGGTCGAATTTCAGAATTTTCAGAGAAAATAAATGACCAAAAATGGGGGTTATGAATGTGAAGAACATGTGAAAAGGGTTCCGGAGAAGGTCAGGTGGGAATTCAAATTTCAAGAAAAAAAAAATTTTTTTGAGTTTGAGTCTTTGTCCGAGACTAAGTTACTCAGTTTGGCCATCTCAAACTAGAAAAAATATCATGCGGGAATTTAAATTTTTGTCCAAGCCTCAGCTTGGCCTAACTCCAATTTGAAAGAGGTTAGGCGGGAATTCAAAAATTTCAAAAAATATTTTTTTTAACAGCTCAATTAGATTCTTTGTTCAGATGCGACTCCCTAACGTTCCGGCAAGATTAGACGGGAATTCAAATTTTTCAAAGATTTGGAAAATTTTTTTAAAAACTCGCCATCTAAGCCTAAGCCTTTGCCCATTGTTTCGATGGTCAGGCGGGAATTTGAATCTTCAAAAAATTATCTATTGAGTCATAATCTGGAATTAAGGTTCTAGCGAGATTTGGCGGGAATTCAAAAAATTTCGAAACTCGATTTTTTTTTGAAATTCGAATTCCCCACGTTTTAATGGTCGAGCGGGAATTCAAATTTTTCAAAAGTGATCAGATTTCGAAATCCAAAAACCACAAATGATTTCATTTTTTCTTTCAAAGAGTCTCTGACCGAATAAACGTCATTTGCAGGTGAATCCACTCCCCTCTTAGAATAAGAATACAAAAAATTGAATTTCCAAAAACGGAAATTTTCTTTCAGCAGAATACTTTTTCCAGACATCCTCTTCAGGACCCAGACATATGTTCCGCATTTTTTATTTTCTTCTTACTTTTTTTTCTTTTTTTTTCGCCCAAAAACCCAAAAACGAAGAAAAATGAGCGCGGGCTTAAAAGAATGATTGAGTGATTTTTCGTTTTGTTTTACAAGTTAGCAAAAAAAAAGCGAAAAAGTGAGAAGAATGTTCCTTGAAAACTTTAAGAAAAAACAATAGACGACAGGGGGAGGGGAAAACATGTACACGCTCCAAAGGGGATCAAAGCTTAGTCATCAGAAGAAGAAGGCGAAGAGGACCAAGCCCCCCGGGGGTGAAATAGGGGCTTATCCGGGAAAAAAGGGGTTAGAAGTGAAAGTTTTGACGGGAAAACTATTGGAGAAGAAAGTAAAAAAGATTTGCCAGAGGTGGGGGTCGAACCTGTGGGTGGTCGCATGGAAGACAAAACGACAACTATTGCGCCACAGGTGGTAACTGTGATAAGTGGCGGGAGGGCGGTGTTAAAGGTGGTGGGTATGGGCGCCTGAGCGGGAGTGGAGTGAGGAATTTGGAAAACTTTTTTTCTTCGAAAAACGATCGCGCGGGAATTCAAAAATAGGATTTTTTTTTCTTTTTTTAGAGTGATTTTTCATAATAAATTTCTTTAAAAAAAAGCCGATTGAGTGGGAATTTAAATGTTTGGTTTTCCGAAAAAAAATTCGAGAAAAATCAGATTTTTCCTCGAAACAAAGAATTTTCTTGCATCAAGCCAGAACCTTTACAAAATAGATTCCGAAAACAATTTTTTGTTTCTGACTTCAAAATTTTTGAATTCTGATTTTTTGTCATATTAAAATTTAGGAAAAAATCTGCTTTTCTCATTTTTCTCGAGAATTACCAATATTCAAAGTGGTCCAACCACACATGTTTCTCATCAACATTAGTCAAACTCAAAAAAGTAGGCGGAGCCTCGATTTGGGACCTCCCAACACCAGAGCAATACACAAAGTTTTATAAGAACAAACTTTTCAAACTTTGGAATTTTTTGGGGGTATAGTGAATAAACTAAATTCTAGTGAGAAAAATTGAATGAGAAAAATGGCTCCCTGGCAGGAAATTGAGTTTCGACCATTTCCCCGTTTTGGGATGGAGGTCAAAAAACTTTTGAATTTTGGGGCAAATTAGGCTCCGCCCCTTACTGATATACGAGAAAAAAAAAACAGAAAACTTGAAAAAAAATTTTTTCCGGACTGTTCGGCCTGTATTAGGCTGTATTAGGCCAAAATATGCCTAAGCCTTTTTTGGGGTTTAAGACGTTACTTGGGTTATTAGGCTTAATTTTAGACTTATGATCTACTTTGAGCTTAAAAATCAATTTTGGGCCATGTAGCCTAACATGAGCTAAATTTTCCAATTTTGGCCTTTTTGGCCTAATTGGACCTATTTTGGCAATATTTCCGACCTTTATCTAGAGATCAGTTCTACATAAATCTAAGCTCAGGAAATTGAAAAAATCTCTTTTTTTTGCCAAAAAAAATCCTCCCCTCAAAACACTTCACATTGCGTGTCATGGTGTATGATTGTAGGGGGTCTCTACGCTTAAAAATGTTCCGTTCGAAAAGAAAAAAAAAGCGAAGAAAAAGTGAGGAATAGGAAGGAAGGGACATAGGGGGAATGTAGGAAGATAGGATATTGAAGGGACCTGAGGAAAGGGAGAAGAAGGAAAAAGGAGGGACAGAAATGCCTGAAGAAAAACAAGATTGACGAAATAGGATTTAGGACGATTTGAGGTTTGCTCCGCAACTATTTTTTATGGGGATGACTAGTATGTTTTCTTTTTTGCTGCTGGAACAAATGCTAAAAATCGAAAAAATGATCTAGAAGAAAATAAAAAAGATTTTGGCGAGGGTGGGGATCGAACCCGTGAGTAGTCTGATGGAAGTCAAAAAGACAGCCACTGCGCCACCGGGCAAGTTACACGAGAGGGTCGGAGGACGTTCATAAAGGCGGCGGGTGTGGGCGCTTTGAAAGGGGAGTGGAGGAAGTTCAATATTTTCAAAAATTAAAAAAGTTGAGATTAAAAAAATTGCGCGGGAATTCAAAATTTCTGCTCGTTCGAGAAAAAGTTTAAATTATCCAAAAAGGAAATGTTATATATTTTGGATTTCGAAAAGGGAATCTATCAAAAGATGTTTTTTGAGTCTGAAAATTACTATTTAAAAAAAGGTCTGAAAATTGATAAAAGTCCAAAAAAAATGAGGAAAAATTAAATTTTTCTTGGATTTTTATAGTAAAAAATATTATGGATCAGAACAATCGACAATTTTTTAAAAACAAAAAAACATTTTTTGCTTCTGAATTCCCAAAAATTGTATTGCAATACTGATCCTTTTTTCGAAAAAAAAGGTATTGGATATCAAATTTTTAATTTTTTCAGAACTATAATTCAAATTCAATGTAAAAACTCCTAGAAATAGCAACATTTTTGATTCCATTGATCTGTTTTCAGCCAACTTTTAAAAATACTAAAAAAAATCAAAATTTTTTCAATATTTGATATTTTGACACCAAGAAAAACACTCAGATTTTTGACTATTCAATCCAAAACGAAAACAACAAATAGTAACACAAAAATAAATGTATCCTTCTTTTTTCAATCCACAATTTTATGAGCCACATTTGAAATGTGGCACATGTACATGTATAAACACAAAAGATATCCTCCTATTCTTCCCGAAAAAGATAGAGCATCATAAAGGGAATGTTCAAAAAAATTTTTTTGGTTATTCGGATCATAAGTATTGATGGGTCTCCAGAGTAGCATTTAGAGGACAAATTTCTGCCGTTTTCTGGATAAAATTTAGGGTTTTCCAGGAAGTGAAAAATTTCGTATTTTGGACTTTTTGAGAAATTTGAAAAATTGCAGAAAAAATTGTAGTTCTAGGGTACTGAATTGAACGTCCAGACATTGCAAAAACCATAAAGCAAAAAATGGAAAAAGGATAATTCCGTTGCGGGGAATCGAACCCCGGCCTTATGGGTGAGAGCCATAAATCCTAACCACTAGACCACAACGGAGACGGGAGAGGTAGGTCGGGAGGGCATAGAGGAGAGTGCGGGTGCTGAGCGCCCGCGGAGGAAGGAAGCAGGCGAGAAAAAAAGTTTTGTTAATGAAAATATGCAAGTGCGCTCTGTTGCACAAAGCAAAAAGATCCGCGGGAATTCAAAATTATCGGTTTGAAGTTGTTTTTTCCGTCGATAATAAACAGTTTTTTTCACAAAAGTTCTCTGATCTCGGGAGAAAAAGTTAAAATCGAAAACAGGAATTGGACATTTTGAAGAGAGGAGACATTCAATTTGGATGGCCGAGCATACACACAAAATAAAAAAAGAGCTCACTTTTCCTTGTCTCAATCTGTTGTCTCAATCATTGAATTCAATCTTCTCTACTCTCAGCCCCCCGCATACCTCGACAGAAAAGAGGCAGAAGGAGGGCTCACTCGAGCAGCTCATTTCGATGATTTGATTTTGTGCCGATTCAACTAGTTGGGGAAAAACGAGGTTTTATCCTATCCACTCGCCTTTTTCTTCTGACTACTACGTGAGAGGCTAGTCATCTATTTTTGGGAGAATGGATAACAAGAAAAAGATTACAAAAGAGGGGAGGGATTTGAAGAAATTGGGAACTTTTTGGAACAAAAAAGGTGGACGGAATTGTTCAAATTGTTAGTATCCTTTGAAAAATGAAGTAACAACTTTTTTTTTGTTGCGAAACTTTTACTACAACTAAATTGACCCTTTTTTTACAATTTTTAAATCGAAAGTCTCAGAAAAACATTGATTTTGACATTTCTATGCTCGAAAATGCATTCCAAATAAGTAACGAAAAAGAAAAAAAAGATAATTCCGTTGCGGGGAATCGAACCCCGGCCTTATGGGTGAGAGCCATAAATCCTAACCACTAGACCACAACGGACACGAGAGAAGTAGGTCGGGAGGGCAATGAGGAGAGTGCGGGTGGTGTGCGCCCGCGGGGAGAAGGGAGCGTATGAGAAACTTTTGTTAATGAAAATATGCAAATGCGCCCCGTTGGACATAGTGATAAGATTGGCGGGAACTCAAATTTTTGGGTTTCAAATCGTCAATTTCATTGTGTTGAAGTTAGTTTTGTCGGTAATAAAGGTTTTCCAAGAAAATTAGGCGAGTTCAAACTATTGTTTTTGTGATTCTAAAGACCAAATTGTTCTTGCTATTTTTAGTCGTACACTGCTCAGAGAAGCTTTCATTAAACTTTTCAGAACGGAAATGACCAAGAGAAGGAATTGGTCTTTCCCTCCCTCCTCCATGCTGCCCCAATTATCTTAGTACTACTAAGAAAAGGCAAATGAGAATTTCTTTAAAGTTTCAACAAGTATTAAAGGGAGGGGAGGGGGGAAGCACACAAAATGAATGAGAAGTCAAAATTGATGGTTGAGCGGGAAATTAAATTTCTCTCAAGAGTCAAATGTCCACACTCGAAATTTAAGTTGAAAATTGCAAAAAGCATGTAAAACCTCAATTTTTTTCGGGGGTGGAAAGTTCGAAAATTAACGATCTAGCAGAATTTTTTTGGGGAAAATTGGGGTCAAAAAAGTATGAAAAATAAATAAAATTTTAGAGAAAATATACTTCCATGACTTTTTATTTATGTGTGAAACTTCCGTTTAGCTAGGCGACTTCTGCTGAAGGGAAATGACGAATTCGTATAGGTTGTAGTTTGGACTTTTTGGGTCCTAAAAACGTGGAAAAGTCGAAATTTTTTTTTGAATTTTTCAAATTTCGCGCCAAAAATTCACGTTCTCAGACAATTTGGAATTTGGTCTTCTTTGGTCCTGTGTGAAAGATCTTGAAGTCCTGAATCCAAGAATGTTTTTAGTTTTTAAATAGGCCTAAAACTAACGGAGGTAAGGCATATTTTGAAAAACTACAGTAATCCTTGATTTTCGTGGTGGGACCCAATTTTTTTTTCGAAATCAACCAAACCATGGCATGATTATACTCATTTTGAAGGTCTCAACGAGCTGATTCTGAAAATCACAGAAGCTAGGAACTAGGACTGAAAATGGGCGGAGCCAAACCAAAAATTAAAATTTCCCAAAAAAAACCTGTCCAATGCGGAATTTTTTGCCCAAAATGTTTATTTCGGGAATTTTTGGGGAGTCAAAATATTATTTGTCACCCCCATGGGGGGAGTCACTTTTCGTACCCCCCTCCAACCGGAAATCTCCCCCTTCCCAGAGGTGGGCTCGCGTGTGTGCTCATTCAAGTGAGTCAAGATCAGTTTGGTGACGTAGAAAATAAACTTGTAAGTTTGGTGTAGGTTGAAAATTTTTTTGAATATTTGTCTGAAAATATTCTGAAATGTCTGAAAATCGGAAAAAATGTTTTCGAATATAAATTTTTCAAAATCTAATTTTTCGGAATTTTATGCTTTTTATGATATTCTTAAGCTGAAAAATTCATAACTGAACCTAAGATTTCCTCTAAAATTCCAAAAAAAAGTTCGAAAAAAAATTTTTTCTCAATTTTTTCTTCTAAAGGTTTCCAGAAACTTGGGTAAAAACCGAGTAAAACAAAGCATTTTTCTTCTTTTTTTTGTCTCAAAACTCAAAAAAAAAAGAAAAACCAACAAATTGTTTGGCAAAGAGAAGAATACTAAAGTGTTGTCTTTTGACACATTCCAATTTTTCTGTGACGGGTAGCCCCCTGGGGGTAAAAAAGGCCCCAGAAAGGGGCGGAGCTTCCGGAAATACTTTGGTGTTGGAAGAGAAAAATTGGGATATGTTGGTTTTGTAGTGGAACTGGGGATACATATATTTCAAGAAAATTTTGGAAAAAATTTTTTTCAATTTTTTTCCATTTCCTTTCCTGGAATGACAGATGTTTTGAAAATCAATTTCAGATTTTTTAGTCAAAATTCTCAATTTCAGTATGTTACCAGCTTTCGAACAAGTATAAACATGACTAGATTCCAGTCATGTTACGTTTTGATCTACTTTGGGTCCCGCCACGATTTTAAAGGCGCATGTGATGAGAAAATTCTAATTTCTTCAAACCTAGTCATGATTATACTCAAATAAAAGGTCATGAAGAGCTAATTCCGAAAATAACTGTTACGTGGGTCTCGAAACGAATGTATTTGGGTTACGGTAGTTTTAAGAATTTTTTTCATTATTATTGCTATAAAACTCTGAAAATTTCAAATTTTTATTCATTTATTTAATCTTTATATTTTATTTTTCAGTCAATGAACTCACACAATAAAAATTTTCTTATAATTAAAATAATATATTAGAGAAAGAAATGAGACCTGTTGAGAAGAATGGAAGAAGGAAAGAAATATGGCAAAATGATCGAAAATATACAGAAAAAAGTCGCCTAGAAAAAGCTCAGAAATCAATTATACATAACGATTTCTGTCGAAATTTCGCATAAATTCTGCTAATCTTGGGTTTGGAGGTGTTGGAGAAGATATCGATCGGATCGATCCGCCGCAATCCTGGAAAATTGAATTTATTGCAAACTTCGAGAAATGGGAACAAATTTTTTGATCTCAGCTCACCGGGAGCTTCAGAATGAGTATAATCATGGCCAGGTTTGAACAGTTTTAAAATTTTTGGGTCTCGCCACGAAAAGTGAGCTGCAGTAATACCTGAAGCAAACCTAGTCATGATTATACTCAAATCAAAGGTCTTAACGAGCTGAATTCGAAAATCGTAAAGGTTTCCCGGCCAAACTGAAATCTAAAGTGCCCCAAAACCAAAAATCCAAAACAGTACCTGAAAAAAATGATCCCAAAAAAGTTCTAACGAAGGTATTTATATTCAGCTTCTCAAGACCTTTAGAATGAATATAGTAATGGCTGGTCTCTTATAATTTTGAGTTTTGATCTACCAAAACTACAGTAACCCGGAATTTTCGTGGCGAGACCCAACTTTTTTCAAACTACCTGAGGACTAGCCATGATTATACTCAATTTGAAAGTATTGACAAGCTGAATTCGAAAATTTTCAAATTTTCCCATTATAACAAAAAATGACAAAACAAAAACCAAAGAACTATTCTACCCAGAGAAAACTTACCGGCGGAGGTGAGGCTCTCTGAAACGTTTATATTATTACAGTAGTCTACAGTAATCTACAGTACTTCATAGAAATCTACAGTAATCTACAGTAACCTCAAAAAATACTGTACCTGTGAGTCGGACATGGTAGTTGGATCCGAGCAAGTTGTAGCAGTCTCAGAACTATCAGCATTTCGGGATAAAATAGCTGAAAAAAAGGAATTAGGATGGAATAAAAGCCTGAAGAGCCTATAATAACCGAATTCAGGCTTAAAAAGGGCCTTAACTAAGCCTGAAAAAGCCTAAAAATAGTCTAAAAAGTCTAAAAACTCACAAATTGCCACAATTCCTGTTACAGCCACCAGGGCCACTATCCAGAAGAGATAACTGGAAACGGCGGCTTTTAAGACGTCTTCTAGACCATCAGATGCTCCAGATGACAGCTTGACGTTGGTGGAGAGGGCAGACGTCAAGGCTTCTAAAAAGTGAAAAAGTTAGTGAAAAGTCAAAAACTTTAAAAAAAAAATTGGCAAAAATCGGAAAGCTTGGGCGGAAGTTTGAAAAAAATGGTCGAATTTGGATGTTTTTGGGGATTTTGTAATTTTTGTAGTCTTTGTAGCCTTTGTAGTTTGTAGTCTTACCATCTACAGAATTGACTCCCTTCGTCAGCCTCTTTGTCAGCAATAATCCCGACTTGTTGGTATTTCCACAGGATGGAGGCTGAAAATTTCTTTTCTTTTCAAAATTCCAAAACTACAGTATCCCCTACCGTAACCCCTTCACATCCATCTCCATCTCTTGTACATAATGACAATTTACAGACAAATTTCAGCGATTCTGCATCATGAACATTGAAGACGTGACTGGCGGCCCACGCCGTCAGAGAATCATCAGCGTAGGTCAAATCGGTCAAAAGAGCCAGGTCGGAAGAGCATCCACGTGGATCTACGAAGGCGAATTTGCGCTCGACGTCATCACTGGCATAGCAACTGTGGATCTGAAAATTTTCAAAATTTTTCCACATTTTGGTCCAAAAACCAGTTCAAAAGCTCAAAAACTGACAAAGTCTAGAAATTTCGAAAAATTTCAAAATCCCGGAAAAAGTTTGGACTACCGTAAACCAGAAATTTTTGCTTTGTGACTCTTGAAAGCAAGATTTTCGGATTCAGGTTTCCAAATCCTTCAAAATGAGTATAATCATGACTAAGTTCACGACACTTTCAAAATTTGGGTCTCACCACGATTTTAAAGGCGCATGGGTAGATCAAGTTTCAAAATGATCCAAACCTAGTCATGATTATACTCAAATGAAAGGTCTTGACGAGCTGATTTCTAAGAAGGAAGTGCCGTGGGTCCCAAAGCGAAATCCACCGGGTGACAGTAGTTTTGAGTGAATTTAAAGGCGCATGGGTATATCAAAAAGCAAAACAGTTCAAATATAGTCATGATTATACTCAAATAAAAGGTATTGACTAGCTGATTTCAAAAATCATCAGATCAAATGTGCCAGAAAGAAGTGGGCGGGGTTGAGACCTCTGGAAATGGGAGAAATTGACAAAAACCTTAATATAGCGGCATATCTTTCCCTATGGAAAGCCGGAAATGTTTGAAAAAATAGGGACCCAATGCTCTTATATCAGATGTGCCACTCTATCAAAGGTTCCGGTATAGATCCAATTTTTGAAAAAAACATCAAAACTATGATGAAAATAGGGGGTTTTCTAGCTTAGGAACCAGATCTACATATATAAAAAAAAACTAAAAATTTTAGAAAAAAGTATTTTTCCCACTCACCTGTATACCATAAGCCTGTGTAGTCTCATTCGTTCCATCACACTCCCATCGATGCCATACAGTCTGTCCAACAACTGCCTTACTAACAATAGCCCCATCTGGGCCATCTTTTCTAATGGAATATGTACATGTTGGAGGTAAAGTAGATAAGGAAATAGTCTCAGCAATCGCCAATTCACTCTTGACAACATCTAGATTTGTGGAGACCACGGCGTCTTCTGATGGGGCTCCGATGAAGCATTGAAGGAGATAAGCACGGTCTTCTACTGTATTTAGACTGTTCTCATGGAGGAGATGAAGGACTAGACTTGAGTTTAATCCCTTTGGATCCGATGATTTTACTTGGGTTACACCACATTCGTCGTTGGAAATGAAAAGGTTGAGAGGGGTGTTGGAGTGGGCGGTCTGAAAAAAGTTCAGAATTTTATTTTTCTGAAATCAAAATCTCCTGAATTTCTAGGTTGAACGCATTTTTCTAGAAGTTTTTAGCTCAATTTTTGGTGAAAATCATGTTTTTTTTGTGTTACTGTAGCTCTGGAAGTACGCAAACACCGAATTTTCTCAATTTCTTTGGGGTCTGGCTTCAAAACTTGGCTAAAAAATTGCGTGGAATTCCAAGTATAGTCAGATGTAGCCGTTTTCTGTATTGCAGGCTTGAAAAATTGGGTTACTGTAGCTCAGAAAATACGCAAACACCGAATGTCGGCTGTACGTCTAGAAAGTTGCGATCAAGGACAAAATCTTGCAGAGAGATCAAATTTGACCAATTTTCAAAGCGAAAACAAGCCCTTTCTAGCTTTTCGTGTAAAATTCTCAAAAATTCTAGGTTACTGTAGCTCCAAATGTACGCAAACACCGAATACAAGTTAGAGGTCTACAACAACATCTTCCGGGGGTAAAAACCCCGTAGAATTCGAAAATTTAATTCAAAACTCCGCATCTCCAAAACTCACCGCCTTGCACCTCGCATCATCTCGATATCCCTTCACTACAGCAACTCCTTTGAATCCCTCTGGTGGGTTAATCTGTATCTTAAATCCATCTCCAACACATTCCAAATCGATAATTCCAGAAGTTTCTGGCGTATTTTCCGGGCGTCTGGTGACCAGAGAATTCGAAATTCCTTCATTTTCTGGAATTTCTGGCAGAACTGGGTTCAAAATTTCTGGATTTTTTGGAATTCCAGAATCTGATGGAGCTCCAGATGGCTTGGAGGATGCTGAAGAGCTAGCAGCAATTCTTTGAGCCAATTTCCACGATAAATCTTCATTTTCATCAAGGCCAAACTCATTTTCAGCTTTATTTCCAGATAATTCTTGAACGAATTGCTTATCCGCCTCAATCGTGGAGATAACCAAAACTGTGACATTGTTTTCCTTGGCTAGGCGTGTTGGTTCTTGAATTCTTCCGTTGGATTGACCATCGGTGACAATGATAAGGACATTTTCAGCATCCGGGCGGTCTCCCTGAAACAAATTATTTAAAGATTCGGAATCTGCGTAAAATTCTGAGTCGAAATGATTTTAATACGAGTTTCTAGCTCAATTCTTGATAAAAATCTTTTTTTTTTTGGGCTACTGTAGCCCGAAAGTACGCAAACACCAAATTTCGATGAATCGTGAGTTGGAAGTCTAGAAAAAGGATAACTGGGGTAGAAAATGAAAGAGAATTTGAATTCGTTTTAAGAATTGAATTTGTGAGCTCCCTTCTCATGGAATTTCAGCTAAAATGTCAAACTTGAGGGGTTACTGTAGTCAAAAGAGTACGCAAACACCGAATAAAAGCTAGACGGCTAGAAAATTGGGACTAAGGGTAACAAATGATAGGGATTCTGAATTTTCTTTTGAAAATGAATTTCAGCTTGTAAACTTTCAGATTCTTGTCTGAAAGTTTAGAAAAAAAAGGGAAAAACTCACTCTTTTCTTGGTGAATGCAAACTGTGAGACCTTCTCCAGCGCTTTGGTGAGTTGGCTTCCTCCCTGGAAAATTGTAAGATTAGGCCGTATTTTCAGTTATTTTCAGCCAATTTTTTGAAGATTTTAGAACATTTTCAGCCTATTTTCAGTCATTTTCCCCCCACTTACCGTCATAAACTCGGTATCACTGATATCATCCAACAAATGTTTTTTACAATTATGCTTCCTCAACGAGAACTCCAAATACGGTTCATCATTATACTGTACCAGTGACACTTGAACACCATCTGATCCGAAATTATTAAAACGAGATACAGTATTCTTGATAAGAGTGATAGCCCGGTGGAAGCGTTGTTCATTGAAATTATCAGATGAATCCAATAAGAATAGAATATCCGTTCGATTTCTATCGAGATTTGGTTGATTTGGTGCGGGGCATTGACCGGATGGGATGACAAAGTTTGGTTGGATTTCTTCAGATGATGTTGAGGACTTGTGTGGTTTTACAGTCTAAAAATGTGATGTTTTGACTGGAAAAAAAGGTTTTTTAGTGAAAAAAGTTCAATTTTGTGACGAGACCCATCAAAACAAAATTTTCAGAGTCAGCTTGCCGAGAGCTTTCAGGAAAATATAATCATGCCCTATCTTCATTGCTTTTGAGTTTTGATCTACCTAAGCGCCTTTAAAATCGCAGCAGTACCCCAATTCGAAAAAATCTGGGAATCTAGTCATGATTATACTCAAATGGATGCGATTATCGATCTGATTTCAGAAATCTTGTTCTCATGGGTCTCGACGCGAAACTGGCTGGGTTACGGTAGGTTTCTCAACTTTGCTTAGAGACCTAGTTTTGAAAATTTTCAAAACCTAGTCATGATTATTTTCAAATGAAAGCTGTAGACTTTCTGATTATAAAAATTTAATTTTCGTGGGTCTCGACGCGAAATTGTAGTTTTTAGAGTTTCGAAAAGTTTCGAAAATGCGTAACTTTGTTAGTTTTTGAGCTTTTTCTTTTGTTTTAGTGCCAAAATAGTCGGAGTAGAATGAATTTTTTGTGAAAATTGTTTTTGATGCTTATGCTGGATTTCGTGAATGATTACGGTAGCTGGAAGAAGTTACTGTAGGGTTAAGAAGCAGTTATAGAAAAGTTTGGCTGAAAATCATGCATTTTTCAGAGAAAAAATTTCTCAAATTTCAAAAAATTTCAAAATTTTCAAATTCCCGCCGGATCATTTCAATATTACCTCATCAGTATTAGTACTAGTAGAAGCTTTAGTAGTACTCTGGGTTACTGTATCTGCCAGTGGAATTGCAAACTCATTAGTGTAGTCATAATCCTCATCCTCTCTTATTACACTTTTAGGGGCGGAGTCTCCGTTGGGTACTGTAGTCGTCGTAGGGATACTGTAGTCCTCGGCTGATGTCGTTGGGTTCCATTCAATAGAAGACGTTGAGAAGAATGGCTCTTCAGTGTAAATCGTGTGTGGGTGAACCTCGATTTTCTCTTCTACAGTATACCGGCGGGGTACTGTAGGCGTTGTGGTGGTGGTTACGGTAGGCAAGGGAATTGTTACAGTAGGCTCAGGTGAAGCTTCAGTGCTTGCCTTTGGAGCTTTTGTGGTGGAAGAAGTGGTTGGAGACGTGACGTCTTCAGAAGTGTATTCTTGATGACGTGGGGTTACTGTAGGAGCAGATGTAGAAGTAGACGTTGGGGTGGATTCAGAAGACGTGCTAGGTGATTCAGATGAAGTGTCCAGTGAAAAAGTGAATGGGGGCTCTGTTTCGGTTACCAATGGAGGGCTGAAGGTTGATGGATGAAGGGTTGGAGCAGAAGATGGTTTCGTTGGCAAGTTGTGAAGGGCTGTGGAGCGTTCTGGAAGAAAATTGAGTTACGGTAGTTTATGGAAAGTTTTCGAAATTAAAATTTCCGAACTCAGCTCATCAAGACCTTTCATTTTAATATAATCACGACTTATTTTGAATTATTTTCAGTTTTGATCTACCCGTGCGCCTTTAAAGTCGGGGTGAGACCCATATTTCAAAAATTGTCCAAATCTGGTCATGATTATACTCAAATGAAAGGTCTTGATGAGATGAATCCAACAGTCTAAGTTTTATGGGTCTCAATGCGAAATTAGCTGGGTTACGGTAGTTTATTTTTTTCGTTGCAAGACCCAAATTTCAGAAATTAGGCTATTTTACACCGAAGGGAAAGTTATAGACTAGCAGAGCCCAAAAATTAAGATTCTATGGGTCCCGGCACAAGAATAGCCGGGTTACGGTATTTATGATTACAGTAGTTTTTGACCGATTTCGATCATTTTTTGGCTCTGAATGCTCCACATCAAGTGCACTAACCTGTGGTAAACATAGCCACCGGTCTTGAGGTTACTGTAGATTCATAATCTTCTTCATTCGATTCCAAATTAACAATTCCATGATGAGTGGGACCAATTGATGGAGAGACTTCAATCATAGGCTTCCGGGTTGGAATATTTGCATGATTCTGATTGTGTTCAATATTCTGCTGGATCTCTTCTGAATCCTCTTCTGGAGGCGAGAATGTCACTACAGAAGTCGGTGGACGGTACGGGGATACTGTAGTTGTGATGATGGGCGGTGTCCATGGAGCCCAGGTTTGTCGGGGAGTGGGCGGGGTTTGCGTGGTTGTAGTTGTTGTAGTGGTTGTAGTCTTTGTGGTGGTCGGGGGCGGAGTCCACGTGGTTCTGGTGGTTGGTCTTACGGTAGTTGGTCTTACTGTAGTTGTGGTGCTGGAGGTTGTAGTGGTAGAAGTGGAGGAGGTCTGAAATTTTCGAAGTTTAAGCTTAAAAGCCTACGATGGCCTGGCAAGCCTAAAGCGGCCTGAAAAGCCTGAAACGGCCTGAAAGTCAAATATTTGCTAGCTGAGCCTAAAAAGATCTAAAAGGCCTATTACAGGCCTGAAAAGCCTAAAGTTGCATGAGAAGCTTAAAAAGCCCGAGAAGCCTGAAACGGCCTGAAAAGCCTAAAAAGGCCTGAAAGCCCAAAACGGCCTAAAAAGCCCAAAAATGCCTGAAAAGCCTAAAAAGGTCTAAAATGGCTTGAAGGCTAAATCCTTACCTCTGTCACTCTAATCCCTGGCATCACATGCACATGACCATCAGTTGGTCTCGTCCATGATGAGGTTGTTGTAGTCGGAGCAAAAGTGGGAGGAGTCTGAGTGGGCGGGGCTTGTGTGGGCGGAGCCTGAGTTGGTCTCGTCCATGTCCTGGTGGTTGTTGGACTAGTAACCACTATTCTTGTCGTCGTTGTAGTGGCCCTCGTTGTGGTGGTAGTTGGCCGGGTTACTGTAGGTACAGTACGGGTTACTGTAGGTACAGTACCCCGGGTAGACGGGGTTACTGTAGTTTGAGAGATGTCTTCCGAAGAGTCATAGTCATCACTGAAGTCTATGGTAGTTGAAGGTACGGTAGTTGTTGGTGTGGTTCGAGGTACAGTGACTGGGGGTACGGTAGTCCGGGTTACTGTAGTTGGGTTGATTCTGGATCCAGGAATAGTTACCAATTTGGGGGTGGGTCTTGTGATACTTGGGGGAACTGTAGTATGGTGCACTGGAGGTACTGTACCTTGACTTGGGGCTACGGTACCTGGGGTTACTGTACTTGACTCCTCCCCTTTTGTAACTTCGTCGAACCCTTCTTCGATCAGCTTTTCCAAATCTTCTTGGGTAATTTCAGTATTATCAATAGTTTCTCCAAGATTTTTAGCCAATTCATCAACTAGAGCTTCTTCTAGCTCTTTTCTCATTCCATTATCCATTGTCATTGTACTTCCTCTCATTCTATCCATTACTTTTGGAATTGCCCTGTCCAATTCTTGATTTACCGCATGATTTACTGTATTTTCGAGCTGACGATTTGGTGTGGATACTGTAGCTTTGACTTCAATGATGTTGGATGGACCGGTGATTTTCTGGAAAAAAAAAGATTTGTTGGAATTTTTGATACTTTTTGAGAATTTGGTCCTTAAGTTCATTTTTAGGCCAAAATCAAAAAAATTTCGAATTTTCAACTTTTTAATTTGGCTACCGTATTCCGAAGTACTGTAGCTTTGATGAGGAATCACTGAAATTTGTGAATTTTTCAAAAAGAATATCTAGGAAATTATTTTCAAAACTACCGTATCAAATAATTCCGAAAAAAATTTCAGCCAACTTCATCGAAGAACTTTTTCAGATACTTGGCTAAACTTTGAGATATTCCTTTTTTGAAAATTTTTTTTTTGAACAACAGTACTTTTTGGTCCGTTTTCTGGACTGATCACCTACAGTAATCTTGACTCTTGTGATTCGGAATGAAATTCACAAAAACTCTAGAAAATTAGCTCGAAACATAGTAATTCTTCAAAAATTTTGAAAAAAAGGGGGGGGGGGTGGGGCTTGCCGAAATCAGTCCCGTATCAGAACTACTCACATGAAATAATAGTTCTGATGCGGGACACGGTTCTGATAAGAGGCAGTGATTCGGCATATGCGCTGAACGCGTCTCAAAAAAGACCAAAAAAACCCGAAGTTTCCAAATTTTTCGAACTACTCAACAGTTTTTTTTTCTCCAAGATCTACAGTACCTTATGGTTACTGTATTTCCAACCCTTCCACTTTCATTCCTCAACTAACCTTAGCCTGTCCTTCGTCGACAAATTCCAATGTCTCTCTATCGAAGTCCTTCGTAATAACAATGGGGTCCGAGTGTGATCCAGGTCCTCCATGGGATGTTCCAATTCCAAATAATCCACGAACAGGAGTCTTAATTTCAGCATGGGAAGGCATTCGGTCTTTGGCGTTCAAGTACAAATGGATGATAATGTTGTTGACAGGATCGAGTTGTTGGGGGTCCTGAAATTTTTAAGATTGGGGGAGGAGCTAGATCGTTTGGGATAACTAGATTAGGATGGGTTTTAAAAGTCCTAAAATGATTTTTTTTTAATTGGGATAAAATTGCGAAAATGGGAATAAAAAAGAGGAAAATGAGAACATTTCGAATATCAGCCGGGGAGACTTCCACTTGAGTTTGTTGTCGGAAGGAAGAAGTTGGGATTCGAATATGAGGTGTCTGGAAAAATGATTGAGGGCTAGGCAAAGACAAAAAGATACAGAAAAATTTCGAAGCAACAAACAGTAACAAAGAGATAGCAGAAGAAAACGGACGTAGTACTAATCAAACGACAAAACGACAGGATAAAAGCACATGCCAAGCCAGAACTGCCGGACCTTTCCAATACACAAAAAACAGTTGCTCTATTCAAAAAGTTCCCGAAAGTATGGAAGAAATAGACGAAACAGGAAAAAGAGACATCAAGAAGATAGGGGACATAGGAAGTACATGCAAATAGGAAAAACGAATACAGGTAACCGAGAGATACAGTAAAACAAGCACGATAGTATAGGAAAAGAAACTATTCGACGGTCAACTTTAGTCATTGGAATAATATAATCCGTATATAAAACTTTATAAATCTAAATACTTCAACAATGAGCAACATTCTTAACACTTTTCATGACTTACACTTACAACCTACAGAAGGCTGAACATACAACAACCATGTAAAATCAAATGAATTTGACCAACCTGCAATCGTGGAATCTGATGGGAAGCCAATTGATTCTGTTGTTGCCGTGGATCAAATCTCGGGATCTGCCCAGGAGCTCCTGCTCCTCTGAAGTGATCTCTTGGTGGGAGGAAGGCTGGTGGGGTCTGAAAATAAGACATTGGGAGCTGAACCGTTGAATCAAATTCAATTTGACATCAAAAGGTTACAGAAATCTACAGAAAAATGAGATTTCAAACGTTTCCTACTAAAAATTAGAAAAAGAATTACCTGCGGAATAGTCCTATGTGGCATCTGTTGTTGCTGGAATCTCTGTGGATGTTGTTGTTGTAATTGTTGCATTTGCCAATTGAATTGCTGGGGTGGTCTCTGGCCTCCTCGGTTATCCAAATTCAATGTTGGTTGTTGGAAACTTGGATAACTTCTTGGAGGTTGAAAATGTGAAGGTCTTGGTGGTGGTTGATATCCTCTGGCTAACGTTGGAGCAGGTTCTTGTTCTTGTCTAGGGGAAGGAGGGGGGCGGAGGAAAGGGCGACCGATTGGAACGGCATCGTAGGTTTGGGAGGTTACCTGAAGCAAGAATTTTGAGATTTTAAAACGAACTGATGTGATTTAGCTAAAGAAAAGACTGAGAAAGGTGTGAAGCATTACTGTTAAAACTCGAATCTAAACGTTCTTGTTTTGGAGACTTACCAAAACAGGCAAAAGTAATCCAAATATTAATTTCAAGTGTGATATCGTTGGACTTCTCCTCCGACGCATTTTTATATAGGGTAACCTGGAAAAAAGATTTTTGAAGAAGAAACGAGACGAAAAACAAATTGAGAAGAAAGAAATTTAAAAACGGTGTGAATAGTTCATTAGACAAACGTGGAAACAATTTTTCAAATGCTTAGAAAAGTAATGAGAGCTACAAAATGTTTTTAAAAAGTTTGAAATCTTTCTGGGAACTATTCAAAATGACGCTAAATTCACACAAAACCTTAAAAAATTGCACAAAATCAACAAAAAATTAATTGAATTTATAGAACACTTCTAGAAGAACTAAATTTCCGATTGGTGTTGCTTCTTCGAAGTAGAAACCAATTCAACTGTTTGAAACATCTGAAAATCCGGAAATTTTTTAAAAATTATTCAGAATTTGCCTAAAAACACTTTGAAATTTCTGGAAAATCTTGGAATAACTACCAAAATCTCGAAAAGTCTCAAATTTTTATAAAACCGCCACTAAATTTTATCAAAATCTAAAAAAAATGAACTCAAAATCCATCAAAATCCTGGAAAATCCCATAAATTTTCTAGAAAATTCCCATCTAAAAATGAATTCCCACCAAAAAAGAATGCATCATCGCTAAAAACCCACAAACACACACACACATACAAATTCTCGGGATAGAAACAAAAAGAAACTAGATTTTTTGTATTTCTCTATTAGACAATCAGCTTCTTCGCAATGCTAACGATAAGAATAGAAGATTGTGGATAAAGAGAAGAGAAA
Organism: Caenorhabditis doughertyi; assembly: GCA_963572265.1. Lineage (NCBI taxonomy): Eukaryota > Metazoa > Nematoda > Chromadorea > Rhabditida > Rhabditidae > Caenorhabditis > Caenorhabditis doughertyi. Next base: position 13,779,806 of record OY751555.1, read on the forward strand.
GAGAAGAATGGATATAAATTGTTGCCGTTTGTTGCGTACGGGAAAAAGGGGGGGGGGGATAAATTTGTTGGGGTGGTCTGCTGGTCATCTGGGAAAAGAGGGAGGGAAGGAAAGAACATCTTGAGAAATACAGGGTTATATCGAAAAAAAAAACATATAAATAAGTGATAATTATACATGAACATGATAAGGGAAAGCATCAGGTGATAGGCATGAACAATTTGTATCATATTTGAAGTGGACATTGATTTAGTGAAAATTGACACATCAAGACAAACCGATACATTCTAACACGAAAAGTTATAGTGAAACTAGTAATAGAAAAGCATGTCCGTCTATTAAAGGTGCTCCACAATTAGAGAGGGTCCTCTTACCTGTCTTTCATAAAGTTGAGGGTCGTTTTCGCCTCGTGCAACAGAATTGAGGGCGTAAAAATGGGGCGATTCTTCCAAGTTTCAAACGTCTTGAAGATCCATAGAGAACGAAAGTTTTAAAAAACGTTCCGCATTTTTAGGAAAAGATGCGAAAATACAGTTCTTGAGTATTAAAAAATTCAGACTTCAAAAAGTTAGAATGCTGGCCCGGCCGGCATAATGTTTTTATATTGGGGAGTGCCTTTTATTAGAGACTCTCGTTCCAAATTCCAACAATGCTCGGAAGATGTCTTTCTCTAGGTATCCTTGCGGCAATTATGCCTTCCTACTGTGATACGGTATTTTGAGAAATGAAAAACAGCTAAAAACGCATTATAAACTCCTGAGTTTTAATCAGTGAATTAAATTTCTTAAGTCATAATTTTAAAAACCAACTGTCCAATTTGAAATAGATAAACGGCTTGAAACAAAATAATCAAAAGATAAAAATGACAATGATTCCTTCTTCCCGAATCAAAAATTAAGTCGAGATTTTGGGAAATGAGAAAAGAAAACAAAGGAAACGATTATCAGGTTTATGCAATTCTCGCTTTTTCTTATCTATTCTCTTTTTTCGGTTTCGAAATTTCAATCTGATATCACATTTCAGGATAGAGTGAATCATTCAAAATCTTAAGGCGTATGACAGTACATTTCGACAAAATATACTGTAATCGTGGCGAGATATCGATATAAACATTTACCGCTGTGCCTTTAAACAGAATTTTTAAGCGACAGTGAGTTTCAAACTTGGTAAAATGGGAATTTTATCATTTCATAGCAAAAAATCACAAAAATATTCAAACAAAATCAAAAAATATTGGCACAAGACACATAGGCACCCGCTATGAAAAATCCAGATAAAATGACATAAATGGGCGGTACCCATTCCACTAAAATAATATATATGGCTCTTCCAGTTTTCTTGGACCACTTTTTCAATATGTTCTATGCTAGACAATAATTCACTTTTGATGGGTTTAGGTGCTAATCTTCAACCCAATACTTGATAAAATAACAAGAAAAGGACATTTAGAAAGAACACATTATGTCCTTTGTGATGAAATGATAAATTGATATAGCGTCAAGCTAGAAGATTTTCGAACAGAATATGAAATAAGAGGAAGTTTATTAAAATATCATAAAAGAATAGTAGGAGACTATTAACAGAGCCGCACCTTGAAAAATCTGGGATTCCGCGGAGAGAAACGTTTCATAGTCGGGATAAAAGTTTATGGCATTTTCTCGTCTTGGGAATGGCCGAGTGATAAGGAAAGGGATGGATACCTATGACTTTCTCTCGTCTGAGATCAATTTTGGAAGAATTTTTAGGGGATTGAAAGCACAAGATAAAACATAATAAAAACAAAGGGAATCTTTTTTGGTTATTTTTTTAGAGGAGACCACAAAAGTTTGGATAAAAAATTTGGATTTTAAAATTTCAAAAAAAGTTGTAAGTTTCAATTTTGTAAAATTTCTATAGGTGTTTGAGTTTCAGTGATATATGTATCACGTTAGAAACAATTTGGAAAGTAGGAATAAATGCTGAAAGGGGCGGGGCTTGAACAACAAGTTTGAAAACCGGAGAAATTATTATTTTCTGAAAAAATTATAGGTTTTTTCAAAAAAAAAACTTATTTTCGTTGTGTTCCAATTAATTTGCTTGGTTCAAAAAAAAAGAAACATTGTTGCCATAATTCGAAAAAAAAATCCGAAATTTTTCAAAATTTTTCGTTTTCCAAGCAATGATAGATGTCTTATTACTTATTTGCGACAGTCTGACACCTCGGTTTAAAGTCGCAGCAACAATTGTTCATCGGGTCTCGCCACGGTTACAGTAACTCTCAGTTGAAAATAACTGTTAACATGACAGGACCCGATGAACATTTGTCTCTGCTCCTTTAAACCGAGGTGTCAGGCTTTCGCTATTAAGTAATAACATAAACAAACACCTATCGTAATCAAAAAGCCTAAACCATGAACAGTAATCTAAATACAGTAATGCAAGCAAAACCATGAAAGTAAAAGATAAGAGAGGAAATGACAGTAGTAACTTCAAATAATTTGAACTTGGGTCGTTTATCGACAATTCGTTTTTTTTTCTTTTGAAAATCTGCATTTTCAAATGGGCGGAGCTTAAATTATTCAAAAGTGAGTGAAGCTTGCAAGTGGTAGAAACCTAACTTTCAAAAATTTCAAAAAAAAAAAGTCTGAGAGAACAATGAATCCAGGACGATAGTTAACCAACATTCCATTCTCAAAACCTAAAAAATGGGCGGGGCCTGTTAAAAACTCGAGAAAAAGTATAATTACGTAATTAGTAGACACACTCAAAAGTATATAGATACATGATGAAACAAAAGAGATTCTAAACCGAACAGATCCTTCCTCCCCTCCCCCCTTTGCTTAGCTAGCTGATGATGATGCTAAGAACAGAACGAGTTTTTTTCTCTCATTCTTCCCTCCCTGGGGGTGAGACAAGAGAAGGAGGGAGGGAGGGCCTATTGCGGTGTGTGTTTGAGGGGAGTGATGGGCAAGCGGAATATTAGAAAATTTGAAGGAAATGGAGGGGAAGGGGGGAGGAGGAGATTTGTGTGAGATAGGAAAGGGGAAAAGGGTGAACGGAGACAAACAGTAATTAGTAAAAGATGGTTGTTGCAAAGGTGTCAATTGTTTGATCGGGGAAATGGGTTTCGCAAGCTTCATTCCATTCGTTACCAATCTAAAAGTTACCCCCAAAGAACGTTAACAATTATATTAAAACCCCAGGCAATTCAGCTTCTTCTGTTCACATTAACAGTTGTTCAATTATAACCCGCGATAACGCCGGCGCACAAATTTCAGACATTAAAAAAAATCTCAAAAACAAAAATGAAAGGTGAGAGTTATTCCACGAACCTTTTCGACAGTTTCAATGCTTTAAATATATTTTCACCTGACTAACCGAAAGTTTCTATGATGAGCTAACAAAAAACGTTGATAATTCAACCTTTATGCAAATGAAACGTTGAAACCGAGGTGTCAATCTTTCGCGAATAAGTGACATAACTTTTCGAAAATGTCCGAAGTTTTTTTTTCATTCTCTAAATGAAGTGAAATTAGTTTTCGACACGAAAATAAAGTTTCCAAAACGGATGAAGATTACAGTGCCTGTTGGTTTTTCATTACCGTTATTCTGACCGAATGGCCGGAATACGTACTAACTAACACCTCAAGATGAAAATAACAAAAAACCTAAATATCAAAAAAATGTTGCGAAGAGAGATGTTTTCTCATTTATGAGTTCAAGTACTCTCTCTACTTGAGTGGTCAGTAACGACTTATGAACTTTAAGGGTTAAAACTAGGTCGGAATAAATATCGGAGATCGGTTAAAAAAATGGTATGAAGAACTTTTATTCGGATTTCAAAGTTTACGGTGTGGAAAAAGAATCAGGAGTACTGTATTTAAAACATGAGCATATCTGCAACCTGGAATAGAGCGGCCGAGCGTCTTAAAGTTCTATACAGGCTGCCGCTCTATTGAAGGATTAACGGTATTTTTGAAAATTCTGTCGTTCTTGTGGACGCAAATGCTAATTTTGTGCCAAAGATGCAATTTCAGTTTACAGATGTTTGTGATTTCTCAAAATCAAAAATGGGCGTGGCCTATATTATTAAGTTACTGTACTGCCAAAAACCCCAAGTCTATTGAACACTTTTGTCTTTATCAGTATCATATTCACCTACACTCAGCTTACAAACAGTAGTTCTTTTTCTCACAAGAGAGAAAAGAGGGATAAGTGACAAGGTCATACTTTCATTTGATTTATTACTTTTGGCTAAAGAAGGGTAAGCCAAGGAAAAAAAAGGAGGGGATATGTGTTCTGACGTTCTTGACAAGTTTTTTTTTGTAATTTTTTTTGGTTTTTGTAAAGAAACCCCTTTTAGGGTGGTGACTCTAGATGTACTTTTCACCTAAATAATGATTTTTGAAAAAAATTTTGAAAAGTTCGAAAATCGCCAAATTGTACAAAATGAAATTCAAATTATTATGAATATGGAAGTTTATCAAGGTTAATCCCTTATCCCCAAAGTACTTTCCGGTTAATTGGAGGAGAGGTGATAAGAGAAGGAATATGATGAAGAAGATGAAGAAGAACAAAAGGGAAAGTGTTACGCAATTCATAAATGTTATTATGATAACATCAGAACAGATATAGAACACATTGAAGAGATGAAGAAGAACAACCAATTGTTGATGCTAAGGGGAAAAATGAATGAAATTTTCTGAACTTTTAAATAAAACCACTTTCTCGAGTTTGTAACGGAATACTGAAATCAAAAAAGTTTATTGTGTGACGAAAACGTGTAACTACAAAACACAAACGCTGGAAATAATGATTACCAGAGTAAATTTCCAATTCTCAGTAACTGTATCCTGTAAAATATATTTTTTGTTTCAACTGAAAAAGTGCGAATTATCGTATCATTCTAATATAGAATTCCGTCTGTTTTTCAGTATGTCTGTACGTCGCCGACCCTGGAGCCTTTGCTAGAAGCCCAATTTTCATGAAACAAAGACAAGTCGATATAGAATTCCCTCGCAATGATGTCCGTCTTTTTATTTTTCAATTGGAGCTCTAGGGAACTCTGTGCTATCTATGCTCCTAGCCTAAGCCCCGCCCCGTCAACTGTCGGCTGCTAGATTTACTAATTTTAGAGAGTCTTCTGCCGCCACCGGTACAATTATCCGTCGTTGGCAGCGTAGCCTAGTGGTTCAAAAATTGTCCGGTCAATTCACTATCCGAGTTCGATTCCTCAGTGAGTCAGATATTTTTGGTTTTTCATTTTTTTTAATCGAATTTTTGGGAAATATAGGCGGTTGAGTCGCGGAGCGTCAAAACCGTCTGGTATTTATCTAAAAAATAAGTTTGAAGCTAGACTTGTTTGAGCTTCGATTTTCATAAAACCAAATTTTGAATGCGACGTTCCGTTAAAAAACCTTCTAGTTTTAGTAATTACCTTCCAGACTTTGAGAATTCCTTTGGAATCTTTTTTTTTTCATTTTTTTTTCAACTGTACTCCTTAGTTCATGTTTATGCTATCTCTTAACCCTTCACCCCTCAGGGTTAAGCAAACAAAAACAAATATGAATAAATAAATATATCAAAATTTTTGGGATGGGAGAAAAGGCACACCTCAAAGGCGCTGTCACCTCCGTTTTATTTACTTTATGTATATATCATTCGTTCCCCTTTTTGCAATAGATAGTATTTTATGCTGATTTGGATAGAATATAATCAGTTTTAAGCTCTTTTTTCATTTCATTCCAGTAAAATAAGCCAAAAAATCTCATCAAAGTAACATTTTTGCTGCATTTTTACAAGTTTTCAAAACATTTTTTCAGTTTTTTTTAAATTCTCCCTTTCTACATGTTTCCGTTCTTCATTTTTTCTTAATTTCAGGCAATTTTTCTATTTTGTTCTTCCAAAAATATGTCGATTTCCACTGAAAGATGTCTGGAAATGCTCAGAGAGCTTCATCACATGAAGCTGCAATTAGTAAGTCCTTCCTTTTTCCTTTTCCTGAATAGGGGCGGAGCTTTATTCCAGGATTCCTGTAGTGACATCCTAAAAGACCTAAACAACAACACTATGAGATCAGTGATGCTGAAACGAAATGGTTCGGTTCGGGGAAGAAAGAATCTGGTGAAAAATGCTCTTCGAAAAATGGAACCAAAACTAGAAGACGTCAAAGGGATGAATTCTGGAGTTGTGGTATATTTGACGTCGTGTGGGGTGCTCAGGAAGTCTTATGATAGGTGCAAAGCGGTGGTGAGTCTTTTTTTAAGCTACCGTAATCCACTGAGTTTCGCTCCAAGACCCATGAAACTCAAAGTTTTGGATTCAGTGTGACAATACTTTTGAAACGAGTATGATCATGGCATTGTTCTGAAAAATTTCAGAATTTGGGTCTCGCCACGAAAACTGCCGTAACCCATTCAGTTTCGCTGCAAAACTCATCAATTTTCGATTTCAGCGCGTCGAGACCTACAAAATGACTATAATCATGCCCTACCTTGGAAAAATTTGAGTTTCGGCCTAAAATTTGAGCTCTACCACAACTTTAAAGGCGCATAGGTAGATAAAAGTTCAAAACTGTGGGAACCTAGTCATGATATATTCAAATCAAAGCCCTTGACTAGCTGAATTTGAAAATCTAGGTTTGATGGGTCTCGAATGGAAATTGGCCGGGTTACGGTAATTTGAACTTCGAAAATTTTCAAAATGTAAATTTTTTCTAGTTTCCAAATCTTTTAGTTAGTCCTTGGCCGAAAATGCAAATTTTGAAAAACGGAAAATCTACAGTAATCCTGATTTTTTAGACCGCCCTTCTCGAAGCATTCCGTGTGAAATTCTCCATTCGAGACCTCAATATTAGTGTATTCCACGTGGAAGAGTTGGCTAAAAAACTGAAATTGAATCATGAATTCCAGAGGGAATTGATATTTGACTCGTTACCTCTAATTTATGTGGATGGATACTTTTTGGGGGTAATTTGAAATTTTTTTGAGAAAAAAATTTTTGGAATAACTTTAGAACGATAAAACACTAGTGGAGCTGAATGACGCCAAGGTGCTGGAGAGAATTCTGGAGAAATATAAGGTGAGTCTTTAACTACAGTAATCCTCAGGCTGCGGTACTTTTAAAATTATAGTTTTGCTACAGTAAGCTGGCCATTTTCCGTCCTAGACACATTAGACCCGAACTTCGGGATTCAGCTAGTCCAGAGCTTTCATTTGGGTATAATCATGACTAGGTTCGGAACAGTTCGAAATTTGATCTACCTATGCGCTTTTAAATTCGTGGTGGGACCCAAATTTTTAAACCTAGTCATGATTATACTCGTTTGAAAGGTCTTGAAGCGCTGAATACAAATTTAAATGTTCTATGAATCTCTAAGAGAAAATAAGCGGGTTACGGTAGTTTTTGGGCGGGAAAATTGAAACTTTCTCGAACCCAGTCATGTTATACTCATTCATAAGGCCTTGGCACGCTGAATCCCAAGCTATTGGCTTGATAATTCTTTGACCGAAACCTGTTGAATTACTGTAGTTTTTTCAGCTCCCCTCATCCCAATCCGTCTGCTCCGAGTGCGGAAATCGAGGCTATGTTGTCTGCCGTATGTGCCACGGAAGTCGTCGTCACCACGTGGCAAATCCATCGGAAATCAAGTTTGGCCTGGTGTTACGGTGCTCTTTTTGTGATGAAAATGGAATTTCAAGGTGTAATAAGTGTATTTGAAATGCCAATAATAGTTCATTAAAATGGTGCTACCCCTAATCAGAACTGCTCCGAATAAGAACTGACACTACTTTGGTGTAATGGCCTGCAAGCAGTGAAAAGTGCCCAAATACGAGCATTTGAAAAGTTCTTATCCGGGGCAGTTTTTAAACGGTCGGTTCTTATAAGGGTCAGTTCTAATTCGTCCAGTTCGTATTCGAAATCGGACCAGTTCTGATTAAGGGTAGCACCATTGGAATTAATTTATAAAATTTTTTTTTCATAACTTTTTTCTCTTATGTTTCATCATTTTCCATGGCCCTTCCGTCCATCAATCCAAGAGCAACTGTCCACTATTTCTCTGCGTCTCTCCTATTCCCGTACTATCTAAAAGATATCAAAAGATGTGACATTTTTCCAAAAGAAAAAGAGTATCAAAAGGTCGAAGATTGATGGGAGAGGAAGGGGAAGGGAAGGAGGACTGATGACGAGATGACAACGGAGATTTATTGGTGTTGGCGACAAATTTTTTCAGTTGGAGCAGAGGAGAAACTTTTCTCTACTTTTTCTTTTTTTTTTGAGTTCTGTTTATTTGATGCACATTTTTCATACCTTTTCATACGATACCGATGATTCAGAATGTAAATTTTCGATTCCGCAAAACCCTCTTTTACAAGGGCATGTCGCTCTATTGCTCAAGATAAAAAAAACTTGTCTGGAAAACCATCTAGAAGGACTAAGCGAGGTATTGTTTTGAACCTAACCTTAACGTGTGCCATTTTAATAGAGGTGTTGGTATTGAATTTAGAAATTTGGAAAAAGAAAATTCGAAATTACAAAAATAGCGCTAAATTCAAAAGACACGTTTTCAGCTATTTTCCAATCTGAAAATCTTGAAAATCTCAAAAAATTTTTATAAAAGGTTTCAAACAAAATTTCAAATTTTGACCCCGTCGTGTCATTCTATTTTTTCAGCAGTTCTGGGTTTTTTCAAAAAATTGAGAAATTTGAAGCTACAGTTACCCCATTCATTTCGCCCCAAGACCCATTGAAAATAAGTTTTGGATTCTTATCTTTGATGCTTTCAAAGTGAGTACAATAAATCCTAGGTTTTTTTTGGAAAGTTGAAAATAGGGCTCCACCACGAAATTAAAGGCGCATAGGTAGATCAAAAATTAGAATTATCCAAACCTAGCCATGATTATACTCACATCGAAGGTCTTGACGAGCTGATTTTGAAAAAAATCTAAATTTCATGGGTCTCGAGTGGAAATTTTTTTGGTTACAGTAGCTTAGAGGTTATAAGCCAGAAAAACAAGCATTTTGTGATTACCTACCTGTCCGCCTCCGCGTATTGTCCCGGACACTTTTACAAACTGTCAAAAAATACGACAAAGGAGTGAGATAAGATCTAATAATTATTCGAAAACCGCAAAATTTGCAACTCCCACACCAAAATTTTTTATAAAAATCTCTTTTTGTGTTAATTTTTTTTGTTTAAAAACCTTTGTTTAAAAGTTTATTTGTTTCAAATTTTTTCAAAAACCCCGAAAAACTCCAATTCTCGAAAAAAAAATTGAATCAATTTTTGTTTTTCAAAAATGTGCTTCCTTGTTATTCTATTCAGTTCAATTCCTTATACTTTTATAATTTTATTTTTCACCATTCCTCCTTTTTCCTTCCTCTTTTTTCTCTTAATTCAGTGCAATTAGTTTACGTCTGGGTCGGTGGGAGGGGTGTCTAAAAGGGGATTATATGAGAGCACAAAGCACTTTTTTTGTTCTTTTTTGGGAAATTTCAAAAATGGTTCTTTGAACAATTGCTTTTTTTCAGCTTTTTTTTTTAATTTTTTAAAACTGTTAAATAATTATTATTCCTGACAAATTATTTCTCCAATACCTGTTCTTTTGACCCGACTGTAGTCTTTGTTGTCTTATTTTTACTCTTGAAAATGAATATCACATTTCCAAGTTATTTTTGAGAAGAAAAAATGAGTAAAAGTGACACATTTCGTGGAAATTTGATCGTTTACACTTTGGAAAAAAAGAGAGAGAATAGTTGATGAGACACGGCGGTGTCTACGATTTTTGAAACGATAACTTACTTGTTGAAAAATAGTTTTTTTTGCATTTATGTAGGAAAAATCCTAATTTTTTGAGATTTTTTTTTATCAGACGGTCATTTTGAAGTAAATATTCGAATTCCTCATAGAATTTCAGGTCGATAAGTTTTTTCTAAAAGTTTCTAGCTCAATTTTCGATAAAAATTTGATTTTTCGGGTTACTGTAGCTTCAAAAATACGTAAACACCGAATTTTTCAAAATTTTGGTATTACGATCCAGAAAGTTGATACTATAGGTAAAAATCACCTCTGAATCGAATTTTCATATTACGAATTTCTAAAATAACTCTAACGCCATAAAAAATTAGATTTTTGGTTAAATTCCCTGATTACTGTAGCTCCAAAAGTACGCAAACACGGAATTTTTCAAAACTTCGGGACTAAGGCCCAGAAAAGTGATACTAGATATAAAAATCACTTCTGAATCAAATTTTCAACTTCAAATTCTGTAAAAATAACTTTAAAACTCTCAAAATATGATTTTTGGTTCCATTCTGCCCACGTTTTTTCTAGTTTCAAGTCACGCGCTTCCCCAAAAACCAACCAACTATCATCTGAAAAATCATCCCAAAATAATTTTGAAACTAGAAAAAACGTTATTTGATTTCGGCTCCATTGCACTTGGCTGCACATTTTCTATACGTTTCTTTCGTTTGAATCTTCTCCTTTTTCTGATTATTATTCTTATTCTGCTCATATCACATCATCACGTGTTGAAAGGAAGAAGAAGGAGTGATATTATTTGAATGTAACATTCAAATAATATCACCTGTTTTGTTTCATTATGATTTCTGGATTTTTCGAAATTTCCTCTCTGGAAATCTGAAAATCAGGAAGTACATTGTCTCGCGGTGGAGTCTTCATTCGTAAGTTCGTATTCATTTGAAACTTTTCGGTTCTTCGCATTTTTTCAACAAAAATTAATGTATTGTTCATTCTTAAACTATATTCTTGTGTAAAAAAACTAGTGCTACCGTCTAAAACTTTCAACCAAACCACTGAGAATATATGGTCCACCACGCTGAATGTGCACTAAACTATGCTAAACTAAACTATATTCGATATTTGCTATTTTCGATATTGCTGAGGATAGCTGAGTGACAGTTAGAAAATATAAATGTCATACGACTAAATCAGTTTTATTGACAAATCAGTAACAATTTTCAGCATTGTGTAACTTTAAGTGGAATCACAACTAATAATCAGTCTAACTTTTTTTTCTGAAAAAAATTGCATCTCACGTTCTGCTTCCAACTTATTTGAAACTGAAACTAAAACTGACAGTGGGTCCTTTGTTCGAATGAAATATTACTCTGGAAGGCAAATTTGTGACAAACTCAATGTCACGACGCTGCAGAACACGTGGCTAAGCCATAGAAGGTTCAGTCATTTAGGTTCCATATTGAAATCTAGAAAAACCATTCTGAGGTTTAAATGCATGACTAGCTAGGTCATGCATCGAGTTCATTCTTGGTAACATTCTGCAAATTCTCTGATGTATTATCTTTTTTTTCTTAGTTTTGTTCCGTTGAACTTACATTCTGTTAGTTTACATTCTCCTCATGATATACGTAATTTAAGTTCTTGTATAATTCCCTAAACAATTCACTGATAAACAAATTGCTTCTCTCTACTATGTATAATATTATATTAAAAATTTTATCGAATGAGTGCACTTATATTCTGGACCAACCTAACCTGGCATTCGAAAATTATTTATGAAAATATAATACCGTAAATTTTGTAATTGAAGCCCATTGTCTTCTTTTTTTCGAAGGTTATCTAAGGGTGGGCTTCTATTACGAAATTTACGGTAGTTTCACTGATCGCTAAAATGTTTTTCTTTTATCACTGAACGCGGAAGTTCCAGCGCCTACGCTACGAACATTGAAACAGACGATTAGGAATAACCTCTCGGGGTTTCCTTATATAAAAGGGTTCAGAATCAGAGCGATCAACTTTTATATACATTTCTAGCGAATTCTGATATCAACAATTTATCGATAAACATTCCATCATTCTGACTGACTCGAAATAACTTAAATTAGTCATCGCACACTTCCCAAACAAAACATGTTACTTCTTGGAACCTGAAGATATCTCTTCCCATTTCATTTTTTTTTTGAAAAAAAATCACCTGTCGTTGCATAAAAAACTATCTCTTTGTTCCAAGTTCACCTGTCATTGGTCTGCGGCTCGATTCATTTTTTTCCGACAATAATAATTTCCTTTTTTCTGCTGATTTTTATGGTCTTGAAAGGTGTCTGATAAGAGGGTTTTATGGTCATGGCAGTTAAATTTAAAAGTGTTTTGGAGATTTTTCCCAAAAAAGTCCTTTTTTTTCAAAATTTTCTTCAGTAACAAAGTTTAAGCCCAAGATTTCTGGTTCTAGGAGATTTTTTCTGTAATTTTCAGTACTTTTTCTCAGAAAATTCATAAAATCTTCTATTTTAAAATTCCGCTGATCACTGTTCGCACACTAAAAAAACTAGGTGTGTCGATCTAAAGCAAACGTCCTCCTCCTACCTCTTCTTTTGCCTATCAAAAACTGACAAGTGCACATTGGGCCTGAGCAAATATACACGGATTAAACAGTTGCTCCGACGGTCGGTCGGTGACTTTTTTTTTGCTCTTTTTTGTGATTTAGGGATCAAAATGATACATTTATTGTAAAATTTGTTTTTTTTCTCGAAAAAATTTTCAAAATCGTTCCGTTTGGTCCTCGAAATAACTTTTTTCATCCTTGTTTTTCAAAATTTTTGTTTTTCTGCTCAAAAAGTTTCCAAAAAAGTACTTGGGATTACCTCGTATCAGTTCCACTTTTATCCGAAATTCAAACATCTTTTGGATTATGAATAATCCCGGGATGACCTAAATACAGATTGATATTCGTGATGTTTGTTTAGTGACCTCGACGAAAATATCAGAAAATTTTTTGGAAAAAAAAATAATATTTGTGTTCCGAACACTCTTTTTCCGAAACTTTAGCATACATAGTTGGACAGCTGTGGACTTTCTGACGTTTCCGAAAATATTTTAGGCTTACGCTTTTGGGTCCATTTTGAACCAAAGAAGGACCCAAAACGGCTACATTCGATCTGGTTTATTAATTTTTCGAACCATTTTGACCCATCAAAAGGAGGTTAATCCCAGTTTAGGCTCTGCAATTTCATTAAAAGTGAGTCAGGGGTTCCCTGCGAGGGTAGGAAAGCGCGTTCTAATGCTAAAAAAGTTTAATACTCAGTTATGCCCTAATTCCATAAAAATTTGGTTAAAAAAACCTCGCCCAAAATAGAGGTACGCAGCGAAAGCGTCAATTTAGCATTAGAGCGTACTTTCCTACCCCCGCGGGGACCGGCGTGCCTAGTTGTTACTATTCCAGATGTGCCCTTTTCCCATTTTATTTTTTCTATTTTAGAAAGTTCTGTCGATTCAGTACAATTTGGTGACTTGGTTTTTTGACTTGGACCATATTTGTGCCAATTTGGGGCTATTTTAGGCCAATTTTCCTTGCGTTGAACTAAGTTACCTTGTTTTGAGCCTGAAGCTACTTTTGGCCTATTCTGACGTGTTTTTTGAACTTTTCCGGTTTCTTTTTGACCAAAAATCTATTTTGGAACACATCGGTGCACCTCGTATCTTCACAAGATATAGTCTAGTTTGGCCTATCTCGCAGGGTCATTTTTTCCGTTTTAGCTTGAACTAACTGGTTGAATAACGTCCGATTGATATACCAATAAGTGAGAAAACTCCCTGATTTTGATAATTTTTCGATCTTTTTGGCCTATTTGAACAAGCTGAACCGAAATGAGGCTATTTTAACTCATTCTCATAAAGTCACAACGAACGCATTTTGTTTCTTTGCTCTCGTTCCACCACATTCGAACTTTACGACTCATTTCGCACCAGATCAGGCCCAAACTTTCTATTTTCGAACCTTTTTTGCAAAACCCTCTTTTAGCTAATTTGCAAGTTCCTCCTCCCCTTCTTGTACCCACGTGACCCCTCCTCCTCCTTAAGGGGCGGTCTTCATCATGTCATCCTCAACTTCTCGGTCCTAAAAAGGGACTCAAAAGACGTTTTCGATTCCCATCTTCCTTTTTTCCTTTCCTACAGCAAAAAAAAATGGGCAGAAAAACGACCGAAAAAGGAGTTGTAGTCGTCGGTTGAAGAAGAAGGGGGGTCAGATGACAAATTGAATTAAAGTGACGCGGCACTTCTTCTTCTCCTTTTTTTTCTACTCAAACTCTCAACGAGCACCTAACCCCCCTTTTTTGTGATGTGCCGGTTTTGCAGAGAAAAAAGTCCTCGAGGACTTGTTGTTTTCCTCGAAAAATGCGAGTGGCTTTTGTAGGCTCCTTGTAAAAATGAAAGGAAAAGAAGAAAAAAAGCTTTTGCCAGTAGAAGGAGTCGAACTTTGGTGTGCTGGCTGGAAGCAAAAAGCGTTAGCCACTGGGCCACGCGGCACTCAAACACGTTGACCACAGCGGGCAGTGATAAAGGGAGTAGGCGCGTGGGTTTCGCACCGTTCTCTGTAGACACTGCTTACAGGTAACTGTGTGGCGCTGTGGCTAACGTTTTGACTTCCAATCTCAAGACCAAAGTTCGAACCCGCCTAGTGGTAAATCTCGTTTTTCTTTTTTGCTTTTCTATTTTTCACATTTTCTGTTGCAAATTGCACGAAAATTTCTATTTTTCCTGCTGAATTTATCTTTTTCTTCAATCTAGAAATCTCTTTTTTCAAATCTTTTCTCAATTTCACCACGTCAACTCCCAAATATAAAAAACCGTCTTGAAAAATCAAGAATCTTTGAAGAAAAGGGAATGTTTGTAAGCCTCGTCAATTTTTCATTTTTCCTCATCTTTTCGGTGTTTTTTGCCGCCCGCCGGCTCATCATTTTTCTTCTTCCCTCCCCCTTTTTTCCAAATTTTGCAGAGAAAAGTCCCCAGACATTTTAGTACAATTTTTGAAGTTGAAATTTTAATATTTTTTGTTTTTCTCAAAAAAGTTCTGGAAAAAAAGTAATAGTCTGTAAGATCACATCGATCATTTCCTGGAAAAACTTTCTGAGAAAAACAACTTTTTTCCAGAAATAATCCGAAAAGTTAGAGGATTAGGCAGAGGTTTTTTTTTGTTTTTTGAATTTTTTTTTTCAAAAAACTTTACCGTAGTCCTTTATTTCCTTGTTTTGGTGCAGCACTTGTTGCAGAAAATTATTAAATTTAGCGCATGTTCCTTGTGGACTTTTTCTGCGCAAAAACTAATTACGGGAGGTACGCCTCTTCCTTTTCGGGTCGGTTTTGAGCCTTCATAGGGGTCCTAGTTCACTTTGGAGGAAAAAACAAAAAAGTTTGGCTTATGTGGGTTTGAACTTTGGTTTTGAGATTAGGACACAAAAGATTAACCACTGCGCCGAACATGAATGCCGGCGCAAGGTAGACTGCAGTGCAGGCTTCAAGCGGTAGGCGCCGGGCAGCGCCCTTATCAGCGCTATCCACATCGCATGGTCTAGTGGCTACCACTCTTGCCTACCAATCTCAGCTCCCAAGTTCATTACCACCTAGGTCAAAAATTCTTTTGCTTTTTTTTCTTAACCAGTCCCATGCCGAAGATCCATTCTAAAATGACGTTTTTTTCTGAATACCCTTGCACACACCTATTGTCCGAGCAAGATAATCGCATTGGAGCACTTGAATAGGAGTAAAAATTCTTCCGCTTTTCAACTTTTTTGAGTTGAATTTCGAGAAAGTTTTG
This sequence comes from Caenorhabditis doughertyi, assembly GCA_963572265.1. Taxonomy (NCBI): domain Eukaryota; kingdom Metazoa; phylum Nematoda; class Chromadorea; order Rhabditida; family Rhabditidae; genus Caenorhabditis; species Caenorhabditis doughertyi. The sequence continues at coordinate 13,795,360 of OY751555.1, forward strand.
AAACTTTGGTCAGATTTTAGGTTTTGCATAGATGGGCCGGTTTAGCCTGATTTGAAATGTTTTCACAATTGAGACTAATTTGGCCTATTTCGAGGTTATTTAGCCTACTTTTCATTCAACTTTTTACGACTTTTTCAAAGCTCTTTCATCTTTTTTGAAATATTATCAACTTTCTGGTAAATTTTAGGTCATTAAGCCTATTTTAGCCTAGATTGGCCTTGTCCGGACTATTACGCCTAATTCAAACAGTACGGCCTAGTTTGGAGCCTGCTTTGGGCTTTCCCCGGCCTAATTTTGACTTTTCTTCTAGGCTTTTGAGCCTGTTTTAACCTATTCAGGCTGTCCTTGATAAATTAGGCAAGTTGGACCCAGTCGAGACTAATTTGAACTACTAAGCCTTGTTTTGGACCGTTTAGCCTAATTTGGAGCGTTCAGACTTGTATAATTTTTTGGACTTAGGTCGGACAATTTGGGTCAGTTCACCGAATTTAGCCTTCTTAAAAGTGTTAAGTCTAGCTTGGACTAGACGGCCTCGATTTGGACGGTATTGCCTGTTTTAGATTATTACGCCTATTTCTGGCCTATTTCCAACTATCTACTGAAAAAATTTGGACTATTTAATCAAATTCGTTTCATGAGACTAAGCCTCAAATTTTAGGACTAGGGCTTGGGCTAGGCTACAAGGCCAATTTCGGCCAAGTTTCTAACTTCTGGGTCTTATACCAAGTCAAGTTTATCGTGTCTATTTCTAGCACATTAGCCTAGTTTAGAGCACAATTCGAAACTATTTTTAGGCTCCAAGCTTCATTTAAAAAGTTTCCTTCCCTTCTGACGTACATCCCATTTGCAGAAGACACTGCGCACATCCAACTTTTTCTCTCTTTTTCCAAGAAGAAATCTCTCTCATTTTCTCTCTTATAACGAGTCTAACTAGGAGGAGAGAAGTGTGAAGTACTTCTTTTTTTTCTATAAATATCTCTCTCAACTTTCCCTAATTGGAGGGTCCTTTGCTTGTTTCTTTTCACCTCTCCCTTTTTTTCTCCAAAAAATTTTTTTCCCGGAAATTTTTTTGCGAGTTGTCTGCGTCTCCATTTCTCTCATAGGATTCGGCAACATTTTTCAATTCTTGTTCCTAATTACCTATGCGTAAAGAAAAGAAAAAAAAGAGGGAGGGGGGATAGCTGTGAAGAGCATGGAAGGAGAAAAGGAAGTGAGCTCTCCTTTTCTGTCACTTCTCTGCTCTTTTTTTGCCCCCTTTTTCGGAATGAGTGTCCGTAAAAGAGAGAGAGAGAGAGAGAGAGAGAGAGAGAGAGAGAGGACATCATTTTATCCACTTCTTTCCGCCGTTTTTTCATAAACCGACATCATCACTTTTTTTCCGAAACTTTTGGCTTGTCTGCAGAGAGCTACTTTCTTTTAGTTTCGACCTAAAATTTTCAGTTTTACTTTTGGTCATTTGGCCTGCACCTTCTTTCAGGTTTGGCCTGAAATTTTGGTTTTAATGAACTCTATTCAGCCTATTTTAAACTTTCTAGTCTTCGTCGACAAATTTTCAGCCAACTGACCCAGTTTTCTGGAAAACGTTCGGCCTATTTTGGGTTGTTTTCCAGTTTTTTCATCAGTTTTCAAAGTTTTCACATCATTTTGAAAAAAAACAACTTTTCTCGCCTACGAATGCACTTTTCGTCCTGTTTTTCAGACAAACTTTTGTACGTTTTTGACTAGCATGTTTTATTCTTGTTCTATTCTTGGGCCTTTGTCAATGTTCGAACCAATTTTGATGTTTGTCAACTTGTTTATCGAAGAACAGACTATTTTTACTATTTTCCAATTGAAAGATTTTGAGACTAATTGGGACTGTTGTCAAGTCAAACTAATCCCATAAAAGCGCATAACTTCAACCTAAACTATGCTTTTCGGGACAGTCCTACCTGGTTTCGATCATTTAGCATAGTTTGGGCAGTCGAAATGGCCAAAATCTGATTTTTGGACTATTCTCGAGTGGATTTTTAGGTCAGACCATACATTTTAGCCTGGGCCGAAGTATAGACTTGCAGCAATTTTTTAAAGATTTTTTTGAATTTTAGAATTTTCTTACGTTTCAAATCGTGCATATTTTATTCGTCCAAAATAACGTAAGAGTCCTCGAAAAGGTTTTGAACTGATTTCAGTGTAAATGTTTATGGAGAAATACTTCGATTTTCCGGACAAATAAAAAAATCAATTTTTGGCACAGGCGCAGGCTTCAGCCTGCACTATTTGGCTGATTAGGCTTAGGCGTAGGCTTCGGCGTAGGCTCCTGCCTGCGCCATTTGGGCTCATGTTAGGCTTAGACTTCGACTTGGACCATCTCCATTCACTTCAACTTACTTTTGACTACTTTAACTAAGCTGATCGAAAAACACATTCTCGAAATTTCCAATTTCAAATTCTCAGAATCGTACTGTAACACTCACGTCAAGGACTCAACTTCTTGAAAAATCTTCTTGAAATGTATAATTAGATTAGTTACGATGCCCATCAAATCACATCTTCTTTTCCCCCTTCTTTGAATATTTTTCTTTCATTTTACCTTGTTTTTCTCGTAGTTTTTTCCTCCTCCTTCGCCTTTTTCTTTACTTCCAGTTTGCTTCTTTTTTGTATACGTTCCGTTGAGGGAGGGAATGTTATTCATCAAATTCTGGAGGAAAGGCTGCTTTTCCCATATCAAAAAACTTGTTTTTTTTCAATTTTACTCTCCCCGACTAATGATATCAGGGATAATTAAATTTTCTCGGTTTTTTTTTCACAAATGCGCGTGACAGAAAGGTGAGAAAAAAGAAAAAAAGAAAATAAACACTTGAGGGTTCGAACTTGGGATGGTGGATTGGAAGTCAAAAGCGTTATCCACTTGACCATACAGTCACCTATCGCGAAGGGGTGGGAATGCGTTGATAAGGGTGGTGCTTCTCTTTTCTCTGTGCACCCAACGCGCCGCCCTTTGCACTATGCGTTCCATGATCCTAAATGGCGCAACTGGGAACACACTTGTCTTACAGTTTTGACCTCCCCGGTTCGACCCCACCCTGTTGTATTTTTCTTTTTTCTTTCTTTTTCTTCTTATATTTCTTTGTTTCCAATGCTCAAAACCCAATCAAAAGCCCTTTAAAACATTTATGCACCCTAAAAAGTATCAATTTCTCTCCTTTCCTTTTTTCTTCCCATCATCATATGAGACACATATATATGTCGAGAATACAATATGAATATTTCACAATGGACCCCATTCTCTTTTTTTTTTGGTTTACATTACATATACATACATCTGTGTGTATGTATCGCGGATAGATTGAAACCAAAGTTTTTGTCGCGCGCGTTTTTTTTTCGCGGATGAAGTTTTTTTTTCCAATTTTTGATGGCGGGGATATGCAGTAAATATTAATTTAGATGATGTCAAATGTTTGCCATAACTAGTACTTATTCATTTTCAATTTTGACAAAAAAAATTTTTTTCAAAAAATTGATTAGTGGCAAAATAGAGTCACCTCATTTCAAAATTTTTCAGAAATTGAAAATCTGTCTGAAAAAATTTTTTTTTAACATTTTTCGAAAAAATAATTTTCTATTCTCACCCACCACCTTTCTATTTTCAGCTTCATAAAAACCCCAAGCTCCGCCCACTTTTTTTCCTCGTTCCATTTGGATTTTTGTCTAATTTCGCACGTCTTCTTCCTCTTGAAACACCTACCAAATACCCTTAGGGGGTTGCTCGGCTGGCTGGAACCAAAACCGGAAAAAGCACATTTCAGTGTGCAATTTATATACGGATTCGCTGGAATTTTTTCGTTTTTTTTGTTTTTTAAACACATTTTCCAGAGTTGGAAGATTCTTGACTCCCAAAAAAAAACATTTTGCTTTTTCAAATTTCCCTCGAGTTTTTTGAACGAAAAAAAAAGTCAAAAAGAGACTAATAGTCTAACGACTTCCTGTGTGTCCCCCCTCCGTTTTCCCTTGAAATTCCGGTCAGTGCAAAAAAAGAGAGGGAGAGAATAGGTCAAACTTTTCCTCCTCTCTCCGTTTTCAGCCAACCCTCAAAACGGATAGAGAAAGATAAACCCCATCTGCGTGTGTTTTAGTTTAGTTCGGGTGCCCGAAGTGTGTCTGGAGCTTCATTTTAAACTGAAAAAAAGTTCAGTGCTCTTTTATACTTGTGAAAATTTGGTGTAGGAAAAGAGTAAAAATGTTTTTGCCCCACTTGGGCTCGAACCCGCGACCCAAACTTGGTAGTCAAGTGCTTTAGCCACTAGGCCACATGATAAACTGCAGTGCGGCATTGATAAAGGTCGGCGCACAAAGCCAAAAACAGTCGCCTTTATCACCGCCGCCAGCCACCTTCCAATTATGATCCTGCGTGGCCTAGTGGCTAACACTCTTGTTTTCCAATCTGAACACCAAAGTTCGATTCCACCAAGGGTCAAACCTTTTTTTAAACTTTTTTGCATGTCACCAACCCATTTTAAAATGCATCACTTGTCTATTCCCTTCATTTTTCCCCGATTTGAACCATCTATTTTAAGCTTAAAACTATATTAACCTAATCCTAATCCCTTATCACGTCATTTTCCCATTTTTCCAGGAATTTCTTCCTCATTACAAAACATTTTTGAAAAATGATTTTTTTGAAATCAAAAACCAAATTTATAAAAAATTCCAAAAAAATGTTCATATGTTTTTTTGGACCGGAAAGTGTGTGTGTGCAAAATATCCTTGGTCAATGAGTTCTTAACTTGCTTTTTCGGAGCACTTTAGCGTGAAAGTTGTTATGCTATGAGGGCTTAGTTCTTGCGATGACGTTGAGAGAGGAGTTCCAGAGATCGGATGAAGGCATGTTAATTTTTTGCAGAATTTTATAGTGTTTTTCCAGTTTAGTTCGAAAAAAGTTCGAGTTTTAGCTATTTTCCTCGAATTATTCCCGTTTTTTTGTATCGGGAAGCGCTGGAATTGTAGTGGAGCTGAATCATTTCCCGCCAGACAAACACAATTCCGGAGTCGCATTTTTTGTCTGAAAACTGGATGATTAATGTGAATAATTCCAGTCGAGGGCTATCAGTCTTTTTTTTGTTGAATTCCGTTTTGTTAGGAGTAACATTTTCGAAAATTTGAATTCCCGCCAAACCTTTTTGTGGGCGCGGCCAATTTTTGTTTTTTGAAAATTTTCTCATTTTTGGACACCATTCAAGTCCTTCAAGAATCAACCTTCTGAAAAATTTTTAAAAAATGTATGCGTCTTAAAGATCCGTCCTACCTAATATTTGAATGAGCCAAAAAGTGGGCGGAGCCTGAGTTTTCCAATTTTTCATTTTTTTTTGTAGTCCTGATCCTATCATGAACCTCCTAACCCCTGGAATCTCAGAAATTTTTTTTTTGAAATATAATATCTTTAACATTCTGAGCACATAATCTGAACGAAATGTGCCAAAAGTGGGCGGAGCCTATATTGTCCGTTTTTTACAAAAACAATTTTCATAGTATTGTTTTCCTGATCTTATAAGCCCTGGAATCTCAAAAAAGTTATTTTGAAAATTTTTATTTTTTTACATCCTGAGCCTAATCCGAACGAAATGTGCCAAAAGTGGGCGGAGCCTAAAAAACTTTTATTTTGAGATTTTCACCAGTTTTAAAGTCGGGTCTAGCCCTTGAAATTCGAAAAAAAGCTTTTTTTTCAAAAAAATTTTAAAATTCATATGTTGTACCTCCGCGTTTTACCCTTTGGAAGATAAATTCCTGACCAAAATTTTTATGGTTTTTTGGTCCTTTTAACCCCAATTTTTCATGTCCCAAACCACCCGAAAAGGGTCCATTTTGGTCCCTTTTTTTGAAACGGAAAGGCTCTCTTCTACCTCTCAATGAATTAATTATTAGTTGACGTACATATAAATTCACATGTGTTTGTAATGCAACATCCACTTTTCTTCTTCTTTTCAATTTTTTCTTGTTTTTATGCAAAAAAGACAAAAAAATCGAGATTTTTGTGTTTTTTCTATGCATTTTTTTTGTACAATAGTGAATGGGGAAGAAAAAAAGTAGTGGGGAGACACACACAACTTCAAATTGCTTGTTTTTCCTTTCTTACTTTTTCTTGGTAGGAACACTCGAGAGAGGGAGGGAGGGAGAGGAGGAAGAAAATATGTAGAATAATAATAATATTTCTAGAATTCTCCCTCACTTTTTTGTAGTATTGGCTTGTAACAGTGACTATAAGAATTGAAATCGTAGTACTGTTTTTGGCTAAGCTCCGCCTCCTTTTTGGTCCATTTCATAACGTGCCTGGCCTAAAATCGTGAGCTTTTTTCACTAGAATTTTCCACTATATTTTGTTTTCCAATATAATTTTCCGTCTATCTGTCAGTCATACTTGTCAAAAGTCGGCCCGGCGCGGGTTTCAAAAAATTTATTTTTAAAAAAATTATCCAATTTTTTCCGGGGTCTTCGTACTTAAAAAGTTCCTTTTGGAAAAAATAGGCCAAATCAGACCGGCGAGAAATATGTCCAGAGGCCCGGCCCGGCCCGTGGCATGCCGCCCTGCGTCGCCGACCCTGGAGCCTTTCTTAGAAATCCAATTTTGATGAAACCTTAACAGGTCAATACAGAATTAATGCCCATCTTGTCAAATGTTCGTGCTCCAAGCCTAAGCCCCGCACCCGTCAACTGTCGGCTGCTAGATTTACTCATTGTAGAGAATTCGCTGCCGCCTTACATTATCCACCGTCGGCTGCGTAGTGTAGTGGTGATTCCTCGGTGGGCTAAATATTTTCGGTTTTTTTTATTTTAAGTATAGAGTGAAGAAAAATATTGGGCGGTCAGTGCGCGGAGCGCCTGAAACCGTTCAGGCATGAGCTATCCTGACCTGACCATGACTATGGGAACCATTTCATATCACTCGAAACGTCAATCTAGTATTGCTTATCGAACATTTTTCGTATTTTTATCGGTGCCTCCCTTATTTCCGGATCCGTCTGTCCGGTTTCCGGATTCACGATATGTTTCGTTGCTGCTCGCCCTTTTTCCCAAACTAAATGAGTCAGTCCACACCGAAAAAAAAACGTTCCGTTACTCTAAATGAATTCTTGTCTCGTCTACCTATCGACGTCATTTCTGTCAGAACTTTTTTTTCAATTAATTCAAAACAGTCGCCTTAGCCAACCCGTAGACCGGAAACCGGCAAAGCTTCACTCTAGGCGGCCGGCTGAAAACTCATTAAAGTTGTTTATTATTTGTATTTCAACATTCTTCTACTACTACGAGATCATCTCCTTATTCATGATCTTCTAAGTTTTTCTACGTTTCCCTCTTAACACGTGCTTCTTTTTTTGCCATGCTCTTCCTCAAAAAACGTGCACTGAATCATGATGTTTTGAACTGGTTTATTGATATTTATGAGGTTTCAAGGTTCAAAAAATTTGATGTTTTGTCACATCCTGATGAATTTTTCGATAGTTTAGAAGGTTCCTGGTCCTTCTTCATTAGAAAATAGTTGCAATTTTCCCGAAATTATTGCCTCAAAATCTAGGAACTTTTATGGAAATTAGCCAACTTGGAAAGACGACCGTAACATAGCCAGTTTCTATCCGAGACTCATGGAAGCTAAATTTTTGAAATCAGCACGTTGAGACCTTCAAAATGAGTATAATCATGACTAGGCTCGGCAAAGTTTGGAAATTTTGGGTCCCACCACGATTTTAAAGGCTGGGTAGATCAAAACGGAGATTTATCCAAAGTAGGTCGCGATTATACTCAAATGAGAGGTCTCAATGAGCTGAATTCAAATTTTTAGCTTCTATGGGTCTTGAATGGAAATCTGTTGAGTTACGGTAGGACAACGTTTTCGGAGTTTTCGAAAATTTTCAAAAATCCACAACTTGCCAATTTGCTCCTCTCACAACTTTTCTGCCATTTTGCTTCTCCCACAACTTTTCTGATAACTTTTTCCAACTGCAATTTCTCATTTCAAAATTTTTTTGCGTCCAAAACTTTTTCCAATATTTCCCATGAATTCTATTCTGTGTTGTTTCTCAAACTTTTTGTGCTCTCTTCAAAGAAAAAAAAACGTTTTTTACTTCCAGATAATCTTCTCTCCCTCTGTGCCTCCTCCTCTATAGCCCGCGGGCATGTCAAACAACTGGGTCCACCCGGCAGGCAGGCCGAAGCAACACAAACTTGAACTTTTGGATTAATGTGTGAAGTCTTCCGAAGCTTCTTTTTCTACTTCTGCACAAATAGAAGAAGAAGTAGCTCACATGTTTCTTCAAGGAGGGCCTTTTGCCTGTTAGACACTTCTCTCTTCTTTTTTTTGACCGGAAATGTTGAGTAAGAGGAGGAGCATCATCATATTTCCTGAGTACATAGACACTTAAGGAAGGATGACATGAAGAATTGGGAAACGAAACCACACGTTTCTTTTTTAGTTTTTTATAAACTTTGACCATTTAGATAAACTTCCTCATCAGAAACTTTTGCGGAAGGAAAATCTGGTTCTGAGGGACTGAAAACTAAATTTTTTTTAACTGAAAACCCAAAATTTACGGTTTCGTCCCAAAATTTTCTGAAAATTTTTGTGCTTTCAGAGTCTTCACAAAGGGAAAACCAGTTTTTTGAAAAGTTCTTTTGAAAATTTCTGAAAATTCCAAAAAGTTTTTTTCCAAAACTTTTTTTCCAAAACGCTCCAAAAAGCCAATTTTATTCCAAAAAAAATCCAAAAAGCCAATTTTTTCCCTTCAAAAATTTCTGAAATTTGCCTTATTCCGGCAGATACACTTCTATAGGCACATTTCATAGAAATTTTGATTGCGGGCATACTGTCCTTTTCGCATTCTTTCATTTTTTGTCCTGAGAATTTTAATTTTCACTAAATTTCCCTAATGTCCACTTCAAACCCTCCATTTTGAGCCAAAAACCACTCAAAAAGCTCGAAAACTGACAAAGTTACGGACTTTTAAAGATTTTCGAATAATCCTTAATGACCGTAATCCAGCCAATTTCCCCTTGAGACCCATAAAACCTAAATTTTTGAAATCGCTTTAGCATTACCGTTCAATTGAGTATAATCATGACTAGATTCTAAAAACTCTTGGTTTTGGGTCCCACCACGACTTTAAAGGCGCATGGGTAGGTCAAATTTCAAAATTGTCAGAAGTATGTCATGATTATATTCAAATCAAAGATCTCGGTGAACTGAGTTCAAAAATATACGTGTCATGGGTCTCGAATGGAAATTGGCTGGGTTACGGTAGGTTGAAAGTTTAGGGATTTTTGAAAATTTTCGAAATGCCATAAAATTGTTAGTTTTTAAGATTTTAAGCTAGCTTTTAGGTCAAAATCTAAGGAATAACTTGGAAATTTCGAAAATCATTTTGGAAACCTTAGAAATAAAAGAAAATTAGGTAAATTTAAGCCAGAAAATTTTGAGGCCAACTTTTTTTTAATTTCATGTTTTCTAAATTTTTTCAGCATTCTTGCAAATAATTCCCGATTCTTGATCCTTTCAGCTCCTAACATTTCCCTAATTTTTTGCCCTTCCCCTCCTCTCCCAATGCCTCTTAATCCGAACCATTTCGTCATTTTTACACGGCTTCTTCTCCCCTTTTTTCGTTTTTTCTCTGCTCCTCCCACTTCCTCTTTATCTCTCGTTCTCTTGCTCTTCCTCCCATAAGCTCCGCCCCCTTTTTGCTCCTCCGTTATCCTCATCCCCTCTGAGAGAAGTGTAAAACAACACTCATATATACTTATATAGGGAGGGGGGAAAGGGACGGACGGAGACATTTTGCACTCGATTTTCCATTTAAGAGAAGAATGTATTTTGGAAGAAAGATAGAGTCTATTATGATGGGGGCAGGGGGCTTCTTGATGAGGAAATTAGGCACTTTTTTGAAGGGTTTCGCTTTTGAGGTTTTTGCTCTTTTTTCTTTTCCTTTGGAGTCTATATATAGTTCGAGCTTCTCTTCCGGTTTTACCCTTTTCTTGCCGGGCAAGCTTTTTTTTTGCCGGGCAAGCACCGAATCTTGCCCATTTTTTCAACAACTACCTCCTTATCTTGCCTGTAGCTCTGCTCTTTCCCTTTACTTGTTGGTGGTTTCAATTTCAAAATTGTTGCCTCATTTTTTTTGCCCAAACCTTGCCCTTATCTCCACAGCAAATACAAACTTTGTAGTTGGTATTTTTAGTTGGTTCTTGCTTGTTCTCATCTTGCCAATTTTCTGATATTTTTTTGCCGTTTTTTAGGTGACCTTGCTTATTTTTCAACTCTCCATAATATTCCATAATTTCAGTAAAACTTTTTTGAACTTGGTTCCATACTCCTGCCATATACCTACCGTAACTTTGTCAAGTAGGCACCGGCAACCTTGATTTTAGCCTTTTTGAAATCAACTTGCCAAGACCTTTGATTTGAGTATAATCATGACCTACTTCTACCCATGCGCCTTTAAAGTCGTAGCTAGACCCGCAATTCCTAAACATTCCTAGCCTAGTCATGATTACACTCAAATGGAAGGTCTCGGCGTGCTGAACTCAAATTTCTTAAAATTCTGGAGATTCCATCAGAAATAAGTGGAGAAAAGTTAAAAAATCCATGAAAGCTGATTTTTATTGCCTAAAACGAAGCGGACAAATTGGTTCAATCAAGCTAAAAGTTCCAAAAAAAAGCCATAAAAATTTTTTTTTCGAAAAATTAAACTTTCTTAAAATCTTTTCTTTGTACCTTACCCTATTTTTACACCATTTTTATGACTTTTCGGGTTAGATTTCAAGTAGTAGGAACGTACTGAAGATGCCCTATAAAATTTCAGAAAAAATTCCAATTTTGCTAAAAGTTCTGTATTTTTTTTTGAACTTTTACGATCTCAAACCATAAAATCTCCTAGAATCCTCTACTTCTAATCAAACTGAAAGCTGCCTACTGTATTCCTCAGTGATTTTTTCCAATTTTTTCTACTTTTATTTTCCAAGTCATCTAATTTTCGAAATTACTCAATCAAAATAAAAGCCCCATGACCACCCCTACAGTACCCCTTCTCCAAATGTTTTACGATCTTCCCCCCCCCCCCCCCCCCCCATTTCTCCCACTAATCCAATAAATTGGATTCCTTCTTCTTTCTGCTTCTTCTTCTAAAATCGCATTTTAATTCTTCCTTCTCCTTCGCCCTGGACGTCTTTTGATGTCCTCAACGTCTTCTTTTTTCTTCTCTTCTTCGTTTATTTACATTTGACACACCACAAACACAGAAGCGTGTTGTCTTAACGCTCCCCTCTCTCTTATTGGATTTCCCCTCTTTTTTCGGGGCGCCGTCGTCCCTCGGACGTCTTCTAATTCTTCTAAACCAATTCATTTTATTTCTTCTTTTGTTGCAGAAAAAAAAGGAAGGAAGGGTCGTGATGAGACTCGCCGTGTCATCATTATGATCGATCATTTCAATTTCACGATGGAGCAGCCTCCGTCGGCGTCGTCGGAGATGATCATCACACCCACTGCCATGATGGTATTGGCATCGGCTTCAGCGGCGGCGAGAGGCGGAACATCTCCACATTTGGTCGATCAATTTCCAGCACATGCTGAAATTTTTAGTGATATGGAGAGGCCATTGGTGCAGGTAGGGCCTTTTTGAGAGCTTGGAATGCTGAACAAAAAAAAAAAAAGAGAGAACGGTTGAAAACTAAGGGAATCAGGAGACTTTTTGGGATTTTCAAAATTCTAGAGTACTGTCAAATTAATAATAGTTGTGCAAGGAATTCAAATTTTTATTTTCGCGGGCGGTCCGCCTTTTTTGATCTCCAAGCTATTTTTGAATTTACGCAGTTGGAATTTACGCAGTTGAATTTACGCAGTTGGAATTTACGCAGTTGAATTTACGCAGATTTACGCAGTTTACGCAGATGAAAGTGGGCGGACCACCCGCGAAAAGAAAAATTTGAATTCCTTGCACAACTATTATTAATTTGACAGTACAGTAATTCTTTCAATTTCGTGTCGAGACCCATGAAACCTAAATTTTGGGATTCAGCTCATCTAGTGCTTTCATTTGAGTATAGTCGTGCCATACTTTCAAGAATTTTTAATTTTGATCCACCTATGCACTTTTGACGAATTTTTTTATTATATAACCTCCTGACTTTTGAAAAACTTTTTTTTTTGATAGCTTAACTTACTCACAACATTTTGAGCTCAAAACGACGCAAAAAGCTTTTGAACTAACTAAGTTAAGCCTTTGTCGAAGAAAAACTACCGTAACCTGATCAAACTCCACTTGAGACCTATGAGACCCAAATTTTTGAAATCGCCTGGAAGTAACCTTCCATTTGAGTATAATCATGACATGCTTTGGATGATTTTGAGTTTTGATCTACCTATGCGCCTTTAAAGTCGCGTCGAGACACGAATTTTAAAAGATGTTCAAACCTAGTCACGATTATACTCAAATGAAAGGTCTTGACTTGCTCGATCTGAAAATTCAGGTTTTATGGGTCTTGGCACGAAATTGACCGGAATACTGTAGATCAGAAGTCTGAAAAAATTAAAAATTCCCATAACTCTGCTAGTTTGCCACCTTTTCCAGTGTTTTTAGGAGCAAAACTTATCAAATTTTATGACAATTTTTCCTAAAGTGCATTCCAACCATCTTCTTTCCAGACCGTAATCCTGGCGTCGGTGCTTCTATTGCTCATCCTATCCTGCTTCATCGGTAACCTATTTGTCATATTGGCGATTATAATGGAAAGGGATTTGCGAGGAAGACCACAGTATTATCTGATATTCTCCTTGGCAGTGGCGGATTTATTGGTAAGTTTTTCCGGTTTTTGGTTGGAAAATGTGCTCTATTGAGAATTGGTGGGTTTGGCGGGAATTCAAATTTTTTGAAAATTTTCCAAAACCTGTTTTTGCGGGGGCAATGTTGCAAGTATGCTCTATTGATAACGAACCGGCGGGAACCTAAATTTTTTTTTCAATTTCCGATGTAAGTGCGCTCTACTGAGAATCCGCGTTCTGGTGGGAATTCAAAATTCGGGAAAAAATTCCAAAAAATTTTTTTCAAAAAAATTTTTTTTATTTCGGACCGATTTTTGAGCGGAAGTTTTGGGAATCAAATTTTGTAAGTGCTCCCCTCCCTTACACTTGAAAATCGAATTGAAAAAAAAAGTTATCCAGAAGTCCTGTGGGGGCTTCAGAAGGCATCATGTGCAGTGAAAAGTCATCCAAATTCAATTTTATCCGCTCCTTTTTTTGACCAAGAGCCGTAGCAAAAGAGAAAACTTTTTGTGCTCTTTTGTGCCATCTTCTGCGCCTTTAAGAAATCTCTTCTTTTCCGGGGACCAAAAGAGACCCGTGTTTTGAAGCTCATGAAAAGAGAGAAAGAGCAAAAACAGGAAGGAGGGTGTGTGCTCGGTGAGCATTCTCACGTCACTTTTTTTTCTGAAATTTGTTTAAGATTTTGTTCCGGATTAGAGCTGAAAATCTTGAATTTCTTGGAAAAGTCTGAAAATAATTGTAGTCTGAAAATTTTTTTAGGCCTGAAATTTTAGTTTTCTAGACCTAACCTAATTTTGGCCTACACAAAAAGAATAATCATGAATCGGTTTGGAGAAAGTCGGGTCCCGTTACGAAAACTCGGGATTACTGTAGGTCGAAAAGCTTTCCCAATTAGTTTGCTCAATTTCACGCAATTCAAGCCAAAAACCAACATAAAACCTCCAAAACCTAAAAATCTATGAGTTTTAGAAAAATTTCAAAAACCTGGTCTGACAAAAACTACCGTAACCCAGTCAATTTCCAATCGAGAACCATGAAAAGTATATTTTCGAAATCAGCTTGTCAATAGCTTTCATTTGCGTATAATCATGACTAGATTTGAACGTCTTCAATTTTTATCTACCTATGCGCCTTTAAAGTCGTGGTGGGACCCAAGTTGTCTCATTTTGAAGGTCTCGTCGCGCTTGTTTCAAAAATTGTGTTTTCATAGGTCTCGGGTGGAAATCCGCCTGGTTACGGTAGTTTTTCACAATTTTTTTTCTCTAATGCTTTTTTTTCCCATCTCGATGTCTGCTCAAAATGACCTCCATTGAATAGAAAAAAAAGAGATAGCAAAATGAAAAAAAAAAGTTTGGAAACACATATTGGAACTGACATATAGACAGACACAATAGAAGGGGAAAGAAGGCGTGGGAGTTGTTTGAACCAAAAAACACAAAGTTTAAAGGCGCATCGACTAGAGTTTAGTTTTGGATGTGTATTGTAACCCAGGCAGCTTTGCTTCGGGACTCATGAAATGAGCGTGGCGAGAGCTTCGATTTGAGTATAATCAAGGCTAGGTTTGGAACATTCGGTTTTTGGTCCCACCACGACTTTAAAGGCGCATGGGTAGATCGAAACTTAAAATTGTATAAAATAGGGCATGATTATACTCAAATGAAAGGTATTGGCGAGCTGATTCTGAAAAATTAGGTAGTTTGGGTCTCAAGTAGAAATTGGCTGGTTTACTGTACTTTCAATTATTCAAAACCTTTGGAAGCATGTCACTTTCTTCGTGTTCAAGCTTTTTTCCAGTTTTTTGACTGAAAAATTTTCGTGGTGAGACCCTTTGCAAAATAATTTGTGGTCATCATGTGGACATGATTTCATAAGAAGGGTGCAAAACATGGAAAATTGGCATCATTTGTGTCTCCTTTTTGTGTTTTCACCATGCAAACTTTCCTTGGAGGTTTTGATGAATCTATTTTTCGGAAAAAATTGACAGTTGGGGAAGTTTTTTTTTTTCGGAAAAAAATACATGATTTTTAAAAATCAGAAATGAAGTTTAGAGCAGCTATTTTCAGCTCCGGAAATGCTGAAAATAATCTGAAAAAAATTGAAGGAAATGAATGGAAATTTACGTGGGAAGGAGTGGTTAGGGTGTCATTTCCGGTCTATTTTTGAATTAGGATGTGCTGGAATTAGAATTTTTCAGAATGGAAATAGATTTGATTTTTAATATGGACTAATCTATTGGAAATTCGGATGATGAGGGGTTTTCAGCTTGGGTCCTGCCACGAGAATTACAGTAATCCTAGATTTCACTGTTAAATTTGAAATTTCCCAAATAGTTTGTCAAGTCTGAGAAATTTTAAGCTAAAAATCAGAAAAATCCATTCAGAAACAAAACAGCTATAGATTTTCGAAACTTTTCGAAAATTCAAAAAAAAAATGAAAAAATGCCGTAACCGGATCAATTTCTACTCGAGACCCATGACATTTATATTTTCGGATTCAGCTCGCCAAGAGCTTTTTAATGAGCATAATCACGACTAGTCTAGCAGCATTCTGAATTTTCATCTACCATGCGCCTTTAATGTCGCTTCGAGACAACAAAAATAAATATTATAAGAACCTGGTCTTGATTATAGTCATATAAAATGTCTCGATAAGCTGAATTTGGGAAATTAGGTTTCAAGGGTCTTGGATGGAAATTCACAGGATTACTGTAGTCTCAAACTTTTTACGAGCTTCAGGTACTTTAGTTTGAAAGATCTTTAATTGCGCCAAAATCACCCAGTTTTTTTTCAGGTTGGCATGATCGTGACCCCACTGGGCGCCTGGTTCACCGTAACCGGTTCCTGGAACCTTGGAGTAGTGGTCTGTGACTTCTGGATATCAGTTGACGTCCTTGTATGCACTGCATCGATTCTTCATTTGGTGGCTATTGCTTTGGATCGATATTGGTCTATCACTGATATCTGCTATGTACAAAATAGGACACCGAAGAGGATAACATTGATGTTGGCAGGGATTTGGTTCACTTCTCTTTTGATCTCACTGGCTCCATTTGCCGGGTGGAAGGACGAAGGATTTAGTGATAGGTGAGTTCTTCTCTTTAGATTTCCCAAGTTTTGTTAAAAATCATTGGTAGCTAGAGCCAAAAACCAATCAAAAAGCTCTAAAATCAACAAAGTTATAGATTTTCGAATATTTTCGAAAATCCTCGGAAAATTCAAAGTACCGTAACTCAAGGAATTTCAATCCTAGACCAATAAAATACAAATTCTTGGAATCAGCTTGGTAAGACATTTGATTTGAGTATAATCAAGACCTACTTTGCTCTCTTTTGAGTTTTAAAGTCGTGGTGGGACCCAAAAATCGGAATTTTCGGAACCTAGTCGTGATTATACTCAAATAAAAGGTCTTGACTAGCTGAGACCAAAAATGTAACGAACATGGGTCTCGAGTAGAAATGGACAGGGTTACGGTAGTTTTTTTTGAAACTCCCAGCCATTTGAGCAAGACGTGGCCAACTGTGTAGGACTTCCTCAACAAAAAATACCGTAACCCAAAGGCCACTGTAGTTTTCAGTAAAACTTTTCATTCAGGTCCTGCCACGAAGCTAGCTGATTACGGTAGTTTTTTTCAAATTTTTTGAAAACTCATAACTTTGTTAGTTTTCAACACTTTTGGCTGAAATTTAGCTCAAAATGCCTGGCATTATGACAAAAATTTTTTCAAAATTTTATTTTAAATATTTGTTCTTCCTATTTTTCAGAGTTCTCAAACAACACGTCTGTCTGATAAGTCAACAAATCAGTTATCAGGTATGTTTATCACATGTTTTTCCAACAATTTTTTAATTAAAAAAAACTTTTTAAAATCATGAAGGACAACCGGAACTATAGTCATTTAAAAAAATAATTTGAAAAATCGGATTTCCTGTCACATTTCGTGCCCCGATTAACTACATTGAAGCACTCAAAGTGCGAGCATTTTCTGAAAATTTTTTCCTGAAAAAGGAAAAAATGGGACTAAAAAAAGGCCAAAAAGGGGCAAAAAGTGCAAATTTCGGGCAAAAATTTTCCTAATAAATCAAACATGAAATGGGTCCCATTGGGGTAATAATCAAATGGAACAACACAGTTTTTGGAGAGGCGGCTCCCCTTGGTTTTTGAATTTTTGAACAGTGAAAATTTTTGGGAAAATTTGAACTTTGTGGTTTGAAAGGGGTTGAAATTGAATGAAAATTGGAAAAATCCCTCAGAAATACAAAAAAAAAATGAAAAACTTTCAACTTTTTTCAAAAATTTCCTACAGTAACCCACCCAATTTCCACCCGAGACCCATGAACGTAAAATTTTTGAGATCAGCTTTTCTAGACCTTTAAAATGAGTATAATCACGACTAGGTTCTGACCATTTTGAAATTTGACCTACCTATGCGCCTTTAAAGTCGTGACGAGACCAGAATATGGGAAATTCTCCAAACCTAGTCATGTTTATACTTGTTTTAAAGGTCTTGACTAGCTGAGTCCAGAAAAATAGGTTTCATGGGTCTCGAGTGGAAAATATGAATATATGGCGGGAATTTTTAAAATTGCTGTAACTTTGTTAGTTTTTGAGGTTTCGAAGTAAAATAAGGTGGAAAATAATTGCCGAAAATTAATCTATGAACTTTTATTAAAAACTAGGCAGTTTGGCTTCTGATAAAAAGCTCAAATTTTTTATCAAATTTCAGAAAATTTGAATTTTTAGCTTTCAATTTTTGTAATTTTTCTGTCTAAATCATCAAAACTCTTCCAATTCCACTATTCTCACAATCTCATTAATTCCAGGTCTTCTCAACAGCCACCGCCTTCTACATCCCTCTAATCGCTATCATTGTTGTTTACTGGAAAATAATGAGAGCAGCTAAAAAGCGATTCAAACGAGAAAGAGATCGACGTACAGTAATCCGACCACCACCAGATGCAATTGATGAAAAGAAGGCAATGATGCCAAAGAAATCGAAAAAATGTCCATTACCACCGGCTGTTGTCATTTCTGATATTCAGAATAATGGTGGAGCTGGAGGAGGGAAGACGAATTCTATTAAGGTTGGTTAGTTGGTGGAAGTACCGTAATCCTCATGGAACTTTAAATTTTCAAAATCAGCGGATCAACAGCTTTCAGAAAAGTATAATGATGACATAGTTTCGGATAACTTCGAATTTTTTGAGAGTCTCACCACGAAAACTACCGTAATCTGAGTTTCCAGAAATTTTAAATTTGAGCCACATTTTCCTTGTTAGTTCAGAAAATCTTCTATAGTTTGAGCCAAAAGCCACTCAAAAAACTCGAGAACTGACAAAGTTATGGATTTTCGAACTATTTCGAATTTCCCCAAAACAAAAGCTACCGTAACCCAGTCCATTTTCACCCGAGACCCTCGAAAACTTCATTTTTGAATTCAGCCTGACGAGACCTTTGATTTGAGTGTAATCATGACATACTTCCGATAATTTTGAAATTTGATCTACCATGCGCCTTTAAAGTCGCGGCGGGACCCAATTTTGCAAATCGTTTAGAACTTAGGCATGATTATACATTTCTGAAAGCTGGAAATGTGCTCCGTTCGAAAATACCACTTTTGAGGGTCTTGGCGCGAAAATCGCCGGGTTACGGTGGCTTTGTTTTCGGAATAATGGATTTTTTGTAACTTTGTTCGTTTTCGTCAGTTTTTGACGATTCTTGAACCAAATGTCTTAGAGTTTTATAAACTTTTCAAATTACCAAACAAACTAACACATTTTTCATGATTAGAATTTTCAGAATCCTCCACGACACCACGAATCCAGTTCATCGGCTTCTGAAGAGGAACGAACGATGACGATGACAAATTGTGGAGGTCAAAATGGAGATGTGGCCACTCAAGAAACAAAATTAGATGGTGAAGAAAAACAGAATAAGGCTGGAATTATTAAAAGAAGGAGGCGAACGAAAGAGTCAAGTGAGATGAAAAGGGAGAGAAAGGCATGGAGGACATTGGCCATTATTACAGGTTAGTTGGGTAAAAATCTGAATTTTTTGGAAAAAAAGGAAAAATTGGGCAGTCAAAGACAAGAATTTTGAGCCAAAAACCAGCAAAAAATGTTGAAAATGAAGAAAGTTATGGGAGTCCTAAATATTTATTCGGAAGATCTACCGTAACCCGGTGAATTTCCACCCACGATAAATGAAAATAAAACTTTTGAAATAAACTCTCAAAGACCTTCAAAACGAGTATAATCATGACTAGGTTTTGGAAATTTTCGATTTTCGGGTCCCGCCACGACTTTAAAGGCGCACAGGTAGATCAAAACTCAAAGTGTATCAAACCCACCCGTGTTTATGCTCAAATAAAAGGTCTTGACGAGATAAGTACAGAAATTCAACTTTTATGGGTCTCGGGAGGAAATTTGTTGGGTTACTGTAGTTTTTTCAATTTGAATTTTCCGAAATGTTTCGAAATATTTCGAAAACCCATAAATTTCTGAATTTTTGTCATTTTTGAATAGTTTTTGAGCCAAGCTTTACCGAATGACAAAGACTGTTTGGGAAAATTGTTTCTGATCCTAAAAATGGGTTACTGTCGTTTTCGTGGCAAGACCCAGCCTTTCCCAAAATGAACCGAACCTAATCATGATTATACTCATTTTGAAGGTCTCAACCTCATAAATCTGATTTTTCAGGAACCTTCGTGGCGTGTTGGACGCCCTTCTTCCTGGTTTCCATTTACCGTCCAATTTGTGGCTGTCAAATCTCCCCGGTATTAGAGCAAGTCACCTTGTGGTTAGGTAAGCGAACTTTAAGCCCCAAAAATTTCAGAAAATTATTTTTTCCAAATGTTCAGGTTACCTAAACTCGGCCCTCAACCCAATAATCTATACGGTATTCTCACAAGACTTCCGAGCGGCGTTTAAACGAATCATCAAGAGAATGTGCCTTATTCATGATTATTGATTTTTTTTATTGATTTTTTTTCTATTTTTGAGAAAACATTTTCTGTATTATTTTTGTTTGTATCATTCCACACAATCCCAGTTGTCTCCCCCTCAAAAAAACGTATTTGATACGGGTTCAATTCGAAGATTTTCCTTCCCCTGGTGTTCCATTTTTTTTCCATTTTGTAAATGTTAATAAAGTTTTTCCTATGGTTGTTCTTTGGAAAATTTGTCAAAAATGAATCAAAAATTCATATTCAGCAAGCTTAATCGCTTAAAACAAGTATAAACATGACCGGGTTCGTTCAATTCAGGTCTCGACACGAAACCTTTGAAGCTACCGTAACTCGCTGGATTTCCATTCGAGACCCATGAAAACTGAATTTTTGAGCTCAGCAGCACGAGACCTTTCACATGAGTACAATCATGCTTAGGTTTGGAAAAATTATGAAAATTTGGGTCTCAGCACGAAAGCCTTGATGCTACCGTAACCCGTTGACTTTCCATTTGGGACCCAAACATACCGGTGGATTCTGCTTATGCAAAGCTTTAATTTGAGTATGATTATGCCTAAGTTTGACAAGTTTTTGAAAATTGGGTCTCGTCACGACTTTAAAGGCGCATGGGTAGGTCTAATTTCAAAATGGAGCAAACTATGCCATGATTATACTCAAATGAAAGGTCTCAACGAGGTGAGTTCAAAAATTTAAGTTTCATGGGTCTCGGATGAAAAATGACCTGGTTACGGTAGTTTTGTGGGATTTAAAACTTTCGAAATTATTCGAAAATCCATAACTTGGTCAGTTTTCAACATTTTTTGAAGATTTTCGGACCGGAATATAGGGAATAGTAGGATTTATTTGCGAAACAAATTTTTTATTGGAATCAACTGAAATGGAAAGGGTTACGGTAGTTTTCGTAGCAAGACCCAAAATGCAAATTGTTGTCTGATACCAAAAGTTCATTTTTCGGGCCAAAATCTAGAAAAATTGTGTCCGGGTCAAAATTTTTCCCTCGTTTTATCTCACTTTTTTGACAAATCATTGTTACAACTTCATTATTTTCCCTATAATCCCAACTGTCTATCCCCCAGCCTAATCCGTTCAGTATCCCCTCCGTTTTTTCATCATTTTTTTTTTGTCGGGTTAAGCGGTAAAAGATTGAAAACAAAAATGACGCACTATTCGATCAAAACATAGGATTAATCGGCGCGGAATGGATAATATAAATAGTTGAAATGGACGGTAGGATTGACATATTCTATCATTTTAAACTATGAATTCAAAACTTTTCATTTTCTCCGCTTTTGTCATGGCTTTGGCCTATGCTTATCCAGGACAAAGTTCGCATCATATGGAAGGTAAGGGTTACTGTAGTTAAATTTGAATTCGGTACAAAAATTTTAAGGAAAAATCGAAAACTCTACCGTAACACAGGCGAAATTCATTAGGGACTTATCGAATTTAGAATTTCCGCAAGAACTACCGTAACAGAGTCAGTTTCCACTTGAGACCCATGACACTTATATTTTCGGGTTCAGCTCGTCGAGACCTTCAATTTGAGTATAATCAAGACTAAGTTTTGATAATTTTGAAAAATTGGGTCTCGCCACGACTTTAAAGGCGCATAGGTAGGTCAATTTTTAAAATAGGCTGAAGTGGGTCATGATTATACTCAAATAAACGGTCATGGTAAGCTGGCTCCGAAAATTCCGTTTTCATAGTGGAAGTTGGCTAGGTTACTGTAGTTTCTGTTCAGTGAAAACTGAAAATTTTTTCGAGAGCCTATACCTTTTCTAGTTTCGAAGACTTTTAGCTTGTTTTTGGCTCAAAATCACCCAAATTTTTAAGACATTTTAAAAAAGTTAAGCAAATCTTCCAGGCGGCCCAATGAACATGACCGAAATGGATCTACCAATGAATATGACTGAACTTGATGGTCCTCATCATAATATGACCGAAGGAGAACATCCAATGGGTCATATGAAGAAGGGAGATTCATCGGAAGAAGTCAAAAAAGACAGAAAACGTCGTGGAGCCGAAGAAGATTTGAAGAAGACCGGAGAGGATGCAATGGGGGATATCGAGCACACTGGAGAGGCAGCTCTGGCTGAGGCTGAGGATATTGGACAATCTGGTAGGTTGTCGATGGGGCGCGTTTGCACTTTTGAAGAAGTGAAACCTAGAAATTGTAGCGAGCATTAAGGGGAATATTTTGGTCCAAAAACGGTCTGAAAACCTTGAAAACTGAGCGAGTTATTATGGTTTGAAATATTTAATCAATAGAGCGAACTTGCAAACTGAGACTTTTAGTCCTGGCTTTTCATATCATTGTGGTTCAAAAACCATTTGAAAATCTCTAAAACCAAGCGAGTTATTACCCTTTCAAAATTTAGTCCACTGGAGCGCATTTACATTTCCCATCAATTCAAAATTGGTTCAGGATTGACCGCTGTTGAAAATGCCGGAAAAGCTGTCAAAGCCGATGCTTCCGGACTCGTCGACAAAGTGAAGGAGGCAATTTAAATTGTTTTTCTTGATAATTCTTCTAAAAATGTTGTATTTGTTCTTCAAAAAAAAGTTCTAATTACGTCCCATAAATTTTTTTTCGATAAATTCCACGTTGATAAAATGAAGGGCTGTTGATAGTGTTAAAAACCAGAAGATTAAGACACTGATGAAGGTGGCAAAGGCAATGTAGAAGGAGAGACGGACCTGGAAATTTTTCCATAATCAATTGATTTTTAGAGAAATTTTGGTCCAAAGCTCATTGAAAAGCTTGAAAACTGACCAAGTTATTACAAAAACAAAAAATTGTCAATGGAGCGCATTTGCAACCTAACATTTCTAATCCTTTATTTACTGTTTTTTTTAATCAAAAAACCATCGCAAAATCAGTAAATGTAAGCAAGTTAATAGGATTTCAAATTTTTATCAATGGAGCGAATTTGCAAAATAAAAATTGGCTCTTTATCTCTAATCATTTTGATCCAAGAACCATCCAAAAATCTGTGAAACCAAGCGAGTTATTATAGTTTGAAAAATGTCTCAATAGAACGCACTTTCTAGAGGAGGGCGCAGAGAAACGAGAGTGTCTAACTGTCTGCGCGCTCCTCTCTTACCGCACTCTCAAACTTTAAAGCACTATATCTCCCGAACCAGTAGAGCTAGAGAAAAATTTCCAACACACAAAACGTTCAAAATTTTCCCCTCTATCTCACTGTACCAAAAACTACAGTACCCCCCCCCCCCCCCCCCCCCCCCCCGCCTCGCAACTCACAAAACAAACCAAAGGAGAATGAGTCCTGGTAACATCGGCACTTCCCTCCGCATCGGATCCAGATGGTGATTGAGCTTTTGGTAGATTTTTCCCTTTCACAGAATCCGGATTACTGTCACTTGACTCCTCCCCTTTCTCGTGGTGGTGATGTTTTTCGACTTTTTTCTCATGACGACGATGATTTTTCGATTTGGAAGATTGAGCCTGGAATTACGGTAGGGTACTGTATGTGGAAAAGTTGTCTTGTTTGTTCAAAAAATTTCGAAAATATTAGGCCAGAAACCAGTTTAAAATCTCGAAAACTGACAAAGTTATGGATTTTCGAAAATTTTCGAAGAATACAAATTTGGTAAAACTACCGTAACTCAGTCAGTTTCCAACCGAGACTCATGAAACTTGAAATTTTGGATTTGGCTAGCCAAGAACTTTCATTTGAATATAATCATGACCGACTTTCAATAATTTTGAAGTTTGATCTACCTATGCGCCTTTAAAGTCGTGGCGGGACCCAAAAAATGAAAATTTTCCAAACCAAGGCATGATTATACTCAAATGGAAGCCCTTGATTAGCCGATTCCAAAAATCTAAGTTTCATGGGTCTTGGCTGGAAAGTAACCTGGTTACAGTAGCTTGAATTTTTTTCGAAAATCCATAACCTTCCTTGTTTTTGAGCTTTTTTTTGGTTTTTGGCTCAAAATGCTCCAAATTTCTTTCTCTTTTCGAAAAAAAAAAACATAAAACATACATTCGGAGAAAGTGCCGGTGACACCTTTTTCTTTGGTGGTGGCGAATACGCCGGTGGAGGTGGAGGGGGCGGAGCTTGAACCGGCACATAAGCAGGTGCTGGAGCCGGAGCAGGAGGCGGAGACTTCTTTACTAATTCCAGACTTTTATTATCCGGATTCACATATTTCGCATAATTTGCATATTGGAAATTCTGCCCCGGACGACGTACCCTTGGAGGACTTCTGATAGCGACGTCCGATCCTTCACAACTTGGTCTTTTGGGGGCGGGGCGATAGGCTGCAGGTGCACGTGGTGGGGTCTGAAAACCCGCTCTATTGAAAATGGAGATTTTGAAAATTTTGAAAAATTGTTTTTTGAAATTTTTTGAGTCGTTGAAAATACCGTAACCCAGTTGATTTCCGCCCAAAATATATGAAAGCTAGATTTTTGAATTTAGCTTGTCAAGAGCTTTTATTTGAGTATAATCATGGCTGGGTTTGGAAAATTTTTAATTTTGGGTCTCGCCACGAATAGGTAGATCAAATTTTAAAATGGTAAAAACCTAGCCATGATTATACTCAAATCAAAGGCCTTGATGAGCTGAATCCAAAAATTCGGACTTCATGGGTCTCAGGTGGAAATCCGACGGGTTACGGTAGCTTTTTGAAAAATTTTCATGGTTTTCGAAAAACCTTTTTCTAGTTTTTCCTCCGAATTTTCTCAAAATTAAAATTTTCAAATCTGTTTGGTAGAGCGCACTTTACCTGTGCCATGGGTACATTCCCAACAGGGGGCGGAGCCTGTTGAAGATCGGCGAGATTCATATAAGTCTCACCACCATGATCCTTACGGTCGATATCGGCCAAATTGATGTAATTCGTTGACACTGAAATAGTAAAAATGTAAATGCGCTCCACTGGAATGGTTTGGCGGCAATTCAAATTTTCGCCAACTCATTTGCAGCGGGGCGCGCTTTGAATGAAACTCACTTTCGAAAATTTGCGATCGTTTCTTTTTGAAATCGCCACTAATCAATCGCTAGACATCCGATAAATAGCAAAATGTATGTTTTGGAAAAAGAATTGGAAAGGTTTTTTTTTCAGATTTTTGGTTTTTATCTGATTGTTATTTGGGGCTCTCACGTTGTTTACTTAAAAAAATTGACTTCAAAATAAAAATTTGAGAAAAAACATTAAAAAATCAAAATTTTCAATTAAAACAGTGGTTTTTGTCGTTTTCAGACCAAAAACAATCAAGAAAATCAATTTTCAGCATTCTTTCCGATTCAAAACTTGAATTCCCTCCATTTTTCTCACGCCGTGGCCGAAGTTTCACAGCCCTTCGTGTACTCCTCTCGGACTACTCCAAAACTGTTTTCACCGATTTTCATCCAATTTTCACCGTTTTTTTCTGGAATTTTCTCAATTTTTTTGCATTTTTCAGCGACAAATGAGTGATACAGAGAGTATGGAGTCAAATTATATGATCGATCACGAGTATGACGTGCCTTTTTGTGGGGTAAATTCAAATTTTTTGAAAAAATCCAAAATTTTCGAATTTTTTCAGGAAATTCTCGATATCGATGCACTTTTACCAATTGAACCAACTCCGACGTCTGTTCGGCTGGCAAAATATCCAGAAATGTATCATTTTCGTCCGTTGCGTCGACCATCGAAAATTCCCAATTTTCCGGCGCCGCCACCTGTTGCGGAACCAGTAAAAATGACGAAAATTCAGGCGATTGAGAGAAAAAGTTCAGAAGTTAAAGAATCGGTGAGAAAAATAGGCGGAAAATTAAAAAACTGTAAAAAAAAAATTTTTTTTATTTTTTCGATCGGAAAATTTTTTTCAAAAATTTGAAAAATCATGAAAATTTTCCTTAAAAATTTGCAAAATTTTCTGCAATTTGAAAATAATGAACCAAAAAAATTCTCTATTTTTCCAGATGTGCACAGATTGTGGCTGGTGGTTTCGTTCTCCGGCAATTTTGGCCTCTCATAAGGAACTTCATGAGTTGGGACAATTAGAATCGCTGTATGGATTTTTTTGACTGAAAATTTTCAGGAAAAAATTTTGGAAAAAGTCCTAAAAAACTGTAAATTGAAATCTTATCACAAAAACAAAATCTGATTTAAAAACGGTTCAAAAAATTCAGCTTTTACCCCTAAATTATAGAATTTTTTTTTCCTATTTCAGTCATTTTTGTGTAGGAATTTTACAAAACTTCTATAAAAATCTCGAAAATACGGTGCTACCCCAAATCAGAACTGACCGGTTAAGAACTGGACGAATCAGAACTTTTCAAATGCTCGTATTTGGGCACTTTTCTCTGCTTGCAGGCCATTGCAGCAAAGTAGTGCCAATTCTCATCCGGACAGCTCTGATAAGGCACAGTTCTGATTCGGTCCTGGTTGAATTCTTCAAAATTTCCGATTTTCACACAGTAACAAGTCCGAAATTCTTATAAATTTTCGCCAATTTTCGGAAAATTTCAAACTTTTAGAAAAAAAAATTTTCAGCGATTTATGTTTGTACTCCGCAATTTTCTGTGAAATTTCAGCACTTTTTCCATTCAAAAATTCCTCCTTTTTTTCCAGCCGCCCCCCGTCATTCGTGTGCCCTTATGAGGATTGTGATGCTCGTTGTGATTGTCAATCGACATTAAATGAACATGTCCGTGAAGTACATCAACGAATTGATCTCATTCAAGATAATTTTCATTTTCCTAATTGGATCGAATTTGAGGTTTCTTTTTAGCCAAATCTGAAAAAAACGCAAGAATTTTTTTAGAGGTTTTCGTAAAATTTAGAAATTTCAAGTCGGAAAAAAACTGAAAAAAAAGTTTTTTTTTTCAATTTTAAAGTTTTTCTTGACCCGTCCAGTTCGAAAATTTCAAAATCTCAAAATTTTCTTTTTTTTTGCTTGAAAAAATCGATTTTTTCCTATTTCATATCGAACTTCAAATTATTATCAGCCTATTCCAATTTTCAGCCAAAAAATATGCATTTTTTCAGCGCTGGAAAGAGAGTCTGGAATTCAATACGACGTCTCGATTTGTTCAATCAACATGCAGAAATACGACGACTGGAAGAACAACGTTAGTTTTCAGATATTTTCAGCTTTCTCAGGCGAAAAATTTTAGAATTTTTTTAAAATTTTGGGACGGCTAAAAACCGGACGGATTAGAACTGTACCTTACCAGAACTACCTGGATAAGAACTGCCACAACTTTTCTGCAATGACCTGCAAGCAGTGGAAAGGGCCCAAATACGAGCATTTGAAAAGTTCTTATCAGGGACATTTTTTAAACGGTCGGTTCTTATAATGATCAGTTTTGATTCGTCCAGTTCTCTTTAGGGGTAGCACCGAAATTTCAAACAAAAACTGAAAAAAGTTGCCGATTCCCAGAAATTTTTCTTTGAAATTTCCAGCCTCTACTCATGTTTCTTCACTCCAAAATCGGTCAAAAACAGGCCACGAGGAGGAATTCGTCAGAGACAATCACGGAAATTGGATAAGTCTTGTACTGCCTATATGCAAGTTCGAGAAGTTTATGGGTAAGAAAATAGGCCACGCCCACTTTTTTTTGGGGGCGGGGCTTAAGGGAAAAATTGAAGAAAAATCGGACAAATAGGGCTGAAAATTGCTTATTTTCGAGGTTTTTGGTACTGTCGAGCAAAAAAATTTCGCGAAATATAGGCGAGGCTTAATTTTATTGCTCTTGAAAAAGTTTGAATAAGCTCCGCCCACTTCTTCAAAAATCCGATTGCATCGCTCTAAAAAGGGGCGAAGCTTGATCAACAAAGCTCCGCCCACTTTCAGCATCCTCGCCCTTTTTAGCAATTTCTACCATGCGGCACAGACTGGAAAGCAAATAATGGGCTGAGTCTATAAATTCGGTCCACAATCTCACTTTTTTTTTGCAAAAGTGGGCGGGGCTGGGTAGAAACAAAAAGCTCCGCCCACTTCTTTGCAATCTCAACTTTGCCCCCAAAATGGAGCTACAATCCGAAACCCTAACCCTACAAAGTCCAAAATTGCAAAATTGGGCGGAGCCTAATTTAAATTTTTCGATTTCAGACAAATCCTTGTCCGTGGCTGTTTGACACATTGTGGACATGAAGGACTCATTCATCAATTACCATTATCACCTGCAATCAAAAAAGAAATTGCCGGAGCATTGGCAAGAGGAATCACTGAAGAAACTATTTTGAATAATTTTAGAGGTGAATAGTGTTGGAAAAAGCATCGAAAAATAAGAAATTTACATGAAAAACTCAGATTTTTAATTGGACAAACTAGGCTCCACCCACTTTTTCTCTATATTTTTGGAGAAAATGGGCGGAGCCTGATCGAATTGTCAATTAAAACATTGTAAAAAATCTAATAATCACATAGCAAATTTTAGGAAATTTTCTAACTTCTGTGCCAAAAATTCCTTGAATTTTATCCACTTTTTTGAGAATTTTTCAGCCCAGTTGGCTCCGCCCACTTTTATCTTTCAACTTTTGAAAAATTTTTGTAAAAGTGGGCGGAGTTTTTTTGAAAAATCGAAAATTTTTCAAAGTAGAAATTGCGTTTCTTTCTGTGCAAAAACAACATTTTAGTAACAAAGTGTTCTATGGTTTCTTGAATTTTCAGTGGGCGGAGCTTGACTTCATGGGGCCCACAAACTCCGCCCAATTTTCAGGGGTGTAAAAATCACAAAAAATATTTTGATAATTCCAGCAAAAATGACAAATTTTGTTTCGTTTTCCGCCAACTTTCCAAAAAATATTTTTTTATTATCAAAATTTTCAAAGAAAATATTTTCAGTTTTCAAGTTTATTTTGAATTTTTCTTTTTTTCACAATTTTTTTTTTGCAGACTCGTGCAGCCCGGATGACCGTCGTTACTACATTCGTCCATATGAAATTCGAAATATTTTAAATAAATTAAAAAAGAATCAAGGAATCCATATGGGAATTCATATGGAACATTTGGATAATAATAATAGAAGAGAATTAATGGAAGAAGAAAATGAAGAAGAAGAAGAAATTGAAAGAATTGAAGAAATTAATGATAAGGAAGTGATATCAGTGAGAGATGAATCGGAAGAGACCCAACAACAAGAAATAGATGTTGTTAAGCTGGAAATCGAGGATTAATCTTGAATTTTTATTCATTTTTTTGTGATTTTTTTATTTTTTAAAAAAATTTCATCATTTTCGGTGTTACCCCTAATCAGAACTGGAAACAATTTCAAAAAATTTTTTTCTCGAAAATTTTGAATTTTTAAAAGTATTTTTTGTATAGAAATTCCACGAAAATTATATAAAAACTCGAAAATACGGTGCGACCCCTAATCAGAACTGTCCCTAATTAGAGCTATGGACAGATCAGAACTGACCCTTATAAGAACCGACCGTTTAAGAACTGCCCTGGATAAGAACTCTTCAAATGCGCGTATTTGGGCATTTTTCACTGCTTGCAAGCCATTGCAGCAAAGTTGTGACAGTTCTAATCCGGGTAGTTCTGATAAGGTACAGTTATGATTCATCCGGTTCTAATCCGACCAGTTCTGATTTGCCTGAATTCTGATCCGCTCCAAAATTCAATTTTTTGAACTTTTTCCATTTTGTAGGTGATTTTTTGTAATGATTTTCCTGATAGTTTCTGATTTTTTCCCAAAATTTCTGGATTTTTCTCATTTTCCATTCAAACTTTCTAAAAAATTTGTGTAATTTTGGGTCATTTTCTGTTATTTTTTCACTTTTTTATTGTTGGTTCTCTTGGAAATTTTCTAAAATTTTGTGAATTTTTCTTTCTTTTTTTTTTCAAATTTTCGACTTTTCAAGCCCCGCCCCTTTTTTGAGCATTTTTTTGTCAACTTTAATTTTTCTGAATTTCCAGCATCATATTTTTCTAGAATTTTTCCGCCTTTTTTGCATAATTTCTCGTTTTTTTTCTAAAATCCTTCTTTTTCTCACCCAATTTTCTGCATTTTCCGCTTAATTCTCCCTATTTTCCAATTTTTTTCAAAAAAATCTCCTGTGTTCTCCTTTTTACGTGTCCCCTTCCTCTCATGAAATCTCGATTTTCCACGTTGTCCCTCTTTGTTTTCCCCGTCAAAAACTGAATAAAAAATCTTACGAACCCATTCCCAAATTGCTTTAGTTTTCAACATTTTCAAATTTACGAAACGAGGAAGGAGACGAGACGATGGAAGCTAACATCCAGTGAGTGGCCATATGGTGGTTTGGGTCCCGCCGCGAAAATGTTTGGGATTACTGTAGCTTGACTTTCCGCGGGAAATACAAGCAGCACGTAGCACAGGGAGCGGCAAAATTACGGAAATCGGCTGAGAAAACGCGGAAAAATTGGAGTTTCTTGAAATTTTGAGCCTACCGTAACCCTACCAATTTCGCGCCGAGACCCGTGAAACTTGGAATTCTAGAATCAGCACGTCGTGACCTTTCATTTGAGTATAATCATGAATAGGTTCCGCCCATTTCGAATATCGGGTCAGAGATGCTGGCACTCTCGCCTCTCTGGGCTCTAGCCCTCAATTTTTCAAATTTGAGCGAACCTAGGCATGATTATACTTTTCTGAACCGCCTCGACGAGCTGAACTTGAATTTCCCCCTCATATTCTTTTTTCGCTCTCTATGCGCCTTCAAAGTCGCGATGAGACCCGAAACGCGAAATTCCCAAAACATAGTCATGATTGTATTCGTTTGGAAAGTCTTCATTCCAAAAAGTGACGGTCCATGGGTCTCGACACGAAAATTACTGGATTACGGTAGAAATCCAAGTTTCGAGGGTCTCGCAACAAAGTGAGTTACTGTAGTACAAAAACGATTTTTTCCAGAGCAAACCGTGACCTGCACAAACGCATCGGTCAACTATTCGGAAGCACTATGACCCCACAAGCTCCGCCCCCCACAAATGCTCAATATCAAAATCTGCAAGATTTGAATGCATGTAACTCTCTGGCCAATGAGAATGCTCATTTCTATCTCCCGCCAGGAGAAGATTCGAAAAATGTTGAGATAAAAAAAGTGGAAGTAACAACGGAATACTGTGGAAATCAACCATTGATAAATTATCAAATTCAATGGATTGAAAAGACGAAAATGGTGCCAAAAGGACCAGAAAAACCAAGGGATGAGATGATTTTTATGAGAAATTCTCCTGGAAATGATTCGACGGATTCTGAGTCTTCGAGCTACGAAGAGCCAACGCCACTTGTCAAGAAGACGTCGTCAATGATGAAAATTCCTGGAAGTGAGTTTTGATACCGTAACCCGATAAGGTTCTCTTCGAGACCCAAATTTTCAAAATAAGCTAGTTAAGACCTTCAATTTGAGTATAATCATGACTAGGTCCCCTCCAGTTTGGATCTAATTCGGTCTCACCACGAAAACTACAATAACCCAATGACATTCTGAGGATTAATTCTTCCTTAATAGAAAACGTTTTTTCGCACATTTTGGTCCAAAAACCATTCAAAACCCCTCCAAAACTGACAAAGTTGTGGATTTTAGAAAATTTTCGAAATTATTTAGTTTGGAAAATCTACCGTAACCCAGCGAATTTCCATCCAAGACCCAGGAAAACTGGATTTTCAGAATCTGCTCGCCAATACCTTTTGAAAGAGTATAATCATGGTTAGGTTCCTTCGAACTGAAAAAAAAAGCTGGGTCCCGCCACGAAAACTACCGTAACCCTGCCAAGTTTTCTTCAAGAACCTCCAAACCCAGATTTTGAAAATCTCCTCATTAAGACCTTCTTTTCGAGTATAATCATGCCTTTTCCTGCTCAATTTTAAAATTTGATCTACCTATGCGTCTTCAATTTCGCGGCGAGACCCATAATTTTTCCGAGTGAACGGAACCTATTCATGATTATACTCAAATTGAAGGTCTTGACTAGCTGATTTCCCAAAAATTATTTTCATGGGTCTCGGAAAAAAATCAGCCGGATTACTGTACATTTCTCCTAAACTTTAAATTTCCAGACGGTCGTTGCGATGGTCCATGCGGCAAAATCGTCGATCTCTCGACCACCGTCCAATTTGGATGTGATCATGTCATTTGTGATGTTTGCCGTCGAAAATGTCCAAGTGCCGCCCTTTTCGATGGATCTCCGGGTTGTTGTAATCCGACGTGTGTCGAGATTGCGAAGGCCAATGGGGAGAGATTGTGCTCTGGACAATTGTCTGAATCGGGAGATTCTGTGATTTCGGTGAGTTTGTTCTTTTTACTTCGGGGGTAATTTTAGGATAAGAAGACAGAGCTAAAAATTCTGGATACTTTTTGTCTTGGAAGTATTATTCTACCTTTGCCGGCTCAAGAGTTATAGCTTTCAGAAGTTAGGCGTCGAGAGATGGATAGAGCGCAGACAGTTAGACATTCTCGTTTCTCTGCGCTCTCTCCTTTCTGTTGGAGAACTTCAAAGTCTATTTACTCGCTTGGTTTTGAACGCTTTTTGATCGTTTTTCGACCAAATTAATCAGCAGGAAAGGGACCATTTTTTCTAGGTTGCAAATTCGCTCTACTGATAAACATCTAAAACAATTAATAACTTCTTTGATATTGAACTTTTTCAAATGGTTTTTCGACGAAAATAATTAGCGAAATAAGAGCTTCATTTCCTACATTGCAAACTCGCTCTACAAAACTTTGTAACATTTGATCTACCCCTCATTTTCAGCGCGCCGGCACCGTCGAATCCGTCCCGACTCACATTTCGATTCTCAAAAATTTCGGAAAAGACGTGCTCCGTACTCAGCTGGAATATGAGTATCCGACGTCGTCGCGTCTCTCGATTATCCGCAAAAGTTTGGTTCATTATAAGTGAGTTTTTCGAAGTTTTTCTGACGAGTTTTTCCAATTTCGGTTCCAGAATAAGAATCTTCATAGATTTTTAAGTATATTTGTCTTTTGAACCGGTGCCCTAGCTCTTCTACTTCTCTAGTTATCGTGAGTTGAAGAGAAGGGTTAGAGAAAGAGAGAGCGCAGAGAAACGAGAGTGTCTAAATGTCTGCGCACTCTCTCTCTCTCTCTCTCTCTCTCTCCCGCTGTCTATTCGGGCTGTAACTTTGTTTGAAATGAAGATAGAAATATGGTTCAAAAAGTAAAAATACTCGAAATTTTGCGAAAATTTCGATTCTTCACGAAAAATTTCAATCTTTCCAGAAAAAAAAATTTTCCAGAGACCTCTTCGACAACTCTCGCTTCTACTACTGTACCCATAAACCTCGCCACCGTAAAGATCTCACTCCAATCGATCTTCTGAACACCAATCAACGCTTTTACGATATTGTGGATATGAAGGCTCCGCCCATTTTGTACGTGATCATTGTCGGAAAGGATATCAAGTTTTTTGATAAAAATTGAATGATTTGAAGAAGGAGAAGAAAAAAGGGCACTTCTTCAGGGCAAATAAAGAGTTTTTCTGTATTTTTTAAATTTTTTTTTTCTTCATCTGATAACCAACAATAATTTCAAAAAACTACAGTAACCCAGCGATTTTCGCGTCGAGACCCATGAAAACAAGATTTTTGAAATCAGCTTGACGAGACTTTTCGAATGAGTATAATCATGACTAGGTTCGCTTCGACTCGGGTCTCACCACGAAGTCTATTGTAGTTTTCTTTAAAGGCGCATAGATAGATCAAAATTGAAATAGATCCAAACCTTGTCATGATTATACTCATTTGAAAGGTCTTAATGAGCTGAATCTAGAAATCCATGTTTCATGGGTATCGGTGCGAATTTGACTGGGTTACGGAAGTATGGAAAACTTTGAAATTCGCTAACTTTTTCAGTTATTGAGCTTTTCATATGTTTTCTGGCTCAAAGTGTGTGAAATAAGTTGGGTTTGTTAGTAAAATCAAAAACTTTTTAAAAATATAGAACTGGAAACTTCAGAGAAAAACCTATGTTTACAGTAGGTTTTTGGAATCTTTTTTTTTTGAATTTTAAATTTCGATTTCTCGAAAAGGCCAAATTTCTTAGGTCCTCTAAAAAAATCCTTAAAAACTAGAGCTAAGAGTTTCCAGTTTCGAAAAAAATAACAATTCCAAAAAAACATTTTCAAAGCTCACTGACCAAAAAAACAACAAACAAAAAAAAAGAAAAGTCACATGAACCACCCTAAAAGTAGGCATTAGGATTCCTGGAATAGGGCCACCCCCCAAAATCAAAATATTTTCCCTCTCTCTGAACCCTCTCAATTTCTCATACTATTTCCTCCATTCATTTTGTTTCCGGGAAGCAAGAGGAGAAGGACAGAAGGGGGGCACGAGGGAGAGAGAGAGAGAGGGCGCCCTCCCTTCTCTCTTTTTCTCTCTCCGTCATTCCCTTCAACTGTCTGCGTCTCTTCTATGTTCCCTCATCTCTCGTTTCCTTGGCTCTTTGTGTGTATAGGGAGGAGGGGAGTCTTATCCCCCCACCACTCTCCAACCTTTTTCTCCCACCCCTCCCCCTCTCGCTTTTTGATTTCTCTTTTATTTTTTTTTCTCAAAACCTTTTTAATACGATTTTTTGAGTTGCATAATTTTTTTTTCGATTTTTTTCATTTTATTAAGAAAATAATTCTTTGCATTGAAAAGTAGTAGAAAACAGAGAAAAATCTGAATTTTGTACTTCAAAACAAGTATAAAAATGATTATTTTCGACATATTTTTGAAAAATTTGCCAAAAAAAAAAATTGGGTCTCACCACGAAAAAGTTTTGGATTGCTGTAGATTGAAAAATCCTCGAAATTCGGGTAAATTTAGAACAAAAGCACACTTTGTATTCTCTAAACTGGTAAAGAACTGACTTTCCAATATTTTCCAGAAAAAGCTTTTCTGAAAATTTCCAAAATTGGAAAAATAGCGTAACCCGACCAGTTTTGACCCAATTTTTCTGAAGTTTGGAGATTCTGAATCAACTTCTCAAGACTTTTTAAATGAGTATAATCATGACTAGACTTCACAAATTTGGGTTTTGGGTCCCATCCGGAATTTAAAGGCGCATGGTAGATCAAGACTCAATATGATGCAAACCTGGGCATCATTATACTCAAACCGAAGCTCTTGATTGGCTGATCACAGAAAAGTGGTTTTCGTGGGTCCCGAGTGGAATTTTGAGGGGTTACGGTAGTTTTTCTGGAAAATTTATTCGAAATAGTTTGAAAAGCCATAAATTTATAAAATTTTACATGAATTTTAGGGCAAAAAAATTGAAGATGAACAGGGAAATTGTGAAAACTAAAAAAAAACTGAGAAATCTCAAGAAAATCAACTCTTGAATCAACGAAATTCGCGAACATATTTTACGGATTTTCGAAAAAATTCGAAATAATTTTCCAGAAAAACTACCATAATCCAGCCAAAATCCACTCGAGACTAATGAAAAAAAAATTTTATTTTCGTAATTTCCTATCCAACATTTTGAAATGATTTATTTTTCAATTCAAATTTTTTAGAATTTCTCAACGTTTTTTCCCGAATTTTCACCAACCCCTCCCCCGCTTTCCAATCGACTAAACCATAGCTAATTCTGACCAACCAAAAACAGTGAAAACCAGTGTTTTTCGAAACAAAAAACTTGTATTCCTCCCCCTCTTTTTCTCCAAAACCACCACGCCAAAAAACTTTCACTCTTCAACTTCCGATTCGAATACATTCTCGTCCTTCTAGCCCCCCCCCCCCTCGCTAGACATGACATTTATTTCATCCAAAAAAAAAAACAACGAACATGTACTCCCTAAATTCAAAAAAAAACGCCTTTTTCACCATGTGATCTCACCTTTCAATTCCCCATTTCATCACGCCTCTTTTTCTCTCTGCGTCTCTCTATGTCTCTTTTGTGCCGTTTTTTCTCTTTTGGGCCACCAGGCGATGAGTAATGTTTGAATTTCCGTCAAACACATACACACCGTGTAGTCTTTTGTTGTTCTTTTTTGTGGATTTTTTGGTGCTGGTCATGTAGTTTGTATTGATTTTCTTTACTTTTCTAGGCTTCAAAGAGGTTAGAAATAGGTTTAGGACAAAGAAAAAAGAAAAAAAAGGTTTTGGCCCCAGGTGGGGTCGAACCAAAAACCCCCGAAATGGTAGCCAAGCACTCTACCACTGCACCACCCTTGAGCTTAGATTTAGATGTGGCGGAGGGCGCCTATAAAGGTGCCGCTGTCCGCCGCCCCCTCGTCGCTGGTGGCAACTTTTTTTCGCGCATAAAAAAAATTTGTTCCCGTAAAAAAAAATTCCAGCCCCATATCGATTTTTTCCCTATTCACCAACAATCCTTATCAATATAGTTTCCGGGCATTATTGACATAATTCTTCAGTTTCATATCATTGTGCCCCATGCATTCTCTTCTCTTCTTTCCCTCATGCAATACTTCCATCTTCTATAACTGATAAAATTTTGAGAAAACCACGTCTCTTTTTCGCCATTTTTAAGCTGACGTTTTTAGGCCAACAATTTGTTTCTTTTTCACACTTTTTTAATGTGTTTTTTTTCTATTAGAATCGGAAATTATGACGCAATCTAAATATAGAATTTGAGCGAGGGGGGGGGGGGGGGGGGGGGGGAATTGGAAAAAGACGTCATCTATTACGTTTTGAAAGCGTTTCAGATTGATATTTATAGTTGAATTTTTTGGGTCAAAATCTGGAATTTTCTAGTTCGAAAACTTTTCTTTTTCCGAAAAAAAAAGAAAAAAGAATGAAACACACCCATTTTTTATACTGAGCAATAATTCGTGTTTTTTATCTTATCAAATTATTTATCCCAAACTGGTTTTTGATCTCTTTTCTTCTTCATTACTCATCTTCCAAATAAAAGGTTTTCCCAAATTTTTATTCATTTCTTTTCTCTTTTTCTCTGGCTCCCCGTCACGTTCCTCTCCCTATCGCCTTCTTATACGCCCTGCAACCCCTCGTCCAAAATGGCAAGTTGGCCTAGTGGCTAACGCTCTTGTTTTCTAATTTTGACCTTCCAGGTTCCAGCCTCATTGGTGGTACTTTTCTTTTGCTTTCTATTTTTAAGGCTTTTTTTTGTGGTTTTTGATATTTCCAAAACGATTTGGTGTTCTTTCTCTACCGGAAATTATCGAAAAATGTCTCTGATTAAAAAAAATTGGTCCCACCACGAAAGTTACAGTAATCCTTTTTTTCAATACTTTCTCCAGACGGGCCGATTTATTTGAACTATTTTGATCCTCAAAATCCTTGAATACCAAGAAAAAAAATTTGAATTTTCAAAAAACAGAGATTTCTCAAAACTACCGTCACTCAGCCAATTTCGTGGTGAGACCCATAACGCCTATATTTTTGAATTCAACTCATTGAGACCTTTCATTTGAGTATAATCATGACCATGATCCGTCTATTTTGAAATTTGACCTACTCATGCGCCTTTAGAATCGTGGTGAGACCCAATTTTTCCAACCTAGTCATGATTATACTTATTTCAAAGGTCTCGACACGCTAAATTCAAAAATCAACTTTTTTTCACGGGTGACTGTAATCTTAAAGGCGCATTAGTCATTTTTTGTTGTCAGAAATCATATTCACAAAAACATATATCATGTGACCCTCTATTGTTATATTCTATTCCATTTTCCCCCCTATTGATTGATTTTTTTTGACGAATAGATGACGTTTTTTATATGAATCATCCTCCCCATTTTTAGCCCTTCTTTGTTTCTTTTTTTTCTCTGAAAACATTTTTTTTTGAATTTTTTTCAGTCAAAAATTTCCCATCACTACCGTAGTCTGTCTTCAATTGCGATCATTCAATCGATGGATATGCTCAAAATTTTTGATAAAAAGACAAAAGATAAAAAAGGTTTGGTTTTTTTGACAAAAATTTTAGCTTGAATAAAAAAGAAAATTTTAGGAAAAAATAATAATAATGTGAATGAAAAACGACCGGCGTCGGCACAAAGTTCCAATGGAACAGAGGTGAGATTACTGTAATTATTGAAACGAAAAAGTCAAATATTTTTAAAAAAATTTTGCTACAGTATTCCTTCATTTTCGCCTCAAGACCCGCAAAACCAAATTTTTCGAATTCAGCTCGTCAAGAGCCTTCAGAAAAGTATAATCATGGCTAGGTTTGTTTCAACTCGGGTCTCGCCACGAAAACTACTGTACCTTCGTTTAAAGGTGCATCGAACTTCAAAATGATCCAAACCTGGTCATGATTATACTCATGTCAAAGCTCTCGGCGAGCTAAACTCAAAAGTTCAGGTTTTATGGGTCTCGGGTGGAAGTCGGCTGGGTTACTGTAGTTTTGCTTGGAGAAAGTTTCGAAAAGTTTCGAAAATTCCCTTACTTTGTTATTTATGGAGCTTTTCTAGTGGTTTTGGAACCAAAGTGTTCGGAAAAGTGTGAATCACCTAGAAAAAATAATTCAAAACACTAAGGGGAAGTGCCACTGTAGTTTTCGTGGTGAGACCTTTCGTGGGGGCAAACCTGGCCATGATTATACTTATTTTGAAGGTTTAAGCGTGCTGAATTTAATTTTCATAATCAAATCTGACAAAAATCAAAAAATTAGTCTATTAATCCCAAATAATCGAGTTTTTTCCTCACAGAGTGACATCATATAACCAACTCTCTCCAGATCACACACAAGAAATCTCGATCAAAATTGTTACCCTTTTCTTTACATCTTATCCGCTTTCTCCCTATTAACCCAGGGCGTAAAACCTGTCAAGAGAGTGGTGTAGGGTCATCATCCTCCCCTCCTCCCACTTAACACACAAACCAAGCACACACAGAGAAAGGGGAAAGAAAAAAGACGTTCTCAATTTTTTTTTCGCTTCGACGCAAAATTTTTTTGCTCCATTTTTCTCAGAACTTTCTTCGCGTGGTGGTTCGCACGTTTTGTTTCAAAAGTTCGAAAATTTCGCATGTTTATTTTTAGATTTTGGGCCACGCCCCTTTTTTATTTCGGAGCTTTTGAACCTGTCAAATGATGTTTCAATGTAGCCTAGAGATCAAATATATTGAGCAAAGAACCTCTTGGAAACTAGCAAAATGAGGTTTTAGAATTTTTTTTTTGAAACTTTATTAGGTACCGTAACCCTTCGCTTCGAGACCCATGAAACTTAGATTTTTGCAATCAGCGCGGTGAGACCTTCAAAATGAGTATAATCATGACTAGGTTTGAAAAAAGTTGGGTCTCACCGCGAAATCTACTGTAGCGGAGTTCAAAGGCGCATTGGTAGATTAAAATCGGAAATCGCTCAAAATAGGGCATTATTATACTCTTTTAAAAGGTCGTGACGTGCTGAATTCAAAAAATTTGTTTTTATAAATCTCGGGCGGAAATTGCCTGGGTTACTGTAGCTTGAAAGTTTCGAAAACCCGTGCTTTGGTTAACTTCAGCGCTAAAAATCTAGAATTTGGCTGGGAAAATCAACTTTTCTGTTGATATTTTAAGAAAAAAAATCTTTTTTTTGGAAAAGAAAATGTTTCACTTTTGAAAATTTTAGTCATCCATCTCTATTCCTTGCCAATACCACCAAAGAAAAACAAACAAATTGCTCATATTTCCTTTCCATTTTTTCCCCAATAATGCGTCAAGTGTTGTTGAACAAGAGGAAGGAAGAAGAGAGAGATGGATATAGACACCACAACCACTTATCCCATATTTCTCACTCTCTCTCTCTCTAAAAATATCTATTTTCTTTGACCACTTTGCGTATCTGTTCCGTTTTTCCAATATGATTAGCACTCATTTTCTTGGAGTACCTTTTTTTCTTGTAAACTTTGCTCTTACTCCGCAGTTAAACCCTGTTTATTTTCCTGGAAAACCTTTTTTAACAGTTTTTTGGGACTTTCTGAAATTTTTGGAATTTTTTTGAGTTTCAGCAATTTTCAATCCAAAATTTGAATTCAGCTCTTCGAGACCTTTCAGAAAAGTATAAACAAGCCATACTTTCGATAATTTGAAATTCCGATAGGTTAGAACCCAGAGAAACGAGAATGTCTGCGTCCCTGACCTGATTTTGAAAATGGGCGGAGCCTAGCCATGAGGTAGCCAAAGGTGGCCAAAGGTGGCCATGTAGCCAAAGGTCTCGTCGAGCTGAATTCAAAAATTTAGGTTGCATGGGTCTCGGAGCGAAATTGTCCAGCTTACTGTAGCTAGGGGCTTTTAAACCACGAAAAAGTCGATCACTTTGTTAGTTTTACAGCTAAATAACTGGAACTTGACTTGAAATACTCTACGTTTTCAGACCCAAGATGAAAACAAAAAGCTACAGTAATCTAGAAACTTTCGTGTTGAGACCCAATTTTTTGCCAACTTCACCCTCTTTTCTACCTCTATTATCGTATCTTTCGGAACATCGTTCGCTCATTTTTCAACCAACTTTTCCTGGGTTTTCAGCCTAAAAAATCTGTAAAATAAAAGCTATGCGGTGTAGATTCTCCCGTGGCCGTATCAAGGCTGCAGCCCCGCCACGTGGCACACCAATCTACCAGTTTTTTGAGGCGGACACGAACAACAACAATAATAATAACGATGAAAATGAGAAAAATTATCAGAGAAAAGTATTTTCAGAAATTTTTTTCCCAAAAAAAAGTTTTCAATCACAAATTTTTACAGACCGAAGAGCAACATCATCAAGGCTATGTAAAAACGCTGGAAAATTTCATTTTTGCCACTGAAAAATTGGGAGTTGAGGGATTAGCGAAACAATATCGGAAAATAGATGCTCAATTGGATTCTTCGCTGAGTTTTGAGGCTTTCAAGCAGAATATGCACAAGAATCGGTATTCAGGTATGTCATTTTCATTTTTTAAGAAAAAATTCTAGTGTAAAACAGAAAATTCCGAGAAGTTTGATTCAAAAACCAAAGAAAAATGTTGGAAACTAAGAAAGTTGTGAATTTTCGAACTTTTTTCGGAAAAGCTACAGTAACCCAATGGTTTTCGCGTCAAGACCCTTGAAACGTATATTTTCGGATTTGCCTCGCCACGAGCTTTCAAACGAGTATAATCATGACTAGGCTCCGCCCATTTTGAAACTCTGTTCAGAGACGCAGGCACTCTAGTTTCTCTGGGCTCTGACACTCAATTTTTCAAATTTAAGCAAACACCGGCATGATTATGCTTTTCTAAACCGTCTCGACGAGCTGAATCTAAATTTTTTATTCAATTTTCCAAACTCAGAGTTTTTCTTTTTCCAGATGTCGTTTGTCGAGATAATACCCGAGTAAAACTGACGATAGACGCCACCAATCAGGGAGATTATATTCATGCGAATTATGTCAAAACGAATTATCTTCACAACACATTTATTTGTACACAAGGACCTCTACAGTATACGATAGGCGACTTTTGGAGAATGGTTTATCAGGAGAGAGCACAGAGTATTCTTATGTTATGCAAGTAAGTGGAAAATTTGAATTTACGGGATGAAAAACCTCCGTACCAAGGCCAATTCTGATCTAGGCTTTGGTTTTTGATGTTTTTCGAACTCAGCTCGTCTAGAGCTTCAATTTGAGTATAATCATGACATACTTCGAATAATTTTGGATTTCGACCTACCCATGCGCCTTTAAATTCGCGACGGGACCCATCAGAACCAAAAAATTGCGATATATTCGAATTCAGCTCGTCAAGACCTTTCGAATGAATATAATCATGACTAGGCTACGATCATTTTGAAATTTGGGCTAGAGACGCAGACGCTCTCGTTTCTCTGCAGTCTGACCTGGAAATTTCAGAATTGAGCTAGACTAGCCATGATTATACTCTTTTTGAAGGGCTCGACGAGCTGAATCTGATTGTGACACTGGTTTTAACAAAAAATCT
The DNA here is from genome assembly GCA_963572265.1 of Caenorhabditis doughertyi. Classification (NCBI taxonomy): domain Eukaryota; kingdom Metazoa; phylum Nematoda; class Chromadorea; order Rhabditida; family Rhabditidae; genus Caenorhabditis; species Caenorhabditis doughertyi. Next base: position 13,836,892 of record OY751555.1, read on the forward strand.
ATTCCTGATTCAAATATTTCAATGTCAATTTTTTCCAGAGTTATCGAAGAAGGACGTCCGAAATGTGTGGGGTATTGGCCTGCAAATGGCGAAGAAGAAACGCATGGATGCATCAGAATTAAAAATATGGGAGAAGCCAATGACGAATTTGAAGTGGTCAATTTGGCAGTCACATTTATTCCAGATGGAATTCCAGCCAATGAGCAACCAATTGATAAATCAGAATTGAGAGTGAATTTGATCAAATGGCCGAAGTGAGTATTTTGGTACCGTAATCCGATGGGCATCGCGCCAAGACCCCCGAGACTTGATTTTTCGAATTCAGCTTGCCGAGCGCTTTCAAATGAGTATAATCTTGGCCAGGCTCCGCCCATTTTGAAAACTCGGTTAGAGACGCAGGCACTCTTGTTTCTCTGCGCTATGACCTAACTTGAACTTAGAAATTATCAAAAGTATGGCTTGTTCATACTTTTCTGAAAGGTCTTGCGGAGCTGAGTTGAAAAATAAGGCTCTTAGATCATTTTTAGCCATTTTTTGGAAGTTGCGGTCGAAAAAATTCGAAAATTTTCAGTAAAAAAAACTTTTTTTCCACCGTTCCGAATCAATTTCCCCCTTGTTTTCTTTCAATTTTTAGCTAATCCCACCACATAATTTCAAATTTTTTCAGCTGGCCAGACCGTGGTGTACCAGATGAGAAGTGTCATACAGTACCCCAAAGACTACTTGCCCAAGTGAGACAAGGACCATGTGTAGTGCATTGTTCAGCTGGAATTGGAAGAACCGGATGTGTTGTCGCTTTGGAATTTGCATACACTCGGCTGAATAAGGGCATGAAAGTGGATTTTGAAGAGGTTTGTTTGGGAGGGAAATATATGGTGGGGATAAGAAAATTTTTTGGAAAAAATTTTTTTTTGAATAATTTTTACCCTCATCAAAGGGTCTTTTTCTGCACAGGATGAGCCAAAAATCAAAGAAAAATCTTCAAGACGAAAGATTTTCAAAATTCTTGAAACTTGAAAACTACCGTAGCCCAGTCAATTTCCAACCGAGACCCATGAAACCTGGATTTTCGAGATCAGCTTGAAGAGACCTTTCATTTGAGTGTAATCATTACTAGTCTAGCTTAATTTTGAATTTCGGACCAGAGTGCAGAGAAACGAGAATGCCTGCGTCTCTAACCCGAAGTTCAACATAAAGCTAGAATAGTCATGTTCATACTCAAATGGAAGGTCTTGACAAGCTGAATTTGAAAATTTAGGTTTCATGGGTCTCGGCTGGAAAATGACTGGGTTACGGTAGCGTTCGATTTCCGAGATTTTCAAAGACTTCGAAGAGTTTCGAAAATCCATAACTTTGCTAGTTTTGGAAGTCTTGGGACGGTTTTTGGCTTGAAATGTTTCTGGAATCTTCGACTATCTGGCAAATTTAACTCTATGCAATAAGGCGGGTTACTGTAGTTTTCGTGGCGGGACCCATATTTTCCCTGAGCCCTCCAAACCTAGTCATGACTATACTCATTTTGAAGCTCCCAACCTCCCAAATCCAATTTTTCCACTTTCCAGATTGCCATGGAGCTTCGAAAACAACGTGCTCAATGTATTCAAACCGAAATCCAATATTTGTATATCCATCGTGTAATGATTGCCTTCGCACGGGGTGAAGCTGATATTTCTGATAAAGCACGCGGGTCAGCAGACGCCTTTTTAAAGTCTTATGATGATCATTTGAAAAGGGTTTAGATGCCGATTATTGCCTTTTTTTGGAGAAATTTTAAAATTTTTGTATCGTTTCCAAAACTGTTTCTGTTTTTTTTTTACAAAACCGGTCCAATTCTTCCCCCCAGCACGCTTTTATTATTGATTGTTTCTCAGAGAATCTTTTTATTATCAATTTTTTTAATTTTTAATTTTTATGCCTCTTGTTTCTTCGCTAGTCATTATTATGAAATAATAAATTGTATTAATTTGATCATTCCAAACCTGTCACTTATGTTCAATTTCCCGTTTAAAATGATATCAAAACCCATGTGATATATTGTCGTGACACACTGATTCTATCAGTGATAAGATAATATAGCGGGTGATTCTAGTCTAGTTTACCCCAAATGTCATTTTCGGGTTTGACTCACTTTTCTAATTTGAAAGCACGTCAGTTAGTTTTGACTTTGTTCTGGAATTTTTTCCCGTTTTGCTACAGTAACTCGGCCAAAGTTGTTCCAAAGTTTATGGAGTCTTAATTTTTAGACTCCCCTCGTCTAGACCTTTCATTTAAGTATAATCATGACCTACATTGTTCGATTTCGAAATTTTACCTACTCATGCGCCTTTAAAATCGTGGTGGGACCTCAGAGCATTTTGAATACCGGGGTTTTTCGGACATTATCACGAAATGAAAGAAGATACGGTAGCACGAAAGACTAATTTCAAGTTACTGTAATCCAGTAAGTTTCGCTGCGAGACCCATGAAAAATAGTTGTTTGGTATCAACGTAAAATAGTCTTTGAAATGAAAACAATTATGGCCAAATTTGAGAAGTTGAAAAAAATATACTTCTCGCCACAACTTTAAAGGTGCATAAGTGACCCGGAGCTTCGGAATATCTAAAAGTTATCGAAAGTAGGTCATTATTATATTTATCCGAAGAAGGACTAAACTCCCCTAAATTGAACATTATTTCTGCATGAAAATTCTACGCTGATGACGATTTTCATAGTGATTCTGTTTGAAAATCGCTAAAAACCGAGAAGAATTGTTCTAAAAAAGCGCCCGAAATACCGATAACCTTTTAATAACTGTGGCCTCTAGGGCCTTCTTGTCCTCTCGAACTACACGGTGGAATTCCTAGGCCAGGAGGCCACGTTTATAGAAGGGGTATCGGTATTTCGTGCGCATTTTCAGAACAATTTTCACGGTTCAGAGCGATTTTCAAGGAAAGTCACTATAAAAATTGTGATCAGCGTAGAATTTTGAAGCAGAAACTATGGATAATTTAGGTGAGTTTAGTCCTCCTTCAATTCAGTTTAAAGAGCATATAAATTCATCAAAAAAAATTTTTTTACACATTCCATTTTTGGTCTCAAAAGCTAAGAAGCTCTGGGGCTTAACATTCTGCAAATGTCGATGATGATGAAAAATTCTAGAGAGCCGCGCCGATCCCTTCTAGGCTAATCCCTCCCTTCTATCTATTTTCCATCCATTTGCTCCCCTCCTCTTCTTCCAAAGCCTCGGGGCTATATCTGACGTCGTTCCCCTCCGTCATCCATCCGGGACGAAGGGGGGAAGGCTCAAAAGCTTTTAGTTTTATTATCTTCTCATTCTATCTGTGAGTCCCCTCTGCGGCCTGGTACCCCAAGGGGATAATTTTTTTTTCGAACGAAAAATTTTTTTTGTTCGAAAAAAAAAAAAAGAAAGCGTCAAAAGCGGGGGCAAAACTAGTTGGCAAAGTCGGTCATCATGATTCGATTTGAATAAATTTATAAACTTTGAGACTCTCTCTATTTCTCTGCGTGTCCCCCTCCCTCTCTCTCTCTCTCTTTCAACTAGAGAGTGAAAAAGAAGGGAAAAGAGAAATAGAGATAAATTTCCCGTCTTTTTCCTCCCAAACGTCCCGAAGAACGGAAAAACGAGAGAGTGGTTTGGTCCCTTATACCCACATGAGAGACGCAGACACAGGGTAATGCGCTGCGCGCGCACGCACGCGCAGCGGCCCTCTTTTTAGTTTTCTTCTTCTTCCTCTATTTCCCTTCGCTTTTTCACCCAATGTTTTGGCCTCCGAAGAGAGAAGTGTACACCCTTCCAACCACTACTGCTGCAGAGCACCGCCCATCTTTGGCTCTTTGGCTCCATCCCAGAGAGAAGAGAAAAAGGAAGAGAGAGTGACTAAAAATATTGATTTCCCTGAAGGGTTTCCCCTCGCTCTCTTTTTGGGAAGCCTTTTTCGCCTTTTTTCCGGCCGGTTCTTCTCTTTTTTAGTTAGTCATAGAGATTTTTTTTGGCTGGTTTTTTTTGGGGGGAAATTTTTCGTACACTAGTTAATTTTTTCAACATTTTGTATAGCAATTATTATTGTCAGACTTTTTTCTGTATTTTTTTTCTTGATTAGTCTCCAAGTTTTGGGCCGGAAAATCGCGAAAAATATTTTTTTTTCCTAACTTTTTTTCAGGATTTGACCGCTAAAATTGATATTTTTAGCTTGAAAATCATTTTTATCACTGTTTTTTCTTTGAAATCGTGAGAAAATTGTGAAATTCCAGAAAAAAACTTCTGTTGAATTTATAATTACTAATTTCTATTTTTAAACGATTTTTCATTGAAAATTCGCACAATTTTTTTATTATAAATTTGCTTTTTCGAAATTTATCACTAATTTCTCGAAAAAAAGAACTTGAAAAACGATCAAAAACGGAGAAAATTGGCTGAAAACTAAGTTTTTAGAACCGAAAATGAGGGTACTCGATTTTAGAACTGCAAAGTATAGAACTGCCACAAAATAGAACTCGCTACAAGATAGAACTCCGTAATTTAGAACTTCACTAAATAGAACTGCTACAAAATAGAACTCCTATAAAATAGAACTGCTACAAAATAGAACTGCCACAAAATAGAACTCTGTGCAGCGGAGCGCGTTGTTTTAGCAAGCGCTCCTGGTCTTAGTTCTAAAAGTTTTCATATCAAATTACCACTCAATATGAAGCTGGCAATCTTGTCTAGAACTTAAGAATGTGAACTATCTGATAGAAAGTTTTTAAACTTCAGAAAATGCAGTAGAACAAAACGCGCTCCATCGCACTGAGTTCTATTTTGTGGCAGTTCTATTTTGTGGCGGTTCTATTTTTTAGCAGTTCTATTTTGAAAAGTTATATTCTGTAGCAGTTCTAAATTACGCAGTTCTTTTCTGTAGCGAGTTCTATTTTGTGGCAGTTCTATACTTTGCAGTTCTAAAATCGAGTACCCTCCCGAAAATGCATGTGTTGGTTACGGTAGATTTAAAGGCGCATGTCCAGTTTCTTTTTTTTATTTCGCCACGATTGCTTGGAAAATCATTTTTCACGTTTTTGGCTGATTTTCAGCGGATTTTTATTTTTCTGCGCATGAATCAGCATATTACTCATTCATTTTTAATCCCATAATTACAGTAATTTAAAGGCGCATGTCTTAATTCGCCAAACAAATTCATTCCAATCCTTCTCCCTATTCTCTTCTAAATTTCACAATTTTTATTGGAAAAAAATGCTTCTGAATCACCCCCATTCATCTCCTCATTTTTTTTTCACAATTCCCAAAATAATTTTTCTAGACAAAAGATTTTTCTTCTTTCATCTCAAAAAACAATACACTTTTTGTTTATTCGTACACACTCACTGTATGTTTTCATCTTTTTTCGCCGACAAAAAACTAAAATTCTTTGCTTTTTTCGCCGAAAAACTGTACGAAATTTGGCTGAAATTCGATTGAAAAAAAAGCGAGACTGTAATATTTTAAAGGCGCATGCATAACATTGTTTTTAGGTCTCACAGGGAAGCAAGTCGTGTACTCCTCTCGGATAAGTTGTTTTTGTTCTGAAAATCTTTATTTTCCTCTAATTTTACCGTTTCTGGACCGTTTTTCGCGGAGAAAAAGCTTAAAATCATGAAAATTTGTCTTTTCCGTCATTTTTATCGTCGATAATCTCACTTTTAATGCTAAAAGTTCCATTTTTCAGGTTTTTCCCCTCTGCAAAAATGTCGACGAAAAAGAAGACAAAGATGGTGACCAAAAAGGGAAAAGGCAAAATTCTGGTGCCGAAATGGAAGCTTTTCCGTGCAAAAGAGCCACTTTTATCCGTTTTCATGTGGGGAATCAATCATACTGTCGATCAATTACTTCATGTTCCACCACCTGGACTCTTGATGCCTGATGATTTTAAGGTAAGGAATTAAGGGATAAAAATAAGAATTGTGGAAGAAACTGAAAAAATAGCAAAAAAGCAGCAGAAAATCAAACGAAATCGGAGAAAAAATTTGAAAAAAGTGAAGAATTTTTCTTGAAAAAGTCCAAAAAAAATCAGTTTGAATCTCGAAAAAAGAAAAGAATTTGTGGAAAATTTTGTGGCCTAAATTGAGTGCAAAGGGCAGAAAAATGTGCTCTTGCAATGTCCGAATTTTTTCCAAACAAAAAATTGTGGCATTTCCGTATTCTTTTCTCCTGCAAACTGTGAGATTATTGTCCTAGTTTCGATGTTTTTAACCTAAATCAGAGAAGGTAAAATTTTTAAAAATTCGGGATATATTTTTCTTCGCGGTTTTTGAAACTTTCAAGAAACCCGATTTCCAACTCAATTCGGTCTAAATTCAGGTTTTTAGCGCAAAAAATGGCGAAAAAGGGGAAGTTTTAAATTTTAAAAAACCTTTTTTTGCAACTAATTCTGGTCGACGAATCAGAACTGGACAAATTAGAACTGTCCCAAACGAAAACCGGGCGAATCAGAACTAGCCCAAATCAAAACTGTATCCTATCAGAACTGCCCGGTCGAGAACTGACACTACCTTGCTCCTATAAATAGTGAATAGTGCCCAAATAAGAGCAATTGAAAAGTTCTTCCGTAGCAGTTCCTAAACGGTCGGTTCTTGTAAGGGTCAGTTCAGATTCGTCCGGTTCTGATTCGCCCAGAGTTCTGAATCGGGACTGTATCAATTAGGGGTGGCAGCCATTTCTTGAGCCAGTTTTGTTACATAACAAATTTTCCCCGAAAAAAATTTCGGCTCAGTTTTTACAAAAAAAATTTCAAAAATCCAGTGAAAACCCTCTATTTTCCTTCCCTTCAAACCCCTAATCCACTCCTTTATTTTCAGGCATATTCAAAAGTGAAAATCGATAATCACAATTTCAACAAGGACATAATGCCATCCCATTATAAAGTAAAAGAATATTGTCCAAATGTCTTCCGTAATCTTCGTGAACAATTCGGTGTTGATAGTTTTGAATATTTGAGAAGTTTGACAAGTTATGAACCAGAACCTGATCTATTGGATGGGTCTGGAAAGGATTCGAATCCACGATTCTTCATTTCTTATGATAAGAAATTTGTTATCAAGGTAGGGATGGGAAATGGGAAAATTGGCAAAAAATAACAGAACATTCGAAAAAAAACTGCGAAAAAAGCAAAAAAAAAGTAATAAAATTGACCGAAAATCATTTTGTGGAACCTAGAAGCCTGACACTTCGGTTTAAAAGCGCAGCGACAAATGTCTTTTGAGTCCCGACACGAGAATTACTGTATTCGCGGTGGGACCCAATAGACAATTGTCGCTACGCCTTTAAATCGAGGTTTCAGGCTTTCGCAAATAATAAAAACCTACGTTAAAAAATGCAACAAGTTTTAAAGCCAATTGGCTGAACACAGTGAAAAAATTGTCAGAAACAGCCCGAAAGCCGCGGAAATCAATAAAAAACACTGTTTGATTCGAAAATTTGAAAAAAAAAGCGAAAATTTGACAATTTGAAAACGATTTTTCCTCGAATTCACTTCAAAGAAGGGCAGCTCTTGCACGAATTGCGAGAAAAAATCGGCTGAAAATTCATCATTTTGCGTCAAAAAACTGCTTTCAAATCAGTTTTATCGAATTTTTTCAACAGTAATGGTCAAAAAATTCAAAATTTTGAAAAAAAAAACTGAAAACTTGAATAGTTTGAATAATTTGGACAAATCGGTCCAAACAAAGTCCGGAAACTATAAATTTTCGATTAAAACTAAAAAAAAAGCCCCGAATTCCCCTAAACCTTCCTAATTTTTTCAGTCAATGGACTCGGAAGCGGTCGCCGAACTTCACTCAGTTCTCCGTAATTATCATCAATATGTTGTCGAGAAACAAGGAAAAACTCTCCTTCCACAGTATTTGGGATTATACAGGTAAAAAATTGAGTGGGAAATTCGAATTCAGCTCATCGAGGCCTTCAAAATGAGTATAAATGGGTCCCGCCACAGCTTTAAAGGCGCATAGGGTGGAAAATTTGAAAATGGTGGGAATTGCGTCGTGTAAAATTTCAAAAAAACTCTTGATTTTTTTCCCAAAACTTCGACTTTTAAAGTTCACTCTCAGTTCTTCTTAGTGGGCTCAGCAAAACCTTCTAAATTAGTTTAGTCATGGCCTGGGTCCCACAGCGACTTTAAAGGCGCATGGGGGTTTGAATTTTCAAAATGGTCGGAAATAGGCCATGATTATACTCAAATGAAAGGTCTCGACGAGCTGAGTTGATTGGTACTAAAAACAGAAAATATGGGTTACTGTACCTCGGGTTACGGTAGTTAAAAAAAAAGACATCTGATAATTTTCAAAAAATTCTGTTTTTTCAGACTAACAATCGATGGAAATGAAACCTACCTGATCGTCATGCGTAACGTCTTCGGTCGGAAGTACGGTGTTCACACAAAATTCGATCTTAAAGGATCTACAGTATCCCGTGCGGCATCGGATAAAGAAAAAGCGAAAGATTTGCCAACTTTGAAGGATAATGACTTTTTGGAACAAAATACAAAATTGAATTTGCCGGCGGAGGCAAGAAAACTATTGATGGAAATGCTTACAAGTGATACGGAATGGTTGACTAAAAGTCATTTAATGGATTATTCTCTTCTTGTTGGTGAGGATTACGGTGGCTAAAAATTGGGAGTTTCCCTAGTACAGTAAACCTATTATCGCAGACGAAAAAAAAAAGCAATTTTTGAAAATCTACAATAACACACCGTACCCCTAGTGTTCCGAAAACAGTATCATTCGATTCAGCTCATCGAGACCTTTGAAATGAGTATAATCATGACAAGTCTAGCTTCATTTTGAGATTGCAAGTAGCTATGCTCCTTTAAATTACGGTTTTCGTGGCGAGACCCAATTTTTTCTGAAAGTGTGGAATCTTGCCGTTTTCAGGATTGCTAGAAAGTTCTAACCATGCTAATTACCAAAATCCCGGAAAACGAGATGAAATTCCGAAAAAATTGGGTCTCGCCACTATAATCTGGATAAATTTAAAGGTGCATAGATTTTGTGAAACTTCAAACTAGGCTCAAAATGTTAGGATTTTATTGAAGTGGAAGTCCTCGACTAGTTGTGCCCAATATTGTGAGCGTAAAGTCCCCGCCAAGTTCGCTCCACGGACAACTTTTCGATATGACCGAGAAATGAAAGTGGAAGAGTCGGATCCTCGGAATGTGGTTGCAGTTCCGACTCTTCCAGCGACCCCGGGCCGAGGGTCCACTTTCATTTCTCGGCCATGTCGAAAAGTTATCCGTGGAGAGAACTTGGCGCGGACTTTACGCTCACAATAGTATCAGGCTCGAAATTTCAGGATTACTGTAGCTCGGGTTACTGTATTGCTCGTGGCGGGACCCGACTTCATAAAAATTATTGTGTTTAGGCCTGGTCAGGGTCAGAGAAAAACTCTCCTCCTACTAAAAAAATTTTTTCGGAAATTCCAAATATTCCGAAAAAAATAGGGTCTCACCGCGAAAATCTGTATCTCGGGTTACTGTAGTTTCTAAATTTCGAGAAAAAAACTCTCCAAGAAATAAATGCTACAGTAACCCTTGTTGCTGTAGGTTCCGAAATTTTCAAAAAAATTTCATGACAAACTCAAAAATTTCTATTTTCAGGAATCCACGATTGTGAACGTGCCGCACAAGAAGCCGCGAATCGTCCAGTGGAACAGAATAGTGAAGAATCTGGTGATGAATTGGCTCCAACTCCACCAGATTCACCAATTCCATCAACTGGAGGGGCGTTCCCTGGTGTCTCTGGTGGCCCGGATTTGGATGATGAATTCTATGCTATTGCTAGTCCACCAGGTACTGTAATTAGGCTGAAAATGACTGAAAATCGCAAAAAACTTGAGAAAAAAATGTTTTTTTGAAAAACTAAAGAAAATTTTCAAAAATGCAGAAACATTTCGAAAAAAAATTCCAAAAAAAAATTTCTTATTAAAAATTTCACTTTTTTTCAGATTCCGACAAAAATCTCATCTACTTCATTGGTCTCGTCGACATTTTGACCTACTACGGTATCAAAAAACGAAGTGCGACGGCGGCAAAAACTGTCAAATATGGATCGGATGCCGAGAATATTTCCACGGTTAAGCCCGAACAGGTACAGTAATCCCAGAAAGTTTTCAGCCGAATTTTTTGAATTTGCAATTTTTGAACTTACCGCGTCAAGACCTTCAAAATGAGTATGATCATGACTCGGTTTGGAATATTTTGAATTTTGATCTACCTATGAACCTTTAAGGATTACGGTATTCGTGGTGAGACCCATCGTGCTTCAAAATGAACCATTCGGACCGTTCTTTGAGTCATTTCAAAGTTTCCATCACAGCTGTCAAACCGAAAATTCATATTCCTGAAAGTTTGGGTCCCACCACGAAAGTTTAAAGGCGCATACCTATCGAAATTCTCAAAATGGCTCAAACCTGATCATGATTATACTCGTTTCAAAGCTCTCGACTAGCTGAGCACAAATATCCTTATTTCAGTTCGAAATTTTTATCGTAACCCAGGTTACTGTAGCTCCGAACTCCAGAAAAATTCAAAAAAATTCACCCTTAAAACTCTCAAAAATCACAATTTTTCAGTACGCCAAACGACTCGTCGAATTTGTGAGCCGCGCCTTGAACTGATACAGTAACCTCTCTCCAACTACAGTAACCCACCTGCTCCAAGCTCCGCCCACCCCATGCGCCTTTAATTTCACCAAATTGATCTCTTTTTGACCTTTTTTCTCCTCTCTGTCTGTCCCATTTTTTTTCTTTTTTTCTGACAATATTAATTTATTTTTCTCTTTTCGCCCTTTGAAAATCCCAAAACATCCCAATTATTCTATGTGCTTTTCCTTTCCCGCGCTTCTTTTTGCCCTTTGAAATGTTCTAAAACTCGCTTTTTTTCCAGAAAATTCTGACCCAATTTTTGTTTTTTTTTGTATAATTGTAGAATATACTGCTTACTTTTTCCCGCTCATTTTTTGAAAAGAAAACTTTTCTCACACTGCTCTAAACCCTTCTTTTTTCCAATGAAACTGTATTCTTAGCTTTTTTTTCTACAGCAACCCTGAGTTCAGTAACCCGAGGAAGCTGAAAATAGTTTGCAGCTCAATGAGAGCTTTCAAATGAGTATAATCAAGGCACATCTAGTATAAATTTGGAAATCCGTAGAAAAAATGGGTCTCGCAGCGAGAAATGCGACAGTAACCCTGGCTACAGTACCCCTAGGATTTTGAAAATAGCACCATTAAACTCGGCTCAATGAGGCCTTTCAAAAGAGTATAATCACGATATATCTAGCTCAATTTTGAAGCTATATGCGCCTTTAAAATACGGTTTTCGTGGCGAGACCCGACTTTTCTTAAAGTCGTCTATTCTCGTCGTTATCGGGCTCTCTTAAAAGCGTTTAGCGAGCTGATTACATTACGAAGATAACTTTGAAAATCTGAAAACAGTCGGAAACGCGGGTCTCGCAACGAAAATCTGGTCTCGCAACGAAAAAAAAAAAATTTAAAGGCGCATAGCCACTTGAATTTTCAAAATAGTCCAAACCTAGTCATGATTATACTCAAATCAAAGGTCTTGACGAGCTGAATTCAACGCACCATTTTTCGAAATCTCTGGATTACTGTACCCCGGGTTACTGTACTTCAAAGTACAAAAAATATAAAATTTACTTCCAATTTTTTCAAAATGACCACTCCAAACTACAGAAATTAAATATATTATCATCCAAAAAAAAGTCAGACATATGTTCTGTCTTGTTGTTTTTCATCATGTAATTGGTCAGAAATAGTACATAAAAAACCAGTTATCTGATCAATTTAACACAAAGTCTATGTCTTGATCTCTTCTAAAATCATTGGTAAGTTTGACGAATTTCGACTACTATATGCAGAAAAATAACGTCATTTTCTTGGTTCTATATCCTCAAATTAGTCCGAAACACGAGATTTTTCTGGTTTTTTGGACTGGAAAAATCTGTATAAAAAGGCTCTGATCAGGCCTTAAAAACATGTTTTCCAAATATGAAACTTCTTTTATTTTTCGGTTTTTTGGCTCTCATAGCTACAGTATTTTCCGCACCTCATCATGAGGGAAAAGATCATAATGTGGAGGTTCGAGAGGCATGGAATCCTAGTCAAGGACCATTTGGAGCTGCTAAGGATGCTACTGGTGGTGTTGATGAGTGAGTTGTTTTGCTGGAAAATACTGAAAATTTTGCGGAAAAACGGTCCAAAAAGCATGAAAGAACCTCAAAAACTAAAAAAGTAAGGATTTTCGAAAATTTTGAAAGAACCTAAGTTCTTGAAATCTTACCGTATCTCGGTCAGTTTTGATCCAATTTAAAACTTTATAAAAGTTTTGAAATCCTTGCGTCGAGACCTTCAAAGCGAGTATAATCATGACTAGGTTCTTTGAAATTTTCAGATTTGGGTCCTGCCACGAAAACAGATAATCTAGAACTAATGCAAGGATATATTGCTCAGTTTTGGCCCTATTTGAGTTTTATTAGATTTTTGGATTCAGCGCTTCAAGACCTTCAAAACGAGTATAATCAAGCCTGGGTTCGGAAACTTTGAGAAATTCGGGTCCCACCACGACTTTAAAGGCGCATAGCCTTCGGAGATTTCAAAATGAAGGAAACTAGGCCATGATTATACTCAAATTGAAGCTGGGGACTAGCTGAGTATGAATTTTCAATAGTTGAGAACACAGGAAGGAAATTGAGGGTACTGGGTCCCGCCACGAAAAACTGAAAAATTTTTTTTTAGAAAAATAGGCCATGATTATATTTTTCTGAACCGTCTTCACTTGCTGATTTCAAAAATCTGTAGCTCGGATCAAAAATATAAAAACTGAGCTCGAAACTTCTATAAGTTTCCAATTTTGGTCTAAAAACTTTGAATTTTTAGGATTTTTCCTCCAGATTTTTGGATTTTTTTCCCAATTTTTGCCCTTTTTAACCCCAAACAACCAAATTTTTTTTCAGACTAGACCACTCTCGCTCGAAACGATGGGGCGGTTGGGGATGGGGCCGCCCGTGGGGAGGAATGGGATGGGGACGTCCATGGGGTATGGGATGGAGAAGACCATGGGGAATGGGAATGGGTGGATGGGGTGGATACGGTGGATATGGATGGGGACGTTAATTCAACTATCATTTGGACGTTTTGCCATCGATTCCCGATCAACTACAATCAATTTTTTGTTGTATCAACATGGTTCTTATTGTACATAATACTTATTCTGAAATTGTAAATAATAAATGCTTTGCTTCAATTTCTGTTGTGTTGGTTTTGAAGAAAAAATTAAAGCAAAAAACTAGCTCGATGTCAGTTATTTTGACAGATTAGTAGACTATCAACCGGCTCATACATACACATCGATGTAAACATAGAAGCGCCTGAGGTTCGGAATTCGATGAATTGGGTACGATTTCTGAATTCAGATCAGGGCTGGCCAACCGTTTTGAACTGAAAAAAATTGTTCAACAAAAGATTGTTTGAAAAATTGAGCCAAACAATTTCAAACAAGTTTTTCAAGCCAAAAATTTCCAAAAAAAAGTTTGAAACTGAGTTCAAATTCTGATCTTACTTGTTTTAAATGGTGAAATTCGTTCCAAATTTGTTAGAAAGCGAGTTCAATTAAAAAAAAAGATCCTACCAAATTTTTGAAAAAAACGAGATCTTTTTTCCAGGTTTTTCACTCAAAAAATTTTTCACAAACTTTCCGAGAGTTCTGTCTTCTTCTAATGATTGAAAAACATCAAACAATTTTTTTTTCAAACAAACTTGTTTGGTTTATCACCAAATGACAAACAATTCAAATTTAGATGCTAAATTTACGGTTCAAAAATTTATAAAAAATTTATTACAAGTCAAAACTTTACACAATTAAAAAAATTAGGTTTCGAAAACCCTCAAACCCCCATGAAAAACCCATAACAGAGCACCCAATATATCAGTTCCATTGATATCCATACTGACTGGCTACAGTAGTACTCCCTCCACCTCCAAAATCATACTGTAGTGTGGGCGGAGCCTGTGGTTGCCAGTAGTTGGCTCCTCCAAAATCAAAATTCTGAAAATTTGGCTGAAAATTCTGGAAATTCTGCATCTGGAATTGATAATAAGACGAAGGTGGAATATTCTCCTGGGGATACTGTAGCTCTGGACCGCGCTCCTTTTTCGTGGCGGGACCCAAGAAATCTTGATTGGAATTGGAATCAGAGAGAGTGGAATCTGGAGATGAGTTAGAAGACGTCGTGGATTTTGGACGTTTAATTCCAGATGGCGTGGAAATTGGAGCAAAATTAGGAGACGTGGTGACCTTGACGCCTTCACGAAAGCCCTGAGCAAACTTGTTTTTTTGAACTTTCAGCTGCTTGACTTGCTCGCTCTGAAAATAAGATCGGGCTACAAAACTGTAATTTTGGAGCTGAAAATAGGTTTTTTCACTGTTTCAGCCAAACTTTCAGACATTTTCAGCCCCCAAAAAAACTACAGTACCTGATAAGCAGTCACAGCAATGAATTTGGTCTCTTGGAATTGAAACTTGCCAATTAAAACGGCGGCTCCGGAAGAGAGAACTTCGTAGACATTGAGAACGGGAATGTACATACGCATCGATTGGATACGGATCTGAAAAATTAAATAGATGAAATATTTTCACTTTTGGCCCAAAAACCATAAAAATATATCAAGAATGCACAGAGTTTTAGGACTTTTTTCAATTTCGGAAGCTTGAAATTTTCAAATTTTTCAAAAAAATTTTTTCGCGCCAAAACTGCATTCAAACATTTGAAACACATTTTTAGGCTCAAGAAGTCATATTAGGTATAAATGTAACTTCTTGTGTGGATTTCGAAAATTCGCGCCTCTCTAGTACAGTAGCCTAATAAAATTCAAGGGTTCCTACTACGATAAAAAATTTAAAGGTGCATGGACTGTCAAATGGTCAATGAGATCATTTGATCAAAGATTATGTTAGCATTTCTGCAAACCCCGAAAGCTGGGGTTTTATTGTTTTATTGCAATAGTTTTATTATTATGGTTCCGAGGGTAGTATATAATGTTCCCTCCGAACGATCCACTATCACTTTTCCTATCACTTTTCTTTTCTTTTTTTGTTTATACTTGTAAATATAATAAAGGTTTAATTACCCAAGTTTGAGGTCGAACAATTGGTGACCCAGGCAGGGTTGCTGGGCCTCCCGGCGGGGGCGATTACCATCGTACCCGTTTCGGAGCCAACATAGGACTCCCAATGGACTTGACACCGGAATCTGCCCATGAATCTCACGAGAAACAACCGAAGACTGTTGCTGGGCCTCCCGGCGGGGACGATTACCATCGTACCCGTTTCGGAGGAAACGTGGGATTCCCTATGCACTCGGATCAATCTTCACAGCACTCTCACGCAAGACATCTGGTTGCCGGGCCCCCCGGGCTCGGGCGACTACCACTAAACATGAGTTGTATCACTCTGATCAGCTATCTTTCAAACCTTTCAAGCCTGAATCGCCGTGTGCTTTCTGTATGGACTCTGGGAACTTCCACCGACATGAAGATTGCCCAGTTCACCAAACAGCTGAAGATCGCAGAATGCAAGCCAACTATTTGAGACTATGCTTCAAATGCCTAAAGACTGGACACAACAGCTATCAATGTGATCGATATCGTCCGTGTTTCTACTGTCAAGGAACACATCATTCTGCCTTGTGCAACCCAAATCTACAATCCAGCCAATCAAATCTACCTGACGATTCATGCTCGGAACATGACGGACAATCAGAATCGACAAAATTCAACCATTCTCATCAAACTGTTCATGCCTCTCACACTACTTCTGCAATCAGCACCGAGCTAAAAGGCAACCAGACATTGGATGATGCTCAAACTATAACCTTCTCAGCTAGTTCTCAATCAATTCCAACTGTTGTGCCACCTACTATTCAAACTGAAGAATTTGCCTATTCATCAACACGTGGACAAGCCGCGTGGAGTTGCAATGATGACTACCCATACAACTGTCAACAATGACAATGGAGATCCAGTCCAAGCTACTGTGTTCTTCGACAATGGATCTGATCACTCGTACATCAGTCAACAACTTGCTAAGGATCTAAGGTTAGACGTAAGCGATCGTCAACACCTCTCAATTCAAACTTTCCAATCTGATACCAAAAAAGAGATCATAGCCAATCGTTTCTTGGTCAACTTCAACATCCAAGACAAGAAAATCGGTTTCTTCACCCGTCACAACCGGAAAACTGGATGATGCTTCACTCACTCAACTGCTTCATGACCCGAATGCAGTGCTTTCAAGAAAAACTGTACAACCAGATATTTTGATCGGACTCGACTACATGAGTCAACTGCTTGGAGACACTACTTCCAAAAGACTTCCTAACGGAACCACAATGCACTGGACGGATTGTGGTGTCATCGTTAGTGGAACGGAACCTGAACCTGAACCTCCACCTTTGGAGATAACCGAATATTCTCTCAAACCTGCTGGAATATACCGTAAAACTGAATTAATAGTGCATGCACTACTATTTTTCAACCCCTTCATCCGGAGGGCACTACTATTAAAGGGGCACAACTACTAGAGGGGCACCATTATTTTTCGAGCACTTTTTCCTCCAAATTTTGAGATTTTATGATCTGATTTTCTTGACGATTTTTATGAAAAATGGCGAAAATAACAGCGAAAATGTATTCTGTTCTCCAGTTTTCATCAACTTTTTTCAAGTTTAGGACTGTTTTCAGTCTAATATTTGTGAATTTTTAGCCAGCAAGTCGAAAATTTGAAAAATATCATTTCCATAATGGGGCACCACTATTGAAGGGGCACTATTAATTGAGGGGCACCCCTATTTTTCAACCTCTTCCTCCGGAGGGCACCACTATTTGAGGGGCACTACTACTAAAGGGGCACTACTAACTCAAATCTCTATTGACAACGTTTGTGGTAACAAATCTACAATTCCTTTTCAGAATTCTACTATTCGCTACTATATACTATTCCATCTACAACCACACCTGTTATTCTGCCTGCTGCTCTATCCTCACTACTATTCTAGTCTACATCGAGCTTCCAGCCAACTGCTAGGAGTTCACCCTGTCACATTTCCTTCCGCCTTCGGTGTTGGCCCAAAAACACCACGGTCATCTCAATCCTTCCTCCCTTCTTCTTTTTTCTACGGGAGCGCCTGCGAAATGGTTCACAGGAACAATGCGATGTGTCCGATGTGAAGTTTTCATGATGAGAACGTCAACTGTGGAAAAATGCTTTGAGTATGGAGCTCAACTCAAACTATCATGCAACAACTGCTGACGACTTGAAGCGCCTTCATCGATATTTTTCTTCTCGTTTATTCTAATCTCACTGTCACCTTTCTCATCACTTTGTAGTTTTTATTGTAATCCTAACACCCTCATCTTTCTCCTTCCTTTTCTCTTGTTTAGGAGTGTCAAATGGTCAATGAGATCATTTGATCAAAGATTATGTTAGCATTTCTGCGAACCCCGAAAGCGGGGGTTTTATTGTTTTATTGCAATAGTTTTATTATTATGGTTCCGAGGGTAGTATATAATGTTCCCTCCGAACGATTCACTATCACTTTTCCTATCACTTTTCTTTTCTTTCTTTGTTTATACTTGTAAATATAATAAAGCTTTAATTACCCAAGTTTGAGGTCGAACAAATGGTGACCCAGGCAGGGTTGCTGGACCTCCCGGCGGGGGCGATTACCATCGTACCCGTTTCGGAGCCAACATAGGACTCCCAATGGACTTGACACCGGAATCTGCCCATGAATCTCACGAGAAACAACCGAAGACTGTTGCTGGGCCTCCCGGCGGGGGCGATTACCATCGTACCCGTTTCGGAGCCAACATAGGACTCCCAATGGACTTGACACCGGAATCTGCCCATGAATCTCACGAGAAACAACCGAAGACTGTTGCTGGGCCTCCCGGCGGGGGCGATTACCATCGTACCCGTTTCGGAGGAAACGTGGGATTCCCTATGCACTCGGATCAATCTTCACAGCACTCTCACGCAAGACATCTGGTTGCCGGGCCCCCGCTGTATCACTCTGATCAGCTATCTTTCAAACCTTTCAAGCCTAAATCGCCGTGTGCTTTCTGTATGGACTCTGGGAAATTCCATCGACATGAAGATTGCCCAGTTCACCAAACAGCTGAAGATCGCAGAATGCAAGCCAACTATTTGAGACTATGCTTCAAATGCTTAAAGACTGGACACAACAGCTATCAATGTGATCGATATCGTCCGTGTTTCTACTGTCAAGGAACACATCGGGGCGGTTGGGAGGAGTTGGGAGCCACTTACATCCCGTTAGTCCGGATGCCCAACCACTGCTAAAGTCTGGCAACGTGTTCGGAAGGTCTCTGGAATTAGACTTCAAATAGTTCCTTGGCTGGAAGAGCACACGAGCAGGCGGTTGGATGCCGACTTGTCTTATGTAGGACAAGTTGAAGGCCGTGAGGCTCCTGGCGGAAAACTCCGTCATAGTCAGTGGTGAGCCACACCCGACGGCTATGACACTATGGAGGAATCCTGATCTGATATAATCATGTTTAAAAAAAGAGTGTGACGGTTATAGCTGGGGTCCGAGCCCACTGCGGCAGCTACTCTCAAACATAGTAGTGATGCGGGTGGAGTCACTTTGACTCCGGTGTTCCCTGATCTTGACCCATCTGCACAAATCGTACCGAGCATGATGGCCCACACCAATGACAACTCTTCGGAGTTAGAGGTGTCCCCCCCATGATTACCCTTATATCACAGCTAGCGGACCTACCGTGAGGTAGACTCCCGCCGCTGTAGCAGGCTCGCCTTGAAACTGTCCCAAAGAAATTTGGGGGCGAAAGTCTACCTTTGAAAAGGGCCTCCTTATTAAGCAACTTCTGGTTATATGGACATAATCGGGATTGTAGGAAAGGAGAAAAAAAAATCCATTCAAAGTTCAGTATCTGGTTTCAATTCCTCACTCTTGGAGAACCTAGGGAGTGCTCAGGTAAATAGCCTGCGCCAGGTCCACTGCCAGCAGCTACTCAGACATAGTAGTGATGCGAGTGGAAGCATACCTGGTCAACGGTGTTCCCTGAGCTCGACCCATCTGCACTATTTTTGTGTTTGATGGCCCACACCTATGACGACCCCTTCGGGAGGGTTATGAGGTGTCCCCCCTATGATTCACCCTCTACGCAGCTAGCGGACCTACCGTGAGGTAGACTCCCGCCGCTGTAGCAGGCTCGCCGTGGACATCATAACTCAAAAATTGATGATCACAGTCAATATAAAAAATGGTACTGTAGACTATCAAAAGTTTTTCGGAAATTTGCTAATTACTGTAACACGGCACATTTTTGTACAAAACTGAAACGATGGGTCTCGCCACAAAAAGTTCAGGTTACTGTAGCGAAAACGTTCAAACGTAAACTGAAAATTTTGTGAACCCCGCTATAATCTGTGTAAAAAAATTTTGAAATTCAGAATTTTTGGGCCAAATTTTCGATATTGTCGGAAATTATCAAACTTGTCAAAAACGGGCCGGCTCCGGTTTTAAAATTTTCGTTTTTTTCAGCATTTTTTGCCCGATTTTCATCCAAATTTCGAAACTTTTGCTGGGGTCTTTTTACTTGAAAATCGATCAAAACTTTCTCCCTGAAAACATAGGCCAAAAAACGTAGAAAAAAGCATTTCTTTCGAAAAAAAACATGTTTTCCTGAACCCCGGGCCGGTGGAAATTTCTCCAGCGGCCCGGCCCGTGACAAGTCTGAAAATTATCAATCATTATGTTTAAAAAAATCTCAGTTCAGAGAGAACAAATTCGGAAAATTATGATTTTTTTTTCCAATTTTCCCAATTTTCATTTTTGTCGTCTACAGTCCCCCCATCTTCACCCCTTCTATCTATTCCTAGTACTGCCCCACTATTTTCTTCCCTTTGTTCCCATTTCTTCCCAAAAGGAATCCGAATCTAGTGATACCACCTGTCCCCTCTTCCAAAGTCACTTCCATTGACACTCTTGTTTACATTATAATAAAGAGAATCAATTAGGGAAAACAAAGAGATTACTGTATAGGGAGAGAGAGAGAGATCCATGACCCAGATTAGACTTGGGAGGGTATGGAAGGTTAATCTTGACAAATTGAAGATAAAATACATGAGTTTAGGTGTTTAGGAGTCAATCAAAATGTTAAGACATATTTGACTGTGGAATTAATAATCAAAGGGATTACAGTTTTTGCAGATCCTCTAATAGAAGGGCACCTACAGATTGAGAACACCACTAAAATCGAAAAAACTCCGGAATCACATGGATGCCCTTCTATTAGAAAACATGATAAAAAGTATTATTCTACTATTCGACAAATACCGAAAATTGCTCACGAAAAATATAACATCAACTACAAACTACACAACTTGTTCGGTGAATACGAGATGATTCAGAACCGCCGTATCTCTTTTGAAGATTATCTAGCAATAAGAAACCAAATTTTTTTCGAAGTTAAGCCAATTCCGCCGTGTCGACAAATAGTATAGAGGGGGAATAACAAGCGCCTCAAAAATTGGAGATTTTCAAGCAGAAATTTGAATTATTTGAAGTTAATGTGAGCAGCTCTTGGAGAAAAATTCTTAACGCGAAGTTGTAATCTAATCAAAATTTGAATTCGCTTTTATCATAAACGCATTCGAGAATTACGTTCTGAAAGTGCACTTTTTTCTGCGATGGTTGACTGTTGAGTACAAGAACTACAATCTAAATAGGCTGCGAACCCTTTTTTTTCGGAAGTGTTTTCGAAATCGAACAGGTTGCACTGATATACGTCAATTTTCATGAAAGCTGAGTATTTTTTTTTCCAGTTACAAAACGTTCATTTTTTCAGAGCTACTGCTTTTTCTTTTTAAGACCAGATGAACTTCAAATCGTGTATTATTACTCTGAACTCTTTTCTTTCTTCAATGAATTTTCCCCATTCCCAAACTCAATTATTTTCAAAACTTTTCCTATGGGATATTCCATCAACTATCACTTCACATAACTACATAAACATGCCGACCACTAACAATGGGTGTTAATGGTCCTCAAGTGTTAATGGTTACTGTAGTCGAATATGAACTAACCATTTGCGTATTCTTTTGTGCCGCATCCTTGGAGTTGGTTAGTTTCAGTTTGTCCAGTTTTAGGCCACGTTGAAGAAGCTCTCGACCTGGAAAAAAATGGAGTTTTAAAGAGTTTCAGCAAATTTTTGAATTTGCAGCTTGCCGAGAGCTCTCAAAAAAGTATAATCATGCCCCAGTTCTGACTATTTTGAGTTTTGGCCTGCCCCTGCGTCTTTAAAGTCGTGGTGAGACCCAAAAAGTAGGCCAAACTTCAAAATGGTAAGGAACTAGTCATGATTATACTCATTTTTAAGGTCTTGATGAGCTGAATCCAAAAAAATAGTTAAAATTGGATTTGGAGAAAAACTAACCGAGATACGGTAGGATTAGATATCCAGACTTTCAGAAAAAAGTTTGACAGTTTCAGAGATTTTCAAGTGGGAGACAAGAAAAAATTGGAAAAATGAAAAAATGTTGTCCAATTTTTGTTAATTTCCAGATTTTTAGGTCAGATTTTAGACCGAAGTCTAGGGAAAAAAATGGTATAAAAAGGAGAAAAACATTTTTATAGTCTCAGAAAAAAAGTTTCAAAGATTTCAAAAATAATTTTTTTCCTACAGTAATTCCAGCCAAAAAACTCACCACTTTTTACCAGAAACACCTCATTTGACTGTACAATTTCTTCCACAACATCCAATGGTTCCCATCTTCCAGCAGTGTATTTCAATTTCTGAAGGCTTAATGGTTCCATCGTAATCCCGATACGGTAGTTGGAATGCTCTGATATCCCTTTGAACACGAATTCCAGAATAGGAAACAAGTTTCTGTAAAATTTGAAAATTGGAAAATTTTTCAGAAAAAAAAACTCGAATTACCTCCCAATCTTAGTGATGATCATTTCATTTTGTTGAGCATCAAATTGGCGCCAGAGAGCTTTTTCCTGGAGGGCCACATGGATTTGCATCTGGAAAAAAAATTGGTTGAAAATGGCTGAAATTTGGAAAAAAGGGGGGAAATGGTGGAAAATAAAATACAATTGAAGACTACAAAAACTACAAAGACTTAGGATTACAAATACTACAAACTACAAAATGTTTTTATTGAAGTTCAAAAATCTGTTTTTCCCATTTTTGCTGATAATAGTTGAAAATCGGGTTGAAACAGAAAATGGGGTTGCGACCACGAACACTACAAACTACAAAAACTACAAAAAACACAACAACTACAAACTACAAAGACTACAAACTACAAAAACTACAAAAAAGGAAAAATCAAAAATTTTTCAGAAATCTGAATTTTTAATTTTTTTTTTAGCTGGAAAATAGATTTTTCTAGTCGGAATTTTATTTTTTGAACAAAAAAATTTGTTTTATGGTAATAATTACCAAAAAAACAAAAAAAAAATTCCTAACTTTTTTGGAAAAAAAAATTATGTCGTAAAATTTATTAGGGGGGGTTTCCAAAAAAAGTACCTAATATTCTCCCAAAAACCACCTACCAAAAAACGGGAAACTAGGTGCTATCCCCACTAACCATGCGAATGAATAGATGGTAGTGGTCCAAGTGAGAAAAGTGGGCGGAGTCAGAAGTGTGAGGGACCACATTGTCACCTGCAAACGAATGGAAGGGGGGAATTTCGGAAATTTTGCTTCTGGGAATATCCTTTTATCCTCTTTTAAGGACAACGCATACATCACGGCCACCTGTACATATATTTAGGGAGAAGTGGTACCAGATGACTCTGTGAATCTTTTATGCAGTTTTTTTTGGATAGTTGGTTCAATTTGGCTGAAGAATATTTTGGGGGTCCCTGGAGGAAATAGACTACATTTTTGTCCATGAATTACTAAAAAAAACTGAGAGCTAAGCTTTTGTGGAGCCCTGTATAACTTTTTTTTGGTCAACTATAAGGTCTTAGGAAAAGTATAAATATTATTTTTCCCAAAAATAATAATACATTAATTGAAACACTACCGTAACCCAGACATTTCCCCTTTAAGACCCACAAAACTCGGCGCGTTGAACTCCACTGATCGATGACTTCTAAACGGGTTGAAACTGCTCATGCGCCTTTAAACCAAGCTACAGTACACCTGCTTCTTCGCGCTGGTACCCAATTTATACGAATTTAAGTATCACTTATTTGCGAAAACTTGACACCTCGATTTAGAGGCGCAGCGACAAACGTTCATCGGGTCCCGCCACGTTTACAGATGCTTCCAACGTAGAATTACTGTTATCGTGGCGTGACCCATTAGACATGTGTCGCTGCGCCTTTAAGCCAAGGTGTCAGGCTTTAGCAAATAAGTAACATGAAAAGTAGGAAGATTATGAGAAAAAAACAAGAAAATGTATTAGGACCAGGCTTGCTCAAAATCGGAAAACGAATAATCCGATTTTCCGATTTATCCGACTTTTTTCGGAAAAATTTTCCGTCGGATAATTTTCCGATTTTTATTTTCGGAGAAATTCTCCGTCGGAAAATTTTCCGACTTGATTTCTCGGAAAAAATTTTCCGTCGAATAATTTTCCGATTTTTTATCTCGGAAAATCGGAGAAAAAATTAATGATTTTTGAATTTATTTGTGTTCAAATTGAACGAATTATCAACAATTTCATCATTTTTCAAAACCAAAAATCGCAAAAATCATTAAAAAAGAAAAAAAAATTCGGAAAAAAATTCGGATACCCGATTTTCCGAAAAAAAAATTCGGAAAAAATATCGGATATCCGATTTTCCGAAAAGTTTTTTCCGAGCAAGCCTGATTAGGACCATTACAGTAACCCTGACAATTTCCCTTTGAAACCCACAAAACTCCTTGATTCATTGAACTCCGTTGATCTGTGATCTTAAACCAAGCTACAGTAATCCTACTTTTTTGCGTTGCGACCCAATTTTATGTCGTTATTCTATTTTTCATCCCAAATTAGTTCAAAAATCACTCTAAACGGTATAAAACTGCATTCTTTCAAGCACTTTTTTGTACCGTTTAGTTTGCACTGTTTAATCAAAATTGATACTAAAAAATTCCTTCAAAAAATCCTCTAAATTCGTAAAAAATTTGATCCCAACACGAGAAGTCGGGATTACTGTAGCTTGGATTGAAGGCGCATTGGATGGTCTAACTGGTTTAGAAGTAATTGAAAAGGGATGTCTTCTTTTAGTAGGTCTCGAAGCGAAAATTCCTGGGTTACTGTAGTTTTTTCTGAAACATTTTTGTTTTTTCCCAGAATCTTGTCATCTTTTAAAAATTCCCAAAAAGTTTATCAAAACAAACAAAAACTGAAAAATATCACAACAATTTATTGTGCGTCATGTGTTTTGTTTGTACAATATCGAAATCTCCAATAAACAATATGGAATAGTCATGAAAGAAAAAACAAAAAATTAACAACTATGAATCATTAAAACAGTTTGGTGGGAATAATGATAAAGAATGAAATACACTACAAATCGAATCCCGCCATGTCGATGTAGATTCATGATGTTCCTCATTGAAAAATTGTTGAAGTTTGTGGATTCTTCTGGAAGAAATAATGGGTTTGGTTACCGTAATCATGAGTTTAAGTGTTTGAAATTTAAATATTCAGATTCAGTGAGCCAAAAGGATTCGAAAAAGTATAAATTTGACAAATTTCGGGAAAAAAAATTGTTTTTACGAAAATTCTAAACGAAAAGCTGCCGTAACCCGGTCGGTGTGACTCCAATTCCAAAATTAAGTAAATTTTTGAATTCAACTCATCAAGGCCTTTTGAGTGAGTATAATCATGACTAGGTTTGCACTGCATTGGGTCTCGCCACGAAATACACCAGGTTACTGTAGTTTAAAGGCGCATGGGTAGATCAAAATGCGAAATGATTGGAAGTAGGGCATGATTATACTCAAATAAAAGGTCTTGACGAGCTGAACATGAAAAGTTTGGTTTCATGGGTCTCAAAGGGAAATTGACTGGGTTACGGTAGGAGATTCAAAATTTTTGAGGAAATTTTTTTTTTAGTTTTTGTAACTTTTCATTGTTTTTTGCTGTTTTTCAGTCAATTTTTGGAATACGGAAAAAATAAAAAAAATTACAAAGAAAATGTTTTTTTTTTCAAAAAGCCCTTCTAACTTTGCTCATTTTCGACATTTTCAGCCGTTTTTTGGCTCAATTTGACCCCATTTCTTTCCCACGAATTCCTTTTTTATAAACTCACTCAGTCCTTGTTTCATTCCTCCTCAAAACTTGATAATCCTCTGGTGGAAGGTCATCCGAATGAACGGCGTTCAGGGATGCACCATAATTAATAGGCATAGTCAATACGTGTACGAAAAGTACAAAAATCAAAAGGAGGAATTTCATTTTTTTTTTCGAGAATTTTTTTACATCGGAAGCAAGAAATAAGAGGAATAAATAGAAAATATTTGGTCTTTTATCTGAATAGCAATTGAATTCGTCATAAGGCGGGCAGCTACGTAATGGGATCAAGGGCACGTGGTACTTGAGAAAAGAGAAGTGATAAGAATAGGGGAAATGTGTGATGATAACAGAAACAATAAATAGTTTGGCGAAGTATTTGAAGAAGAGGCTTACGCACCTGCTGAAGGAGACAATGAAGAATTTGCACCCGAAAATTTCTCTTAAAGATGGACGAAAACGAGATTTTTGAGGAACAATTTGGGAGGAAAAAGTGTGCATTCTTTCGTCAGATGTGGTGTATACACAAATATTTTGAAAAAAAAATCAAGATCATTACCACGATAAAAAAACGATACAAAATTTCTCGTGTTCCGCCACTTTTAAAGGACTTTTTGAGCGTTTTGGTGATCCGCAATTTTGCGTCACGGTGAACCTGCACAATTGGCATTTTGATTGACATTATATGAAATTTCGGTGGATGCCAGGCTTTTTTTTCGAAAAAAAAAAATGAATTCAACAAAGTTTTTGTTGTTGGACCTGATACTTGAAATTTTGGTTTCTGACATGTGATAAGAAGTTGTAATAAACATAAGAACAATGTTGATAAGGACAGAAAATCGTTCGGCGAAGTCTCACAGCTTCGGCTAAAACAAGACAGACAAATGTTTGCACCCGAGGGTTATGTGTACGTAATCCCCACGTGAGGGACAATAACCGTTAGGTACATACATTTAGGTTATTCAGAACTGTTCGAATAAGAACTGGACGAGTAAGAACCGATCGTTTAAGAACTGCCCCGGATAAGAACTTTTCAAATGCTCGTATTTGGGCACTTTTCACTGCTTTCAGGCCATTGCAACAGAACAGTGTCATTTCTCATCCGGGCAGTTCGGGTTCGTCCAGTTCTGACTAGGGCTAGCACCACTGAAACTGTTCAGTAGCTCTGAAAAACAGCCGCTGAGAAAAACTTGAAAATAACGTCATTCTTCTCCAGGGATCCAGCTTTTTGATGTCGATGCACCATGTTGGCAGGAATTTTTGGCTAGGTTTCGTGATGTTGTGCCTATAAAAAGTTTACTGTTCTTTAAATTGCTTCTGATCTATCTATGTTGTTTGAACCGTATATTCGCGAGAAAATCGAACCCAAATCCCCACTCTAAGATTTCTGACCAACATCCCGTGTTTGTTCTTTGCATTCTAGTTCAAAAACCGTCGGAAAACGTGTCTTCTGCAAGGTGTTATCATGGGTTTCGTTCTCTGAACTGTTCGGTCCAAATGATCTTGATCTCTTTTGGTCTGGCCTTGTGGAAGGAGGATTCTACAGAGAACCAAATGATCCCAACTTTGAAGGGTGCTACCCCTAACCAAAACTGGACGAATCAGAATTGTCCCGAATCAGAATTGGCCGAATCAGAACCGACCCTTATAAGAACCGACCGTTTAAGAACTGCCCCGGATAAGAACTTTTCAACTGCTCGTATTTGGGCACTTTTCACACCTTGCAGGCCATTTCAACAGAGTTGTGCCCGTTCTTATTTGGGCAGTTCTAATAAGGTACAGTTCCGATTCGTCCAATTTATGCAAAAAAATATCAATTAATTAATGGAACAAAGTTAAGAATGTTTTCGACAATAATTTTTTCTTGGAATTGATGTTGGAATAAATTCGGAAATAACGGAAACTTTGATACGGAAAACAATACATTGTTGACAATCTAATCAAGTATTATTTTAAACACAAATGAAGCCATTTAGAAGGAAAAAAGTTCAAAAAACCGAGAAATGATAATCATAAAACTCAATTTACAAAATTTTGTACCATGAAATCGGTTTTTGATTGGAAACCAAGTAAAATATTTTCAGTAATCTATTCCTTGAAATAAAGTCTAATTATGCTGTGAAGCCAAAATGCATTATAAAGCCATAACATACACAATGAAGCCGAAATCTATATTCCAAAAATGAAGCCATAATACCAGAGCTGGGCGGAATTCCGACTTCCGCCTAAAAAATTTTACTTCTGACTTCCGTTTTGAAACCGAAATTTAGACGGAAGTCAGAAGTGTGGAATAGGGAAAATATTGAGAAAATTCGAGAGATTTCGGGTGAAATGAAGCTCAGAAATTCGTTGGAAGTTGTCAAAAACATGTGAAAATCGATACATTTTTCGAATTTTCGCTCATTCTCGACAAATTAGACCAATTTTTTGCTCTCGGATTCCGACTTCCGACTTCCGTCTTCCGTCTTCCGCTCTTTTTTTCACTTCCGACTTCCGACTTCCGACTTCCGTTTAGAAAAATTTACTTCCGTCTTCCGACTTCCGACTTTCGGCTAAGAAATTTCACTTCCGACTTCCGACTTCCGACTTCCGTTTTAAAAATTTTCACTTCCGCCCAGCTCTGCATAATACACAGTGCAGCCAAAATGCATGTCTTCAAAATGCAGCCAAAATACATGATGCAGCCAAAATTCTTGCAGCCATTTTTTATTGGCCCAATATTTTTGGTTTTTCATTTTTCGTAGGAACTGATCAAAATTTTCGGGAAATCCAGTTGGTTGAGGCACGGAGCTCCGGAATCCGTCTGGTTTATTTACTATGAACAAAATAAAAAAAGAGAAGAGCTCAGCGAGAAACCTTTTCCAATGACTTGGAGAGCCTCAATCTGACTTCACAAGGGAGGTGTTTTTAGAAAGGTCTTGGGAATTGGCTGAAAATTGGCAGAAATACTATTTTTGACACGGGGAATCCGAAAATCAACTTTTTAGCTGCTTTTGAGTCGATGAAAAAATTTTTTTTTTTCGGGCTGGAAATTTTCAGAAATTTTTTTCGAATTTGTTATTAGTCCTCAAATCGAGTTGGAAGGACCCTCAAATAGTGTCCCGACCCATTCTGAGCCGAACCCCAGTCATCTTGACCGGTTTCAACTTTGTTTTCCAGAAATTTCGGATGTATGAATAAATTGAGTTCAAAATTTCAAAAAATCGCTATATTTCCGTTTAAAATGGGTTGTGCGGCGAGAAAAATTGTCAGGACTCATTTCTAACACCTACAAATACGTACAAAAAGTTACAGAAAATTCTGAAAAAATTTTTCATTTTTCATATTTTGGACCCATCAACCATAATTTTTGATAAAATTTCAAATTTTTTTTTTGGCTGAAACTTGTCCAAAATGTCAGTTAGAGTTCAAATAGATCCCCACTCAATTTTGAGCGTCCAAAACGGTCGGGAACCGGTTAATTTTTGACATTATAATGTTGAAATGTACTGAAAAAAACCTTCAAATCTGTTTTTTTTAACTTAGTTTTGGAGAAAAGAAGCTACAAATTGTTTTCGTAAATGCCAGTGGTGGTGTGAACATGTCCTCAAAATTTCAGAAAATTCCCAAGACTTTTCTAAAAACACCTCCCTTGTCAGAGGCGTTTTGGGTGGAAAAAAAAACACTTTTCGAGAAATAAATTTTATTAACCAGAAAAAAGCCAATTCAATAAGGGAGAACGGTCGCAGTGAACTGCTTGCCGTCGGACTCCACCGTGATGACATTGGATGGAGAAATAAAACGAGTTCCAATGTTACTATAAGTACTGGCCTCAAGATAATTTCCATCACCATCGAGAACAGAAGCAGGAAAATAGTCATGTCTATAGTTGGTGAATGTGATTGCCAGTTTGTATGTTCCGGTTGTTGCGATGTGATAGGTGCATGGTTGGAGGGGTGTAATATAATCGGGATATCCATATGAAGTAATGGTTACAGGGGCCATCAACATGGCAGTATTGTTGCAATTCGAAGCAACTTTGACTGGCTGAAGGGGAATTTTGCACATATCGATATAAGTGTTACAAATGATTTTTTTCCAGAGACCCGTGTTGCGATCTACTTTGAGGCAGTCTCCTGTGCCTATGGTATCCAATAAATCACGGTTGTCAAAATCAGAAAATGAAGAACCATCTAGATAGGCGTAAACTCCAGTACTCAATCTTTTTGCGCCAAGCGCAATTTCGTGGTTAGAGTAAGTGAGTTGTTTGGCAACAAAATCATTTTCACTTTTCGAATGAATTGACAAAAGATTTCCCGATAGTTTCTGACAAGTCATCGCGTTTTGGTCGGAAAGTAGAAGAAATCGACAGTAGTTGTAATCACCAAACTGCGTACAATAATAACCATTAGCCTCTGGTTCTGCAAATTGATTAAAAGATGGAATACAAAACCATTGGGAAAAGTTAAACCTTGAGAAGAGGGCGGCACTTCACACACGGCTCCAATATTGGTTGAGCTGCAACTTGCACTAAACCATTTACCAGCTTGTTGTCCAGTGGTTTGCATATAAACACATCCATAGTCTGATGCATTCACCAGTGGATTTTGATTTGCAAATGAGTTGTAAGAAGTCAACGCTCCAGATTCGTCATCATACACACAACTGGATGTGTCGTTCCCAAAACAGAATACTCCGATCCAAACTTTATCAATTTTATTTTGGGCAGCCCAATCAGCAATTGCGCGGTTGTCCTGAAAAAAGTGTGGAAGCGATCTTGATATTCTATTGAGTATCCAAAATTCTTTGCGCGGCCGTGTGCATTTTCGTCATGGCCGAGTTTGAAAAAGGTTCGGCCACCTCCGAAATTCTCAAATTGAGGCCCATTGCGGGAGACATCGTTTATCACTGATTTCTTTCATTTTTCGATCTTTTTTCCTTCATTTTTTGCTTTAGAAATGTTTAAATATGAATTTATCAAGACGAAAGTTAAAAAAGAACTGGATTTCACAGCGAAATCACTACGAAATAGCTTTTTTCATTCTTCCTTCATTGCAAGAAAATTGAAAGATCGTGAAAAATCCAGTTCTTTTTTATCTTTCGTTTCCGTAAATTCATATTTAAACATTTCTAAAACAAAAAAAATGAAGGAAAAAAGTCGAAAAATGAAAGAAATCAGTGATAAGCGATGTCTCCCGCAAGGGGCCTCAATTTGAGAATTTCGGAGGTGGCCGAACCTTTTTCAAAATCGGCCATGACGAAAATGCACACGGCCGCGCAAAGAGTTTTGGATGCAAAATAATATAAAACCAGACGGTCTTCGGCGCTTCGCGCCTTAACCGCCTGGCTTCTCCCGAATTATTAAAAATAACCACATTTGTAGACCCACTTTCTTACGCAAAAAGAGAGACGACCACCTTTCTCTTGCCTCCCGGGAAAACACAGGGAGACGCGATTTTGGCTATGTGCATAGATAGCACAGAGCTTCTCAGAGCTCCAATCAGAAAACGGAAAAGACGGGCATCATCTCCGACACGGGCTCTATCGATCCATGCAAAATTCATAAAAATCGGTCCATTAGGGGCTGCGCTATGATACCGGACAGACAGACACACACACAGAATCTGTCCAGTAATCATTCTTATATATAAAAAGCCAGAGGCGTATGTCCGTTGGTTTGTCGGGATGTTCGCACGTTTTGGGCAAGAAGAAAGGCTTTCTGCCACAAAAGGGTTCGATCCTCACCCCTTGCGCACGACCGGCGCGCACTCACCCACTGCGCCACCGGTTCACAAAAGCTAGTGGACCAATTAGCCTATAGTGTTCAACGGTATAGTGGAGCGCAATGACGATCTGTGCGCCGCAGGCGCGACAAGCAGGCTGGTAATAGTAAAGATTCCACAAACGGCCCGGCCTGGCCCGCGACAAGTCTACCAGTGGAGGTTTGAACATGCCCCTCAAAGTTTCCGAAACTTCCGAGCATCTTTCTGAAAACACGTCCCTTTTAAGTACTTACGATGGCAGACCGAATGTTTGCGAGAGTTCCATATGTTGCTCGACACAAAGACTCAGCATCCGAATGGTTATTCGAGCTTTTGTATGATGAAAGACACTTATTGTTAACTAGTGTATAACCATCTGGACATATTAAACAAATCACCGATGATATCGATAGAGAAATTAGGAGAAAATGCTTCATCGAAATGGGGGACTTGAGTTGAGAATCAAAGAAAGATGTTTTGGGGGGGGGGGGGGGGGGGGGATAGTATAAACAGTGTTTGAAAATTCATCATGCATACTTCCGCGATAACGGGAAATTTGTTGCAAAATTATTGGAGTAACTTCATCGCATCATAAAACTTTATGACTAATATATTGATAACAGAAGGGAAAAAAGAGCAAAAGATTGTCAATAAGTATGATTCAACCATCAAACTAAATATGAGAAATTTTCACAGGCTGGTCGATTTTTTTTTACTTTTGTAGGGCGTATTTTCACCAAGATGTGTATTTTCCATTCGACTATTTTTCTTTTCTATTTTCTTATTGTAATATAGAACTCCTTCTGTTCACCAGTATGTCTGTCATTCACAGTTGCACAGAATTCCGACTATCGACTTCCGTTTTGAGGCCAAATTTTTGACATAAGTCGGAAGTTCTAGAATGGAAAAAGTTGCGGACTGGACAACGCTTTGGGGCAAAAATCGCTCAAAAATATTAAAATTGAAATCTGAAGAGAAAAATGTTATGGCTGAAAAAATTGCCAAAAAAATTAAAAACAGAAGATTTTCTAAGAAATAATTCATTAAGGTTTTTACTAATTATTTTTATTTGTGCTG
The DNA here is from genome assembly GCA_963572265.1 of Caenorhabditis doughertyi. Taxonomy (NCBI): domain Eukaryota; kingdom Metazoa; phylum Nematoda; class Chromadorea; order Rhabditida; family Rhabditidae; genus Caenorhabditis; species Caenorhabditis doughertyi. The sequence continues at coordinate 13,869,035 of OY751555.1, forward strand.
ACTGTCGATCGAGTCCAATTTTCCAATATTTCAGTTTCATTTTCTTTTCGTCCTTTAGTCCAATCAATTCATTTATGTAATATTCATATTCTTTCTCGAATTTGCAATCATGTTCTCTGAATTTTTTTCACTTTCGGAGTCAATTTTATTTTTATTTTATTTTATAAATTTCATGGAACAAACAAAAAGGAATTTTAGAACCAAAAATTTGAAGAAAAAAACCATCACAAGCTTCCAATTTTTTTTCAAAATTAACAGAAAACCAAGATCAAAGAAACATTATTATGCAAAAAAAATCAATTAATCTTGGGTGCAACCACAGAATCCTTCATTCCACATGCATTTGTTCCTCTTGCCAATCTCATATACCCTTGATCACCCCATGAATTTCCCCATGAATTCTTTATTATCCAATACTTCTGTCCATTATCTTCACCATATCCAATGATAGCCATCGCATGATAACCGAGTGATTGTTCTGTGCATTCTTGACCCGATGGATTGTAGATTCCATTGGAATAACTGGGGAAAGAACTCGGCACACTCATGGCTGGAAAATTTTTTTGAAGGGTACTGTAATTTTCATTTTGAAGACAGAATTTTTGCGTACATTTGAACCAAAAACCATGAAAAAGTATTGGAAATGAGCAAATTTGGCGAGCTTTTAAATTTTTTCAGGAGCTATCGTAACCCGGCCATATTCGTCTCGAGACCCATGAAACTAATATTTTTGAATTTAGGTTGTTAACCCGGTCCAGAAGAGTATAGTCTTGTCATATTTTTGAAAACTTTGAAGAATTCTAAGTTTTCGTGGCGGGACCCAAGTACCGTAACCCGGCTCACTTTCCTCCAAAGTTTTCCCCAGCTGCATTTTTAAACTTAACTTGTCGAGAGCTTCAAAATGAGTATGATCATGACTAGCTTCCGCCCATTTTGAGTTTGATCTACCAAAACTACAGTAACCCAGAACTTTCGTGGCGGGACCCAACTTGAACCAAAACTAGCCATGATTATACTCATTTGGAAGCTCTTGACGAGCTGAGTTCAAAAATGTTGGTTTCATGTGTCTTCAAGTGAAAATAAACGATTTGAGGTCTCGCCACGAAAAAATTTTATTTAAAAAATTCAAAATGTTCAAATGTTCGTCATGATTATACTTTTCTAAACCGTCTGAAGACGCTGATTTCAAAAATTCCGGTTTCACGGGTCTCACCACGAAAATCAAATACTTATGCATAGACTTACCAAAACTAACTGGTCCCACACTGGCCACCCAGTCGGCAATATAATCTTCATCAGCGGCTAATTGCCAACCCTCATCCACTCGGACTCGTGTTTTTCCACCATCAATAGAACAATAATCGTGTCTAGCCATGGAATATGGATAGTCATCTTCCGTTTCCAGACCATTTCCCAATATGAATCTGAAATTATTTTTGGAAATTCACAAAACCCTGTCGATTTCCACTCGCGACCCATCTCACTAAAATTTTTAATTTCAGCTCACCAATACCTTTCATTTGAGTATAATCATGACCTACTTTACACTACTTTGAATCTTGATCTACCGATGCGCCTTTGGACTACAGTAACCCGACAATCTTCGTTGCAAGACCCTTAAAAATAGATTCAAATTCAGCTGACCAAGGCGGTTTAGAAAAGTATAATCATGACTAGGTTGGGAGCATTTTGAAATTTTTGATGTTCTATGCGCCTTTAAACATAGCTACAGTAATCCTCGTGGCGAGACCCAATTGGGTTCAAACCATGGCATGATTATATTCAAATGAAAGGTCTCGGCGAGCTGAATACAAAAATCTAGATTTCGAAGACTTTGAACAAAAATTGAATGGGTTACGGTAGTTTTCGTGGTGGGAATCAATTTTTTTGAAGTTTTGAGAAAGCCTAGGCAATATTATATTCAAATATTATCAAAGGTATTATCGAGCTGAATTTGAAAAGATGTGTTTCAGAGTGAATGGGTTACTGTACTAAAAAAAACTCACGACAAAGCGCTGGTCAGAAAACCGCCACCACATCCATAACTACTTCCATCACAATCCACCAGCTCTTGCTCCGAAAGAGACCACAAAATGTCTCTCTTAATAGCATACTGTGACTCCACAGCGGCTACTGTAGCAAATGCCCAACACGATCCACATTGTCCCTGATTTTTGATATGCATCACTTTTCCGGCATCCCGCCAATCGATATAATCAGGGCGGTCCAAATTTTTTGAATGTGAAAAATTTGAAAATGTTTTTAAAATATTATTGCTCTCGTCCACAAATTTTTCATTCATCATCATCATTTTCAGCTCTTTCTCAGTTCTATCAGTGAATTGATTTACAGAAAAATTGACTCCGGGCATTTTCAGATTTTCAATTTTTTCCAAATTTTTTTTGAAAATCTGAAATCTGGTCTGATATTCTTCTGGAGTCACATGAATCCGTTGAAATTTCCGATTGAATTCGAAAAATTGTTGCTGGTAATTTAAAAATTCCAATTTTTCAGCACGTTTTTGTAGAATTAGGGTTAGGAGGAATGTGATGAAAAAAAGGGCCAAGAAGAGGTACAAAAGACGGAGGGAGCAGTAGCGATTGGTCCATTTTGAAGTGTAGGAGGGGCGGGGCGAGAAATCTCTGAAAATTTAAAATTGGAAAAAAATCAGCAGAAAATTCTGTGAATTTTGAGCCAAAAACCAAGGAAATGTAGGAAAAACTGGCTGAGTTATGAGGCTTTGAAATTTGTAACTACAGAAACCAGAACAATTTTTCGTCCAAAACCCTTTCAACCCACTATTTGATGTACAGCTCACCAAGACCTTCAAAATTAGTATAATCATGAGTAGGTTTGCTTCAAGTTGGGTCTCACCGCGAAGGTTACTGTAGCTTGGTTTAAAGGCGCATGACATTCAAAAATAGAGCTAACCTAGTCGTGATTATACTCAAAGAATAGGTCTTGACGAGCTGAGTTTGAAACTTCGAGTTTCATGGGTCTCGAATGGAAGTTTGCTGGGTTACAGTAGTTTTGAAAATTTTGGAAATAATCTAATTCTTCGAAAGTCTTAGAAAGCTCATAACTTTAAAAGTTTACGAGATTGTCAGTTGGTTTTTGGCTCAAAATGAAGATAAAAACTTACTCTTCCATCCAAAACATGTCTTCATCAACTCCTGCCTCAACATCTTCACCACCTTCCGATTTGAACTCCAATTTCTTTTCATCCTTTTTGGCTAATTCGTTGGAATACACATTTGGATGAACCATGGTTCACCTGGAAAATATGTTGTTAGCTAAAAAACTGTTTTTTAAAGTGAAGAATGAACCAAAAAGTACGCTTCTGTATCCCACAAAAAAACAAGACTGAGCAATAAATATGACATTGTAACAGTGAGGGGGCATGAGTCATCATTCGTTTTAGAGGTGAACTACCGTAGTAAAGTTTGGCAACTATAGTATTTGATCTATTATTGAACATTAATAAATTTTGGCAAAAAATATACGAAAAATGGTCTAAACCATGGAAAGGAGCATAAAGGCGGTTTCCATCGTCAACCGCTTGGATTTCTTAAATACATTGATCATTTCCTACAGAATATTAAAAATCAAAAATATTTGGCCCATCGAGGAATCGAACTTGAATACTGTGAAATCTAGCATCAAAATCGGACTGCTAGGAAAGGCTCCAGGGTCAGCGACGCAAAAGCATACTGATAGAAAGACGGAAAAGCTATATGAGAATGATAAATTTTTGAATTTTTGAAAGTTTTACCTAAATTATCTGCGGTTCTAGTACTGGTTTCTACCGTAACTCTGGTACAAAACATTGATAATGGCCGAGAAAATATGACCTAGGATCCGGCTGCCGTGCTAAAAAAAACAAGGTTCATTAGTTATGTGAAAAACGGATTTTCGTAATGGAAAGTGTCGAAACTACCACTATCAAAACATAGCCTTTCTTCTTATACCCACCAAACGCGCCTTCCTAGATTTGATTCCTCATATTTACTATCATTGCTAAGCCTTTATCTCTGACTAATAATTTCTTCCTTATTATGATTCCCATGACACACAGACCAAGATTGCTGCCGCCGATTTTATTTTGTTGTAACTGTCTAAATCTCTTTTGATATTCTAGTTCTAACTGTTTACCAAATAACCTGCTGTGAAGAGGAACATGATGAGTCATAATGAGAAAAAAAAAGAAAAAAAACCTTTCAAATAATATTTCAAATTTACAAAAACACATTTTATTACACAAAAAAAATCCATTTTTCTCAGAAAACAAGTAACCAAAAAAATCACTTTTTCTTCTTTTTCGCATCCTTTCCAACCTTCTCCATTTTACTCGGTTTTGGTGGTGGTGGTGGAGCTCCGCCTCCTTCAATTGTTGGCAAATTCATCTGAAAAAGAGAGCTTTAGTAATCCAAAAAAGCGGAAGATTTTGGTTCAAGAATGATCGGAAAAGGTTGAAAAATAACAGAGTTATGGGACTTGGAAAATTTTCAAGATGGAATAGCTACCGTAATCGGAATATTTTCGGTTTGAGACCTATGGAATTAAAATTTTTGGAATCAGCTCATCAATGCGGTTTAGAAAAGCATAAACATGACTTAGTTTGAAGAAATTTGGAAATTTTCAAAATTTTCGTGGCGAGACCCAAAATCACCTAATTTCCCTTCGAGACCCCCGAAACTGGAAAATTCGGATTCAACTCGTCAAGACCTTTCAAATGAGTATAATCATGGGTAGGTTTGCGAAAAAGTTGGGTCTCGCCACGAGGATTACTGTAGTTTAAAGGCGCATGGGTAGATCAAAACTTAAAATGATTCAAAATAGGTCAAGATCATACTCTTTTAAAAGCACTGAATGAGCTGAGTTCAAATATTTTGGTTTTGAGAGTCCTACCACAAAAATTACCGGGTTACTGTACTTTAAAGGCGCATAGATGTCAAAACTTCCAAAATAAAGCTAGACTAGTCATGATTATACTCATTCGAAAGCTCTTGGTATGCTTATTTCAAAAATCAGAGTCTCATAAACGTACCGTAGTCGTGGTCACAGTCTTATCGCCTACAGTAATCGTAGTCTTATCTACAGTAGTATTCTTTGTCTTCGTCTTATCCTTCGTCGTTTTCTCTTTGACGTCAGCCTTTTTCAACACCTTTTTATCTTTTTTCATACTCTTTCCAACCGGAGTTTTCTCCTCCCATGTCTGCGTTTTCGCCAGTTTGAATGAGATAATCGGTTGTGGGGTTACGGTATGTATCATTTGTTTTTTACCATCAGAAGTGAATGGGATTCGACTATTATACTTTTCCGCTTCGTGTGTTTCCAATTCTTCCATGTGCTGCTTATTCAATGGACCATTCTTATCGTGATAATGAGAGAGGGTTTTCCATTCGGTCTCCATGTCTTTGTTGAACTCGTAGAAGTGGAATTCCTGGAAAATTTTGGGGTTTTTTCGTGGTGAAAATCTAAATCTAGACACAATTTTAGGTATATTTGCTTCTTGAACCGATGTTCTAGCTCTTTTAGTTCTCTAGTTACAGGCAATTGAAGCTAGAGGCTAGAGAGGGAGAGAGCGCAGAGAAACGAGAGTGTCTAACTGTCTGCGCTCTCTATTTTTCTCTCGTCTGATTATTTGGGCTGTAACTTAGTTCAAATTAGATGTAGAGGTCTGGTTCAAAAACAGAAAAGCTTAGAATTTCAAGGGGAACCTGATTCTGAAATGTAAAACCGAGAATGTTTTTTTCAAAGTTTTCGACCCGAATTTTATATCACAAAAAAAAAGAGCACAAAATTTAGAGCAGTTTTTCCTCTTGTCTCATAGCTTTCTCTCCATTTTCAGCCGAGTTACTGCCTTTTTAAAGCTAGGCAGATAGAGATGAGAGATGGAGAGAAGCGGGGGAGTCTAACTGTCTGCGTCCTCTTTTCCCTTGTCGCTAGGGGGGTCAGGGATGTACGTCTGTTAGAAACAAGGGTAGAGACTAGGCTGAAATTGGAAAACCACTCTAAATTTCTTTAAAATTCTTGTTCCGATAGGGAAATTCCGAAATTCTTGAAAAATTTTTGGTCAAAACTTTTCAAAACTTTAATTTTCAAAATCCTCATAAAATTTGGAGCATTTTTCTCTCTTGAACCACTTTCTATATCTATTCTGAACAGAGTTACAGCCCTAGCCAAAGCAAAGAAAGAGAGCGCAGACAGTTAGACACTCTCGTTTCTCTGCGGTCTCCATTTCTCTCGCCCTTGATCTTCAACGCCCCGTAACTAGAGAACCGGGAGAGCTAAAAAATCAGTTCCAGCAACAAATATACTCTAAATTAAATTAAATTAAATTTGATAAGGATTCTGATTCTGCTGTCAAATTTCAAATATTTTCCAAAAAGCGCCCACCTTGATCAACGACTCGAATGCCATATTCTGTACAAAATACAATTGTTCTCCAGTCTCCAATGCTCCCATTCTCTTTCGACGAAAATGAATTTGAAAATGATGAGTGGAGACGTTTGTAATGTTGCAAATCATCGAACAAAGATACTCGATTCCAGTGAACACACAAGCCCGTCCGGTGCCCAGGGAGCTGTGACAGATGTAGGGGTACTGTAATGAGATACAGTAATCCAAAAGGAAAAATAAAAATTTTGAAGAACTTGGGTCTAAAACCAGGAAAATTGGCGGAAAATGAACAAAGTTCAAATTTTCAAAGAAAAAACTACCGTAACCCGGTCAGTTTCACTTCGAGACCCATGAAAACTAAATATTTGGAATCAGCTGAACAAGACCTTTCAAAGAAGTATAATCATGCCTAGGTTCCTATCATTTTGAAAAAATTAGTTCAAACTACAGTAACCTTGCCAATTTCGTGGCGAGACCCTCGAAAATAGTATTTTTGAGTTCAGCTCATCAAGGCGGTTCAGAAAAGTATAATCATGTCTAGGTTTGAACCAGGTTTCAAATTTTCAGTAGGTTATGCGCCTTTAAATTTAGGTATTCGTGGCGGGACCCGAGAAGTTCAGAGTTGAGGGAAATAGGGCTTGATTATACTCATTTGAAAGGCCTTGAAACGCTGAATTCGATGATTAGCATCGTTTTTATTGAAAGCTGAAATTGGAAAAAACTTTCAGTCAAAAAAAATTTTATCGAATTTTTAAAGAACCTAGTCATGTTTAGGCTCATTTTGAAGCTCTGAACATTCTGGGTCCAAAAATTCTATTCAAAAATCTCAGTTCTTACCCTCTTCCGTCTAACAATCTCATTGACATATTTGACCGCTTCCAAAGCCAAATTTCCAGTTGGAATTCCGTGTTGTTTCCATTTTTTGAATTGGAAATGCGTCACTTTTTTCACATTTTCCTCATCTTTTATCTTGTGATATGTGAATTTTCGAAGCACCAACTCTCCATCGTACATTTCACGAGAATCCGTTAGCGTGATCTGGAAAAAAGATGATTCCGGGTGAAAAAGGTACTGTATCTCGGTAGGTTTCGTGTTGGGATCCTTGAAAATGAAAATTCCAAAGTCAGGGCGCCGAGGCCTTTCAAATGAGTATAATCATGACTAGGTTTGGAAAATTTCGAAATTTTCCAAGAAAACTACAGTAACCCGGGGTGTTTTCGTGGTGGGACCCTCAGAATAAAAATATTCGAATTCAGCTAGTCAGAGCAGTTCGAAAGAGTATAATCATGCCTAGGTTGGGATCATTTTTAAAAAATCTATGTCTATGCGCCTTTAAAGATAGCTACAGTAATCCTCGTGGCGGGACCCAAGTTAAAGCAAACCTAGGCATGATTATACTCTTTTTAAAGGTCTCGGCGAGCTGAATTTGAAAATCAAGGTTTCAATGGGATTGGACCATTTTTTCCGAATTATCACAAAATTTCTCACCTTAATATCCCCAAACTCCATCGATTGATCCACTTTTTCCGGGAAATATTTTGCACACTGGACCTTTTTATTTTCCACAAATTGGCATGCCATCACAATATATTCCGCTTTGGTCTCCTCGACCATTTTCCAAAAATGGCGACGTGTATCCTCTTTGGATTTTGGGAATGTTCCGTCCATTGGCGCCTGACAAATAATCGCTTTTCCAGTTACTCCATCACCGGGCATTTCAACCCATGAGGCGTGAATAAAGTACTTGTCTTCGACGAGATAAGCCGTTTCGTCCCAGGCGTAGACTTTTTCGTCACTGAAAATATTTTTTGGGTTACTGTATTGGCAATTCTACAGTAATCCTCATGAAATTGGATATTTTGAATTCAGCTCATCAAGACCTTTGAAATGAGTATAATCATGACTACGTTTGCTTCATGTTGGGTCTTGCCACGAAAACTACTGTAGCTTAGTTTAAAGACGCATAGAAACTGAAAATGAGCTAGCTTACTTGTGATTATACTCTTTTGAAAGGTCTGAACAAGAGGAACTCAAAAATCTTGATTTGAAGTGATTTGGATAAAAATTGACAGGATCACGGTAGCTTTTGCACTTTTCGAAAAATAAAACTACTGTAGCTTTGGCATTTCTACAGTGACTTTAATGAAATCTGCATATTCCGAATCAGCTCATCAATCTCTTCCAAATTAGTATAATCATGACTAGGTTCGAAAACAAATTTGGGTCTCGCCACGATAATTACTGTAGTTTTGTTTAAAGGAGGACTGAACTCGGGTTTTTTATTTCAAATTCTGATGCAGTTTTTCATTCTGAACATTTTCTTCCACTACGACTACACTCAAAAATCACTCTAAACAGGTGAAAAAGGCGTTTGAAGGCATGGCCGCGTACAGATTGACGGCCTAGGCATTTGAAAAATAGCGCGCGCACGGCGCAAACTTGTCGGATCCTAGGCCATCACTCTGTATTGCTTGCTTCTTTCAAACGCCTTTTTCACCCGTTTAGAGTGATTTTTGAGTGTAGTCGTAGTGAAAGAAAATGATCAGAATGAAAAACTGTATCAGAATTCAAAATAAAAAAGACCCGAGTTCAGTCCTCCTTTAAAGCGCATAGACATGTGAAAATGCTAAAAATAACCCAAACCCAATCATGATTATACTTTTCTGAAAGCTCCTTTATAGCCGATTTCAAATTTTCACACTACAAACTACAAAAACGTACACACAAAGTGACGGATTGGCCAAACTCATCGCCACACATTCGTCGGGAATCTCGAATTCCGGTTGACAAAATTCGAACCAATTTTGGATCAACGTCTTTTTTGGATCCCTCTCGTCTGTTCGCATGACTTCCAGCATCGTTGGCTTGAAAATCATTTTGGAGAACAAAGTTCGGAATACGGTATGCATGATTGTCATGTCTGAAAAATTTTATTTTGGAGGTACAGTATCCCAAATTATAAAAAAATAGTTGAGAATCGGGGTAAACTAAAGTAACCCAACCAGTCTTGCTTCGAGACCCATAAAACCTAGATTTTTGAAATCAGCTCACCGAGACCTTTCGAAAGAGTATAATCAAGACAAGTTAAGGACTAATTCGAGAAAATTTGGTGTATATGCGCCTTTAAACAAAGCTACAGTAATCTTCGTGGCGGGACCTAAAAGTTTCGGAACCTAGTCATGATTATACTCTTTTTGAAGCACTCAATGAGCTTATTTTGAATATAACATTTAGAAAGAACTGTGTTACAAAATTGTCAAAATTCCAGTTTTTGGGTCCCACCACGAAATTCGAAAAAATTAAGAAACCATAAAAACTAAGGAGTTTAAATCAAATTTCTAGTTTTATTAACTACCGTAACCCATTAATTTTCCGTTCAAGACCCATGAAACCTCAATTTCTGAGTTCTGCTGGGGAAGACCTTTCGAATGAGTATAATCATGACTAGATTCTGAAAATTTTTACTTTTGGGTCCCGTCACGACTTTAAAGGCGCATAGGTAGATCAAAACTCAAAATGATCCGAAATTAGTCATGATTATACTCAAATGAAAGGTCTTGTCGGGGTGTGTTCGAAAATTTAAGTTTCGAGGGGTTTGGGTCAGAAAAATTTCGAACAAAAACTCACTTTCATTAATATTCATATTGGCTTTTCGTCTACCCATTGCTTCTTCTTTGCCTTGTTTAAAAGTGGTCTTATCATCACTGGTCCCATCTGGTCCTTTTCGCTCCACTAAAATTTCACCGGCTCTTATAGTTCTTTGAAGATTGATCGGCTCTTTTTTCTCAATTTTCGCTTTCATCGATTTTTTCGTTGACTGAGATTTTTTGCTCTTTTTGCTCTTCAAACGTTGGATCCGCCCCTTTTCTTTTTTTACTTCAATTATTACTTTTTTGGCATTTGAAGTGTTTCGTTCGGGAGTTTTCCCTTTTGTAATTTGGATGAGAATCAGTGGGACAAGACAGGAAGAAAAGAAGAGGAACACGACGAGGACGATGACACTGGAAAAAATATTTGGGTACGGTGTTTTTTTCCGGAAAAATGAAAAAAAATCGTCTTATATCTGCGAAAATGACATGAAATTCACTGATTTCAAAAAAAATTTAAAAGTTTTTGAACTTCCGCCAAATTTCGAATTTTAGATTTTTTTTAATTTTTGAATTTTTGAATTCCCGCCATGTCTAAAACGAACCTTAAAAAAACCTGAAACAATTGAGCCTAATTTTCAAATCCCGGATCTATCTACTCCCACCTTTTAGCCACAAGTCATATTTCGTCGAAAAAAGCTACAGTAACCCGCTCAATTTCTCTTCCAGACCCACAAAACTTTAATATTCAGGCTCAGCTCGCTGAGCCCTTCAATATGAGTATAATCATGACTAGCCTAGGATGAGGTTGGGTCTCGCCGCGAAAACTACCGTAACCCGTTGAATTTCCCCTCGAGACCCAAAAAACTTTAATTTTCGGGCTCAGCTTGTCGAGTCCTTTTGAACGAGTATAATCATGACCAGGTTATCTTCAACTTGGGTCCTGCCACGAAAACTATCGTAACCCGGTCAGAATCGCCTCAAGACCCCAAGTGACCTATATTTTCAGATTTAGCTCGTTTTGAGCTTTCAAACGAGTATAATCATGCCCTGGTTCCTTTTACTTGGGTCCCACCACGAAAACAGTAATTTAAAGGCGCAGGGGTAGATCAAAACTCAAAACGCTCCGAATATAGTCATGATTATACTTTTCTGAACCGCATTTACGAGCTGAGTCTGGATTCTTGGGTTTTGAAGGTCTTGTAGCGAAAATATTCGGGTTACTGTAGTTTTATTGAAAAAATTGTAAGCGTTGGGAAGCAGGTCATGATTATAGTCATTCAAAAGGTCTTGAAACGCCAATTTCAAAAATCTGGGTTGCTTTGGTCTCGAAGGGGATCCTCGCGCTACAGTAACCCCAAACTCACTTAGAATCCGGGATCCCTATCATAGTCGTCTTAGTAGTCTCCTCATCAGGTGGTGGCTCGGTAATTCTGGAAATTTTTGAATTTTTTAATGGAAAAAAATTTCCGAAAATTCTTACTCCAACAAACTTTTCGGTGTTGGTGGCGCCGCCGACATTTATCGATCTTCTTTTTGTTTTCGATTGATGAGATTCAAAAAAAATTCTTCCAAAAGAATTTTCAGCTTCAAAATTGTTTCTTCGAATTGAGAGAACTGAATTTTCTAGAAGATTCCGCGGGAAAGATTGAAAAGACACGTGGCAGTTTTTTTGTTGTTTTTGAACACGTGATAAACTCGGGCGGTACACTTTTGTAAACAAAAGAGGGGGGGGGGGGGGTCACGCGGAAATTTAAAAAATAAGTTTATTGAAGCTTTTTTTCACGCTTTCTCCTTTCTAGCTGTTGATGGGTTCTTCTCTATGTACTAAAGGGAGGGGGAAGTGAAAGAACGTTTTTAATGGTTTCGTGGTAATTCCCATGTAATAAGGGGGGATAGTACGTGATACTATCAATTGACTCATGTACAACCACTGAAAGGATTCCAGTGATATACATAAGAACGTTTTTAATGGATTCTTGATTATTCCCATGTGATAAAGGAGGATAGTACGTGATACTATCAATTGACTCATGTACAACCACTGAAAGGATTCCAGTGATATACATAAGAACGTTTTTAATGGGTTCTTGATTATTCCCATGTTATAAGGAGGGATAGTATGTGATACTATCAATTGACTCATGTACAACCACTGAAAGGATTCCAGTGATATACATAAGAACGTTTTTAATGGATTCTTGATTATTCCCATGTGATAAAGGAGGATAGTACGTGATACTATCAATTGACTCATGTACAACCACTGAAAGGATTCCAGTGATATACATAAGAACGTTTTAAATGGGTTCTTGATTATTCCCATGTGATAAAGGAGGATAGTACGTGATACTATCAATTGACTCATGTACAACCACTGAAAGGATTCCAGTGATATACATAAGAACGTTTTAAATGGGTTCTTGATTATTCCCATGTGATAAGGAGGGATAGTACGTGATACTATCAATTGACTCATGTACAACCACTGAAAGAATTTCCAGTGATACACATAAGAACGTTTTTAATGGGTTCTTGATTATTCCCATGTAATAAGGAGGGATAGTAAGTGATACTATCAATTGACTCATGTACAACCACTGAAAGAGTTCCAGTGATATACATAAGAACGTTTTTAATGGGTTCTTGATTATTCCCATTTAATCTAAGGTGGGGGGATAGTACGTGATACTATCAATTGACTCATGTACAACCACTGAAAGGATTCCAGTGATATACATAAGAACGTTTTTAATGGGTTCTTGATTATTCCCATGTGATAAGGAGGGATAGTAAGTGGTACTATCAATTGACTCATGTACAACCACTGAAAGGATTCCAGTGATATACATAAGAACGTTTTTAATGGGTTCTTGATTATTCCCATGTGATAAGGAGGGATAGTAAGTGGTACTATCAATTGACTCATGTACAACCACTGAAAGGATTTCAGTGATATACATAAGAACGTTTTTAATGGGTTCTTGATTATTCCCATGTGATAAGGAGGGATAGTATGTGATACTATCAATTGACTCATGTACAACCACTGAAAGGATTCCAGTGATATACAGTACTGGCCATAAAGAATGCGCGTTTGCCTGTTTTCAGTTGAAAATTGTCATTTTTGAGACTATGCTGCAGAGCGTGTGATTGACATAGGGCCCCAAAATTTTTTGAGGGTATTCTACCACTCAAGAGCTCCATTTTTGTTGTTGATGACTTTTCTGGATAATCAACTTGAATACTTTTTACGGACCATCAAAGAAAAAAAGTGCAAAAATCGCATATTTTGCACTGAAAACCTCGTTTTTTCTGGTGTTTTTTCTTTAACGGTCCGTAAAAAGTATTCAAGTTGATTATCAAGAAAAGTCATGAACTACAAAAGTGGAGCTCTAAAGTGGGAGAATACACTCAAAATATTGTGGAGCCCTATGTCAATGCCTCTTTTCGTGACAGGCTCTCGAAAAAGGCGAAAAATCACGATTTACCACTGAAAAAATAAAAACGCGCATTCTTTATGGCCAGTACTGTACATAAAAACGTTTTTAATGGGTTCTTGATTATTCCCATGTGATAAGGAGGGATAGTAAGTGGTACTATCAATTGACTCATGTACAACCACTGAAAGGATTCCAGTGATATACATAAGAACGTTTTTAATGGGTTCTTGATTATTCCCATGTGATAAGGAGGGATAGTATGTGATACTATCAATTGACTCATGTACAACCACTGAAAGGATTCCAGTGATATACATAAAAACGTTTCTAATGGGTTCTTGATTATTCCCATGTGATAAGGAGGGATAGTAAGTGATACTATCAATTGACTCATGTACAACCACTGAAAGGATTCCAGTGATATACATAAAAACGTTTCTAATGGGTTCTTGATTATTCCCATGTGATAAGGAGGGATAGTAAGTGGTACTATCAATTGACTCATGTACAACCACTGAAAGAGTTCCAGTGATATACATAAGAACGTTTTTAATGGGTTCTTGATTATTCCCATTTAAGAAAGGGCCAGGGGATAGTACGTGATACTATCAATTGACTCATGTACAACCACTGAAAGGATTCCAGTGATATACATAAAAACGTTTTTAATGGGTTCTTGATTATTCCCATGTAATAAGGAGGGATAGTAAGTGATACTATCAATTGACTCATGTACAACCACTGAAAGGATTCCAGTGATATACATAAGAACGTTTTTAATGGGTTCTTGATTATTCCCATTTAAGAAAGGGCCAGGGGATAGTACGTGATACTATCAATTGACTCATGTACAACCAGTGATAGGATTCCAGTGATATACATAAAAACGTTTTTAATGGGTTCTTGATTATTCCCATGTAATAAGGAGGGATAGTAAGTGATACTATCAATTGACTCATGTACAACCACTGAAAGAGTTCCAGTGATATACATAAGAACGTTTTTAATGGGTTCTTGATTATTCCCATGTGATAAGGAGGGATAGTATGTGATACTATCAATTGACTCATGTACAACCACTGAAAGAGTTCCAGTGATATACATAAGAACGTTTTTAATGGGTTCTTGATTATTCCCATTTAAGAAAGGGCCAGGGGATAGTACGTGATACTATCAATTGACTCATGTACAACCAGTGAAAGGATTCCAGTGATATACATAAGAACGTTTTTAATGGGTTCTTGATTATTCCCATGTAATAAGGAGGGATAGTAAGTGATACTATCAATTGACTCATGTACAACCACTGAAAGAGTTCCAGTGATATACATAAGAACGTTTTTAATGGGTTCTTGATTATTCCCATGTAATAAGGAGGGATAGTAAGTGATACTATCAATTGACTCATGTACAACCACTGAAAGGATTCCAGTGATATACATAAGAACGTTTTTAATGGGTTCTTGATTATTCCCATGTGATAAGGAGGGATAGTAAGTGATACTATCAATTGACTCATGTACAACCACTGAAAGGATTCCAGTGATATACATAAGAACGTTTTTAATGGGTTCTTGATTATTCCCATGTAATAAGGAGGGATAGTAAGTGATACTATCAATTGACTCATGTACAACCACTGAAAGGATTCCAGTGATATACATAAGAACGTTTTTAATGGGTTCTTGATTATTCCCATGTGATAAGGAGGGATAGTATGTGATACTATCAATTGACTCATGTACAACCACTGAAAGAGTTCCAGTGATATACATAAGAACGTTTTTAATGGGTTCTTGATTATTCCCATTTAAGAAAGGGCCAGGGGATAGTACGTGATACTATCAATTGACTCATGTACAACCACTGAAAGGATTCCAGTGATACACATAAAAACGTTTTTAATGGGTTCTTGATTATTCCCATGTGATAAGGAGGGATAGTACGTGATACTATCAATTGACTCATGTACAACCAGTGAAAGGATTCCAGTGATACACATAAGAACGTTTTTAATGGGTTCTTGATTATTCCCATGTGATAAGGAGGGATAGTAAGTGATACTATCAATTGACTCATGTACAACCACTGAAAGGATTCCAGTGATATACATAAGAACGTTTTTAATGGGTTCTTGATTATTCCCATGTAATAAGGAGGGATAGTAAGTGATACTATCAATTGACTCATGTACAACCACTGAAAGGATTCCAGTGATATACATAAGAACGTTTTTAATGGGTTCTTGATTATTCCCATGTGATAAGGAGGGATAGTATGTGATACTATCAATTGACTCATGTACAACCACTGAAAGGATTCCAGTGATATACATAAAAACGTTTTTAATGGGTTCTTGATTATTCCCATGTAATAAGGAGGGATAGTAAGTGATACTATCAATTGACTCATGTACAACCACTGAAAGGATTCCAGTGATATACATAAGAACGTTTTTAATGGGTTCTTGATTATTCCCATTTAAGAAAGGGCCAGGGGATAGTACGTGATACTATCAATTGACTCATGTACAACCAGTGATAGGATTCCAGTGATATACATAAAAACGTTTTTAATGGGTTCTTGATTATTCCCATGTAATAAGGAGGGATAGTAAGTGATACTATCAATTGACTCATGTACAACCACTGAAAGAGTTCCAGTGATATACATAAGAACGTTTTTAATGGGTTCTTGATTATTCCCATGTGATAAGGAGGGATAGTATGTGATACTATCAATTGACTCATGTACAACCACTGAAAGAGTTCCAGTGATATACATAAGAACGTTTTTAATGGGTTCTTGATTATTCCCATTTAAGAAAGGGCCAGGGGATAGTACGTGATACTATCAATTGACTCATGTACAACCAGTGAAAGGATTCCAGTGATATACATAAGAACGTTTTTAATGGGTTCTTGATTATTCCCATGTAATAAGGAGGGATAGTAAGTGATACTATCAATTGACTCATGTACAACCACTGAAAGAGTTCCAGTGATATACATAAGAACGTTTTTAATGGGTTCTTGATTATTCCCATGTGATAAGGAGGGATAGTAAGTGGTACTATCAATTGACTCATGTACAACCACTGAAAGGATTTCAGTGATATACATAAGAACGTTTTTAATGGGTTCTTGATTATTCCCATGTGATAAAGGGCCGGGGGATAGTACGTGATACTATCAATTGACTCATGTACAACCACTGAAAGGATTCCAGTGATATACATAAGAACGTTTTTAATGGGTTCTTGATTATTCCCATGTGATAAGTAGGGATAGTAAGTGGTACTATCAATTGACTCATGTACAACCACTGAAAGGATTTCAGTGATATACATAAGAACGTTTTTAATGGGTTCTTGATTATTCCCATGTGATAAAGGGCCGGGGGATAGTACGTGATACTATCAATTGACTCATGTACAACCACTGAAAGGATTCCAGTGATATACATAAGAACGTTTTTAATGGGTTCTTGATTATTCCCATGTGATAAGGAGGGATAGTAAGTGGTACTATCAATTGACTCATGTACAACCACTGAAAGGATTTCAGTGATATACATAAGAACGTTTTTAATGGGTTCTTGATTATTCCCATTTAATCTAAGGTGGGGGGATAGTACGTGATACTATCAATTGACTCATGTACAACCACTGAAAGGATTCCAGTGATATACATAAGAACGTTTTTAATGGGTTCTTGATTATTCCCATGTGATAAGGAGGGATAGTAAGTGGTACTATCAATTGACTCATGTACAACCACTGAAAGGATTCCAGTGATATACATAAGAACGTTTTTAATGGGTTCTTGATTATTCCCATGTGATAAGGAGGGATAGTAAGTGGTACTATCAATTGACTCATATACAACCACTGAAAGGATTTCAGTGATATACATAAGAACGTTTTTAATGGGTTCTTGATTATTCCCATGTGATAAGGAGGGATAGTATGTGATACTATCAATTGACTCATGTACAACCACTGAAAGGATTCCAGTGATATACATAAGAACGTTTTTAATGGGTTCTTGATTATTCCCATGTGATAAGGAGGGATAGTAAGTGGTACTATCAATTGACTCATGTACAACCACTGAAAGGATTTCAGTGATATACATAAGAACGTTTTTAATGGGTTCTTGATTATTCCCATGTGATAAGGAGGGATAGTAAGTGGTACTATCAATTGACTCATGTACAACCACTGAAAGGATTTCAGTGATATACATAAGAACGTTTTTAATGGGTTCTTGATTATTCCCATGTGATAAAGGGCCGGGGGATAGTACGTGATACTATCAATTGACTCATGTACAACCACTGAAAGGATTCCAGTGATATACATAAGAACGTTTTTAATGGGTTCTTGATTATTCCCATGTGATAAGGAGGGATAGTAAGTGGTACTATCAATTGACTCATGTACAACCACTGAAAGGATTTCAGTGATATACATAAGAACGTTTTTAATGGGTTCTTGATTATTCCCATTTAATCTAAGGTGGGGGGATAGTACGTGATACTATCAATTGACTCATGTACAACCACTGAAAGGATTCCAGTGATATACATAAGAACGTTTTTAATGGGTTCTTGATTATTCCCATGTGATAAGGAGGGATAGTAAGTGGTACTATCAATTGACTCATGTACAACCACTGAAAGGATTCCAGTGATATACATAAGAACGTTTTTAATGGGTTCTTGATTATTCCCATGTGATAAGGAGGGATAGTAAGTGGTACTATCAATTGACTCATGTACAACCACTGAAAGGATTTCAGTGATATACATAAGAACGTTTTTAATGGGTTCTTGATTATTCCCATGTGATAAGGAGGGATAGTAAGTGGTACTATCAATTGACTCATGTACAACCACTGAAAGGATTTCAGTGATATACATAAGAACGTTTTTAATGGGTTCTTGATTATTCCCATTTAATCTAAGGTGGGGGGATAGTACGTGATACTATCAATTGACTCATGTACAACCACTGAAAGGATTCCAGTGATATACATAAGAACGTTTTTAATGGGTTCTTGATTATTCCCATGTGATAAGGAGGGATAGTAAGTGGTACTATCAATTGACTCATGTACAACCACTGAAAGGATTTCAGTGATATACATAAGAACGTTTTTAATGGGTTCTTGATTATTCCCATGTGATAAAGGGCCGGGGGATAGTACGTGATACTATCAATTGACTCATGTACAACCACTGAAAGGATTCCAGTGATATACATAAGAACGTTTTTAATGGGTTCTTGATTATTCCCATGTGATAAGGAGGGATAGTAAGTGGTACTATCAATTGACTCATGTACAACCACTGAAAGGATTTCAGTGATATACATAAGAACGTTTTTAATGGGTTCTTGATTATTCCCATTTAATCTAAGGTGGGGGGATAGTACGTGATACTATCAATTGACTCATGTACAACCACTGAAAGGATTCCAGTGATATACATAAGAACGTTTTTAATGGGTTCTTGATTATTCCCATGTGATAAGGAGGGATAGTAAGTGGTACTATCAATTGACTCATGTACAACCACTGAAAGGATTCCAGTGATATACATAAGAACGTTTTTAATGGGTTCTTGATTATTCCCATGTGATAAGGAGGGATAGTAAGTGGTACTATCAATTGACTCATGTACAACCACTGAAAGGATTTCAGTGATATACATAAGAACGTTTTTAATGGGTTCTTGATTATTCCCATGTGATAAGGAGGGATAGTATGTGATACTATCAATTGACTCATGTACAACCACTGAAAGGATTCCAGTGATATACATAAGAACGTTTTTAATGGGTTCTTGATTATTCCCATGTGATAAGGAGGGATAGTAAGTGGTACTATCAATTGACTCATGTACAACCACTGAAAGGATTTCAGTGATATACATAAGAACGTTTTTAATGGGTTCTTGATTATTCCCATGTGATAAGGAGGGATAGTAAGTGGTACTATCAATTGACTCATGTACAACCACTGAAAGGATTTCAGTGATATACATAAGAACGTTTTTAATGGGTTCTTGATTATTCCCATGTGATAAGGAGGGATAGTAAGTGGTACTATCAATTGACTCATGTACAACCACTGAAAGGATTTCAGTGATATACATAAGAACGTTTTTAATGGGTTCTTGATTATTCCCATGTGATAAGGAGGGATAGTAAGTGGTACTATCAATTGACTCATGTACAACCACTGAAAGGATTTCAGTGATATACATAAGAACGTTTTTAATGGGTTCTTGATTATTCCCATGTGATAAGGAGGGATAGTAAGTGGTACTATCAATTGACTCATGTACAACCACTGAAAGGATTTCAGTGATATACATAAGAACGTTTTTAATGGGTTCTTGATTATTCCCATGTGATAAGGAGGGATAGTAAGTGGTACTATCAATTGACTCATGTACAACCACTGAAAGGATTCCAGTGATATACATAAGAACGTTTTTAATGGGTTCTTGATTATTCCCATGTGATAAGGAGGGATAGTAAGTGGTACTATCAATTGACTCATGTACAACCACTGAAAGGATTTCAGTGATATACATAAGAACGTTTTTAATGGGTTCTTGATTATTCCCATGTGATAAGGAGGGATAGTATGTGATACTATCAATTGACTCATGTACAACCACTGAAAGGATTCCAGTGATATACATAAGAACGTTTTTAATGGGTTCTTGATTATTCCCATGTGATAAGGAGGGATAGTAAGTGGTACTATCAATTGACTCATGTACAACCACTGAAAGGATTTCAGTGATATACATAAGAACGTTTTTAATGGGTTCTTGATTATTCCCATGTGATAAGGAGGGATAGTAAGTGGTACTATCAATTGACTCATGTACAACCACTGAAAGGATTTCAGTGATATACATAAGAACGTTTTTAATGGGTTCTTGATTATTCCCATGTGATAAAGGGCCGGGGGATAGTACGTGATACTATCAATTGACTCATGTACAACCACTGAAAGGATTCCAGTGATATACATAAGAACGTTTTTAATGGGTTCTTGATTATTCCCATGTGATAAGGAGGGATAGTAAGTGGTACTATCAATTGACTCATGTACAACCACTGAAAGGATTCCAGTGATATACATAAGAACGTTTTTAATGGGTTCTTGATTATTCCCATGTGATAAGGAGGGATAGTAAGTGGTACTATCAATTGACTCATGTACAACCACTGAAAGGATTCCAGTGATATACATAAGAACGTTTTTAATGGGTTCTTGATTATTCCCATGTGATAAGGAGGGATAGTAAGTGGTACTATCAATTGACTCATGTACAACCACTGAAAGGATTTCAGTGATATACATAAGAACGTTTTTAATGGGTTCTTGATTATTCCCATGTGATAAGGAGGGATAGTAAGTGGTACTATCAATTGACTCATGTACAACCACTGAAAGGATTTCAGTGATATACATAAGAACGTTTTTAATGGGTTCTTGATTATTCCCATTTAATCTAAGGTGGGGGGATAGTACGTGATACTATCAATTGACTCATGTACAACCACTGAAAGGATTCCAGTGATATACATAAGAACGTTTTTAATGGGTTCTTGATTATTCCCATGTGATAAGGAGGGATAGTAAGTGGTACTATCAATTGACTCATGTACAACCACTGAAAGGATTTCAGTGATATACATAAGAACGTTTTTAATGGGTTCTTGATTATTCCCATGTGATAAAGGGCCGGGGGATAGTACGTGATACTATCAATTGACTCATGTACAACCACTGAAAGGATTCCAGTGATATACATAAGAACGTTTTTAATGGGTTCTTGATTATTCCCATGTGATAAGTAGGGATAGTAAGTGGTACTATCAATTGACTCATGTACAACCACTGAATGGATCCCAGTGATATACATAAGAACGTTTTTAATGGGTTCTTGACTATTCCCATGTGATAAGGAGGGATAGTAAGTGGTACTATCAATTGACTCATGTACAACCACTGAAAGGACTCCAGTGATATACATAAGAACGTTTTTAATGGGTTCTTGATTATTCCCATGTGATAAGGAGGGATAGTAAGTGGTACTATCATGTGACTCATGTACAACCACTGAAAGGACTCCAGTGATATACATAAGAACGTTTTTAATGGGTTCTTGATTATTCCCATTTAATCTAAGGTGGGGGGATAGTAAGTGATACTATCAATTGACTCATGTACAACCACTGAATGGATCCCAGTGATATACATAAGAACGTTTTTAATGGGTTCTTGACTATTCCCATGTGATAAGGAGGGATAGTAAGTGGTACTATCAATTGACTCATGTACAACCACTGAAAGGACTCCAGTGATATACATAAGAACGTTTTTAATGGGTTCTTGATTATTCCCATGTGATAAGGAGGGATAGTATGTGATACTATCAATTGACTCATGTACAACCACTGAAAGGATTCCAGTGATATACATAAGAACGTTTTTAATGGGTTCTTGACTATTCCCATGTGATAAGGAGGGATAGTAAGTGGTACTATCAATTGACTCATGTACAACCACTGAAAGGACTCCAGTGATATACATAAGAACGTTTTTAATGGGTTCTTGATTATTCCCATGTGATGAGGAGGGATAGTATGTGATACTATCAATTGACTCATGTACAACCACTGAAAGGATTCCAGTGATATACATAAGAACGTTTTTAATGGGTTCTTGACTATTCCCATGTGATAAGGAGGGATAGTAAGTGGTACTATCAATTGACTCATGTACAACCACTGAAAGGACTCCAGTGATATACATAAGAACGTTTTTAATGGGTTCTTGATTATTCCCATGTGATAAGGAGGGATAGTAAGTGGTACTATCAATTGACTCATGTACAACCACTGAAAGGATTCCAGTGATATACATAAGAACGTTTTTAATGGGTTCTTGACTATTCCCATGTGATAAGGAGGGATAGTAAGTGGTACTATCAATTGACTCATGTACAACCACTGAAAGGACTCCAGTGATATACATAAGAACGTTTTTAATGGGTTCTTGATTATTCCCATGTGATAAGGAGGGATAGTAAGTGGTACTATCAATTGACTCATGTACAACCACTGAAAGGATTCCAGTGATATACATAAGAACGTTTTTAATGGGTTCTTGATTATTCCCATGTGATAAGGAGGGATAGTATGTGATACTATCAATTGACTCATGTACTCGCTATCATTCCCATAAGGCCTCATGTCGCTGGTCTCCAAAGATCTTCTCAAAATGACCATCCAATCACTGCATATCCTTTGGAGAGATTTCAAATTTGAAAATATCGATTTTTGATTCAAAGAATGTTCAAGAGTCACCGGACGTTCACCGGATGTCCAAAGTTTCCAGTGTTCGAATACAAAGGAAAAAAAGTAAAAATAGAAAAAAAATGAAAAAAAAAATATAATTAATTGTATGAAAAAAAAGACGAAACGAGTCGCCTAAAGAAATGAGGGGCCGAGTGGGCGGAGTCTGACATTCGTCGTCGCTGCGTTCTTCGCAACCGCCGAAATCTGTAAGCTCTCTTTTTTGCGTGGTTCGATGACGGAGCAGGGTTTGCAGGCGGGTGTCGTTCGAAGGGGGGTCGGATTCGATCTCTTTCAGCGCCAACTCTCTCTCTCTCTCTCTCGCTCTCTCTTTCTCTCTCTCTCTCTCTTTCTCAAAAAAGTGTGAACCACATACGCGTCTGGCTTTTGATATATAAGATTGATTCCTGTTTCCCACCCAAATGACGTACCTGCCACTTACTTTCCATGTCGCTTGTCCCTCTCGTCGGTCTTCTCAAATTGTCCTTTTTCAGTTGGCTGGAGGAGAACTTTCAAATTTGAAAATATTGAATTTTGATTCAAAGAATGTGGAAGACGAGAAGAAGGGAGACGAGTCACCAAATGAGTGAATGAATGACGTCTCTGACATCTGATGTGTCCGGTTTCTCCTCTATTTATTGATTGAAAAACGCGGGATGGAAGGGTCCTCAGCGTATTCTTCTGGGAAAGCGGGAGGAGAGTGCCCACAAAGAGGGGGATAATCGGGGTTTGTTTTATTGATCGCTACTGTTGCCAGACTTGATAGGAAGAGAAATGTGTCAAAGAAGAAGCTACAGTAACCCAAATCCTTTTTTTTCTAGACAAGAGCCAAGAAGCTAGAAATGATTCAAAATGACTACAAAAACTACAAACGACATAGACTACAGGAAACTCGAGAACTATAAAACTTACAAAAGTGATCTAAAAAAACCGGAATCTAGCCATTTTTACAGTAATCCCAATAAAATTTTAATCGAAGTTTTGAATCGAAATTTCAGAATTTCTCCGATTTGAGTTATGAATATACTTCCCTGAATTGTCCTGCCGAGCTAAACTTGAATAGGGTCTCGCCACGAAAATGCCCGGGTTACTGTAACTTTCCCATTTTTTTGGGCATGTTGGAAAACTAGTCATGATTATACTCAAATGAAAGGTCTCGGTGAGAGGAATCCGATTAGGACAGTTGTGAAAGACTATGGTTACTGTAGCTCGGGTTACTGTAGAAAATTGTGTTCCATCTGATTTATGATAATTTTATTGAACGAAAAATATAAAATAGAACAAATTTCGAGATAGTTGTTTTTTCAATTAGTTGTTGGCCATGAGTTGGCCAGTTGGTATCCAATTTGGCAATCCATGTTGGTTTTTTTTCACAATTTTGGTGTTTTCCTTCTCGATTTGTTCTTCAAGCAACTTATTTGGTTGGATTTATGAAGTTGCTGCTGTCGAATTTCCTTCCTTCTTGGCCAATTTTCGCCCGCCAACTTTTGATTTTCCGGCACTTTTTCCCTTCATGGCCGGCACATTTTTGGCATTTCCTTCGACATTTTCGTTCGGGTTTTCAGCCTTCGACTTCCTTCTCCAAACCCGTTTACTTAGTCCTGTTACCCCTGGTAGGCTGGTGACAGAAAGCTGTCGTACCAGATTTTTTATGGTTTCAGACAAGGAATTTTCAGACTTTTTGGTCCTTTTTGTTCTTCTGAAGGTTCTTTGTGTTTTTTTGGCCGGTATTACTGTAGTTGGAGAACCTTGCACTGGGACCAAGCTGGCCTCTTTTTCACCCAACTTCGGCGCCTTTTTGCCAGGTTTTCCACGGTTTTTTTGGTGCTTTTTGTCCACTTTTTTGGCCACACTTGGCACCAAATTTCCAGAGTTTCTCTTTTTCCCTCCACTCGATTTTTGTCTTTCTGCCGAAAACTTTTTCAGTTTTGTCCAATAACGGTAAACAGTCTCCAAGCTTAATGTACGAACTCCAATCTTCGCCAACCTATCCGCTTCCTCATTTCCATAATGGCCGACATGAGCTTTGATGTATTTCACGGTGATTTTGATATGTGGTCGCATTGAATCGATAGAGTCCATTATGTCGTGAACGTCGGCGTGGGAACTGGAAAAATATTACAGAATTGATAGGAATGAAAGACTTCCGTTGATATGAACTCATAAACAAGCTAACTAAACAAGCAAAGTAGGGAACTTTTCATATGAAATATCAACTTTGAAAAGAAACTCATACGAGCAGATAGCTGACAGTCTTCTGATTCCGAATCTGTTTCCCGTTTTTGCTGAAAGGCCATTTTGAGCAAGAAAATCGGCTCCAAACAGCATTTCCGGCCAATACAGAACTTTCACATGAACCTTTCGTTTTAATCATTTACTTTGCGCCTCAATAGCAAGCTCTGTCAAAATTTACTGAGTTTTTTGAATAAAAAAAAGAACAGAATAAAGGGTTCACGTGAAGGTTCTGTATGGTTTTGTATGTTATGTTCTTCCTGTTTGGGGCCGAATTCCTCGGTCAAGATGGCTCCTCAGCAAAAACGGAAAACAGATTCCAAATCGGAACACTGTCAGCTATCTGGCCATATAAAAGGCTCCCTACTTAGCTACAGTTTTCGTCTTAAGTTTATTATCAATTCAAGATAGCGTCAAAGTTTCAAGCTCTAGCAATACGTTATTCCAGATTGCTTTTCAAACAAATTAAACTAACCTTCCTCTGAAATTCTTCGGATTGTTTATAACCAGCCCAACAAACTTTGAATCCGATACAACTTTGATTGCGGGGTACCCTTGATCAAAGGCCTGAAACAAAATGTAATCATTTTTTGAAAGGAAATATTTTCTGTTGGTTGAAAATGCTCAATATTCAGAATACATTCTAGTGGGTAGACTCGAAATTAGGTTAAAAACCTTACTTGTTTGATGGCATGATGAGCGCCACAAAGTTCTGCACGATTAATGTCTTGTAGTCCGTGTACTTTACCGCTGTAATTGTTTGGGTGGTCTGAAATATATTTGAGTTTTTTAAAGCAATTTTTAAGCAGATCATCCATATTCATTTTTCGGTTCACATAGTACAGTTACCCGAACTACAGTAGTTATAGCTTTTCCAAACTCCAAAATTTCCCATGAGAAGACCTTAAATTTAAGGATAATCATGGCTATTTTCTGATTATTTTAAATTTTTTGAATTAACTACCGTAACCCAGTCTTTTTTTGTGGCGAGACCCTCGAAAATAGTACATCCGAGTTCAGCTTGCCAAGACGGTTCAGAAAAGTATAATCATGACTTGATTCGAATCATTTTTAAAATTTTGAAATCTATGCGCCTTTAAATTACGGTTTTCGTGATGAGACCCGAGTTTAGAGAACCGAAACATTATTATACTTTTCTGAAAGCTCTTGAAGAGCTGTATTTGAATACAATAACGGGCTAGAAAATTATGAACCAAAATGAAAAAAAATTTCAATAATTTTGTGACCATTATCTTTTTTTTTGGAAAAAAACCGGAATAAACAACTTACCTGGTTCCCAAAAGACACCAAATCCAGCTTTTGCATTTTCGGTCCCTTGATATAGGCAAGAGCCATCAGTATAGACAACAGCACAGCTTTTATCACTGATATCAGTGAATACTTGATTAGCAAGTAATTTAATAGATTTCTTAGGCATTTTTTTAGTAGAATAGTTTTTTACTTTCATTTCGAAATAATAATTTTCCTCCCAAAAAGACCCTTGTTTTATATGGAAAAAGCTTGCTCAGTCTTGCTCACTCCTAAATTTTTTTTTTGGTCTCTGACGTTTTTTTTTTCGGATGGTTTTCAAAATTATTGTTATCAGTGTTGAAATTTGCGGTTTTGAATGATAATATGATAAGGAAAAAAAATTTTTTTTCGAAAAATTTGTTGAATTTCGTAATACCGTAAAAACTGTATTAGTAGTGCATGCACCACTATTTTTCAACTTTTTTTTCCAAAGGGCACTACTATTAAAAGTATCCTTCTATTAGAGGGGCACCATTTTTTTGTGATCACTTTTTTTTTTCAAAATTTTCACATTTTTTGATCAGAATTTACTGGCGATTTTTTGAAAGACGACGAGAACAACTGAGAGCACCACTATTACAGGGACATTTCTATTAAAGGAGCACTTTTATTAAAGGGGCACTTATATTACATGGGCACTTCTAATAGAGGGGCACTACTAAAACAGTTTTTACGGTAGCTTGGTTATGGTTGTACTAGAAACTATTAATGGTCTTACTGTAGCTTTCTTGAGGTATACTGTAGCTGATTTTTATAGAAATTTTATCAATATGATGTGACAATTTTTTGAAAAAAAAATTTCTCTTCGGATTTTGTCATGGCTCACAGTCTTGTAAACCTTCCAGGGTATACTGTAGCTAGCGCTTTTTTTTAATAAAAAATAATTTTTCAGCAAATATTTTTCAACTTTTGGTATTTGGACTTCGATAAGGTTTGGAAGTACATTTTCTGACTGCAAGTCATACCGTAGTTGAAATCTTCCCAAAATAAAAATTTCCAAAAAATTCAAAAAAAAATTTCTGAGAATTTCGAAAAATTCCCATCTCCCCCACCTGAGAATCCCCTCAGGTTCCCATCAGTTTTTTCTTTATAAAAACACCTTGGATTCTTTTTTTTCACAGATTTTTTCTTGGAAAAATGATATTTTTCTTTTCCTATTTTCTTCTTGTTCCATTTTTTGCCACTATCCAGCCAGTGGCTGGAAATGCCACGTGGCATTTCAGTGGAAATTTGTCATGTCCATTGGACACTTTCACCTACCGTATTCAAGTTTATGAGGAGGATTTGATGTGGGTTTGTTTTCTACAGTAACCCGGGCTACAGTAACCTTAGCCACTTGAAACTGGGTTTTTTGAATTCTTCTTACCGTGACCATTCATTTGAGTATAATCATGACTAGGTTCCAGCCAATTCCAAAAATTTTGTTAAAACTACAGTAACTCGGGCATTTTCTTAGCGAGACCCTCAAAAATAATTTATTCGAGTTCAGCTCGCCAAGACGGTTCAGAAAAGTATAATCATGACTAGAATCGGCTCATTTTGAATTTTGATCTACCTATGCGCCTTTAAGCTACGGTTTTCGTGGCAGGACCCAATCGGAGGAACCAGGGCATGATTATACTTTTTTGAAAGGTCTCGACAAGCTGAACTCGAATTTGATATCCATTTTAGAAAATTTTGAAATTTATTACTTTTTTTCCAGTGAATCCTCCGACGACTTGCTCACCAATTCAACTGAAATCGTGTCCACTCGCCCTCACAAGTACCAAGTTGACGCCGCGGATGATCACGACGGATTTGATCTATTTGTTTGTCTTAGTCCTAAAAAAAAATTTGATGACCTAGAAATTTCTTTTCCAGGGACAATTCGAAATCTACCTGGTGTTCATTCACAACTGCAATCAGAAGGGTAACTGGAAGAGATTCCGGCATGATTGTGGAACTTATGATATCAATGTTGGGTAAGATGTGCAGGTTAGATGGCTACAGTAATCCAAAAAAAAACATTTCAGAGAAGTCACCCAGGTGCAGGATTTCAAGTTGTACGAGCAAGGGGAGTATTATGATGGAAGATAATTCAAATTGTGAATTTTTTCATATAAATATTTTTATTTTTCGAAATCTGGTACTTTTTTCAAACTCAGCTCTCCGAGACCTTTCAAAAAAGTATAATCATTCCCCGGTTTTTTCCACTTTGAATTTTGACGGGTCTCACCACGAGTGCTTCAAAAAAAGTATAATCATGACTAGGTTCGCTCAAAGTTGGGTCTCGACGCGAAAGTCACTGTAGATTGGTTGAAAGGCGCAGAGACATCGAAAACTTCAAAATGGGCCAAACCTGGTCGTGATTATACTCTTTCCAATTGCCTTGGCAAGACGAATTCAAATTCACTATTTTTGAGGGTCTCGCCACGAAAATGTTCGGGTTACTGTAGTTTTAACGAGAGATTCCAAATTGGTCCAAACCCAGGCATGATTATACTCAAATGAAAGGTCTTGACGAGCTAAATTTCAATATATTATTTTCGAAGATCTTAAAACAAAAATGCACGTAAAATTTTATAATATTTTCAAAAATTCAGCCAGTACAAAAGTTTGAGAAACCTCCAAAATTGTTTGATTTGCCAATTCGAAACTCCTCTTTTTTTTTGAATTCAGAGGCATTTAGGTGCGATTTTGAGAAAAAAAATTTCAAAAATGTACATACTTGGCACGATGCCAATTTCTTTCCGACCAAATCCCTCTACCTCTTCTTCTACCAACCTTCCTTTCTCTCTCCTCCGTTCTAATCCATCATCTCCTTGATTTTTTTTTATTTCCATCTCCAAATGTCCTTGATGATGGTCTGTTCTTTCCCTCTTGTCTACTACCCCCCTTGAATCCCATAAATGTAGGGAATAAATGGAAGAAAAGGGAAGGGGGTGTGAAACAAAGTGGAATAGATGGAAGAGGAGGACGACAAGCTGTGGATCTCCCCAAGGACGTCATCATTCGGCTTTGGAAAGAGGTTTCTTGTGGAAGAATATGAGAAAACAAAGTATTGACTTTTCTATTTAAAAGTTGAAAAACTCGGTTTTTTTTTTGCAATTTTTTTCCAGATTTTCCGTTCTGAATCTGCCATTTTTTTCATGTATTTTCATTTCATTTGATAGCCTTTTCACAGGAATTGCGATTTTGTTTTATACCATAGAGAGATGAAGCTAATTCACGCTGAAATTAATTATTTGTGTGTTACATTAAAAAGAAATTCAACCGGGCGCGGGCCGGGACGATGAGCTGACCGGCCCGAGGTTCAGAGCAAAACATGTTTTTTTCAAGTTTTTTTTGTCTGAAAAATTTTGTTTCGCGGTTTTTTTTTCTAGTTTCTTGGCCTATGTTTTTAGGAAGGAAATTCTGACCTATTTTTTAGTAAAAAGACATAGTAATTATTTCAAAATAGGGCTGAAATTCGGGAAAACCGTTCTTCAAAATTCAAAAATTTTCAAACCGACCGGGCCGATGAATTTTTCATCGGCCCGGAATTTGACAAGTCTGGCTTTTTGCAGATTTTTCAAAAATTATCCTGAAAGCTGTCATTTTATTTTTAATATTACTTCTGAAAAAAATTATTCGAAAACTATCCTAATTCCATAACAATTGAATTCAAAATTTTGTAATGTTTAGCATTATCGAATTATTGTTGTTTTAGTCATTAGTCTCGATAACAAAATGCCCTGGAATATTCTAGATCAAACAATTTTTTTCTTGTTTTTCAGTGTAAAACACGCGGAAACCCTTTTGCAATATCAGCCTGAAATTCCAAACTCTCCCATTCAAACGACTATTTTTATGCAACTCTCCCAATTATGGCTCTCGAAAATTCAAAATTAGCGCCTTTAGTTGAAAAGAGAGGCGGGAGAGAGAGAGGACAACAGCAGCAGCTGGTAATTGAGTCTAACATGGTCATTTGTACACACACACAATATTTGCTCCCCCTTTTATTTGACTCTTCTTTTCCCTAGTTTTATCGCCTTTTTTCCCCACACATGCAAGTGTACACGCAAATAGACAACATGCAATGTTTCCTGGGTTTTTCTGTTCTTTTTTCTTGGATTTTTAGAAAAATTTTGTGATTTTTTTGAAATTTTGAAATTTCCATTTTGAAGTAGTTTCCTAAAACTTATTCAATTCAGTAATCCCGAATATAGATGGCCTAGAAATCCGAGATTTTCAATTTTCAAAAAAAAATTCCCGCAAAAAAAAAAAACTTTCTTTTGAAAAGGCCACCGCGTTTTTTCCAAGCCCCTTCGTTTGATTCCGTTTTTCGTAGGAAAAACACTGAAAATCGCTATAAAACGCGTGAATCGTTTGCAAATCGCGAGTTGAAGCCTGATGGCCGTGGCCTAGAATCCGACCACTTTTTTATTTTCCACTTTTTTTGATGAATTTTCTATGTGAAGCTAGCAAATAATAGAGATTTGTAGCGATAACATGTGAAATGAATGGGAGAAGCGGTGAATTTTTGAAAAAATGCACAAGGTGCTGTCGGATTCTCGGCCACGGCCATCAGTCAGTAGCTTGCGGTTTTGGGCGCAATTCGTGCTCCCCAGAGCGGTTTTCAAGTGATTTCTCCTAATCTAAACTGAACCCCCATAGAAAAGTTAGCCAGAAAAAAAAACAGGGACGGTCCTTTTTCCCAAAAATTGTCTTATCTTGTTCCCCAAAATTTCTGTGCAAATACATATTCATTTTGTGTTTATGTGGTCATCAAAAAAGTTCCCCCCTCTCCCCCTCGGAGGGTTTACCCCCCGGGGCAACGAAAAGGGTATGTTATCTGAAATGTCAACAAAGAAGAAGGAGAAGAAACCCCTCTTTTTAACACTGCCTATTCAGCTACATTCATACAACAAACAACCCTGCATTTTTCTCGGCATTTATTGATTTTTGAACCTTTTTTTTTGAAAAAAAATTTTTTATTCAGAAAGCTTTCTGAAAAACGGTCTCTACAGCCAATTTTTCAGCTGTTTTTTTATTCAAAAAACCCATTTTTTGTTGTTTTCTAGACCCTTTTTAAAATAATACTAATGAATCATTTCTACATAAGCTCCGCCCCTGTACATCTTTTTTTCGAAAAAAAAACATTTTTTATTCTGAAAGGTTTTTTACAGCCAAATGTTTCGAAAATTTTTTGTTCGAAAACGCGCTTTATGTTGCATTTCAGGCCTTTCTTATGATATAAATCATCCCAACATAAGCTCCGCCCCTTTCCACCTTTTTTTCCGAAAAAATCCAAAAAAAAACATTTTTCAATAATTTTTTTCCAAAAAAGCATTTTCTATCATATAAGAAAGATGAAATTTGAAAATTTTTTATTTTGTAATTCACGTTTTAATTTCTCCAAATTTCTGTTTTTTGACAGAGTTGTGCCGCGGCACAACTCTGTAAAAGGCGGAAAATGGCGTGAAATGACAGAAATTTTAGAAATTTAAAACGTGAATTACAAAATAAAAAATTTTCAAATTTCATCTTTCTTATATTCTAGACCTTTTCTATGGTAATGATTCATCCCAACATAAGCTCCGCCCCCTTTTTTCTCTCCCAATTTAATTTCCCATTTTCTATTCCAATTCTTTCTCGAATTTTATTGTTTCTCATATAAATTTCTTTCCCCTTTCCTTTTCATAAGTACCTAATCGCGGTCATCAAAGGGTGCCTATAAAAGTTGAAAGGGCGGTCAGCCTTTTTGTAGTTTCTCATACTTGACGCGGGCCGGGCAGTTTGGGAATTTTTCCACGGCCCGGCCCGGCCCGAATGCCCGCTCGGCCCGAGTTTATACTAAGTCACCGATTTTGAAAAAAATTTGTTTTTTTGAAATGTTTCATACAGTTTTTTTCTTCGTTTTTTAGACCTTTTTAGAGAAATCTAGAAGATTTCTAGTTCAAATTGGGCGAAAAAAGACACGCAAATGTCAGAAAAGAGCTGAAATTTTAAAAAATTACTTTCAGACGCGGGCAGTCGGACCGGGCAGAGAAATCACAAATCTGCTTTTTCTAGAGCCTTTTTTTTTGGAGACTGAACAAAAGTTTCCCAAATTTTTTCCACCTATTATTCTACTATTTTCCCCTCGAAATTCCAATATTTCATCACCTCCCATCAATTATATTTTTTTTCTTGCATAAACACTAGTAATTTCGCAACCTTTTAGCATGTCCCACCTCCCACCACAGATATTATTATTAGTCACCGAAAAAAGAGATCAGAGATTATGATTAGATTTTCCGGAAATTTCTATATTTTGTTGCCCGTTTTTATTTTTTCTAGACTATACGGCTGATTACAATTTTTTCTCACAGTGACACAGTGATTTTTGAAAGTCGTTCTGGCCTATGCAAATCACACAAAAAGTACCATTCCGAGCTAAATAGTCTGCGGTGGCCTAGAAATTACTAGGGCAATTTCTAGGCCATATTAAAGGAACTCCTGTGCCACGGCCAGTTTGGCTTTAGTGGTCTTTTTTATGTCATTTTCACAGATTTCAGCCATTTTTTTCAGTTGGGACTGTTTTTTTTTGTCCCGAAAAATGAAAACAAAAAGGTTTTTTTGCTCAAAAATTTGGGATTTTCTAATTCCAGTTATCCCTTTTTCTACCAATTTTTCATCACCAGCTCGCAAAAAAAAGATTTCGTTCGAAGGCGCACCGGTAAATGACTACAATAAGATCCAGTGGAAGATTACTGTAATCGTTGTGAGATATCGTGACATTTTTTATACGCGCCACTTTTTGAAAAAAAAAGTCTGGGCAAGGAATTTTAAAGTTAGCACCGAGCCAACGACCGCCCCTGAAAACGCAACTGCGGCGCGCAGTTTTTGCAACTATCCCGCACACAGTTTTTGTTTCTAGATTTTCGCTGTTTTCGATAAAAACGAGTACAAGTCTCTAGTTTTTTGCTGACACAGACGAATCTTACACTTGTACACAACGTGATATGTCAGCAAAAAGGCTGTAATTTGTACTCCTTTTCATCGAAAACTGCAAAAATCTTTTTAAAAAACTGTGTGCGGGAGAGTTGCAAAAATTACGCGCCGCAGTTGCATTTTCAGAGGCCGGTCGTTGGAACGATGCCAACTTTTAAATTTCTCACCCAAACTTTTTTTAACAGTTGACCGCGATTTTGAGATTCAAAGAGAAAAATTAGAGGGAAAAATTTTCAAAATATTTTTCCTTTTATTTCCAGACTTTGATGCCTGTTTCTTCTTTTTGTATTTTTTTATCTTCTCCCTCCTTTTCTCTAGCTTACCCTCCCTCTTCGTCATCCCCACGACTAGTCTATTATCTTTGTGAATCTCGCCCTGGAGGCAGAAGTAGAAAAAGCAAAAAAGAGAAAACTTTTCCCTTTTTTCAAAGAAAAAGAAAAGATGAGCGATGATGTGCTATCCCTCTTTTTTTCTACTCTTTTTGCTTTACTTTCCTGCTTTTTTTTCTGACTTTTTCCAAAGAAATTGGGATTCCCAATGGATTTTTTTGGTGATTTTCGGCAAATTTTGTTGATTTTTTGGCTGAAATTTGGGGTTAGCTCCGCCCACTTCTTTTTGTAATTTTTAGGGGTTTTTTATGGTGGAAAATTTGCTGTAAAGTGGTTGGAAAAAACCTTTTCAAATAATTTTTGATTTTGGAAATTTAGGAAAAAAAAACTTTTTTTTTGGTTTTTAGTTGGAAATTTCGGCTAGTTTTTTTAGGATTAAAAAAAATAATTTTTAAATTTTATAAATTTTGAATCGTGCTCCTTCTCGTTATTCATGTCCAAATAACAAGATTTTTTTTGTTGGAAAAAAAATTTTTCTTTGAAAATTTCGGAATTTTTTACAAAATTATATCATTTTCAGGTTTTTAGCCAATTTTCCTGTTTTCAAATCACTGAAAACCTCTGAAAACTCTCTTTTTCTAGAAATTTCAACCTTGCTTTTGAATTTTTCGATTTTTTACCAATTTTTCTGATTTTTTCGGGCATTTTTGCTTAATTTTCAACTTTTTATTCCTTTTTAACACTTTTTCATCGAAAAATCAATCGAAAACCAGCGAAAAACCAGCAAAAACCCCATTTCCCCGCCAAAAACCGCTTGCAACAAAAACCTGGCACCGTGCCAAAAAACAACGACACTCCGGCATTCCGTTGGCGCGAATGTTTAATTTTCGAAATTTCCACGTGAACTTCTCGCATTTTCACCATTTTTTCTGGCTTTTTCATCAAAAATTTATCGCAATTATCGATTTTTCAGTCAAAATGACGACTGTGAAGGGTGATTTGGTGGTTTTAACGTCTATAAAACAGCATGCGGACCATAATATCGTCAAAATTAGCCGGTAATTCTGGAAGAAAGAATAATCCTAGAAAATTTTGGAATTTTTGCAGCGAAGAGACAGCGAGATCGGATAAAGTGTTGCTGATTGGCGGTGGCCAACACGCTGGGCTTATCATCAATCGATTCGATGAAAAAGCCGGATTCGGTAAGAAAAAAAAAATTTTTTTTGGAAAATTTTTGAATTCCCGCCCTCAGATTTTTCAGAATCGGCCGCCGATGTTTCGCTATCGTTCAGTGTTCATTTGACGAATAATAAAGTGCAGAAACAAGTACAAGAGAAACGTTCGCTGTACTTTACCCTGGGCAAAAATGTCGATTTGGATGTGGGAAGATCTGTTGTTCACAAGTTTTTTCGAAATTTGTTGAGCAATTTGCCGGCCGGTGAGTGATTTGGCGAGGGGAAATATGAGAATTTGGAGGAAAAAAGCAAAGTTTTGAAAAAAAAATTTTTAATCCGAAAAATCGGGCCCAAAGACTGATGAAAAAAACGGAATTTTGAGAAGATTCTGACCGAAAATGATGCGACAAAACCTTTAGAAAAACTCGACAGAAGACGTTTTTTTTATTCCTGGGACAACTCGAAAGCAGACGTTTCGAAACCGCTGAGAAAGTTGTGAAAAAAACTCGAGAAATGCGGAAGTTTTGCGGTTTCGAAAATTCCAGAGCTGGTCTTTTTACGCCAAAATAAACTTTTCTCAACCAAAAAACCGATATCTGACTGAAATTTCAGCAAAAATTTGGTTTTAGAAACTTTGTTTTTGTTTTTTTCCGATTATTTTTTGACGATTTTCCGAGGAGAAACAGCCCAAAACACAATTTCCTCTCAATTTCGATTGGAGAATCGACGAAAAAAACCGGAAATTTGGCTGTAATTCCAGCAGAAAACTGGAAAAATAATCTAGCATAGTTCAGGTTTTTGGGGGCGGTGAAAGCCGAAAAAGTAGCGTTCCCATGGAATTTTTCTCAGAAATTTTGAAACTCCGAAAAAATCCCGGCGGTATGCCGTTCCAGAACTTCCCTCTTTCCGAACTTTCCCGTACTAGAACTGTTCCTTATCACCACCACTGTCCCGTATTAGAACAACGAAATTTCCAAGTGAAAATGTAGTTTTCAGTTCTGATACGGGACAGTGCTGATAAGAGAAACGGTTCTCCCACCACTGCCAAACTCCCCTTCAAACCTCATAATTCCATGCCCTATTTTTCCAGACTATGTGTCATTCATGAAGCGCGCGATGACCCTCCTCCAAAAAGAATATCAGGAGATTGCTCAGGTCATCATTGACTACAAAATTGTGGATGAGGATGAACAAATCGCAATTCCCGATGCTACTCAATACGGTAAGCTTGAGGATTTTCAGAAATTTTCAGACAGAAAAATCTGAAATTAAAAAAAAAAGAATAATTCAGGGGTATCAAGACCAGGAAAAGGTATGAGGACTGTCGATTTTAACCCAAAAAAAAACACATTTTTTACCCAATTTTCGCACTTAAAACCTGATGTTTCTAATGATTTCCTCCTGAATTTATCGATTAATTCCGCAAAATTTAGCGGTGTTCCAATAAGAAGAAAACCTGAATTTCACCCCTTTACCCTCTTTTCGTCCTAAAAATTTCAAATGTTTCCTAACTTTTCAGCAAACCGACTAGTTTTAACAGGTGGGCGGAGCTTACAAAAGCGCGGTTCCAGATTCGGCAAGTTCGCGGCACGGTTATTTTCAGAAATTTCTTCTTTTTTTTTTTGGAAACACTGGAAATAAACCGCGCCGCAACTTGCCAAGTTTCGGGACCGCCCCTTTTCGGCTCCGCCCCTTTTCCCGCCAAACCGTTGAACCTACTGAAAATGCCCTCTGAATACCAATACAGCCTAAATGGCCGTGGCTTAGGAATTCGATTGTGTACTGCACGAGGACGACCTGACGGCCTAGAAATTACTTGTGAACTTTCTAGACCAGGAATCCCAAAATGTCGAACGTGGTGGCATCTCGTCTTGAGATTCCTGGCCTAAACAGTTCACCAGTGGTTTCTAGGCCACCTGATCCTTTTGGTGGGATTCCTAAGTCACGGCCATTTTCTGTTGCAATGGTATTATGTAGGTCGTTTGAACCGGTTTTTTAAAACAAAATCCACCGTACTTTTTAATTCAGAAACCTGATTTTTGTACCATTTTTCCCTATAATTCCCTGATATCCCGTCTCAAACTCCCTCTTTTTTTCTGCTCTAATTCTCCCATTTTGCAGATTCCGGTTCGGAATTGGAAGAAGTGACAATTGGACATGTACAAGAGATACTCGAACACGCATTCCCAAATGGACTTCCAACTGAAACAATATCCGAATGTTTGAGATGTTCAAATGAGGAGACACTCAATTATTTACAAGAGCTCGAAACCACTGGAATTGTTCGAAATGTTGGAGATGAATGGATTCGTGTCGATACGAGAAAAGTTGATGAGAGTCTTGAGGCACATCGAAATGCGGCATCCACTTCTACAGCTAATAGGTAAGGAAAAAGAGGCTGAGAAATACATTGTTTTGACACAAATTCCGTAGAAAACCAGTGATTTTTGACCTGGCAACGGACGAAAAGAATCAGAAATTGGCTGAGAAGTTTCGGATGGAAATGGACTAGACTCAGTCTGACAGAAAAAAGCTTACAATTCGAGGAGATTATGTTTTTCTAGATGAAAAACGCCAGAAATGCTGAAAGTTGAAAGAATAGATATTTTTGAAATTCTCGCCAAACCCACTCTTTTTTTTTGCAGAAAAAAATGAAGAAAATCGATTTTTTCGACTTGAATTTTCTTAGAAATCAATTTTTGAATCAGACTTGTTCAAAACTCGGCCCGGGTTTGAAAATTTTTTATTTTTGGAGCACGTTTTTCCCGATTTTCAGCCCTATTTCGGTACTTTTCCTGGATCTTTTCACTCAAAAATCGATCAGAAAATCCTCCTGAAAACATAGGCCAAAAAAAGAGAAAAAAAGCGCGAAAAAAAAACCTGAAAAAAACATGTTTTACCTTGAACCCTGGGCCGGACCGGGTCAGGGCCGGACCGGGCTGGTAGAAAGTTCTCCACCGGCCCGGGCCGGCCCGTCCCGCGTCAAGTCTGTTTTGAACTGAAAACTATAGGAAATTCTTTTTTTTTTTGAATTTTTTGCCCAAACCTCCAATTTCTCTTTTGCAGTGCCGACCAGCAGCCAACCGTCGCAATCATCTCATGTCTTTTCGTCGAAAAGCAAGCCGTCGACGCGTTGATTGAGGAATCATCCACTATTCACAAGTACAAATCGGGAGGAGAATCAAATGTCTATACACTGGGAAGGTTTGTTTTTGGGAAGCTGAAAAACCTGAAAAACTGTCTGAAAATGGGATTTTTCGGCGTGAAAAATCAAATTTTTTTTGCTGTTCTTGGCCGAAAAACGTTGAAAATGACCATTTTCATCATCAAATTTCGGATCTAGGTGACCTGGGTTACTGTCGGCAAAACGCTCAAATTGAATCATTGAGCAAGTGCGCTCTGTTGACAATTCTCAATCTTACTGACTTTTTCGCCATGAAAAGTTGATCTACAACTTCTTCATGTACTAATCCCGCATTGTCGGAATGCTCACATGGGTCTCACCACGACAAGGTTACTGTTACTACAATGAGCCCTTGGGCAAGTGCGCTCCATTGATAATCTTCGGTTACTAAGGATTTGGCCCTTCAAAATTCATATTTTCAAATCAAAAAACCCTTATCATGAGAGGTTATCAATGGAGCGCACTTGCTCTGTCTCCGGGGGAACCTATGCCCAAATTTCCATTTCCCTCCATTTTTCAGCTCCCCAACAAACTCCCAATCTTTTCCAGAATCGGCTCTCACCGCGTCGTTGCCACAAAACTCGCTCTAATCGGTGACTCACGTGAAGCAATCACCTCAGCCGGATCGATAACAACACGTCTCCTCGGAAACTTCCAGAACATTGAGCACGTCTTCATTGTAGGCGTTGGCGGTGCCGTTCCCCACTTCACAGACGCCTCTCTTCATGCACGTCTCGGTGACGTCATCGTGTCGGCGTCGCGTCCACATCAATATGTTTATGCGCATGATTTGTTGTTCGATCGACTCACGGAGCAAATTACTGGTGAGGGAAATTAAGAAAATTTTTGAAAAATGGGTCAGAAGAAAGAGCGCTCTATCGATAACCTCATTGGAATAAGGAAAATGGCTTTAAGGGCTCGTTTGAGCTGCGTGATCAGAAAAGATTGTTCATAAAATTTAGGCAAATGCGCTCCATGGATAATTCAGAATTTTCGAGGGCTTGCATATCGAATGGAGCTAAGAAAGCGCGCTCTAACGCGAAGAAATTCAAAAAAAAGATATGAGCAATTGCGCTCCATTGGTAATTTTTGGACCTCTGTTGGCCTATGAAGCAAAACTTCTCGCATTTAAGAAATTTGTTCAAAAACCTATCTGAATTGGATCCCAAACTGGGTTACTGAAGCTCAAAAAGATCACAAAATTCTGTGTTGGAGCAAGTGCGCTCCATTGCTAACTGGCCGCTCTTTAAGTTTTGATCTACAAAAACCGAGTCAGTCTTCTGAAAGCGGCCGGTCCCACCACGACAAATTTCGGGGTTACTGTACCGATTTCTTATTACTGGGCTAATGCGCTCTATGGATAACTATCGGTTTTTCAACCAGATCAGAAATTGAAAAGCCGCGAATTATCGATAGAGCGCACTTGCACCCGGGGGAACCTCTGCCCGAAATTCTCATCCCCGACTACAAACTACACTTCTTTCCAGGATTCAACATTCGCAACTGGGACGCTGAAGACAAGACAATCGAGAGAATCGTCGAATCGGGAGGCCAAGAACTCGTCAATTCATGGAATTCTGCCACAGAAGAAGCCATTCGTCGTCTGACGTCATCTGCTGGAGACGTCGAATGGAAGGCACCGCCCGAATCCACTGACGTGTTGGCAATGGCTGTTTCGAAGGGAAACGTCGTCGTGATGCCACACCCGAACGAGAATCGAGAAGGTGGACCGGAGATTCATTTGGGAACTGTTGGAGCAATGTCCGCAATGAAGAAGTATGAGAAGACGATTGGTGGAGAGGAGGACACTCTTGGACAGGCAAGGAATTGGGCTGGAAATTTGGCTGAAAATAGGCTGAAACTGGAGAAAACGACATTAAAATCGATTGAAAATCGCAAAAAAATGACTGAAAATGGCCCGGAAAGCCGGAAAATGGATGGCTGAAATCGGGTGAAAATGGGCTAAAACTGTACTAAATCGTGAAAAAGCTAAGAAAAACCTGCTGAAATAGGCTTTGAATCGAGAAGCTCGGATTTTTTTTTGGAAAGAGCTGAAACTTGGCAAATGACATCGAAAAAAATAGAAAAGTAGCCTGAAATTCAGCTGAAAACGGACCAAAATCGTTGAGTTCAGACATCTGGGAGCCCCGATGTATATTATCGAGAACTTTTGGAAATCTGAAAGTATTTGGCTGAAATTCAGGCAAAAAACAGGCTGAAATTTGGGAAAGACTACTGCTGAAATTGGCTAAAAGCGGCTGAAAATCAATGAATTCAGAAATCTGAGAGCGCAGGCTGAAATTGGCTGAAAACCGACCAAAACTATCCTATATTTCGGCGAAATTTCGTATATCCGTACAAAAAATGAGGACGATTCCAGCCCATGGAACCGGAAAGTCCAAAAAATCCGAGAAATTTTGGCTGAAAAAGTCAAAAACTCAGTGAAAGGCTTCACTGCTTTCACTGTGAAAGCGGCTGAAAAATTACTTCCAGGCCCCCAGAATCCATCAAAGCGTACTTTTTAGCCTTTTTTGCTGTAAAACCCCCAATTTTTTGAGCTTTTCTGACCCAATTTGAAGGCTCCCCCCTTTGATTTTTGAGTCCCAACACGAAAATACTGGTTACTGTACCTATTCTAGACTACAAACTACACTTTTTTCAGATACGTGAATCATTTGCCGAATCGTTTGGTATTCGTTGTATGGACGCCGGTTTCGATTCGGTCGTCGGCGCCGTCGTTGGATCGTGCGTTCGTTCGTGGGCGCTGATTCGTGGAATCTCCGATTATCACTATGGACAGAGTCGTGCTGGAAAGATTTGGCAGGTACTGTGAGACAAAAAAAAGTGGAAAAATCTGGAATTTTTTTTTGGCTGAAATTGGAGGAAAAAACTAGAAATTTCAGCCTTTTTAGTGAAAATTGAAAATTAACAAACTGAAATTGTCGTTTTCCAAAAATTTCGCAGAAAAATTGAAAATTTTGAAAAATGTTTTTTTTTTGCTTTCCAAAATTCATTTTCAACCCAAAAGAGTCTGAAACTTTTGTGAAATTGAAAAAAAAAATTTTTAATTTTTCGTTTTCAGGCTGAAATTTGTCTGAAAATCAGCTCTCGTAGCTACAAAAGTTCTGTTTTTTTTCCAAAAAAAAATTTTAGAAAATAATGCCGAATTTCGCAAAAAAATGTTGAGAAATTCATGTTTTCTGTCTGAAAATTGGTCGAAATCCAGTTTCAGCCCCAAACCTCTTTTTTTCAGGCTCACGCTGCTGCCCGTGCCGCCGGAATGGTCCGCTGTATCATTGAAAAACTGCCGAAAACCGCCTAAAAATCTCAATATTTATTGATTCCATTCTTTCGCCCCGCCCCGCCCTTTTATTTTCAAATGCTTTATCATCTAGGCTCCGCCCCTTTCTAGCCTGTTGGCCACGCCCCCTTTCTTCATTCTATTCATTCCCCAGGCTCCGCCCCCTCCAATCTGATGAATTGTATTCGCCCGTCTTGATGATTTTTGTGCCGTCTTTTCTTTTTTTTTCCCGCCTAATTTTTATGACCTTTTTTATTCAAGAATTACTGTAAAGAGACCAATTTTTATTTTTCTCTGAAAAAATAAAGTTGTAGGGACATTTTATACAAATTTTTTAAAGAAAAGTTTTGAAAATACAAAAAATTTGAATTTGGCGCCAAAATGTTTTGAAAAAAATTTTCTTTAGATATAATAGACCATCTCATCGCCGACGAACACATTGGACAGCAAATTAGGTGGGAATTCTGAAAAACTTCTCTTATATGACTAAATAGTTTCCGAGGAAAATTGAAAATGTTTTCAGAATGTCGAGAGCTGAAATTGCTCCAGCGATTGCTAAAAAGTCACCAAAAATTGCAGAAAATAAATCTCAAAACTGGAATCAAAAATTTCAAAAATGTGAGAAAAACGTGTGAATCCGAAAATTCGGCTTCCCGAATGAGTCCATTTTTTCTCGGCTCACAGTGCAGGGCTCTGATAAAATTGATTAATCTCATACCACTTTTTTTTGGCCAATAAAGAATGGCTGCAGGAATTTTGGCTGCATGGTGTATTTTGGCTTCAATTTCAAAATACAGATTTTGGCTTCATTGTGTGTTATGTCTTCATAATGCATTTTGGCTTTACGGCATAATTAGGCATTATTTCAAGGAATAGATTACTGAAAATACTTTTCTTGGTTTCCAACCATAAACCAATTTCATGGTACAAAATTTTGTAAATTGAGTTTCATGATTATCATTTCTCGGTTTTTTGAACGTTTTTCCTTCTAAATGGCTTCATTTGTGTTCAAATTAATACCTGATTTGATTGTCAACGATTTAATGTTCTCCTTATCAAAGTTTTTAAAATCTTCAAATTTATTCCAACATCAATTCCAAGAAAAATTTATTGCGAAAACATTCTTAATTTCTTTACATGAGCTGTTCCATTTCTCCGTTTCGTTTTTTGAGCGTTTCAGCACTCACATATTCAATTTTGTACTATGAAATTGGTTTATGGTTGGAAACCAAGTAAAATATTTTCAGTAATCTATTCCTTGAAATAAAGTCTAATTATGCCGTGAAGCCAAAAGGCATTATGAAGCCATAACACACAATGAAGCCAAAATCTGTAATTTTAAATTGAAGCCAAAATACGCCATGCAGCCATTCTTAATGCAGCCAAAATTCCTGCAGCCATTCTTTATTGGCCCTTTTTTTTTGGTTTGAAATGTCTAGTAGATTATTTTCTGTGAATTTATTCCTAATGCCTTCTGTGAGTTTTCTCAACCTCGCATCTTCTGTTTATTCGCAACATCTCATCAAGGGAGGAGAGAGAGAGAGAGAGAACGAGCAGAAGGAGACGTACCGCTTGAGAGGAGGCCATGAGTCGATTCTTTTTTTCTCTATTTCTATGACTCTCTCTTCATTCTCTGTTGACACTTTCTCCAATAATCATTTCTTTCTCTTACCACAATTCCCTTACTAGCAGTGTCGTGAGCAAAATTTTCGGATATCAGACTTTCCAAAAATTTGAAATTTTTGGGAAATTGACCTGGCGCAAAATTGGTCATTTTACGACTTTATGAAAACAAAACCAATTCAAGTTTTTTTTGAATTTTTTCTCCGAACGCTAGTTTTCGAAAAATCAGTTCGCTCAAGTTTTCGGATTTTCGATTAACCTAAAGTTGGAATCGGATAACAATTCATATATCTGAATTATCGAAAATCAGTCTTGGATAATTTTGGTAGCATCCAATGTTCCGAAAAAAAAAATTGAGCACAGTCCTTTCCCACTCACTAGATAGACAAGACTGAAGACCTATTTCTGTAACTTAACATTTTTTCCTTGATTTGTAAATTTTATCGCAAACGCGGCGGCCTTCTGAGATACTATGTAAACTTGCTTCTCTCGCCTATAATCTCTCGGTAAACCTCTACAACTTCCGCCAACATCCCTCACAATTGGCAAAGAACCAAACTGTTGGCAGTTGTGAGAGAGTTGTTCGAAAGTTGCGAGAAGTGCTGAAGAAAGTTGTAAAGTACTACAACTTTTGTGCGGAAGTTGTGG
The DNA here is from genome assembly GCA_963572265.1 of Caenorhabditis doughertyi. Taxonomy (NCBI): domain Eukaryota; kingdom Metazoa; phylum Nematoda; class Chromadorea; order Rhabditida; family Rhabditidae; genus Caenorhabditis; species Caenorhabditis doughertyi. The sequence continues at coordinate 13,912,609 of OY751555.1, forward strand.
CAAATGGTGTGAGCATTTGTGTTTGGTGACAACTTTTTACAGCATTTGCCACAACTTCCGCACAAAAGTTGTAGTACTTTACAACTTTCTTCAGCACTTCTCGCAACTTTCGAACAACTCTCTCACAACTGCCAACAGTTTGATTTTTTGGTTGTGAGGGAGGCGGGCGGAAGTTGTAGAGGTTTACCGAGCTAGAAGCCGTCATAATTTTAGTGCCGGGCCAATAATTATGTTCGGGGTTGCAACTATGGGTTTATTACGGCCCTTTCTATACGCATAAAAAGTTCAGAGGATTTTTTTTTTCATCTCCTGCCCTATTTAAATTTTACACTCTAAAATAACTCTAAATGGTAGAAAAATGCGATTGAAGGCATGGACGCGTACAGATTGATGGCCTAGAAATTTGAAAAAAGCGCACACTTGTCGGATCCTAGGCCATCAAACTGTGTTGTGTGTGCTTCTTTCAAACACCGTTTTCTACCGTTTTGAATGATTTTTGAGTGTAGTCGTAGTGAAAGAAAATAATCAGAACAAAAAACTGCATCAGAATTTAAAATTTGAAAAACCCGATTCCAGTCCTCCTTTTAGAAGTCCCTATTAGCCTTTCATTGTTTATAAGTACACAAAAATCTGCACCAAAACTATTATTTCAAATAATCTTTTCTTCCAGAAAACCATGGATCTTCTCAAAGAATCTGTGAAAAACAATCCAACGGCTATCGAATATTTCATAAAATATGAAGTACTTTCAACATGTTCTCTTCTAAAATCTTATCAAAATTTTTGTAAAGCTGTTGGAAATGACGTCATGGATTATACTGAATTTCAGTCACAGAGCTTAAAGTTTACCGATGTAGAGAAGATAGAAGTGAGCAAAGAAATGAGTGAAAGCCCTAAGCCATTGACTCTTCGATTTCTTCCAGTCAACTTAATTGTGAGTTTCATTTTTGAAATTGTTGGTTCAGTGTGCCTTACCGGAAAAATTCTGTTGAATTTTCCGATAAATTTTCCGGAAAATGCTCCGGAATTACGCCAAAGCGCATTGTTTAGCGGATGTTCCGGAAAATTATCGGAAAATTTTCCGGAAAATTTTTCGTAAAATTTGTTTTTTTTTCCGGTAATTTTCCTATAATTTTCCGGTGAATTTTTTCGGTAAATTTGTCGACAATTTATCAAAACACCCGTTTACCGGTAAAAAATTTTTCGGTATGGCACACTGTGTTGGTTTTTAGAAATAATTTTGCTTTTCATTAGAAATATTTCCAAAAAATCTTTATGAAAATTGAAAAACCGCTTTTTCGTTCATTTACCATGCTTACAATTTTTCTGTTTACCACTATTTTTACATGTCAAATAAATGAAACGCCGGATCCTCGGCCACGGCCACCAGTCTGTAACTGACGATTTCGGACACAATTAGTGCGCTTTTGATGGACCGAGAAAGCCGTAAAATTTTTTGACCCCAATTTTTTAATTTTTTCAGAATCCGGACTGGAAAGATTTTCCATTGGGCCGGTTCAATAAATTACAAGTATGGAAAATGTGATTTTAGAGCGGATATAAAGAAAAATTAGGAAAAACTCCGGTTTAAATCGTACAAAATTTACCAAAAATGGCAGAATGAAAAAAAGTTCAAAAGTCGGCGAATTTTTTTTCAATCCAGTTTTCCTACAATAAATTTTCCAGAATACGATGACACCTCTCAAAAAATCAGTCAGAAACAATCCAACAGCTCTTCGATATTTCATTCAATATGAAGTACTTTTGAAGAAACCAATCTTCAATTCCTATCGATTTTTTTGTGAATTAATTGGAGATGACGTCATGGATTATCCTGAATTCGAATTTTGGTTTATGAGATTTTATAATGGAAAAGTGGAATTGGATTATGATAGAAGTCAAGACCCAAAACAGTTGACATTTTCGGATCTTCCATTGGAAATGGTCAATTTAATTGTGGGAAATTTGGGAATTGAAGATAGGTGAGACTAAAATAAAGACTACTATGGTTTGAGACAGAGCTTTACGAAATGCAGTTTTCCGTATTACGGAAATTTACCAATTTTCTGAAAGAAAAAGTTCTGAATTTGAAAAATTTCGAAGAAACATCTCAACCGTTTCACAAAAAGTGAAGGTGCCAGTTGAGTCATGACAAGCTGAAGTTCTGTGATCGGATCAGATGAAAATAGGATATTAGCGGTTTCGAAATGTCGCGAAGCCAAACGTTCGCATTTTTTGGGCAAGAAGAAAGCGTTTTCGCCCCTTGCGAGCGACAGCCGCTTCCAAACCAGAGTGGAGCGGAAACGGGTTAAGGCGGAAGGCGGAAAGTGAAAATTCAAAGCTTGAAATGAAGCATTTTTGCTGAAATTTTGCTGAGTGTCTATAAATTAGGACGAAAAAAATCTCTGATACACTGGTTTTGGTTGAAAAATAACATTTCTAGGTAAAAAAAAACACTGTGAAATTTGGTGGAAAATCGGCGGAATTTCTAAATTTTTGGTGGAAAGCGGAAAGCGGACGGCGGAAGCGAAAAAAGTGGCGGAAAGCGGAATTCCGCTCCACTCTGTTCCAAATCGGACCACGGAAACCAGTGAGCCAATTAGCCTATAGATTTTAGCGCTTCAGAAGAGCGCAGCGACGCTCTGTACGCCGCAGGCGCGACAAAAAAATCTGGTTTTTAAGGGAGACTAAAGTCATGTTTTTTTTTATTGTTGTAATCGAATGTATAGGTTGTGATCATTTTTGAACTGCATATGAAAAATTCTAAAAATGCCTCTGAAACGCGCATGAAACCGGCCAAAAACGAGATTTACATTTTCTGGCCGAGGGCCGATGGCCTAGAAGGCGCCCAGACGGCTGGGGTCGATTTACGGGGGCGTTGTTTCGCTTTTTCTTCAATTTTGTCACTAAATTTTGCAGAGAAATATTTTTGAGTTAAAAAAATAAGAAAACGGGAAAAAATCGAAGAAAAAGCGAAAAGGAATGAAAACAATCATAGTTGTACGGAAAGGATATTCTAGATTCCGGGATTCCTAATCCGGAATCCGGAATGAGCTTCGATTCTACGGAATCCGGAATTCGGAATTCGGAATAATCTCTTTTTTCCCGGAATACGGAATTCGGAATCCGGAATTCCGTACAACTCTGAAAACAATGATGAGTGTGATTATCGTCCCGTAAATTGACCCCAGTATTCTGGGCGCCTGCTAGGCCATCGGCCCCCGGCCAGAAAATATACATCTTGTTTTCGGCCGTTTTCATGCGCGTTTCAGAGGAATTTTTAGAACTTTTCATATGCAGTTCAACAATGATCATAACCTATACATTCGATTACAACTATTAAAAAAACATGACTTTAGGCCTTCTTTAATGTTTCGAATTGTTTTCCAAAAGTAATTATAATTTTACAGAATTCTGGCTCGTCTCACTTCAAAATCACTTCAAACCATCGTAGACGGGCAGAAACTAAAGATTGACCATATTTCATTTTGCATAGAACCAAAAGATGGAATTTGGTTATATGGAAGACAACAAGAAATTGCACGTTACTGGAAAACTGAAAAAGGAGGATGCGGATTGATTTTTAGTCAAGGAAAACACGATCAAGAAAACCAAATACACGAAATAAAAGCGGAAATCGAAGGAGGCCCGACTCATCCGTTATTAATTGCATTCAATCATTTAAAAACGATTCTAATCAATCCGGAGAGCTCAGTGAAGAGTTTTGAGGTCAACTGTGGAGCCTGTGATACAGGATCGTTGAGAATTCTTCAGAAAATCACCGATAAATGTGTTGAAAAATTCAATGTCGAGAGAATCAATTGTGAAAGTATTGAGGTAAGAGGTTGAAAAATTATTCTAGTATTCTTTTTTTTGACGCGACCCTTGAGACATTTTTTAGAAACTGACATTATGACAATTAAACGAGGACTAGAGTCACTTTTTTTAAAATTTCCATTTTTTGTTTATTTTTCCATGCTGATTCCATTGCTCATAAATAAAATGATCTGAAATCTCTATGAAGCGCACAAGTTGCGATCAAAATCGCGCGTTACAGTCTGGCTGCCGCGGCCGTCTGGCCGAGAATTCCACAGCGCGGGACTGTTTTCTCAATGATTTTTGGCTTTTTTTCTACGTTCTACATGCCAAAACAGAAAGAATAAAGATTTTTCTTCACGAAAACATGTGAAATGAACAAAATAACGCCGAAAAATATAGAGAAAACGGGCCCGCGCTGTGGAATTCTCGGCCAGACGGCCGCGGCCGCTAATCCCTAATGCGCGATTTTTGGTGCAGTTTGTGCGCTTCAGAGCGATTTTTGAGCAATTTCTTCATGCGCAATGGAATCAGCATGGAAAAATAAACAAGAAACCAGAATAAAAAATAGCAGGGCTATGCGGAAATAAATGTTGGGATGTTCGGGTCGACGAAAAATTATACGAACTTAGTTTTTCGGATATTCGGATATCCTAATTTTTCAAAAACAGCGTTTTTTTGGAAAAATAAAATCCAAATTAGTTCAGATACTGAATTGGTTTTATTTTGACGAAGTGGAAAAATATAAATTTTGCATCATTTTTTTTACAATTTCACAAAAAGGATGGTTAGAATTACGTTTTTAGGAACAATTCCCGCGAAAAGTTTGGCTCAAAATAACTTTTTGATAAATCTGATATCCGAAAAGTTATCCGATTTTGGTTTTCGGATGTTCGGACATCCGAAAAATGTGCGAAACTTTTTCGGATAATTATCCGACAGCAATATATCCGAAATTCTTTCGGATAAACGGATAATTTCGGATATCTGAAAATTTTTCCGCACGCCACCTGATTGGAGCGCATTCGCTGACTTTTGATTTTTTTCAATCAATTGTTTCCACTACTCTTGGGTACGCCTAAAATTTCAAAAAGGGGTTTTTTCCATACTTGTGATTTTCCGGGCCGGGCCGTGTCGATGGGAAATTTCGCCGGCCCGGCCCGTCGGCCCGTCGGCCCGGATTCAAAAAATTTTGAAAATTTGGGGTCATTTTTTCTTTTTTTTTTAGTGATTTTGATGAAATTTCTGACTTTTTCTTACTGAAAATATTCAAAATTTTCTCTAGAAAACCACTCCTACAGTTATCGAAAAAAAGACGAAAGAAATTTTTTTTTCAGTGTCAAAAAATTTTGACCCCCAGCCAGCCGGGCCGGTAGAAACTCCTCAGTCGGTCCGGCCCGGCCCGGCACAAGTATGGGTTTTTCACATACTTGCAATGGGCCGGGCCGAGAGAATTTTGAGAATTCACTCCGGCCCGGGTCCTACATGGGGTCAACATTTCTTGCACTGAAAAACTGTTTTTTTTTGTTTTTTTTTTCAATAATTGGGGATATCCCTTTTTGAATAACATTTTTGAAATTTCAAAAATTTTTGAATCCGGGCCGGGCCGGTCTGGAAAATTGCAAGTATGGTTTTTCACGAATTCTGGGTTCTAAAAATCCAAAATAAAAGTTTTAAAAAAACCTATTGAAGCATTGATATTCATTTTCCAGGTCTTCTCATGTTTCCTAAAAATTCTTAATCCTGAAATTCTGAAGAAGGTTTATATGGATACTGGACGAGATAAAAAATTAGGATGGATTTTATCAACAAAACACTTTAAAAATGCTGAAACATGGGAATGTGGTGGATATATTCAACCGGAGGAAATTCATCATTTCAATCATTTTAAAAAGTTTTTATTCTGTTTAGAAACGGCGGTTACGAAGGAAATTTTGGTGGATTTAAAACAGGTGAGTTTATAGCGTCCGATTTTACTCAATACTGTTGAAAAATAATGTTTGGGCAAGGAATTTTCTACTTGGCACCGAGCCAACGAGCTCTCCCTGCAAACGCAAGTTGCGGCGCGCCTTTTTGCAACGTCCTCGCACACACTTTTGTTTCTAGATTTTTGCTGTTTTCGATGAAAATGAGTACGAATTTCAGCTTTTTTATGTGACATATCACGTTGTGTTTAAGTGTAGGATTCATTTGTGTCATCATAAAAGTACAAATTTGTACTCATTTTGATCAAATACAGCAAAAATCTAGAAACAAAAATGTGTGCGGGGGCGTTGCAAAAAGGCGCGCCGCAACTTGCTTTTGCAGGGGGAGGTCGTTGGCACGATGCCAAATTGAAAATTCCTTGCCCAAACTTTATTTTTTCAACAGTAGTTCATTCACTTTCAGAAAAAGACTTTTTTTGAAGGGGTAGTAAACTTTTTTTCGAAATATGTCAAAATGGGTTCGAAAACACCCCGATAACATGCATTTCACATTTAAAAATTCAGAAATCCGCTCAAAAGTTCAAAAAATGCAAGTGAAAATAAGGCTGGTCAGCAGGAGAGACTAGAAAAATCTGTTATGGCCTAGAAATCCAATGGCGGGAATTCAAAAAAGGTTACTGGTTTTTTATTCCATTTTTATTCTGTGTCAAAGTTCTATTTATTTCATGTTTTCAAGTAGATTTTTCACTTCTTTCTGTTGCAAATAGTTCAGCTATGACACAGCATAAACATGGAATAAAAAACCAGTAACCTTTTTTGAATTCCCGCCATTGGATTTCTAGGCCATAACAGATTTTTCTAGTCCCTCCTGCTGACCAGCCTTATTTTCAATTGCATTTTTTGATTTTTTTTTTTCGAAAAAAAGTTTACTACCCCTTAAATGCACTTTTCAGGAAATATAGTTGAAAAATAACACGAAGGGGCTTTTTTTTAAATTGCTAGTCGAAAATATCTTTTTAAAAAATCATTCGATGAAAATTAAAATCTTCTTTTCAAAAAATCAACTGCGTTCAATGGGGCGAGTTTGTTGCTAGTTCCAAAGCGTACATTTAAAGAGCAAGCGCGCCCCACCGAAATCCTTTTTAGTAGTGGAAATTTAAATTTTAATTTTTTTCATATTCGCCGCGCTCCAATGTTAAAATCGAAAATCGCGATACGGAGTTTAATATTTCCGATGAATCAAATAACGCGATTTCTAAGGTTTTTAATGCAATTTTGTGGTTTTCTAGTGGATACGAGTATTATCACGGTAGGGGGTAATGTGGGCTATGCAAACGCGCTCCTTTGAAAGCGTAAACAACCGTTGCCTGAGTATTCAACGTTCACACACATTGTCTCTGCGTCTCTTCCAAGGAAATGCCACAAACGTTGAATACTCAGGCAACCGTTGTTTACGTATTTTTACGTATCAAAATATATTATTAGTGCAAAAAATACAAGAAATGAAGCTTTATTTCACCAAAACAATTAATCCATTTTTCAGACTTTTTAGTGAATAAAAATTAATCTAAATTAATTTTTAGTTGTTCTAATTTTTTGTTTTAATGTAAGTTTTGAAATACATGTGAGCGCAGAAAAGCCCAAAAATTTGCAAAGTTTGAGCTCAGTGAGAAACTATTTTTGAATATCCGCTAAAAGTAGCTCGAATTATCTTTAGGGCGCGCTTGCTCAAAATGATAGCGAAATGATCAATTTAGCATTAGAGCGCAATTTCCTACCCCCGCTGGGAACCCGTGTGAGGTGGCCCTGCGCTGTCGGAAAACAGAATGGAAAAAGAAACAAGAAAATATTGTCAATTCATACGAGGTGTTACCTACAGTAACCGGAAAAACCGTGCGGCAAGCCAATTTAAAAGCCCGCCCCAAGTGGGCGGGATCTGCAATTCCCCCGCACGCTTTCTGATTAATTTTTTCAGTGCAGTAGTTTTTTCGATTTCTTTTCATTTTTCAGGCAGAATAATAGAGATTCGTTCAGTTTTGAGAAGGCAAAACATGGAATTTAAACACTCTAAATATAGAAAAGGCTATGATTATGGAAACAATAGTTTTTTTCGTTAATATTCTCAGTTTTCGATTAAAACCCATTACATGTGCTAATAAACAACAAGTTAACAAAAATAAAGCAAATTAAGCTTGGAATATGCAAAAACCAATAGTCAACACCCCCCGCCGACCCAAAAAAGCTTTATTAGTAATCATGAGAAATCAACAATTAGTAAACGGAACTTTTATGGCACAACAATAGGTTTTAACTCGACAAGAATATAATTTTTGCATTAAAAAGTATTTTTTTTACGAAAAACACAAAAGAACACTGAACGAATCTCTATTTTACCTGAATTACATGAAGAAAACGAAAAGATTGATGCTGCGATATGTTAAAATGTGGCAGTGCGCGCCGCAAATTGCAGTTACGCCCATTTTAGGGCGTGGCCTAAATTACAAGTGCGCCACAGTTGCGGAGGTAACACCTCGTGTGAATTGACAATAATAAGAGTGACTGCAGTCTTTTTTTTAAACAAAATCATAAATAAATGAATAAAATTGTAGGCTATTGAAAAATCGACAATATTCAAACAATGCACAATTCATTCACCAAAACAACCGACCGATGAAGAACTTGGACAAGTTTTTGAACTTTGGACTTTTGGTAAAAAAGGATTACTTGCTTCCATCCAGACCCATCCGGATCCTATTTTATTGCCGAGAAAACTTATTGTAACACGAGAATTATAATTGTTCCTCTTGCTTCATTTCCTAGTGTCCAAAACATTTTTCTTATTCACCCAAACGCTAAACAGACTATACCAGAGTTGCACGGAAGTGAACATTCCTAGACGGAAGTCGGAAGTCCAATTCCTTATACGGAAGTCGGAAGTCGGAATTAAATTTTTCTAGACGGAGTCGGAAGTGAAAAAATCGGTGGAATTCGGAAGTTGGAAGTGGAAAATCTCCCAAAATTGTCAAAATTTGCGAAAATTTTCGAATTTTTGATTGTTCCACCTGCTTTTCCCCTGTTTTTTGGCTTAATTTCACTGAATTTACTTCGATTTCCGAAAATTTTTATCCATTCTACAACTTCCGACTTCCGTCTAAATTTGTTCTCAAATTGGAAGTCGGAAGTCGGAATCAAAATTCCTCAGACTGAAGTCATAAGTAGGAATTCCGTGCAACTTTGGACCGTACATTTATTTGATGTTGCTTCTTTTTCATGTTCACTCTTTCATTTCATTCTAAACAAATTAAGGTGTTAGTTTTTCGGATTGACAAGCAAGCGCGCCCCACTGCACTCACTACTTCAATTTTTTGTGAATTTTCCGGTTTTCGCAACAGAAACGTCCATTCTGAAATTTTTTTCTTCAGTCAAAAATGCATTTATTGACAGGAATAAGCGTGTTTTTTTCAGTGAAAATCAAAAAAATCTCAAAAAAAAAACTCATTTGACAAAACTGAAGGATATTTTTTCTAAAAAACAGAGCGCAGTGATGCGCGCTTGTTCATCAATCCCAAGAACGAAAATTAAAGTCAACTTTGTATCTTGATTTTTGCAATTTAACCAGTATAAATAAAACAAGTTTGAAGAAGTCTGAAATTTCCAGCCTTCAAAATCTGGAAGTGATGACTCTGAAAAACTCTGAAGAAAAAGTTTGTTCTTCAATCAGCAAGATAATCGAGGTAGTTTTCGAAATATACGTCAATGAAACTTGTAATTACTTGTTGTGAAAAATTCTTTATTTGAAAAAAAAAACGTAAAGTCCAACAATAACCAAATGAAAATGCTCCGCAGAATCAAGCTGTGAGCCCAGCTTTTGATAGAGTTATGGTATAATTTGCAGGTCAATCAGATTCTGCGTCTATAAGAACTTCCCTTTTGAAAAAAAAAACTCGTCAAGTTTTCGTTGAAGTGGAGTTTTTCCCGGATGTAAGCTGACCCGGAGCCAACTGAACACCTGTTCAACTCGGTACCCGCGACTTCTCAACTAACTCCAACATTCATTAATTTTCTCTTCTGTAATCTAAAAAACACTTTGTTCATATTCCTATTTTGGTGTTAATCAACAAAGAATACCGTAGAGCCCTGTATTAGCGGTGCAGTGATCACTATTCTTCCATCTCTTTGGCCGGTGAGCACCACTATTAGAGGGATCCTTCTATCAAACAAATATCACTAATACAGACTTTACGTTTCTATTTCTATTTCTATTTATCAACCAGTGCTCTGAGAATGGCAATACAGAGTTCACTTATATCCCTTATCGGTTAAAAAAACTGTTTTGGGTTGAAAAAGTTTACCAAAAATTTCACAATAAAAACAAAAGAAAACTTGACATGGGTGGAATCGAACCATAAGCATTACTGGCGTAGTACTATCGCACTATCCACTCGGCTACCGCTGACACTTTTTCGAAAGGCCTACCGCGCAATGACAAGAGTGCGGAAAATAGGCGTCGAGTTGCAGACAGAAGCTTTCAGCCAAGGGACGAAGTCGCGCAGCTAGAAACATCGAATTCTTCTACACATAGTCGAACAGTACCTGTACAAAAAATTTCAGACAGTTTGAAGAGACAATTTTAAATGAGCTCCCTTGTAAGATCTGGCAATTCCTTCAGAAACGAACATGAAAATCCAGTGATACTAGGTTATAAACTCTAATTCGGCTGAAGCTTGCAATTGAGGTCTTAAACTTATCTGTCTTCTGGAAAATCGCGTATAGCAAGAAGTAGTCCTTCATTTTTAGTATGGTTAAGAAATCTGTGAAATAACTTTTCGAATACACCTCTGTTGAAAATTTTCTAGAAAAGCCAAAAATATCAGAAAAGTCCTATTAAACTTGTGTTCAGAAGTTGTATTAGGCTGAAAGTTGTTGTGTATATGCCCTAAACTTGCTAAATGACCTCACAAAAAATTTCAGGAGGTTACCTCAAAGTGGAAAAAAACCCACTTTTTGAAAGCTGTATTTTTTTTCTTTATCTGAGGGTGATGACGTCACAGGGACTTGATGGAACGTTTTTTTTTTTGAAAATACTTTACCCATGAAAACATACTATCAAGAGATTATTTGGATTAAAATAACTTTTTGTTTTTGTGCCAAGGCCTAGTGAGGAAAGTCTCGTTCTTATAGATAGTCCCTCTTAAAATTCCTATATTTACTTCAAAAATCGGAGTGGCACCAGAAAAAAAAGATTTACGGGATGTTTTTTTCTATTTCGAGTTTTTATTCGCTTTGAAGAAGAGCTCAGAAAACTTTATTCTTTTATTTGTCAATTAATTATTCTTGCTAACCTTTACATTTAATTTCAGAAAAAAATTTTTTCCAATTTTGAATGTTCGAAAAGTTGTTTGTTTTCCTTTTGCCAATAGCTTTTGGTTTCTCTTCAGAGCTTCACGGAAATGGTTTTTCTATTTTCGGAAATTGGAAATCGGAAAACGGAAATTTTCCGGAATTTCGGAAAACGGAAATTGGAAAATGGAAATTTTCCGAATTTTCAGAAAACGGAAACTTTTCGGAATTTTCCGAAGTTTTAGAACAGCAACGTTGAATCTTCCGGTTTTATTTTTGAATTTGCTGCTTAAAGGTTCTGTGTCTCCAAGCAGTGACAAACGGAGCTTCACGGAAATGATTATTCTATTTCCGGAAAATGGAAATCGGAATACGGAAATTTTCCGAAAATTCGGAAAACGGAAAACGGAAAATGGAACAGAAAAAAATTTCCTGGAAAATGGAAAACGGAAAACGGAATAGAAAAAATACCGGAAAACGGAAAATGGAATTCCGTGAAGCTCTGTTTCTCTTGCCAATAAAGTCGAGAAATCAACAGAGAAAGCTACCGTAATCTTTAAAGGGTCGTGCGCTCTCCCTTCGTTGGGTCTCGCCCCGACTTTAAACTTCTCAATTATTTTTTTTTTCGAAGCTTTTTTTTCCATTTATCGCTGGTTTCCACCAATTTCCACATCGTTTTCAAAAAAATTTTCGAAGGGAAAAGTTTCAATTAAAAAATAAGTTTCAATTTTAGAAAAAAATTCGAAAAAAAACAACAAAAAAAGACGAAAAGGACTTTTTTTCGATGTTTTAAATTTTTCGCAAATTTTTCTGAGAAAACGCTATTTATACAGGGAAAATCGTTCTTTTCCTGTCATTACTGATCCCAAAGTGCATAAATGTAGGCTATCGATGTTTTTTCATCACAAAAAAGTGTTTCTACCAAAAAATATGGGGCATTTTTGAAAATTCGTTATTAAAATACTTCTAACTCATTTTTTCGGAGTATTCGACACTGGGAATAGCCGATTTTCACAAAATAAGTTGGTTTTCCAGGTTTTTTCTCAAAAATTAACATAATTCAACCTGAAATTTGAAAATTTTTCACCGAAATTTGAACTTTTCACTGAAAATTTGCTGAACATGAAGCGGAAACCGATGTTTTGCGATTTATGTTTTCCTATCTTTTCTTGTTTCACAGTTCTGTAAATCCCACATTCCTGCTCAAAATTCCACAATTTCTCTATTTCAGGCTTATGGCTCACCACGAGGAGTCAGCAGTCGTCCAACAATTTCTCGACGCATTCGGATTTCAGAATGTCGTTGGGGCGGATCAAGTACGCGGACTATTCAATCAACGACAGTTCACTGATGCCGACTCGTCGAGAGCTTTCGTCATCGAATTTGCCGAACAATGTAAGAAAAAAATGGGAAAAAAATACGAAAAAATCAACTTATAATACGAATTTTTGTTGAAAAAATTATTAGTGAAAAATTAGTGAAAAACAAATTTAGAAAATTGAATTTTTTGACTGGAGAAGTTTAGCTTCACCAATAGAGCTTTAGCCTCACCAAAATAGAGTTAGCCTCACAAAAATAGAGTTAGCCTCACCAAAAGAGAGTTAGACTCACCAAAATAGAGTTAGCCTCACCAAAAGAAATTTAGCCTCACCAAAAGAGAGTTAGCCTCACCAAAAGAGAGTTAGCCTCACCAAAAGAGAGTTAGCCTCACCAAAAGAGAGTTAGCCTCACCAAAAGAAATTTAGCCTCACCAAAATAGAGTTAGCCTCACAAAAATAGAGTTAGCCTCACCAAAAGAGAGTTAGCCTCACCAAAATAGAGTTAGCCTCACCAAAAGAAATTTAGCCTCACCAAAAGAGAGTTAGCCTCAACAAAATAGAGCTGGCCTCACGAAAAGAAATTTCGCCTCACCAAAAGAGAGTTAGCCTCACCAAAAGAAATTTAGCCTCACCAAAAGAAAAATAGCCTCACCAAAACTTCTCAAATATGCAGAAAAATTCGTTTTTAGGCATTTTTCTTCGGAAAAAAAAGCGAAAAGAAAATTTTTATTTTAACTCTCACATTGTTTCAGTAGAAGGACGCGATCCGAATGGCATCAAACCAGTTCGAAAACGAATGGACGCCGTGATGAACGAGTCTCCACAAATGACCCTAATGATGGAATTTCTCGTCCGATGCCGTCAAGCACATCTATTTCAGACACCCGGTGATAAAGGATCGAATGAAAGTACGACGACGATGGGATCGAATCAGACAACACCGACACCTTCGATCACTTCATCACCGTTTCAACGGCGATCCGCCAGTCGGGGACGAGTGTTGAGCACTTTGAGTGAGTCGAATTTAAAAAAAAGGGAAATGAGGAAATGTAGCAAAAAAGAGGAAAATTGGTTAGATAGACTGCAAAGCCTGATCTGAAATTCAGTTTTTCTCATTTTTGGTTTCAAAACTTGGGTTCAGAAAGTTTCAGAGACGCTTACTGTGACAAATGCTTTTCATTTTTTTTCTAGGCTTTCAGGCTTTGAACCCTATCTCTCCCACTTTCATTAATAGAGTCTATTTGGTCCCTCTTCCGGGGAATCCATATCAAATTCCCTGTTTTTTTTTTTACTAAAATTCTTGTCCTTGCAGCCGGAGAACATCTCAATGAAAGCACCACCTCCTCTCGTTCTCGTGCCAATTCCTCTTTCACTTCATATGATAATCGAATGGAATCACGACAGTTGGGAGTGGTTGGAGGATCAACTCAAAGGACACGAAGCCCCGCCTATCGGACGTCTTCTGGCATTGGAACTGGTGGAATTACGGGAATTCCCACGACGAGTGTGTCACAGTTGACAGCTAGTAATCACTTGTTCTCGTAAGTTTTTGTGGGAAAAAGTGATCAAATGGGTTATTGGATCCTGATTTTCAATACAATTTTATGACTAGAAAAAGCCAAATTCATGAATTTTGTTGGACTGGTGTCCTCCCTGTGCCCTCCAGAAAATTTGAAAATGAATTTCAAAGAAAGTTATTCGAACACGATGGCATTGATCAGGTCTAAAAATCAAAATGTGTCTGAGAACCCTTACAAAAAAGAGTGATTTCCATCTCCGGACTTGAAGACGAACTAATCTCGTTTTTTTCGTGTACCTTTCAAAAAAAAAACCTCAAAATAAGCACAGAACGCTGCCGATTTCCATTTCCGAAATTGAAGTTTCATTTCAAAGTTAAAATTCAGTTTCTTTTCTCTTTAACATTCCAAAGTATGCAGTTTTTATTTCCGAAATCCCATCATTTTCTTACGTAGCATATTTGCTTTTTTTGACGGATGACCCAATTTTCCTTTCAATTCCAAAAAAACCTGCTTTCCAACTCTCGAAATCTCATTTTGCAGCGCCCCGAATGCTTATCCTGGCTCCCAACACTTCCGTGGCTCCACTCCGACATCTCATCACGTCTCCGCCCGTCTTCGTGAAGATTCTCCATCCAACTACCGTAATCCTCCCGCTCCACCGACGTCTCAACAGCAGCCATTCCCACTCCGTCAGACCACGCCTACTTTTTTTGTTGTTGAAAGACCAGTCATTTCAGATTTTAAATCTTTCTCTCCTATTATTCTAATATTCGAACTTTCAGCAGAAACAGAGACCGCCGTCTGCGAGTGTCTTCTCAACGCTCTCCTTGGCATCGAAACTCGCCTTTTTACTCCGATTCATCGAAAAATGACAATCACATCGACAGCCTCGATTTCAACGGTAAGAAGTGACTTTTCGAAGAAAAAAAAAAGGAAAAAAACAGTTTGCGTCTCCAAACATTCCTCAGCTTCATCAAACGTCACTGATTCCCCCCGAAAAATGTCAGACTCATAAAACCCCAGAAAACACTCAAAATTGCAGTATAAACCACCATTTTTCCACTTAAAAATTGATAATTTCACACTGAGATTAGCCTTATAGTTTCATTTTTTTTTCTCTTAAAAAAAATCTTTTTCCTTTCAGACGCACATAGCAGTATGTCAACGTGTTCTATCAATTGCCAATACATTTTTGATCATATCACATAAAGAACTTCCAACAACTATCAATCAATCTGGACATGTTACAATGGCACTTTTAGCCTCGATTCGACAAATTTTGGGTGATTATATTGCTGATATTGACGAGTTAAGAAGAATGAAAGAACTCAAATTTCATCATTGTCTTCCGCTTATCGATAAATGGCAAATTCGATTGAATATGGTTGCGATGGCATGGAAAATACGGTAGGTTTGGGTGAAAGCATAGGAAGGAAAGTCTTAAATTGGAAAAAAAAATCAAAGACTCAAAGGGAAGTAGCCTTTTCATCCCGGTGTCTCGGACGATAACACACATGGTGCCCAATCCGCCCCGTGTGCCAATTAGAACATCTAAATGATAATAGTTTCGATTTTTCTTTAAAATATACAAAACTAAAGTAGTGCATACACCATATCTTACGACAAAATGCACACTAATTTCCCAAAATCTCGCGTTCGTCCATCTTTATAAAATCCTACCGTAATCCTTGCCCTATTGTAGATACATGCCACAACTGGAACTCTTGGAATTCTTGTTCATTCTCCATTCGGCCTATAGTTTCGATGAGGATCGCCTCGTGGTCCTGAATAAAATACTCGATTATACAATGGGAGTGTTCTGTAAACAAATGATGGAATGGATGACGACGGGAGAAGTACCAGCTGATAAGGTACTGTAGGTTTTATGAGATTACTGTAGTTTTGTTTATTTTCAGTGGATGATCGAAAAGGATGAAAGTGGAGACATTGTTCTGAAGAAGATTCCCATTTTTATCAGCGAAACTGATGCCAGAATTGTGAGTTTTTCTAGGACTTGGATTACTGTAGTGGTACGATGGAAACAGTAACCCGAGAGTACTGTAGGTCGATCCCGCAGGCCTTACTAGTATAGGGGCTGTACAATGGAGGCATGCAGGGAGAGGCATTTTATACTCACTACGGTAGTCGTAAGCTTCTGCTGGCTTTGGAAGTTCTGTAGTTGTAGTACGGTATCAATTATCATTTGGTTAGATGTGCAGATACATTATTCTCATTCTATGAGCGGCACATTACCATAGGTTTTCGTTCTATTCACAGTAGGGAACAGTAACCTAAATTAAATCTGCAAGTACAGTAACCCATTTTTATTTCAGCTCCTTCAAATTGGCAAATCTCTTCCCCACGTGGAATCGGCATCAGATGAAGATTTAGAATCAATTGACAATGCGACTACGGTAGTCCGTGCGGCCCTCTCGCCTGAATTAATATTCAAAAAAGAATTGACTCCAATTCTGAAGATTCTTCGTGACGTCGTCTGTGGAATTGTGATGAGAATGGTTTTGACGTCAGGAAGACTCAAAGAACATATTCATAAGGCCACTTCATTCTTCTTTTTATCCGATCCACGATTCACCGCCACGTTGTATTCTATTATTAAGTATGGAATTTTGGATGGGAATAATTCTGAGTTTTTGACTGAAATTATCTGAAAAACTGAAAACATTAAGCAATATTGACAAAAACTTTTGAGCTTCGAAAGACCTGACTTGTTATGAAAAAGCAGAACATTTTTGGCTGTAATTTTTCCGAAAATCTAAAAGGCTGGCCTTTTTTTTAGCTGAAAGTATCTGTAAAAAGCTAGAAGTTCAGAATTTTTGACTCTCTTAGAGGTTCCGTTAAACTTCTTAAACTTTTACCTGAAGTTCTCTAATTTATTTTTCGGCTGAATTTTCTTTCAGAAAAGCTTAAGCTTAAAGAGGGTCAAACTTTTGTATTTTTTTGCTGAAATTTCCTAGAAAGCAGACTTTTTTGACTTTTTTCTTCATAAAAAGCGTGATATTTTCTGAAAATCGACAATTCCGTTTTTTTTTTCAGAAAAGCCTCAATGGGTCTTCGTGTTGGAAGTGCCGCTTTGAGCCGTCAAACAGTATCCAGTGCTCTGGCTGCCGCATTGGAAGCTACAGTAACCTACAGTAATCGAGAGGAAAATCGGGAGAAGAAATTGAAGTTCAAATTGGATGCTATGGCGTCGGTAAGTGTGATTTTGACAAGAAAACTCCAATTTTCAAAAATAAATAGGGAGGAAAATTGAAAACTGGAACAAACCCGTGAACAAAAACATTTCCACAAATATGTTTTTATTTTCTCAAACTTCAGAAAGTTCGTCTTTTTTCAAACTAAACTTTTTTTGTAAAGACTTTTTTTGAAAATTCAAATCGGAAAACGAATGGAACAATTAACTGAATTTTCGAGTTTCTAAGACCAAATCGTTTTTAGAGAAATCTAGAAAAAACTTTCTTTCTTTCTGATTGTTGAAAAGTTTTTTCAAAAAAATGACATTCAATTTTATCTGAAAGTGTTAACTTTATCTTAAAATAAAACCCAGTAAAAAAACTGGAAATCTGAAAAGTTTCTATTTACAGCCAAGAAAATTCGTTTTTTTTTTTGGAAAATTTTCTTGTGAAAACGGAAATTTCGGAATTCCACTTGATCATAAGTTTATTTTTTTCAGCTCGGCTCCACGCCCAACGTCTCCTCAAAAATGCAATTCGTTCAACCCTTGTCTCCACGTTACGAGCCTCAAATGGACCTAATGAAGCCAATATTCTCAGCATGTGATTCAGAATACGAATCAATTTTCCACGTCATCTGGGCAATCGATTTATCCCGATATTCAACACAAGAAGTGGTCCAAATGACCCTCCCATCTATCCAAAGATTTCTTATCAATCACTCGTCGATATCATTCCGTGAGAATGCCACGTGTCTTCTGAATACCCTCTCACACGTCTTCTACGTCATCAATTCAACACTTCTACGTCTTCGTTCTCTTATCAGTCTTCAATTGAATCAGAATCTCTCTCGTTTCCTCGCCGCTATCGATGAGAAGTGTGTTGACGTTGATGACGTCATCCGTGAGCATCTGAAGTTTGTCCGTCGTGTCTCTGTCGTCGTTTTTATTCGAAATAATGAGAAAATCGAGCACGAGTTGGCCAATCTACTTCGAATTTCGTTCGAAGCCCAAGAGTTTGCTGAGGAATTTGGTGCCACGTGGCATGACGTCATCGATGCCACGGGGGAGAATGCGAATGTGAGGAAGGCGCGGATTGCGGAGATATGTCAGAAACGAACGCTTGGAGTGAGGATGTTGATGGATGAAGTTAATGTAAGACATTTTTTCATTGAAAAATTCGAATTTCCCGCCGAAAAATACATGTAGATGGAATTTTCTCGATTTTTGTTTTACAAATTTAGAGTTTTTCAATTTTCAAATTATCTGCTAAAACTTATCACTGTGAGCGAGCTTTCTCAAACTTTCGGTTACTGTAGGGCCGCGGTAGATACAGTGATCTGAGATGGCTGTAGATAGACTTCCTGCATATCTTACTATTGAAGGAACTTTATAGCTTTAGAACTACTGTAGACACTATAACCTGCGCATCTAACGCAATATTACGGTAGCTGTGATTAGACCTTACTGTAGACCCTGCTCATTTTATTTCAGCTCTAACTCTTTTGAGGATTACTGTAGCTTCATGGACCTTTGTTCAAATACGGTAGGTACAGTAATCCATTCTTTAGAGGTACTGTAAACCTGAAAAGGGAATTACCGTCGTGTAGATTACTGTAGCCTAAGCCTACAAATTATAATAACATAGGATCGAATAGTTCGAGGATTACTGTAGTTTTTATTTCTTGCCTTGTAGGGATAAAGTAGGTGTAAGACCTTGGCGGGATCAATAATCAAACGGTCACTGTAGCAGGATTATTGAAGCTAGTTTGATTTGCAGGTGATTGGAGTTACAGCAGGCGCCAGTTTCAATAGTTAGATTTGCAAGTCCTGTTATCCTGAGCGCTACAGTATTCATAAAGAATTGCTGCATATAACGAAAAGTGATCCGCGGGAAATTCGAATTTTCATCAAAAATATTTGATACCTGAAAACCCACTTTTCTTTGCAGAAGAGACACGAAACGATCACTCAATTGATTGACGAACAAAACACTTATGGAAGCGTGTATTCAAAGGTGAGTTCTGTTGTAAAATTTCATTGAAAAAGGTTCTGTCGAACTATGAATACAGTTGGCTATAAAAACGAATAATAACCATAATAAGGAAGGGGGGGACGTCGGTGGAAGTGGTGAAAAAGAAGGTATCGACGTGGTGAAGAAAGGTCTCTCGTCTGGAGCTTAGAATTTCAAGTAACTCACTCTGGGTCTTTCGCGTGCTTTCGTTTCATTTTTCCGGTGACTCTTGGTTTTCTCAACGAAATGCTCTTCTCTTTTGATTTATCTACGTGTCCGTATCGAATCTTACATCGACTCTTTTCTGAATCCATAGAATATATTTGGAAGAATCATGTTCTCCTTAGTTTTCAGAAAATGACTTTTTTTTGGAGGTGTTGTTCGATTAGTTAAAAGAAGGACTTTAAAAAAATAGTTGGAATATAAACCTCGTTTTCTCGAAAATTAAAAAAAAAATTTGACTGGCTTGAGTTCACAATATAGTTCAAAAAACTGACAGGACAACCCCTCTAGAAAAAAACTCTTTTTCTGAATACTAGGTTGCATGTGATTTTTCCAGATATGTTGTGGAAAGGAGAAAAAAATGATCGCCTGGTGGAAAGAATTCACAAAAGATTTTGAAAGAGTCTTCGACAATTCCATGTTCTATCTAGAACCTCAACAAAAAAACCTTTGTGTTCTTCATTCGGTCAACAACGCACTCCAACGAAAAGACGTAACATTGGAGGAAATGGTTGCGATTGCCGAAAGCATGGCCGCCGATAAGCACGGGAACCAAACCGGAGAATTCAGCGTGCAAACAGCTATAAAAGCGTTCGCAAAACGAGGTCTCGTAATGGAATGGACACAAAGTCGATTCTTTAGAGACAAAAACTTAGACCCAGAGTAAATTTTCATTACAAACTTTCGAAAGAATAATGTTTTCAGAAAATTGGCTTACATAATTGCATTATTAGGAGAATCACGAGACCACTGTATGGCCATGCGACAAATCAATTGCGAGTGGTACATCATTGATTCTTCTAGACCACCCAGAGCTTATAAGATAAAAAAAGAGGTGTTACTGGACATCTTGGCACAGAAGTACAAAGATAGTGAGTATGTGCTATGAAAATGTCTTTCCTGCAAGACCGATCAAGCCATGTGACCCATCCGTCAAACATAACTGATTGTTTTGATAATGAATGTGGTTGGATTTGATTTCTGCTATACTGGGATGGTCTGGCCAGGAAATAGAATGAATAGGCTATTGCCAAAAAGAGTACAGTTCCGGCCACGCAATCTCGAATTGGATGTTTAAAAGTGACGTAACAGGCCACGCCCCTCGTCATCTGATTTCAAAGATTGATTCTAAAATGGGTTTATAGTCACAATGTTTATCTGAGACTTTGTTCATTCTCAACATATACCTACCAAATAATCAAGAGTTGAAATTTGAAAAAATTTTTGGTCCGGAATCAGTTTTGAATTTTTCCAAGTGTTACGCCTACAAATTGAATTTCCAAAATCTGAAATCAGCTTGAATTAACTAGAGCTGGAGTAGCGTTTCCAAAAGTTTCAAATTTATTTGTTTCAGACTTGGTGACATATGCCATCGAAGGAACTCTCCCACCACTTCTTCCACATTTTCAAAAAAGGATTTCCTTCGTTCAAGGTGAGGATCGCCAAAATGTCGCTTGAAAATAGCTTGGAATTTTCACATCTTCTGCTCGAGTTTTGATTGACATTAGTTACAACATTTCTACACAAAAAATCCCTTATAAATCTACCCAAAAACTGTGCTAAAACCAATTCCTTTCCCTGAAAACGCTTGGCACTATAGCTTGAAGCTTCAATTGAAGCTATGCCAAAAAACAACGACACTCCGCTATTCCGCCGGTGTGGATGCTTGTTTTTCAAAGGCTACGCCAATTTCACGAATTTTGTCACATGGCCTCCCATTTTACACAAGAAAAAAAGCCCATAATTTTTGTTGTTTTTCAGGGATCAGAGTGCCGGAGTTCGTGGTGTTAACGTCTATAAAACAGCATGCGGACCATAATATCGTCAAAATAAGCCGGTAATTCTGGAAAAGAGAAAAAACCTTAAAAATTGTGAAATTTTTGCAGCGAAAAGACAGCGAGATCGGATAAAGTGTTGCTGATTGGCGGTGGCCAACACGCTGGGCTTATCATCAATCGATTTGATGAAAAAGCCGAGTTCGGTAAGAAAAAATCCAAAATTTCAGAAAAAATTTGAATTCCCGCCCTCAGATTTTTCAGAACCGGCCGCCCACATTTCGCTATCGTTCAGTGTTCATTTGACGAATAATAAAGAGCAGAAACAAGTACAAGAGAAACGTTCGCTGTACTTTTCCCTGGTCAATAAAGACGAGTTGGATGTCGGAAGATCCGTTGTTCACAAGTTTTTTCGCAATTTGTTGAGCAATTTGCCGGCCGGTGAGGAGGGATTTTGTGATGGAAAAAAAAAAGAAAAACTGGAAAAAGTTTAAAAATACACAGCGGAAAGCCGAAAAGTGAAAATCTTGTTTTCTCAAAAAAAAAAGTCAATGTTTTCAGATTTTAAAGGTTCTATTTTGGAAATATACCAAAAAATATAATCTGAAAATAGTTGTCTTAAAAAAGGATTAAAGACGATAAAGCCAACAGGGTGATCTGAAAACTTGAATTTTCATCCTAATTATCGCCAAAAAGCACAAATAATTCAGAGAAAATTGAGAAAACTAGAAAAAAATTTCCGCGAAATTTTTAGAAACTTTTTACAAAAGAATGGCAGTAAACTGGCTCATATAGGCTTTACTGAAAAACTGAAATTTCAACAAAAAAAAACTGAAGGAAACTTTAGAAGTTTTTAGTGAAAATATTGGATGAAAATTTACCGAAATTCCAGCCGTTCTTTTTTTTTGAAAAGTTTCCGTCATTTACACGATTGCTTTCAGTAATATAGTCAAACCCATATGGTTTAGACGGTATCTATATTTGTATAGTCACCGGGAACAAGTTGATTCTGGCTGGAATTTCAGCAAACTCATGAATTCTGAATATTTAAGCGAAAAAAACACTTTTTTTTGAATCATTATTCAGAAAATTAGGTAATGTCGATTTTTCAGACATTTTTTGTTAAGAAAATCCAGGTGTTTTCGTTTACTTTTTGTCCATAGATACCTCTGTTTCAATGTTTTCATTTTTCCAGACTACGTGTCATTCATGAAGCGCGCGATGACCCTCCTCCAAAAGGAATATCAGGAGATTGCTCAGGTCGTCATTGATTATAAAATTGTGGACGAAGACAAGCAAATCGCGATTCCAGATGCTACTCAGTATGGTAAGCTTGACGATTTTCAGACATTTTCAGCGAGAAATTGGAAAAAAATATTAGAAGTTTTTTTTGAAAAATAATTGATTAGAGACAAGACTTCCGAGGTCCAATACTGATCTTCTGAGGCTTCTGAGGCTGCATCAAATTTTCGAACAAAAATTGTTTTCTTGCTCTGTTTTTTTCACCAAAAAAACCACTAAACGCGGGAGAGAATACGAAAAACAGATTGAAAACACTCTCTACTAGCAAAATTTTGTAAATTGGAAAAATTTTGTCAAAGCTTCAGAAATAAAAAAAGAAAAAAAGTCTTTCCCTCTATTAGGGGATGTCCTTCTATTGAAGGTGTCCTCTTAATACAGTTTCTACGGTATGAACCTAACCGTCAGTTTTGTCAGTCAGTTTCCGATTCCGCCCTGAAACCCTCATGATTCCGCGATTTTTCCTGAATTCCGTGAAACTTTGAAGCTTTTACCATATTTCAAAACCTAATAAAAACTGTGCCGCAAAAAATACCAATTTTGAAGCAGCCCTTTTTTTTTTAGCTCCATCACTTTCTCAACTTTTTTTCATTTGAAACCGAACAAAAGGCCTACAAATTATCATTACAGCCCAAATTGTCGTGGACATGTCTTGTCTTGGACTTCTTCTCTAAACCATCATTCCTTTATAACCATCATTCCCTTTTTGCAGAAATCGACAAAGGAATTCTGGAATTAAAACTTCCGGAAAAGTCATTCTGGTCAGAAGTTGTTAAAACAGCAAAGAAGAAAGTATTGAAGTTTGCAAACTTCAACAATTCCACAACCATCAGGTAATCAAAAGACCCAAAAATAGCAGAGATTTGTAAAAAAAAAGAACTATTCTGGCAAAAAAATGCGTTGAATATAGGCAATTTCAGACCAGAATATCCTAAAACCTGTACTAGAAGACTATTTTTCAATCCCTTTTTTGGTGTCCTTCTATAATAGGTGTGCTTCTATTAGAGGCTGTCCTTCAATTTTCAAAGCTCTGTCAGGCGAAAAATCGGCACCAATTTTGAACTAAAACTGTTGTTTTGCTTTGATATTTTTATCAAAAAGCCCTAAAAATCTGGAGAGAAATATAAAAAACAGAATGAAAACTTTCTATAATAGCAGTCTTTTTTGAGTTCAAGAAAAGTATGTTTTTCTCTAGCTGAAAAACGCTAGAAATGCTGAAAGTGGAAAAATAGATTTTTTTTCTTGAATTTTTTGCCCAAATCTCCAATTTCTCTTTTTGCAGTGCCGATCAGCAGCCAACAGTCGCTATCCTTTCGTGCCTTTTCGTCGAGAAGCAGGCCGTCGACGCGCTGATTGAGGAATCATCCACTATTCACAAGTACACGTCGGGAGGAGAATCAAATGTCTACACTTTGGGAAGGTGAGGTTTTGGGAGAAAAATCAATTCTTTTGGCAAAAACTGTTGAAAATCCGGCGAAAATGGGGATCTATTTCAGCTCAAAAATCGATGGAATACATTAAAAATCGGCTTTTACAGTTAAAAATTTGAGTGTATCTCATCTTTAGAAGGTTACTGTAGTTCAAAAGCATTTCCATTCCAATGTTTGAGCAAATGCGCTCCATTGATAATAAATGGTTCTTTAGACTGTAGCTTCATAAGGGATTGATTTGCAACTTCCTATAGTCTTGGCAGTTTTGTAACCTGTTTTAAAGACTCACGGCTTCCTGGACAAATGTACTCTATTGATAAGCATTGGTTTTTGAAGGCTTGGTCGCAATAAAAACTGGTTCCAAACCTATTTTATTATGCTTTAAAGCGCTATTGCCAAAGCTTGTCAATGGAGCGAATTTGCTCATCTAGATAAAAAAGATATTTTCAAGTTTCCATTTTTCTGAAATTTTCGCTTTCAGAACTAATTTATTTTTTTTTCCAGAATCGGCTCTCACCGCGTTGTTGCCACAAAACTCGCTCTGATCGGTGACTCACGTGAAGCAATCACCTCGGCCGGATCGATAACAACACGCCTCCTCGGAAACTTCCAGAACATTGAGCACGTCTTCATTGTAGGCGTTGGCGGCGCTGTTCCCCATTTCACAGACGCCTCTCTTCACGCCCGTCTCGGTGACGTCATCGTGTCGGCGTCGCGACCGAAACAAAATATAGATCATCAATACACGTATGGGCATGATTTAGTTTATGATTACTTCACGAATAAAAGAAAAGGTAAGTGAATTTTGCTCTAACAGGAAAGAAGTGCAATGTGGGTTGGGTGGGGGGCGCTCGATTTTAAAGGCGGGGCTTCGACTGGGGTACGGTACTTAAGGGGCGGGGCTTTGGCTGAGGTACTGTACTTATTGGGCAGAGTTTCGGCTAAGTCTAAGCCTTGAATATAGTGGTATAAACAAAAAGTAAATAGAATAAAAAAGCCTTTTTTCCTAAAATTCTTGTTTTCAAAAATTCAGTTGCCAATAGAGCGCATTAGCCCACTTTGCCGTCGAGCCTAAGCCCAATTTTTCAAACAATTCTATTTTCAGGATTCAATGTTCGCGACTTGGAAGCCGAAGACAAGACAATCGAGAGAATCGTCGAATCTGGAGGACAAGAACTTGTCAATTCATGGAATTCGGCAACAGAAGAAGCCATTAGTCGTCTGACGTCATCTGCTGGAGACGTCGAATGGAAGGCACCTCCCGAATCTACTGATGTGTTGGCAATGGCTGTTTCGAAGGGAAATGTCGTCGTGATGCCACATCCGAATGAGAATCGAGAAGGTGGACCGGAGATTCATTTGGGAACTGTTGGAGCAATGTCCGCAATGAAGAAGTATGAGAAGACGATTGGTGGAGAGGAGGAAACTCTTGGACAGGTAAGGATTTGATTGAAATTTGCTTTGAAACGAGGAGATTGATTGAAAATACTAAAAAAAAACCGGCTGAAATTGATAATACTTTTGAACATCTGGGTAACCAAAAGTCGAAAAAGCCGGCTGAAATTTGCTAAAAATAGCCAAAATTTGAGAAAGGAGTGCCGCTGCTTACGAGACATCCTAACCGTTTTGGAATTTTTACTATTCGCCTTCTTTTTCATTTGTCTACATTTTTAGTTGGTCTTTGGAAAAATCATAAAATATTTCTCAGGAAGATTCAATGATTTTTTTTAGCAATTTTCTCCAACAATTTCAAAACAAAGTCAACAAAATTCTAAACTTTTCTGATAAAATATTTTCTATTAATTCAAAATGAAAAGAACAACTAATACACGTAAATTTTGAAAAGGAATACGATTAAAGTGTTTGCTGAAAACGATCTCCCCACTACAACTTCCCTAGTTACTGTATCTTATATAACCCGTTGGGCTAGTGCGCTCTATCGATAGCTTTAAATTTTCTGAACTCCCTTCTTGCCTAAAAACCAAACACATGTCATATTGGAAGAGCCCTGAGGTATCTTTCAATATGTCCGAAAACCTCACGACTCACTTAAAAAGGGAATCTCTGCCCATTTTTGTACTAATGGAGCGGAGTTTCGGCTATGCCTAAAATTAAAGGACAGCCTCTAATAGAAGCACACCTATTATAGAAGGACACCAAAAAAAGGGATTGAAAAATAGAAGGGCATGTCTCTTCTAGTATAGGTTTTAGGATATTCTGGTCTGAAATTGCCTTTTGAATTTTCGCCCGTACTACAAACTACATTGCTTTCAGATACGTGAATCATTTGCCGAATCGTTTGGAATTCGTTGTATGGACGCCGGTTTCGATTCGGTCGTCGGCGCCGTCAAAGATCGCGGAATTCGTTCGTGGGCATTGATTCGTGGAATCTCCGACTATCAAGATGGACTCAGTCGTGCCGGACAGATTTGGCGGGTACTGTGGTGCGAAAAATGTTACTGAATTCTGGAAATTGTTTGGCTGAAAAACATTCGGAACTTTTGAAATTCCGAAAAACTTTGAAATCCAAGTTTTCTGAAAAATCCTGTCAATTCAGAAACGTTGATTTTAAAACAAAAAAATCTGAAAGTTGGCAGAAAACTTTTTCAAATAACCTTTTCTTTTGCTGTTTGGCGAGTTCAGAAACTGATCTATGAGCTCTTTTTCTCCGTATTGTCTGCCAAAATTTTTTTTGTGTCACATGGTTTACACTCAGGGTTGATTGGAGTCGAAAAACGGAGATTCGGAATTTTCCGACTTTTTTTCGGAAAACTTTTTGGACGGAAAATTTTCCGAGTTTTTTCTTCGGGAAAAAATTCGAATATCCGATTTTCCGAAAAGTTTTTACGACCAAGCCTGATTATACTGCAAAAGGTTCGTTTGAAGAGCACGGTATGATGTTTGTGGAGGCGTGTAAACGCGCTCCATTGATTGGGGGCGTGGCCTAAATAGGAAGCGAAATATAATTCGTTTAGGATTTTGTAAAAAGAGAATTCATATTTTCTGCAAGAGGATAAGCCGAGATTTATTAGATAAGTCGACAAAAACTGAAAAATTCATAACACTTCCCCTCAGAATGATTATTTTAGGATTTCAAAACATGTTTTATCAACAAAGCGCGTTTGCATTACTTCACGAACAGCATACCGTGGAAGAGAAGTCGCGTCGCGGTTTGCGTTGCGTTCATTTGTTTGCGTAGAAATCACGCTACCCTATCGCATCATAGTTAAAATTCGTTGCTGACGCATTCCATGTGCAAATCGCTGGCGCGGTTTCTGTAACGCGTCAGCCTACCGTAATCTATAAAAGTTTGCAAGTCTAAAAAGCAGGAAATAACTCGAAATCGATGGAGAACAGCTCTCAAAGCTGAAAATATTTGTCCCACATGATTCAGAATATTTTTCCTCACCAAAAATAGCAATCACGAAAAAATTTATTTTCTGAAAATTTATCTTGAATTGACGATCTAGGTGATTAAACTGCAAAAAAACCCAATTTCGATGTCCAATTTGATAGTTTATTCATTGAAACTGTCGGAAAACTTCGTTTGACAATCAAATTACGATGTTTTTCAAAAGTTGTGTTTTTTTGAAAGCCTAAGGCTTTTTGAAAATCGCACCTAAAATCGAGTTTCTGTTATTTTCAGGTAGCTATCAACCTGTTCTTACATAAACAGGTTACAAAACCTGAAAAAAACATCCTCAAACTATTTTTTTAATCCTCGAAAACCCTTTCCTCCAGTTGAAAAAAACTGTATCACCTATTGCGTCAAGCCATGGCGCATGACTTAACTGACGCGCTTCCCGACATCGCCAAAGTGCGCCAACCTCGAATTTTGATGCGATAGGGTTGCGTGAGAAACTTAACATCACAAAAATGATACGTAGCCAGCTTTCTTCACTAAAAAATTGTTTTTCAGTCGAATAATGTGATTTATCTTAGGATTTCTCCTATTTTTTTTTGTGAATTTAGATTGTTTCAGAAGTGGAAACGTGTGGCGGTGAAACGAGGGACGGGGCGACAGGAATTTGCAGACAAAAGAGCAATGAGGAATCGAGGGTGAGGAATTTCGAAAAAGGAAGACATTGTATAATTTTTGAAAAAAAGTATTTTTCAAGCAGAGGGGAATTTAAAAGTATATGAATTTTGAAAAATTGATTTAAAAAAAAAAATTGGAAAAAAAAAGAAATTTTGAATCACAAATAACGTTTTGCAGTACGGAGAGCGAGCTCGTGGGTGTCAATGGATGGAAGGATAACGAACAAAAAGCAATTGGATATTTTTCAGGTCATTTTTTACCTATATTTGTTACCGAAAATTAAAAAACATCCCGTGGGCAGTACTAATTTCAGAACATTCGTTCAGTCGATTAAAGAAAAACGAAGATAAGCGGGACGAACAGGAAAGCAGCGGACGGAGCAGACGTACAGACGAGCGAGAAGAACGTTTCGAAGAAATATGGCAAAAAGCGAAAGATTCAAAGGTATTTATTGGTGACATTGAGGTGGAGTAGTCCGAAAAACACGTAACCTATCGTCAGTTCTTCACTTCTGATTTTCTAAATATTCGTTTCCAAGACGAATAACTACGGCGTGGAAAGCTTCCGGCCCTGGCTCGGAGGGTAGTTTTTGTGCCTTTCGACTCTCGATTCTTCTCCGATTTCTGCTGTCATATTCATCAAGAGACCAAACTAGAAACACAAGAATTTTATTTCAGAGTACAACGAGTTCAATTGGGAGGAGAGACGACGATAAGGACAAGACTGACTGGTCAACTTCTATTTTTTTTAAAGGTCATTTTTTCCATGCATTGCTATCCATATTTCGAATTTTCCCGTAGAATAATTGTGAACTTTCAGAGGCATCTTCATCTTCCCTACAACGACGGCAATTAAATAAATCATTTTTCTCTTTTTTTTTTACTTTTTTTTCTTTCTGCTCTCGGGTTCTGTAATTTGCGAAGGTCAAAGTTTAGCCGCTTTTTCGGGATTTCAGTTTTTATCTATGCTTGTCAAATTTCCAAACCAAATTTCCAATTATCAAAAAAAAATCACAATGTGTGTCGTTGAAAAAGCAGCTCACTTTTCTGTTCAAATCGGATGAGAAAATTTGTTGAAACTTTCGCAAATTTTTCAAAAATACAATAAATAAATTTATTGCAGTTTAAATCTGCAATTTGAAACTAACTTTTCCAATGAAAATTGATTTCGAAACTTTTCTTGGCTCGGCGCCGACTTTTTTTTTCTCTTTGTGCGGTGGAGCGCATTTGCGCTACGTTCACAGGTGCATGCCAATGCCAAGTTTTTTGAGACTCAAAATACGGGAAAGTTTGAAAAAGTACTCTCAGTAATCAATTTTGCTTTAAAAAACTCTTGAAAAATGGGAAAAGACACCGAAATATTTAAGGTCAGAATACAAAAAAACGAATTCTTTTTCTGCTTTTTCTCAAAATTTTCAAATTCAAAACATGCGTTCAAAACGTCTTTTCGAATGAAAATTCAGTGAAAGTATCTTCTAAATTCGAAAATTTTGGAAAAAAACCAGGAAAAAAATTTATATTTGGTCCACGTGAAGTACAAAGAAGATTTTTTTTGTACTTCACGTGGACCAAATATAAATTTTTTGAAAGAAATTTTTTTTTACAAAATTCACCTTTTTTCAGGCTCATGCCGCTGCCCGTGCCGCCGGAATGGTCCGCTGTATCATCGAGAGACTTCCGGAAACGAACTAAAAGTCTCAATATTTATTGATTCCATTCTTTGGCCCCGCCCCTTTATTTTCAAATGCTTTATCATCTAGGCTCCGCCCCTTTTTGCCTGTTGGCCACGCCCCTTTCTATTCATTCCCCGCCCCTTTTATCCTGTTGGCCACGCCCCTTTCTATTCATTCCCCGCCCCTCCAATCTGATGAATTGTATTCACCCGTATTGATCATTATTATGCCGTCTATTCCTGATTTTTATGACCTTTTTTATTCAAGAATCACTGTAAAGAGACCAAAATTTATTTTATTCTTCGCTGAAAAAATAAAGTTGTAGGGACATTTTATACAAATTTTTTAAAGAAAATTTTTGAAAATACAAAAATTTTGAATTTGGCGCCAAAATTTTTTTCGAAAAAAAAGTAAAAATTTTCAGACATAATAGACCATCTCATCGCCGACGAAAACATTTGACACTTCAAATTGCTTCTTGATGACGTTCTTGTCTGAAAATTCAAATTTTAAAATAAGCTCCGCCCCCTTTTGTGGGCGTGGCTTACCTGACAGCGCGGCCTTATTTTTGCGGGAACGACGACGTTTATGAGTTTTGGAGGAGACCAGGAAGACGCAGATGAAGTAGAGCTGAAAATTTTCGAAATTTTCAGATTTTTCTGGAAAATGGGCTCCGCGAGCTCCAGAATCGGATTTTCAGATTATTAGAGATCAGATTCAGAGTTTTGAAGTTATTTGAAGAATTTTGAGCTCAAGCACGACTAGAATTGGTCAAGTTTGAATTTGGGCTCACGGAGCACTAAAATGCTCCGAGAGCTCCTCGAGCCAAAAGTCAAACCCAACTAAAATTGGTCATGTTTGGGCTCGAAATTCTCCTGAGATCTTCAGGAAACTGAATTTGACAAAGAAACGGCCTAGAAATCATTTTTTAAGTTTATCGCTATGGGCTCACGGAGCTCGGAGGTCCAAGAAGCAAATATCAAAGGCAACCGATTCTGGTCGTGTTTGGGCACAAAATTCTTTTTGCAGTTACCAGAGATTGAATCTGACAATGAGAATGACTAGAAAAAAAGTTTGGAGCTCATAGAGCCCGATTGCAGAGCTCACAGGTTTCCAATTTCCAGCTATTCTTCAGGACTTGAAGCTTTGCTCCTATTCATATCTGAACCCGGAATATGTACATTCTAAGAAAAAATTTTCGAAATTGCCTAAGCACGACTAGAATTGGTTGAGTATGATTTTGAAATCATGGTTGCTCCGTGAGCTCTGGAGCCAAAATTCAAAGTCTATCGATTTTAGTCGAGTTTGGGCTCAAAACTCTCCTGGGGCCATTAAAACTCTGAATATGACAACAAGAAAGAACAAAAACGCGTCTAGAGCGCTTAGGCTCACGGAGCCCAAAGGTGCTCCTGGAGCCAAAAACCAAATTTAACCGATTCTAGTCAAGTTTGGGCTCGAAATTCTCCTCAGAACCGGAGGAATGTGAATTTGACAATGAAAAAGTTGAGAAACTAATTTGGAGCCCTTAAAATGCTCCGAATCTGAGAATTTCGCAGAAATCTGATTTTCACCCCAAAACTCACTGAAACTGGGATATTAAAAAAGTGAATAACATCCAAAATGAACTTGACAATGTCCAACGGGGCGAATACAATATGTGATTGAATTCGTTTGATAACCAATCGAATGATATCAGAATTAACGACAAAAAGTGCAAAGATAGTATTGATGAACATCCAAATAGTCCATGAAATTGAGATTAGCGAGATTCTCTGGAAAGGGGCCGTTATATTAGAGGTTCAAAACCAAATAATGGCTTACTGTATCATAGGCATTGTGAAGAGCCAAGGAGATGAGGACACCAAAAACGACGAAGAGACATTCAGTGACTGAAAATTTTTAATGGATTTTGAATCGGGGTACTGTACTCTAGGGGCGGGGTTTTGGCTGGAGTACTGTATTTAAGGGGCGGGGCATCGGTTTGGGCCAAAATTGGAAAAAAAAAGTTTTTTTTTTCAATTTTTTTCCGAAGATTATTCAGAAGTTAGAAAAAAAGGATTTTTTTTCAATTTACTTTTCGTTTAAAACACCATCCTTGAGGCTTAGGCATAGCCGAAACTCCGCCCCATTGTGTACAGTACCCCAACAGTGCGATCCTTTTAACAACTCTGAAACCTGACTAACCTTGCCACTGAATATCCATTTCTTGAGTTCTTTGTGCCACCAATTCAAAAGCAATTCGGAGCATATAAACGAAAGAAATAGTCAAGGAATAGATGGAGAAAATTCGATGATCAACATGTGGAGTGGATGGAGAGGATAGTTTCCGACGACGAGCCATTGTTTTTTATCTGGAGGAAATTTTGTAAAGTTATAGAAACAAAATAACAGACGGAGAAAAATATGAAATTGTACAAGACTTGGAGGTACTTTAAAAATGCTAGGAAACTAGCCTTTTTCAATTTAAAAAGAAAAATTACACCTTTCGGTAGACTGTAGATCAAAAGAGCTCAGCAAAAATAAGAAAGATTTTAATTTCAGGCGAATAAAACAAAACACCGACTGCCCGTGGAACATAACGCGGAACCCGGACCGCCCATAACCGATAAAAAACAAATTGTTGGTAGTTGTTAGAGAGTTGTGCGAAAATTGCGAAAAGTTGTTGGAGAAAGTTGTGAAGTGATACAACTTTTGGGCGGAAGTTGTGCCAGAGACTGGAAAAAGTTGTGGTTTGGTGACAACTTCCTACAGCATTTGGCACAACTTTCGCACAAAATTTGTAGCACGAACAACTTAAAACCAAATTGTAGGCAGTTGTGAGAGAGTTGTGCAAAAGTTGCGAGAAGTGCTGGAAAAAAGTTGTAGTTTGGTGACAGCTTTTTACAACATCTTGAACAACTTTCGCCCAAAAGTTGTAGCAATTCACAACTTTCGCACAATTCTCTCACAACTGCCAACAATTGAAGAGGTTTACCGACCGGCATAAGGTGTCCACGGAAAATGAACCTTTCGGAATTATCCCGCCGATTTCGGGCTAACGAAAAAAAGGGAAATCTCAGTTAGGAGATACAAAATAAGGAAATAGAGTCGCGTGTAATCATAAAAACTTAAAAGCCGTTCTTTGAAAAAACTCATATTCCACGAGATTTTCATCAATCCATAATTAGTTTCATTTATTAAAAAATCTGCCGAGGAGTCATTATCTAGTCAGTCATATGTCGAAAAGAGAGAGAGAGAGAGACACAAAAATAAGACACGAATTGGATATTTTGTCTCTCTTCTCCTCAATACACAGATGTCATAAAAAATGCACGGATTTCTTATTTCTCTCTCTCCGTTTTTTTTTCTTCCGAATATAAGAAAACGAAGGGAAGAAGAAGTAGAATTTTTGATTTTTTTGACGTAAAGGGAAGAAAAATGAAGAAAAATAAGGAATTGAAAATGAAATGAGGAAGAAAAATATATATGAAAGATGACAGGTGAAAGAAATGAGAAAAATCCTATAGAAAGCCAAGAAATTAATGGAAAAATTCCTAAGCAGCAAACGCGCTCTATTGACAATTACCATAATTCCATTTTACCAAAGATTGACATCTAAATATAAATATTTACATGAGAAAAAAAAGGAGAGACATAATTAAATTTTCATCTCCCTTTTTGCTTTATGAACTAAAGTGAATATGAGAGACAGCAGTTGGAGATCAAAAATTGTGTGCTATTTCAGATTCCACTCGAGAAATTTGAAGAATGTGAACTTTATGTTTTACTAGGGTCTGCTTCGAACCGTTGCAAGTATGAAAATTCAAGTTTTTTTTTGGTCGTGGAATGGGCTAAATGACGTTTCGCAAACAGACGTTCCGAAAGTACAACAATTCGAAACTGCGATATCTCTGAACCGGACATTTTGAAACCGGACATTTCAAAACCGCTGAGAAAACAAAGAAAAAAGCTTGGAAAATGAGGAGCTTTTTGAAATTTTTTGAAGTAAAACTGTAAGTTTCCTAAGAAAACACCAAATATTTACTGAATTGAGGATAAATTTTAAAAAAAATCAAAATATAAAAACAAATTTTTTCTCTGGAAATAAATTTTATTCAAAATGTATCCTCATTTCCGTAAACATTTGGTGTTTTTATAGGAAACTTACAGTTTTGTTTTGAAAACTTCAAAAAGCTCCTCATTTTCCAAGCTTTTTTCACTGCTTTCACAGCGGTTTCGAAATGTCACGGTTTTGAAACGTCACAGTTTCGAAATGGCTTTACTATTTTTCTTCTGAACCAGAACCGGTCAAAACCTTCCAGAAAATAATTCAAAACACAAAATCGCCTTTTCTGGTAAAGATTAGTGAAAACAACAAGGGAAACATCAGGACAACGACAGAAGATGAGAAAATGAATAATGAAGGGGTCTTAAAAGTTTATTTCTCCTCTTCCTCTTCTACTACCCCTTTACTCCCACAAAATGATGAAGAAAAGAGTGGGGAAGTACATGATTTCTTTCGGAAAACTGACATTCAAAACACGCCATCTCCTGAGAAACAAATGGGAATATAATGTCATATGAATGAGTTAGAGAGTGGATAATTGTTCTCGGGAATATATTCCTTTTTTCGTGAGAAATGGGTTCAGGAAATTGGAGATTATTGGGCGGAGAGAAAAGGTTTTTGGAATTTTTTTCATTTTTTTGGAAATTTCTACCGTAATCCTTCCGTATTTTACCCGACAAATTTGAAAACAAAACTTTCAGAATCAGCAAGCCATGCCGGTTCAGAAAAGTATAGTCATGACTAGTCTAGGCCTATTTTGAACTTTCGAACTACCTATGCTCCTATAAAACTACTGTAACCCGGGCGATTTCTCTTCGAGACCCACCAAACTTCAATTTTCGTATTCAGCTCGTTAATACCTTCCAAATGAGTATGATCATGACTATTCCAAGTCTTTTTTCAATTTTGGCCTAACAATGCGCCTTTAAAACAACCGTAACCCAATTAATTTCGTTCCGAGACCTTCGAAAATCAAATTTCTAAATTCAACACGCCAAAACCTTCAAAGTAAGCATAATCATGACTAGTCTAGCATCATTTTGAATTTTGATCTACCAATGCGCCTATAAATTTAGGTATTCGTGGCGAGACCCATCAAAATTCAATGTTGTCGGAACCTACTCATGATTATACTCATTTTGAAGGACTCAATGAGCACAACTCAAATCTCGGGAGTAAAAATTTTAAAAATCAATTTTTGGCTGGAAAATTAAATTTCATAATTCAAAATTTTCGCAAATATTGTTTTCTGAATTTTCAAAATTTTAGTTTGAATTCATATCCTTGTTTCCACAAACGAGTTTCTGTTCGAGAAATTTTGAAGCCCCGCCCCTTCAACTACCGTAATCCCCTGGAATTATTGAATCACACGAACCGGAGGACAGGTGAAAAGTGTCAATTAATTCTATACTTTTTCACATGTCCCGAAAAGGGAAAAAAAGAGAAAAAGAATTCAGAAAAACAACAACCTCTAATTTGTGATCAACTCCTTTTCCCTCTCGCTCCCCTCAATTTCTCTTATTTTGCTCTCAGCTGTTGCTTCATGAGCACTGAAAATGCATAATTTGGTGAAGAAGGGGATGAATAAATATTTATTTTTAAATTTTTGATCTTTAAAAAGGAGGAAGATTTTTGGTGTTCTTTTATAAATTAAAGAAAATTTGAATTCCAATTTTTCCCGCCAAAACTTTATTTTCAAAACTTTCATAATGAAATTTGAATCCAGCGCCCCGAGACCTTCAAAACAAGTATAAACAAGAGTATGTTCCGATAACTTTGAATTTTGATGGGTCCCGCCACGATTACTTAAATTTAAAGGCGCATGGGTAGATCAAATTTCAAAATTAATCATAGCTAGTCATGATTATACTCATTTTGAAGGTCTCACTACGCTGAATACGAAAATATAAGTTTCATGGGTCTCGGAGCGAAAGTTGGGCGGGATACGGTAGTTTTAAAGGCGCATGGGTATGCCAAGTTTGAAAATGAGGCAAAGCTAGTCATGATTATACTTAAATTGAAGGTTTTGATAAGCTGAATTCAAAAATGTAAACGAAATGAGTCTCGCAACGAAAACCGGCGGGTTACGGTAGTTGTCAAGTTTTTAATGTTTTCGAAATTTTTCGAAAAAAATAGCTTTTGTCGCTTTCTATGGATTCAGCCGGTTTTTGGCTTAAATCAATTGAGTCGAGCTGAGTTGATGGAAACCAAGTTTGTTAGAAATCTTGATTTGGCGGGAATTCAAATTTTTGAAAAGATTAAAAAAAAATTGCGGAACTAGGCTTTTCAAAACAATACAAAAGTCCTTCAAAACTCAAAAAAAAAGTCAAAAAGAAGTGCTCTTTTTTCCCTCTCAACAACAATAAAAAAGACAACATGTTCAGTCATTCGGACATTCTTTTCTCTGCCTAGAAGAGGCCTTAAAAAAGAGAGAGAGAAATGTGTGTGAATAATTGAAAATGAGGAGGAGAAGAGAGTGGCAAAATGGTCAATTGACTCTCTCTCTTTTTCTTTTTTAGTTGAGAACTTTAAAAGAGATGAATTGATGAAGGAAAAAAGTGCGAGAAAATTGATGGTTTTTCATCTATTTTAGTGGGGGGAAGTCAACTGGAAATAGAGGAGGGGTACTGTAGTAGGAAGGGGCGGAGCCTGACATCAGTTTTTTTCTAAATAAATAGCTTGGCATAGCTATATAGGAAGTGTTGGTGGAACAAATTCGCAAAAAAATTTTCTCGAAATTTTGAATTTCAATTTTCTCCCGCCGAAACTTAAATTTTGGAAACTTTTAATGCCACAGCTCAGCTCAGCTCATCAAGACCTTTTAAATAAGTATAATCATGACCAGGTTCCGATTGTTTCGAATTTTGATGGGTCTCACCACGAATACCTAAATTTAAAGGCGCATGGGTATATCAAACTTCAAAATAAAGCTAGACTAGTCGTGATCATACTCTTTTGAAAGGTTTTAACGAGCTGAATACGAAAATTGAAGTTTTGTGGGTCTTGAAGCGAAATTGGCTGGGTTATGGTAGTTTTAAAGGCGCATAGGGGAGGTCGAATTTCAAAATGAAGCTAGACTAGTCATGATTATACTTTTCTGCGCCGGAACGACTAGCTGAATCTAAAAATCTTAGTTTAGAAAAGTTTGGAAAAAAACTGACCAGGTTACGGTAGTTTTTAAAATTTTAATTTTGCTGAGCAGCTACCGTAATCCTTTCAAATTTTCATCTGATCTTCATCTGATGAAATTTCAGAATCAGCAGTTTTTTCCTTCAAATAATTTCGAATAATTCAAATAATTTCGAAATTGTTCGGAAATCTGTTAATTTTGAAGCTATTCCACTGGTTTTGGACTCAAAATGCTCAAAATTAGGTGATCTAGTTGGCAGGAAATTGAAATTTTTTGAAAAAATTCGTCATTATTTTCAACAAAATAAAAAATCCATGCTTAACATGGGGAGGTAAATCCAAATCTAAATCCAAATCCATTCCAAAAACGAAAAACAATTTTAAAGGGAGAGGCAAAATCTGGCAAAATAGAGAGATAGAGGAGAAGAAAGAAAATAAATGAGGATGAGGTTTTTAAGAAAAAAAAGGAGAAGGAAGAAGGAGTTGCAAAATGAAGTGGAAAATAAGAGGAAGATGGACCGGAAATTGAATGAAATTGAACTGAAGGAAACGGGAGGGAAATTGAAAAATTGAAATAAAATTCCCAAACTGGGTGGTGGTGGTCCTTTTTGGGCTACTTTATAGGACATTGATATCATCATAAATAGGTTTTTGATCACTGAGACTTAAAAATTTTTTTTCGACATTTTTCAAATTTTCCCGCCAAAACATGGTTCTCGAAATTTTAAGTTATGAAATTCGAACTCAGCGCATCGAGATCTTCAAAACAAGTATAATCATGAGTTCCGGCAATTTTGAAGTTTGATGGGTCTCGCCACGAATACCTAAATTTAAAGGCGCATGGGTAGATCGGATTGCAAAATGGAGCTAGACTAGTCGTGATCATACTTCTTTGGAAGGTATTAACGAGCTGAATACGAAAATTGAAGTTTGGTAGGTCTTGACGCGAATTCGGTTGAGTTATGGTAGTTTTAAAGGCGCATGGGTAGGGCAAAGGTGACAATTGGCCTAGAAAATGACCTTCCTGAACCCGATTGCCGCGTTGATTCTGAAAATGAACTTTTCGAAAAATTCGGATGAAAAGTGATCGAATTTTTAAAAATTCATTTTACAAAATTAATCCTAGCTTTTCGAAATTAAGATATTCGGATTCAACGAGTCTTTCTGATTCAGAAAAGTATAATCATGACTAGTCTAGCTTCAATTTGAAATTTGACCTACCCATGCGCCTTTAAATTTAGGTATTCGTGGCGAGACCCATCGATATTTAAAATTGTCCAAACCAATTCATGATTATACTCATTTTGAAGGTCTCAGAGAGCTGAGCTTGAATATCTATGTTAAAATTATTAAGCCAAAGTTTTGGCGGGAAAACCAGTGAATTCAAATTTTTCGGAGGGCAAAAATGTTTTCAAACTATTTCTGGTTGGCGAAAAAGATTTAGTGGTGCCCCCTTGTCAAACTCAATTTACCTCTCTCCACGCATAAAAAGTCACAAGTTCAGATGCTCTCTACTCAATAAAAATGAAGGGAAAAAGATGGGAAATTGAAGAACTTCTTTGTTTCTTTGTCCCTCTTTTCTCCCTGAAAAAGCAGGGAAAAAGTGAAGAAAATCAAGTTAATTTGCATTTTTTTTTTCCTCTCTCTAACCACTGGAAAATATGTGTGTGTGGAGGAGTGGAAGAACGGAAATTAAGTTTAGACGGGGAAGAATTTAGAGAGACACACACAACGTGATTCATGTGGATTAGTTTTGGTTTTTTTTTTTGAGAGGGGAGCAAAAACCTAGAAAAATTGGATTTTTTTTTTCAAAAAATTTTGAACTCAAAATTTTCGCGCCAAAACCTAATTTTCAAAATCTTTGGCTCTCAGATTCGAAGTCAGCTCACCGAGACCGTCAAAATGAGTATAATCATGAGTAGATTCCGACAACTTTGAATATCGATGGGTCTCACCACGAATACCTAAATTTCAAGGCGCATGGGTAGGTCAATTTTCAAAATGAAGCTAGACTAGTCGTGATCATACTCATTTTGAAGGTCTGAACACGCTAAAAAACTTTTTTTGTGACTCAACCAAGGCTCACTGACCTATAATTATACTCATTTTGAGTCTAGTCAGTCAGGCGAAAGAAAAGGAAGAAGGTGACAAAAGCCCATTGAAAAGTAAAGAAAAACATTGAAATAAGAATGAAAAGAAACAAAAGGTGTGTGTCAGAATACCCAACACAACACAGAGTGCAGAAAAGTGTGGGATTTGTGCAAGAAAATTCCTGGAAGAGGAGACATAGTGACCGGAAGCCAGCTTTCTAGGAGCTTGTTATAAGTTATAAGCACTAGGAAGAAAATGGGTATTTAGCAGGGCTGGGCGTAAAATTTTTATTTTATGGAATCCGTAAAAAGTAAAATTTACGGATTGAAAATCCGTAAAATTCCGTAAAATCCGAAAAAACGTAAAATTTGATTCAGAAGCTGCGGAGCAGGCTGTTGTCTCTTTGGAACAGGACACGTTTTTTCGCTTTCAAAAAAATCAGTTGGAATTATTCTGAATTCCACTTTTTTGAGCCTATCTCATTCAAAAAAACAGCACAATAACTTTCGAAGTCAATTTTTCACAATAAATCAATCCAAAAATATCTAAATTCTGCCCAAAATGCTAAAAATGAACCTTTTTTACGGACTTTACGGATTAAATTTTTACGGTTCCCGTAAAATTTTACGGACGCTCAAAAAATCGTGAAAACCGTAAACGTAAAATCCCAGCCCTGATGGGTAGAAAAATGCGCCCTAATGCGAAGTTTGGCTGCCTGAGTTGAGTATTCAACGTTTCTACACAAAATTCAAATTTTTGTATTAGCGCCAGGCAACGAAATGTCAGTTCGTCGAATTTTGATCCACATTTCTTCCAAGTTCAGAAAAAACAAATCTTTTTTTTGTTGGAAAAAAAATTGGAAACCAAATTTCAAGGTCTAGTGAGTCCATGTCCTCTTCTTTCGTTCAATATTTAGCAGAGAAAAAAAGGAACCACCAAAAATCGAAAAAAAAAGAGAAATCCGATACCTTTGACGTCCATTTTGTTCATAGTAAGTATTGTCTCTAGTATGCCGTCATAATGGACGTACTATGGAATAAAGGACTCCTGAAAGTGGTTTGGCTGAAAAAATTTGAAAACCAAATATACCGTGAGAACTGTATTAGTAGTGGCCTCTAATAGTGGTGCACCCCGGACGAAGGTTGAAAAATAGCGTTGCATGCCCTACTAATTCAATGTGTACGGTAGTTTTAAAAATAAAAGTTTGAACTACCGCCAAATAGAAAAGTTCAAAGTTTATCAATAGAGCGCGTTTTCAATGCTAGATATTCACGAATGAATTTTTGAAAAATCAAATGACCTTGAAAGGCCAAAAATAGTGTCAATGGAGCGCATTTTCTCCATTTTCCGATTGTTTTTTCCTTTTTTTGTTCTTTTTGGATTGATTTGGCCAATTTCTTATATTTATTTTTTTCAAAAAAGAACCCATTTATTTTTAAAACAAAGATCTTCATAATGTGGTGTTCAAAGTAGCAAAAAAAGAGAAATATATAAAAATAAACATGTTCAAAGCACGCAAAATTTGCGTCTTTTTTGCGCAAGCCATTTTCAACTGGAAATAAATTCAAAAAAATGAAATTTACGTGATCACAAAAAATACTGTTCCAAATTTTCGAGTTTTCTGTTGAAAATGATCGCAAAAATTCGCAAAAAAGACGCAAATTTTGCGTGCTTTGAACATGTATTTTTGTACATTTTTCTCTATTTTTGCTACTTTGAACACGGCATAAGGGAGAGAAAATTAGTTGTGTTAGTATTCAGTTATTTTGTGTTCAAAACATACATATGTGACAGGAAAAAAGTCAAGAAATTCAGGAGCGAAAACTATGAAAAGAATGAAAATGAGATTCAAATCAAGAGACAAATTGGGGGAAAAATACAGAAAAAAAAGATAAAAAATTCTAGAAAATTGATAAGTTTCTAGCTATTTTAAGCCAATTTCAGGGGTAAAAAATCTGAAAAACTGCAAAAAAAAAGACAAGAAAACCCATGGAAATGACTGAAAATCAAGGAAAATTACACAGAAAATAGCAGTGTTTCACCATTTTGAGCTATTTTTAGCGATTTTTTTTTTCTGAAAAAATCCAAATTTTTGACTAAACTCAAGATGGAAATTTTCTAGAAAATGGTGTTGATTTTGATCTATTTTCGACCTCCAAAAAGCAATTTTAGCCAATATTTGGAATGAAAACGGTTGAAAACGTCCCCAAAACCAGAAAAAAATACAGTAAAAGTGACAAGAAAACTCATGGAAATGGCTGAAAATTTGAGAGAAAAAAAACAAAAATTATGATTTTTGGTCCATTTTAAAGCTATTTTCAACCAATTTTCAGCACAAAACCCGGAAAAAAAATCAAAAATTCCAAAAAAAAAAGAAGTCTACATATGATATCCGGAAGAAGAAGTAGATGGTTGTTGTTGTTGTAGTGGTGGTTGAGA
Organism: Caenorhabditis doughertyi; assembly: GCA_963572265.1. Taxonomy (NCBI): domain Eukaryota; kingdom Metazoa; phylum Nematoda; class Chromadorea; order Rhabditida; family Rhabditidae; genus Caenorhabditis; species Caenorhabditis doughertyi. The sequence continues at coordinate 13,953,874 of OY751555.1, forward strand.
ATTGGGTTTCGGAAGTTTGGCCATTAATTTCTTCACTTCCTCTTTTTCATCAAATGATTTCCACAGTGTGTACATTTTGTATAGTTGATCAGAGCAGTCGGTTACCTGCAAAAAATAGAAATTTAGAGAAGGAATAGTTGAAAAATCTGATAAATCTGATCCAAAATATTTTATTCCCCGGTTGGAGTTTCAAGTGTTGATTTCGTTTTTTCATAGAGAAATCATTCAAAAATTGATTCAAAGCTCGCGAAATGGGGTCAAAAAAGCATGTTACAGAATGGTGGCCGTGGCCTAAAAAAAAGTGCGTTATTGAACCCCATTCGTGCGGTTTAGAGCGAATTTAGAGTTATTTTTTTTAAAAGAAAAATGAGTTTAGAAGTAAAAAAAAGAGACCACAAATTAATTAATTAGCCTCACGAAACTACAGTAATCCTTTCGAAAATTTCTCTAGCCTCACCAAAAAGAATTTTTCTATTTTTTTTTTTTCAATCGTTTTCTTCTGGTTTTCGCTTCAAAAATGAAAGTTCGGAGCGAGTTTTTACGGATTTTAAGTGGAAAATCATGGAAAATCGGCTGGAAGAACTGGAAATTGTGGGAAATATGGAAAAAATCGATTATTTCCCGTTTTTTGAGCAAATTAAATATCTATCTTCTCTAAGACTGTAGTCCTTCCACGATTGGAAAAACGTCATTTTTTTGATTTTTAGGGCTATTTTCCGGTAGAATTCCCGTACTTTTTGACTTTTATGCTAAAGCCATTTTCAAAAATGAAAATTCGGAGCGAATTTTAGGTTAGAAAATCAGGGAAAATTCAAAATTTTGGCGGGGAAAATTGGCTGGAAACTGGAATTTGTGGGAAAAAATGGAAAAGTTCGGGTTTTTTTCTGCTTCTCGGCCAAATGAAAAATATTTAGTACTCTTTCAATACTATAGTCTTTCCATGTTTGAAAAAAAAATTTTTCGATCCTGGGGCTGTTTTTCGGTAGAATTCCTGTATTTTTCCGACTTTTTAGGCTAAAATAATCTCTTAACGCCGACTTACCTTCTCAAAATCCGTATCAACTTCAACCAACCATCCCTCCAATTCCTCTCCTCTTCCCATTAATTCAATTCCAACAATAATTGATGAAAGTGCAATAATATGTGGAGGAAACAATAATCCAACATCACATCTTAATGAATCATTTACAACCTTCTGACACTGAGCTTCAATTGATTCATAATCTTTTAATGGAGTATTCGTTTGAGATGATGTTTGTGAGAATTGACGAAAATCATCTAATAATTCCATCATTGGCCGGGTTGCATGATGAACAACCAAACAACAATCTAAGATTTCAACGAGAATAAATTCAGAATCATACACGACACCATTCTTTGTTTGTGTCGTTTCAAATGGTACTCCCCATCGTTTTGGTACTGCAAAAAAAAAAGAATTTCAGAAGTTTTTCGCTTATTTTTGATGACTTGTAAGCTGAAATACTGAAAAATTGCAAAATTTGGTTGTTTGAGAGCTGAAATTTCAGTTTTTTCGTCAGTTTCGCTGTTTTTTGAAGCTGAAACTAGACTTATAAACTACAGTAATCCTTTCGGTTTCGCTGTGAGACCCATCAAACTATTCATATCGTTCTCAGCTCGCCAAGACTTTTCCAATGAGTATAATTATGACCTATCTAGCTTTTTTTTATTTTTGATATTTTACGCCAAAAACCGGCTGAATTCATTGAAAACAACTAAAGTTATGGACTATTGAAACATGTTGAAAAATTTTTACTACCGCTTCACGACCCATGAAACTTGGATTTTTGAATTTCGCTTGCCAAGACTTTCCCAATGAGTATAATCATGACCTACTGTTGAAAAAATAAAGTTTGGGCAAGGAATTTTCAACTTGGCACCGTGCCAACGACCTCCCCCTGCAAACGCAAGTGGCGGCGCGCCTTTTTGCAACGCCCCCGCACGAAGTTCTGTTTCTAGATTTTTGCTTTTTTCGATGAAAAGAAGTACAAATTTCAGCTTTTTTGCTGACATATCACGTTGTGTATAAGTGTAGGATTCATCTGTGTCAGCGAAAAAGCTGAAATTAGTACTCCTTTCAACCGAAAAAAAAGCAAAAATCTAGAAACAGAACTTCGTGCGGGGGCGTTGCAAAAAGGCGCGCCGCCACTTGCGTTTGCAGGGGGAGGTCGTTGGCACGGTGCCAAGTTGAAAATTCCTTGCCCAAACTTTATTTTTTCAACAGTATGTAGCTTCATTGAGAAATTTCACCTATCCATGTGCCTTTAAAACTACCGTAACTCTGTCGATTTCAACTCAAGACCAAAGCAATTAATATTTTTCAACTCAGGACGTCAAGGCCTTTCAAATGAGTATAATCATGGCTAGGTTCCGACAACTTTGAATTTTGATGGGTCTTGCCACGAATGACTAAATTTAAAGGCCCATGGGTAGGTCGAGTACAAAATGGGTCATGATTATACTTATTTTTAAGGTCTTGATGAGTTAAATTCAAAAATCGGAAATAAGTGGGTCTCGAAGCGAAGTTGAGCGGGTTTCGGTAGGTTGAAAAGCAGAAAATTTTTTAACAATTTCAATTGAATTTCAAGTAAGTGCCATTTTTCAAATTTTCGCCAAAACTCACAAACAAGTGACGTATTTTTGAGGAAACTGGATACACTCAATGTTGTATGTTCTTCAACTTTACATGCCAAAAAGAGAGCAGTTGAAGCGACAAGGAATGGACACATATCACGAAATGATACTCTGCAAAAAAAATAGGGAATTTGGAGGAAAAATTTGAATTTTTAAAGCTTTCGAATAGTTTTGAACTAAATTTACAGAATTTTTTTGATTTGTCAGATGAAAGACATTTCAAACCATGCTTGTGATGGGCCGGGCCGGGCCGATTGAGAAATTTCTACCGGCCCGGCCCGATCGCCCCGGCTCTAACAAGGGGGGTCAGGGGGGTCAAAATTTTTTTTTACTTAAAAAAATTTTTTAAAGTCTTTTTTTCGATAACTATAAGAGTGGTTTTCTAGGGAAAAAAATTTGGATATTTCCAGTAAGAAAAAGTCAGAAATTTCATCAAAATCACCGAAAAAAAAACTGAAAAAATGCCCAAAAATTCAAAATAAAAATTTTAATCCGGGCCGACGGGCAGGACCCCGGCTCGGCCCGGAAAAACACAAGTATGATTTTTACCAAAAATTTAGTTCTGAAAAGTTCCTGATATCTCGGTTTTTAAATCAAATTTTTCTAATTTTATCCTTTATTTTTATCGACTTTTCCAGCTTTTTAAGCTCCAGAAGCATTCAAAAAAGTAATTTACTCAAAATGTTCTTTTTTTTTCAATTTTTCTGCTTACAAAGCTTTCAAAATGAAAATTTTCTCGATTTTTTTTCAGTTTTTTTTTCAAAAATTTTCAGATTTTTCCCCCAAATTTACCTCAAATAAAATCGTTTAAAATAGACAATAGCAGTTGCAATGACTTGTTGACGTAATTTTACACCCACATTTGCCTGAGAATGTGCACATTCTGTGGCCACCGCGGTTATAACTGAAATTGAATTTTTGAAAATTTTTCAAAATTTTTTAAAATTTAATTACAATTAGCCCAGAAAATATTGAGTCTGTTGTATTCTTCTTCACTGTAAACCTTCATATCCTCGGCTCGTTGCTTCCAAATTTCGGTTTTATCGAAAATCCATTGTTGTCTGCAAGGGAAAAATCGATTTTTTCGTAATTTTAGGGGATTTCCTTACGAATGACTGCTTTTCCAAAAGTTTTGTGCCATTTTTTGGAATTTTTTAGTGAAAAAACCAAAAAAATCCGATGGAAATTGATCGAAAACAAGGAGATTTCGGGGGAAAAATTGAAAGAGGAAAGCGGCTAAACAACTCACGCCAAGCGGGATAGGCGGAGCATCGTTGTTTGCAAAGCGCGGAAATTCAAATATGGATTTTAACCGAATTTGAATTTCAGCAAATTTAGACGTTTTCCGACCAGTTTTTCATGGGGAATTCGAATCCGGTCCTTGTTTCTAGCGTTTTTCGCAAAAAAGTTCATTAAAATTATTTTTCTTTCTGACCAATCAATCTTCCGAAAACTTTCGCCGCCCGAAAAAAGTGGGCGGAGCTTCTCCGTTGCCTGTCCATCGTCCAAACCCAAACAAATCGTCATTTTCTTTTCCAAAAGAATTTTCCAACGCAGAAATCATGATTTCATATGAACTAGTCATAGAATTACGTGCCTTATCTCTTCCAAAAATTTGAGTAATGAGTCACTGAAAAATCAAAAAGTTGCCACTATAAAAACCATTTTTGCAAACTAGAAATTATCCAATTTTTTTCTAGTTTTACTATTTTTTGAGAAAAAAAGATTTTCCAAAAAAAAAATTTTCCAGGTCTGAAATTTTTCTTGGCTGAAAATCTGAAAATGTCAATCAACATGAATGCCAACTTTCTGAAATTGCTAACTCACTTTAGAAGACATGATTTGGTAAGTTTTCCTTTTTTTCTGAAAACTTTTGAACATCTGAAAAATAAAATTTTTCGAAAATTGAGAATACAGTAACCCGGCCCATTTTTGTTCCAAGACCCATCTCACCTAATTTTTTGGGTTCAGCTCATTGAGACCTTCAGCACGAGTATAATCATGACTAGGTTTACTTCAAGTTGGTTCCCACCACGAAAAATTTTGGGTTACTGTAGTTTCCCGCCAAAAGTTCGAAATGCTCCAATCCTAGTCATGATTATACTCATTCGAATCGTCTCAGCTTGCTGAGTACGAAAATTCAGTTTTGGTGGGTCTCGCCTGGAATTTGGCCGGGCTACTGTAGATTTTCCAAGTTATGTGATTTTTTTTTCATTTTTTCCACTTTTTTTCCACCTAAACCCATCAAAAAGGTGACATTTTTCTCTTATCTTATCTCAGTTCAAAAACGGTTCATCGGAAAAGTACAAATCCGTTTTTCCTGTACTTTCCGGTACCTCTCTGAACTAGTCCAAATGACCTTTCTTCTGATTTTCTCATTATCTGCGTCTCTCTATTTCCCTATACTGATTCACTTTTTTCTTCTGTTTTTCATTAAAACATCTTTTCCGATTCGAAAGAAATTGACCTACTTTTCCCGCGCGCGACCCGCAAATTTCGGCGCGGTCAGATGGAAGTGAGAATATTGAGGAAATTGTTGGGTAAATAATATAATTAGTGTCAATATTTGACTACAAAACAGAAGAAAATTTGGAAAAAATGCAAAAAAAAATGTTTATTTTGCCATTAAAAGTTCATAGAATCACATTCCAAGTGCGAATCTTAATATGGCCTGATTTGTGCGGCCTAGAAACCCAAAATTAGGCCACCAAACCTAAAATTTCGAATTCAGCTGTTCGAGAGCTTTCAAATGAGTATAATCATGGCATACTTGGGGCTTCATGGCCTAAGATTTGCTTTTGGTGGCCGAGAAATCCAAAACTAGGCCACCAAAGTCAAACATTAGGATTCAGCTATTAAAGGTCTTTCAAATGAGTATAATCATGACTAGGCTATCTCACTTTTGAAAGTTTTCTCAAAAAACAACAGTAACCTAAACATTTTCCAGTCGAGACCCAACTTTCCTAGTCATGATTATACTTACTTTGACCGCCTTAACTAGCTGAATTTGAATATTAAATTTTCAAGACTCAGGGACCAAAAATTTTCAGACAAACTTCAAATCCGAACATGATGAGCTCTACGAAAAAGCCCTAGAATCTGGAAATCATTTGGAAGTTACCTCTCATTACTACAGTGTAATGAGTACTGTAATTGATGAGTATTTTGGCGGGAATTTTCATTTTGTTCCACCAAAATTCGAAGGACAACCTTTAGAGGAGGCGTTGAAATCGTTGCACCAGTGAGTTTGAAAGTACAGTAATCCTTACAGTAATCCTTGTGAAACTTAGATTTTTGAAGTCAGCTCGATGAGACCTTTTATTTGAGTATAATCATGCCTAGTTTAAGATTATTTCAAATTTTTGGCGCGAAACTACAGTAACCTTAGCTTTTCGCTCCGAGACCCTAATTTCTTCAAACCTAGTCACGATTATACTCAAATTGAAGGTATTGACGAGCTGAACTCGATAAACTAGTTTTCATGAGTCTTGCGAAGAATTCGAAGGAGTTACGGTAAAAGCTAAAGATTTAAGACACATTGCCACAAAGTTGGAATTGAACGAGAACGTGCATTGCCTGGATATTGGATGTGGAATTGGTGGAGTGATGTTGGATATTGCTGATTTTGGAGCCAAATTGACAGGAGTCACAATTGCACCAAATGAGGCGGAAATTGGAAATGAGAAGTTTGCCAATTTAGGAATCTCTGATAGATGCAAAATCGTGGCTGCTGATTGTCAAGATATGCCTTTTGGTGAGTTTAAGATTTTTCAAGTTGAGGCGCGAAAATTGGGATTTTGGATTCAGCTCATTGAGAGCTTCAAAATGAGTATAATCATGGCCAAGTTTGAAAAATTTCCGAAAATTTTGGGTCTCGCCACGATAATCGTAGAAGTTGGAAATACCGTACTTCGGTCCGTTTTGGTCCGTTCCGTTTGAAATGGCGTTTTTTAGACTCAGCGCGTCAAGCCCTTCGAAATGAGTATAATCATGAATTGGTTTGAATAAGGTTGGGTCTCGACACGAAAAATTCTGGATTACTGTAGTTTCCCGCCAAAAATTCAAAATGGTCGGAACCTAATCATGATTATACTCATTCAAACCGGAATGACATGGTGGGTTCGAAAATTTAGTCAAAATAAAAATCAGAACATCAGAACAGAACATATCGAGTTACGGGAGTTTCGTGGTGAGACCCAGATTTTCAAAATTTTCAAAACCAGGGCATGAAAAACCAGGGCAAAACCAGGGTACTTATTCGAACCGTCTCGGCAAGGTGATTCTGAATATGTCAATCGTTTTCCTGAAAGTTTGAAATTTGCCACATGAAACCCATAAATCCATCAAAATTTTCCAGAAGACGCCACATTCGACGTTGCTTATGCAATCTACTCATTGAAGTATATTCCAAATTTGGAAAAAGTAATGAAAGAAATTCAGCGAGTTTTGAAGCCAGGAGGCAAACTGATTGTTTATGATTTGATTAAAACTAATGATTATGATGAGGGCAATGAGGAGCATTTTAAGGTGAGATTTTTTTTTTCCAATACTACCTCTAATCAGAACTGTCCCATATAAGAACCGACCATTTAAGAACTGCCCCGGATAAGAACTTTTCAAATGATCGTATTTGGGCACTTTTTACTGCTTGCAGGTCATTGCAGCAAAGTAGTGTCAGTTCTCATACGGACAGTTCTGATAAGGTGCAGTTCTGATTCGGGGCAGTTCTATTTCGTCCAGAGTTCTATTTCGGGACAGTTCTGAAACGTCCAGTTCTTATTAGGGACAGCACCGTTTTTTTCTCAATTTTCGGAAGTTTTCAAAGTAATTTTTCTGATTTTTCTGTTTGGGAAAAAACTTTTAATTTCACTCACAAAAAGTTAAATAATTTTGCTCATTTTCAGTACATTTCTCTCGGTTTTTGGTCCAAAATTTACCTAATTTTGCCAGATTTCAGCCCCAAATTCCCCCCATTTTCAGACACTCCACCATCTTGAATATGCATGTGGAATGCCTTCTCTTCATACTCAAAATGAAATTGAGAAATCAGCAGAAGACAATGGAATGCCTCTAATTGAACAAGAGAATTTGGAGGAAACCTATGGAAATCGTGCTTTTCATTATTGTTTCTCATCGAGTCCATTGTTTATGTGGCTAGTGACTAGTCCGGTTATTGGTCAGTTCTTGGGTCTCGCAACGAAAATTTGGGGTTACTGTGGTTTTTATGTAAAAATTATTTCGTGCCACAAGAGCCATCCAAATTCCCCGAGAATGGCAAAAGTTTAATGATTTCGAAATCCTGAAAACCAAAAACCTGGATAAGCTTGGGTCTCGCAACGAGAATTACTGTAGTTTTTGAATTCCTAGTTTTGAGTAGAGAACCATAGTAGAAATTTTCACTTGAAAAGCTATTATTTTTCGAGAAAAATTGGTAGATCAAAACTTTGATTATTAGGGAATTCCCGGGTTGAGTCTCGAAGCGAACTTGTTAGAGTTTACTGTAGTTTCGAAAACTAGAAATTTTGGATTGTTTGAGCCTTTAGAATTAAAAAAAAAATAAAGTCAAAATTTTTCGAAAATTCGGAAAACTTTTTTTTCAAAAGTTCCAAAACTACCGTAATCTGGTCATTTTTTATTTAATTTTTCTTACTTTCATCTAATTTTTCATATCATAAAAGGTTTTTTTTTTCAGAAAACTAACTTCTTGAAAACTGATTATAGGTTTTTGGGTCTTACCGCGAAAATTTCAAATCAAAACTGTAACTTTTGGGATCTCAGAGATACCGTAGTTTACGAGATTTCCGAAGCCGAGAATCGATGTGATTACCAGATTGAAATTTTTTGAATTACTAAAAAAATCCTGCCAATTTTTTGGTCTCGCCACGAGGTTAAAGGCGCATACCGTACCCCGAAACTCTTAGATTAGAAAATTTGAAAAGCTTATTGGGTCTCAAAGCGAAATTATTTGGATTACTGTGAAAAATTCAAAACTTCACAGAACGCACTGTTTGCCACGGAATTAAAGGTGCATACCGTACCACGAAACCGTTGGCCTGGTAATTCGAACAGTTCAAATTAATAGCTGTCTTGGGTCTCGTCACGAATTCCCCGGGATTACTGTAGCTCTTGTTCCACAAAAATTTCAATTTTTTTTCCAGATCACACAATTCGAATGGCTGAAATAATGCGTATCCTTCCCGCCGGTTTCAAACAATTCAATCGAACATTCTTGTGTGGAACAGTGAATTCAATTGTGGAGGGAGGACGAATGGGAATTCTATCAGGAGCTGATATTCTTCTTTTCGAGAAGCAATAATTTTGATTTTCTGTGGTTTTTTGAAAAGAAAAAAATTGAATAAAATAAACTATTTAAAGGAAAAATTCAACAAAAAGGTCTATCTAAAGGAGAAAACAGGCGAATTAAAAAAAAGAGAGAGAAAAAACAAAAAATAAATCAAAGGAAAAAAATTATTTGATAACAGTGATATTATTGGGTGTGAAGACGTTCTGCTCGTAGACACTTTGGTAGAGATGATACTTTTTGTTGAGAGTACGTCCCAACTCTTTCGGCGTCCACTGCAAAAAAAGAGAGATTTTTGGTGAGGCTAACTTTTGTTTTTTTGGGAATACGGTAGTTTGGTGAGGCTAAAGGAAGATTGGTGAGGCTAACGCCGTTTCATACGTTTGGAGAAAAACTTTTCTACTTCTTCGCTCAAAAACCAATTGTTTTTCGGTTTTTTTTTTCAAAATTTTCGGACCAAAGGCAGTACACTTCAGAAAAAATTCTGGGTTTTGTATGAAAAAATTGAACCTAAAATGCGAATTTCTGACATTTTTCGACAAATTCTTCGAGTTTTCTGCCAAAAAAATCCCATTATCTCGGAAAATTTCATTTTTTCGTCGATTCAAATTATGCCGTTTCCGGAAATTTTTGGCGGACTGCAAGATTTTCCTTTGGAAAGGGTGACAATCTTTTGGCTAGGTTACTGTAGTTTTGTGAGATCAGTAAAGTTTTTTTTCGAACTTCCGCCCCAAATCGTTTATTTTGGATAGATTTTCTCCAAATTTTTCGTCAAAATAGCCGGATTTCAACATCAAAACCACCATATTCCAGATGATATCTAACCTGTTTTCCATCGGCCAATTTCAAATCATTCTCCGATGCGACATGTCCTCCTTGAATAACTTCACATTGTCCATTTGGTGATAGACGTGTTGAGAAGATATCCTCTTCCGATGGTTCAATTCCATTTTTGAATTCAATTGGACGTAATTCAATCAAATGTTTCACTTTCCATAACTCTTCGTTCATTAGTTCTGTGTTACGGAACACTTCCATTCGACCAACCTGGAATTGATGGAAAATTGGGAATGGTAGGGGAAAAAGGGAATTCGGGGGAAATTTTCTGAAAAAATCTTGGTTTTGGTGGAAAAATTGGTTAAAAGTAGATCAAAAACAAGAAAGTTTAGACTTTTTGGCGTCAAAATGCAATTTTTCAAGGCATTTTTAGACAAGAAATGATGTACACAGCGAAAACAAATTGAAAATGTCGCAGTTTTGAACCCAGTTTGCCCAAAGTTTCATCCAATTTTTCTCCGAAAAATTTTGAATTTTTCACTATTTTCTACCTTAAAATTCGCTCCGAACAAATTCTCCACATGTTTTCGTGTCCATTTCGGTTCGCCAGACAAATCACGATAGAGCCATGCCATCCACAGTTTTGATGCTTGTTTTGGACGCTGAAATGTAAAAAAAGATTGAGAATTTCTAGCTGGATGATTTAGAAAAATAAAGAATTTCTTGTAAAAATGAGAAAACTTCCAGTTTTTAGTGCGAAAATCAGCCTAAAAACGGTTCAAAATACAAACGTTTGAGCTTGTTGAGGAGGCAAAAAGAGGTTTTGGTGAGGCTAACTTTACTTGGTGAAGCTACATTCGTTTGGTGAGGCAAGCAGATTCTTGGTGAGGCTAAGGGCGGGCGGGCGGGCGGGCGGGCGACCGCTGGCTTTTGGTGAGGCTAATTGCTTTCTAATGAGGCTGTGGTGAGGCGAAGAGAAGATTGTAGAGGCTAATTTTGGTTTGGTGAGGCTAAGAGCGGTGGGGGAGGTCGCTGGCGCGCTTCGGTGAGGCTAACACTATGGTGAGGCTAACTCTATGGTGAGGCTAATGAGAAATTCGGTGAAGCAAGGAGATTCTTAGTGAGGCTGTGGTGAGGCTAAGAGCGGTGGGGGAGAACGATGCCACTTGGTGAGGCGAAAATAATTTTGTAGAGGCTAACTTTCTTTTGGTGAGGCTAAAGGTGACTTTGATGAGGCGAAGAGTACATTGTGGAAGCTAATGAGAAGTGTGGTGAGGCAAGGATATTCTTGGTGAGGCTGTGCTGAGGCTAAGCAAAAGTTTGGTGAGGCACTTTCTTCTGTTTTTTGGTGAGGCTAAAACGCAATTTTACGAGTTTTCTTCCTAATCAAAAAACGCCTGTTTTCATTGAAATTTCTACTTTTCCACAATTTTTCTTTTCAAAACCTCTATTTTACCCCACTTTTCTCAGGATTTTCCGTACCTTATCATCGGGAATTTCTTCAGTATAATGACGCAACGATGCTCCATTATTCTCATAATCAAACTCTTTCACAGCGTCATTTCTACGTGGCAGATAGCGAGTCCATTTGTTGTCCGTACGGTATACCCAGCGATCTGAATAGAGAATTTCAGATATTGTGGGGTAAAGAATCAGTTTTCAATGTAAAATTTGATTTCTAAAGGGAAAGTGAGAAATGTTTGAAATACCAAAAGCTTCGCAATTTGTTCCAGAAAATGAAGAAAAAAAAATTAAAAAAAAATAGTTTTTTCTAGTTTTTGATGGAAAATTCTGGTAAGTTTGAGTTGCGAGGAGAATTTTTCATCCTCATTCTGAATTTTTAAATCATTTTTCAGCTATTTTTTCTTAGATTTTCAGGCCAGATTCTTCCGGAAAACTTACTTCTGATAACCTTAGCCATCCTTTTTTTCGGTCTGAAAATCGAACAAAAAACATTAAATTTGCGAAAGAAAAAGTTGGTAATGAAGGTAAAATGAACTCAGGATTAAACCGAGTTTTGAGAGAGAAAAAAAGGCAAAAATAAAAAACAATCATATTTTTGACCCAAAAAAAATTTGGCGAATCAAAAAAAGTGAATAGAAACTAGAATTACACAAATACAATAAAGCTCGTTTTCAGAAGTTATTGCAAAATTTAAAAAATGAAAAAATTGAATAAAATAGATATAAATTACTAAAAATGTACAAATTTTCACAATTCCAAAAAGGAAAAAAAGGTGAATTATTCATATATTCTGGGCGGTTCCATATCTTGCAAATGGTCAAAATCGATGGATTCGAAGAATTTGTGCTCCCTTATTTGGCCACTTGTTAGACGGTCATCTTGCTGGAAAAAATGGAGATTTTAGAGGACTTTCAAAAGTTTTTTGAGCTGAAAATCTGGGATTTTTGTGTTTTTCGTATATATTTCAGCAGATTTCCAATAGTTTTCGATGGAAAATGATGAAAAATCTGAGTTTTCCGCTGATTTTCAGCTCAAAATATTTGTTTTTTTACTGTAAAAATCTGTCATTCTTTGGATTTTCATTATGAAAAAACACGATTTTCGCTGAAAAATTCAGCTTTTGTTACAAATTTTCATAAAATTTGCCGATTTTCAGCCAATTTCATCCCCCACTCTTACCTCTTTAATCAACACTCTTTCAATCAAATCCTTTGCATTTTCATCAGGAAAATCATCAGGAAATGTGTATAAAATGTCTTGAATTCGTCGAAAAATGAGATATTCCGATTGATCTTCGAATGGATGAATGGAGGTGAGCATGTAGAATAAAGTGACGGAAAATGACCAAATGTCGCAGGCTGGCGCCATTCTTTTGCCTTCCAGGAGCTGAAAAATTGGATTTTCGGGAGGAGATTTGTGAGAAAATGCATTTTAAAACTATAATCGGCTCAAAGAACTGATAAATCGTGGCTTTTGACCTAATTTGTTGCTATTTTGGCTAAAAGTAATTGCAGGAAAACTTGGTTTTCATCACATTTTCAGCCAGTTTTCTCGAAATATTTTATTAATTTTTCAATAATTTTTTGATTTTCAGTATTAAATTTATCATTTTCGGTGTTTTCAGCACATTTTCTCGCAATTTTCGTTCTCTATTTTGAATTTTCCTACAATTTTCTCTTACTTTCTCTCCCATTCTCTCTTACCTCCGGTGTACAATACTGAGCAGTGCCAGTAAACGAAACCCGTCGTCTTCTCATTGGCTGTTCCTCTTCTTCTTCTTCTTTCTCTGGTGATTTCTCATTTTTATTCGCATCTTTTTCATTTTTGAAAAACTTCGATGATCCAAAATCGGTTAAAAGTATTCGTCCGTCTTCTTTTACTAGAATATTATCCGCTTTTACATCTCGATGAAGGATTCCGAGTTTGTGGATGTGATCTGGAATGAAAAATGAGGTGAAAATGTGAGAGAACAGAGAAAAAAAAGAAGATTTTTAGAGAAAAAATTCTTTAGTCTCACCAAAAATTATGATTCGGTTACTGTAGTTTGGTGAGGCTAGCTATCTTTAATGAGGCGAAGGACATTTTGGTGAGGCGCATGCATTTGGTGAGAGTAGCTTTTGTGGTGAGGCTAAGCGATTTGGTGAGGCGCGGTAGATTTCAGTGAGGCTAGAGAATAGTTTGGTGAGGCTAGGAGATGTTTTGGTGAGGCTAAGCGGTATATTGGTGAGGCGGGAGTGAGGCTAAAGTAGATTTTGGTGAGGCTAGCTTATATTTGGTGAGGCTAGCTGCGCTTGGTGAGGCGACGAGCGTTTTGGTGAGGCTAAGCGCGTTGGGGAGTCTAGCTGCATTTGGTGAGGCTGTGGTTAGGCTAGAGAACAGTTTGGTGAGGCTAGCGAACCCTTGGCGAGGCAGACTATCTTTGGTGAGTCAAAGGACATTTTGGTGAGGCTGACTTAATTTATAGTGAGGCGCGGGCATTTGGTGAGCGTAGCTTTTTTGGTGAGGCTAAGCGATTTCGGTGATGCTAGCCGTTTTGGTGAGGCGCAGGAACATTTTGGTGAGGCTAGCTGCACTTAGTGCGGCGGGGGGAGTTTTGGTGAGGCTAAGGAAAACGTTGGTGAGGCTAAGGGAGTCTTGGTCAGGCTGACAAAATTTTGGTGAGGCTAACTTTCACTGGTTGAGGTTACTGTAATTCGGTGAGGCTGAACCGATTTCCGCCGTTTTTTCACTAACAACATGGTTTTTTGACCTTACAGGCCTTATTTTCAATAAAACTTGGCTTTTCTCTAGTCAAAATCAGTTTTAGGTCACAAATTTTTATTTTTTCTTTTCTCACCAAGTACTGCCAACAAATTAGCAGCATAATATCGTGCATCCGTCACTGATAACCGTTCTCCGGGCAGTTTTCTCATCAAATTTGTTAAATCGCCGTCTGAAAAATGGATTTTTTTGCTATTTTTCCAGATTTTCAGCGGAATTAGCAGGGTTTTTAGGAATATCAGAATGAAATTTAGAAAAAAAACGAACATTTAGCATATGACAAGACAAAATAGAGACTTTCAGCATCTTGAAATGTACAATACAAACCAACAATCGACGGATGACTATTCTCTGGTCTACTCAAAAATGCCAACGCTTCTTTTTCTCGTTGCACGTAGATTACCTGAAAAAAAGGGTTTTAATAGAAAAAATTGTGAAAAATTGGTTTTTTTTTTAAATCGAATTTTTAGATGAAAAACAGATTTTGAGGAAAATCGACGAATTCGACAGGTTCGAATTCAAATTTTTCGACAAAAAATCGCAGAAAATCAGTTTTTTCCGAAATTTTTCGTAAAAAAAAAATAGAACTTGGATTAAAATTTTTTCGGATTTTGAAGACCAAATCTACAATTTCCAGCTTGAAAAATGTGTTTTTCTTTCAGTGAAAAATTGGGTGAATAAATTTTGCTAAAGTTCAAAATCGATTATTTTTGGAAAGAGGAAAAAATAAGGTGAGATTTTTCTCAGTTTTCCAGCGCAATTTTCGTTTTTTCGTCTGCAAATTCTATGATTTTTTTTTCGAATTCTTAGAGAAGTGAAAAAAAATCGGATTTTGGCAAAAAAAAAAGGATTCTTCATGTAATTTTTCCAAATGAAAATCCCGATTTCGTTCACAAAAACAACGTATTTGCTTGCAAACTTCAGAAAAATTGATTTTGAAAAAGATTTTTCTCCAGGTTTTCAGGCAAAATATTGAATTTTTCACCTCATCACGATTTTCCCGCCAAAAATGTTTTTTTCATTAAAAAAAATCCCAAAAATTCACCATTTTATTCTTAATAATATGCCTTTTCAGACAGACTTTCAGTGCCACATTCCTCTTCTCTCCATCTTTTTCACGAGCCAAATATACTGTACTAAATGAGCCCTCTCCAATCTCTTTTTGCACCTAAAAAGTGTCTTTATTGGAATTTTTTGACTTTAAAAATGGGGAAAAACCTGAAAATCCGCCATACATTTCATATTCGGACTCGCGCGGCGCGCATTTTCCGTGTTTCTAAGGCTCAATGGCACTTCCATTAGGTGAAAATACCTGAAATTAATGATTTTCTTGCTTAAAACTCAAAATTTTGTAGAAAAAGTCTTGAAAAATCTTGGAAAACAACTGGTTTTTTGGTTGGAACCGGTTGAAAAATTAATAGGAAAAAGTGTCGTGAGGTCTGGCGAAAAATCCGCAATGACCCAAGAAATAACGCGCAACCGCAGACACCAACTGTTGGCGGAGGTTCAAAAAAGAGTTTTTCCGATAAAATTTTTTTTTCAAAATAAACAGAGAAAAAAGTGGAAAAATCAATGATATTTGCACAGAGAGTTCAATATAAATATGTCAATAAAAGAAAGAAAAAGTGTGATTCATTTTTTATTTGTTTAACGATAAAAATATTTGAGAAGGGGCAAAAAGAGGGTAGAAGCCACTGATAACAGTTTTGAAACCTTCTCTTTTTTGTGTGTTGTAATTTTTCGTTTTTCTAGAAATTTCGACAAAAAATGCAGGCGCAGAGAAAAAGCTTCTTTTTACCGGTGAGTTTTTAAAAGGATTTTGGTGTTTTGAAAAATTTTGAAAAATACGGGAATTAAAATGCGCTCCAATGATAACAGGCTTAAAATTAGGTTTTTGATAGGATTATAATTACGGAATGAAACATAGCGGAAAATTTTGATACGATTATGAAATTTCGAGTAGGTTTAGAAAAGAAAAAATCGGCGAGAAAAATTTTTAACTGAAATTTTCATTTCGAATTATTTAATTCTTGAAAATTCTTAGTTTTTCTCGGATTTTAAAAAAGGAAGCGAAATGTGTGGAACTGTATTTTCAGAATTTTCAAAAATTCGAAATCTGAAAGAAAGACTTCAGAAGTTTTTCGAAATTTGAAGTTTTGAATTTATAGTACCAGACACATTTCTGATACAATTCGAATCTTAAAAACCAATTGAATTAACTTTTTTTTCAAAAAAAAAGAAAAATTTTCAAATTCAAATTCCCGCCAAACCATTTCTCATTTTCAAATAGTGTCGGAGGACTAAAATACCATTCAATAAGAAACTTTCGAAAGCTCTCAAAAAAAATGTCCTGACCATATTTTTACTAAAAATTCGAATACCCGCCAACCCATCTCCAACTTTTGTCCCAAGACTAAAAGACCACTTATGAATCTTCGTAAATTCCAGGAAAAAATCGAAGCTTTTCAAAAATTTTCAAATTCCCGCCAAACCATCTTCATCTTTTCAGAGTATGCCATTTCGTCGTGAAATCACCAATGGATGCCCAGTTGGAACTACCATTGAAGTAGCCGGGAAACCATATGAAGACCTGAAAAAATCAATTTTCTTGGTCTTAACAACCAATAATAATGATATGGCATTGAGATTGGAATTGATCCTCGGACAACCGTCAAAAGTGATTTTCGGGGTCTATTTGGGAAATCGAGTGGGGTCTTTTATATGAAAAAGAAGAGATTTTTTTAGAAATATACTTTTCTAGCCTCACCAAAAAGTTGTTTAAATTTCAGTTGAAAATCGATTGTACAGTATCCCAAAAGACGTCAACTGCCATTGAAAATTTGGTTGTTTGTCCGTATGAGCAGAGGGCTGTACTCAAAATTGTGACACTTCAACACTCGTTCCAGGTTGGTCTAGTATTTGGAGTTTTGACTGGAATATTATTGGTAAACCTCTACAACTTCCGCCCTTCTCCGCCACAATTGGCAAAAAACCAAATTTTTGGCAGGTGTTAGAGAGTTGTACGAAAGTTGCAAGAAGTTGTTGAAGGAACTTGTGAAGTGCCATAACTTTTTCTGCGAAAGTTGTGCCAATTGTTGGAGAAAGTTGTGGATTGGTGACAACTTTCTACAGCATTTGGCACAACTTTCGTCCAAAAGTTGTAGCACTTCACAACTTTCCCAAACAAACTCTCGCAACTTTCGTACAACTCTCTAACAACTGCCAACAATTTGGTTTTTTTTCGCCGGCTTTGTGAGAGTTGTACGAAAATTGCGAAAAGTTGTTGGAGAAAGTTGTGAAGTGCTACAATTTTTTTTTTCAAAATTTGTGCCAAATGCTGGAAAAAAGTTGTAGTTTGGTGAACTTTCTCCAGCATTTGGCACAAATTTCACACAAAAGTTGTAGCACTTCTCGCAACTTTTGAACAACTTTCGAACAACTGCCGACAATTTGATTTTTTGCCAGTTGTGAAAGAGTTGTGCGGAAATTGTGCCAAATGCTGAAAACAAGTTGTAGTTTGGTGACAACTTCCTAAAGAATTTGCCACATCCTTTGCCCGAAATTTGTAACAACTTTCTCCAACAACTTCTCGCAACTTTTGCACAACCCTCTCACAACTGCCATTAGTTTTGGTTTTTTGCTGGTTGTGAGAGAAGCGGGCAGAAGTTTTAGAGGTTTACCGAAAAAAATTCTCACCGAAATTTTTCTAATCAAGATCCCAGATTTGCAGACGTTTGAAACTTCAAAAATTACTTTAATTTCAGATATTCTTCAATGATGCCAAAGTGGCTGATTTTGTTCATCGTGTGGATCCAAATTTGGTCAAAGAAATTTTGATTCATGGACCATTGATAACCGAGGAAGTCATCATTACACCACCAACTGCTGGTATGTTTTGAACAAAAATTCGAAAAAAAAACTGTATTAGAAGAGCATACTGTTCTATTGTTCCAAGTCGGGCTTTGAGGGCTCTTATATTAGAGGGGCAGAGTTTTTTTCTGAAGTAACTGCAAAGTAAGTATAAAAACTTGGCAAAATCGATTATTTTTTTTTGTGAAAATACACAGTGCTCTTTTATTAGAAGGTCATTTCTAATACAGTTTCCACGGTATTATATGGCGAAAGAGTTCGATTTTCCTGAAATAGTTTCCAATTAGCGTAAAACCTGTATTAGAAGGGCACCCATAGGGCTTCGTTCTTTTGCCAATTTGAAGCAAGACGAAAGGTTTTTGTTTGAAAATTGACGTATTTTTGTAGTCTAACAAATCTTCGAAAAAAAGAAGGGAAACCTCTAATAGAAGCACACCTGTAATAGAAGGGCATGCACCTCTAATAGAAGTTTTATATACAAAAAAACAATGACTTTTGGGAACATTTCGAATTGGATCAATCCCGATTTTCAGCTTCAAATCCCAAAAGAAAAAAAACTTTTTGCAGCTCCCCTGCCCAGTTACGAACAAGCAACATCTCCACCCGTGGAATTAATGGCCAATATGTCATTGGGAAATACTCAAAAAGTACCTCTAGTCCATGAGAATTATTCGAATGATCTACCACCTCCACCACCAAATGTACTTCAACCAACTGCTCCGGCAGGCACACTTCCAATGGCTAATGGGAATATGGTAAGGATACTGTAGGTTGGGTTACTGTAGTATAGGTTACTGTAGCACGGATTACTGTAGGTTGAGCTGGTTCAATTTGAATTACTGTAGGTTGAGCTACTGCAATTTGAATTACTGTAGGTTGAGGTACTATAGTTTGGATTACTATAGCTTAGATTACTGTAGTTTGGATTACTGTAGACTGAGTTTCTGTCGTTTGGATTACTGAAGGTTGGGTTACTGTAGGCTGAGTTACTGAAGTTTGAATTACTGTATTTTGAATTACTGTAGGTTGAGTTACTGTGTTTTGGATTACTATAGTTTGAATCACAGTAGTTTGGATTAATGTAGTTTTGATTACTGTAGTTCGGGCTATGGTAGCTAGGGTTGCTGTAATTTGGCTCAGTGTAGTTTGGGTTACTGTAGATTGGGTTACTGTAGTCTGGTACGAACGAAAAAAAAAAAGTTTTTTTTCGATTTGAAAAGTTATGAAAAAAAAAGATTTTCTCAAAAGTTGATTTTTTTTTCCTAGAACTATGATTTTTTCTATGAAAATCCTTTTTTTTAAATTTCTGTCCTAACTTTCCCAGATCTCAAATCCTAGGCCACCCAAATTTCCAGACCACGGGAACATCTGGCACCACTTCGAGCTCCTTTTTCTACACTGGTGGCTCCCAAGGCTTCTCAGCTCATCCTTATCCCCTCCCCGGGCTCATTGATAATTCAACCCATGCCTCTCAACAAAATCAAGTTGGTCAATTACCTCCACAAACTTCTATTCCATCTGCTCCACCGATGGCTCAGGCTCCGCCCACAAGGGCCCCGGCTCCGGCTACCGTTGCTTCGTCAATTTATGCGCCGGTGAGCTTAATTTAAACTTTTTTTTCAAAAAAGTTAAAAAAAAATTTTTTTTAAGTTTTCTCAAAATCTTATGAATAAATATAGAAATTTATAGTTTTTTCCAAAAGTTTCGAAAATTGGTTTTTTAAATTTAAATTTTTCAAAAAAATTACCGTCATTTTAAAATTTTTTTAATAGTAAAAATTAAAAAAAAGTGAATTTAAAAAATTTTCAGAGAAATTTTTTTTCAATTTTTTCAAAAAACAAAGTTATTATTTTTCGTCAAACCTGTATTATTGGGGCATCCTTACATGATGAGATTGGAAAATAGTAGTGCATGCACCACTAATAGAGGTTTTACATATTTTTTTCTTTTTTTTTTTTAGATCCCACCTCCAACTTCAACTATCCCAAACACATATACACCTGCTCCAACACCATCTCAACAGTATACTGTGGTAAGCTTTTTTTATCTACAGTAATCCATGCTTAAGGCTACAGTAACCTACAATAATCCTATGCCTAATCATAGGCTACAGTAAAATACAGTAATCCTTGCCTAATCATAGACTAAAGTAACCCTAGCCCAATAATAGGCTACAGTAACCCACAGTAATCCTTGACTAATCATAGGCTACAGTAACCTACAGTAATCCTTGCCTAATCATAGGCTACAGTAACCAACGATAACCCTTTCCTACTCATAGGCTACAGTAATCTACAATAATCCATTTCCCCCATTTCAGACCTATCCCCAGACAGCCGCCTCCACACCTCAACCAATGGGGGCTCAACAAATGGGTCAACAGATGGCCCCGCCCCCAAATCATCTGTATCAGAATCAGCCACAATATCCACCAGGCTATAATCCATATCAACAAGGAGCTGTTCCCCCACAACAACAAGTTTGTTTTAAATTTTTCAAAAATTTTCTTCCAAAAAAAAATGTTTTTTTTTCTGAAATTTTTGTAATTTTTTTCATATTTTTGAATCCGAAATTCGTATTTTTGACACTTTCTTATCCAAAATTTGGATTTTAAACAAGAAATTCAAAAAGTTACGTGAAATCAGGTGTTCGGTGTATGCAGAAACGGCGTTTGCACAAAATTGGAACTACAGTAGCCCAAAAAGTTTGAAAATTGAGCTAAAAGTCTAGAAAACTTCAAAAATTTGGCTGGAACTTTAAAAAATTTCCAGCCAATGTACCCGATCCCCGCCCAACAAACTGTGCCAGTATCAGCTGCCATGCAACCACAAGTACAGTATCCCCAGGCTACTGTACCTTACATGTATCCACAAGCAGCGCCGATGGTACAACCAATGATTCAACCGTATCCTGTTTATCAACAATATCGTAAGTACGGTAATCCAAGGGGTACGGTAGTCAGGTCGTTTGTTAGTTACAGTAATCCTATTTTCAAGGTTACTGTACATGGGCTTTTGCAGTCACCTGAATCGGTTACAGTAATCTTGTAAAACTACAGTAGTCCTTTTCAAAAATTACTGTAAAATTTCAAATTTTGAAATTCAAATTTTGAAAAAAAAACTCAAAAAAAAAATAATAATTTCAGCAATGGGTTACGGTTATGCTCCGCTTACGGTAGTTACGGTAGTTTTGGTAGTTACAGAGAAAGATACAGAAAAATAAAATGGACTAGAAGTTTGTGGAGGTCATTGACCAACACGTTTCAAGATTACTGTACATGGACTACGGTAGTCAGCCTATGTTTTCGAGGCTGCAGTAATCTTGTAAAACTACAATAGTTCTTTTTCAAAATTACTATAAAATTTTAAATTTGAAACTCAAATTTCAAAAAAAAATCGAAATTAAAAAATTTCAGCAATGGGTTACGGTTATGCTCCAGAGATGATCTACTACGAAGGAGGTCATCATCATCATCGTCATCACTTTTTTGGGGTTAGTTTTGCTGAAAATAACTGAAAATCAAAAAATATTTTTTATTTTCAGCATCACCATCATCACTGTGATTAATGCAATAATTTCTGAAAATTATGTTTCAATTTAAAAATAAATTCATATGTATTCTGAATAAATGATTGTTATTTATTATGAAAAAAAATTTTGCTAAAATTGCACTAAAATTGCACCCTTCATATTAAACTTGGTGTTCAAACTTCTTCGAAAAACACCGTATTTCTTTTGCTCATTATCGTTTTCAATTGAACTAACACTCCGTGACGTCACTCTTACGGGGGTCCTTGTAACCTTGTCTCCAAAGAATCAAAAACTATGGTGCATATCATATTTAAATGATAGCAACTGATACGGAGATCAGTTTGGATGATAGTTTTTAGGCTATCAGTTCTCAGATATTTCAACCGATACATCCCCGGGAGGGGAATAAGAAGTTGAGATACATGATGAACTATGGAGTATATCATATTTAAATGATATTTACTGATACGGAGATCAGTGTGGATGATAGTTTTTAGGCTATCAGTTCTCAGATATTTCAACCGATACATCCCCGGGAGGGGAATAAGAAGTTGAGATACATGATGAACTATGGTGCATATCATATTTAAATGATATTTACTGATACGGAGATCAGTATGGATGATAGTTTTTAGGCTATCAGTTCTCAGATATTTCAACCGATACATCCCCGGGAGGGGAATAAGAAGTTGAGATACAAGATGAACTATGGAGTATATCATATTTAAATGATAGCAACTGATACGGAGATCAGTATGGATGATAGTTTTTAGGCTATCAGTTCTCAGATATTTCAACCGATACATCCCCGGGAGGGGAATAAGAAGTTGAGATACATGATGAACTATGGAGTATATCATATTTAAATGATAGCAACTGATACGGAGATCAGTATGGATGATAGTTTTTAGGCTATCAGTTCTCAGATATTTCAACCGATACATCCCCGGGAGGGGAATAAGAAGTTGAGATACATGATGAACTATGGAGTATATCATATTTAAATGATAGCAACTGATACGGAGATCAGTATGGATGATAGTTTTTAGGCTATCAGTTCTCAGATATTTCAACCGATACATCCCCGGGAGGGGAATAAGAAGTTGAGATACAAGATGAACTATGGTGCATATCATATTTAAATGATAGCAACTGATACGGAGATCAGTATGGATGATAGTTTTTAGGCTATCAGTTCTCAGATATTTCAACCGATACATCCCCGGGAGGGGAATAAGAAGTTGAGATACATGATGAACTATGGAGTATATCATATTTAAATGATATTTACTGATACGGAGATCAGTATGGATGATAGTTTTTAGGCTATCAGTTCTCAGATATTTCAACCGATACATCCCCGGGAGGGGAATAAGAAGTTGAGATACATGATGAACTATGGAGTATATCATATTTAAATGATATTTACTGATACGGAGATCAGTATGGATGATAGTTTTTAGGCTATCAGTTCTCAGATATTTCAACCGATACATCCCCGGGAGGGGAATAAGAAGTTGAGATACATGATGAACTATGGAGTATATCATATTTAAATGATATTTACTGATACGGAGATCAGTATGGATGATAGTTTTTAGGCTATCAGTTCTCAGATATTTCAACCGATACATCCCCGGGAGGGGAATAAGAAGTTGAGATACATGATGAACTATGGAGTATATCATATTTAAATGATATTTACTGATACGGAGATCAGTATGGATGATAGTTTTTAGGCTATCAGTTCTCAGATATTTCAACCGATACATCCCCGGGAGGGGAATAAGAAGTTGAGATACATGATGAACTATGGAGTATATCATATTTAAATGATATTTACTGATACGGAGATCAGTATGGATGATAGTTTTTAGGCTATCAGTTCTCAGATATTTCAACCGATACATCCCCGGGAGGGGAATAAGAAGTTGAGATACATGATGAACTATGGAGTATATCATATTTAAATGATATTTACTGATACGGAGATCAGTATGGATGATAGTTTTTAGGCTATCAGTTCTCAGATATTTCAACCGATACATCCCCGGGAGGGGAATAAGAAGTTGAGATACAAGATGAACTATGGTGCATATCATATTTAAATGATAGCAACTGATACGGAGATCAGTATGGATGATAGTTTTTAGGCTATCAGTTCTCAGATATTTCAACCGATACATCCCCGGGAGGGGAATAAGAAGTTGAGATACAAGATGAACTATGGTGCATATCATATTTAAATGATAGCAACTGATACGGAGATCAGTATGGATGATAGTTTTTAGGCTATCAGTTCTCAGATATTTCAACCGATACATCCCCGGGAGGGGAATAAGAAGTTGAGATACATGATGAACTATGGAGTATATCATATTTAAATGATATTTACTGATACGGAGATCAGTATGGATGATAGTTTTTAGGCTATCAGTTCTCAGATATTTCAACCGATACATCCCCGGGAGGGGAATAAGAAGTTGAGATACATGATGAACTATGGAGTATATCATATTTAAATGATGTTTACTGATACGGAGATCAGTATGGATGATAGTTTTTAGGCTATCAGTTCTCAGATATTTCAACCGATACATCCCCGGGAGGGGAATAAGAAGTTGAGATACATGATGAACTATGGAGTATATCATATTTAAATGATATTTACTGATACGGAGATCAGTATGGATGATAGTTTTTAGGCTATCAGTTCTCAGATATTTCAACCGATACATCCCCGGGAGGGGAATAAGAAGTTGAGATACATGATGAACTATGGAGTATATCATATTTAAATGATATTTACTGATACGGAGATCAGTATGGATGATAGTTTTTAGGCTATCAGTTCTCAGATATTTCAACCGATACATCCCCGGGAGGGGAATAAGAAGTTGAGATACATGATGAACTATGGAGTATATCATATTTAAATGATATTTACTGATACGGAGATCAGTATGGATGATAGTTTTTAGGCTATCAGTTCTCAGATATTTCAACCGATACATCCCCGGGAGGGGAATAAGAAGTTGAGATACAAGATGAACTATGGTGCATATCATATTTAAATGATAGCAACTGATACGGAGATCAGTATGGATGATAGTTTTTAGGCTATCAGTTCTCAGATATTTCAACCGATACATCCCCGGGAGGGGAATAAGAAGTTGAGATACAAGATGAACTATGGTGCATATCATATTTAAATGATAGCAACTGATACGGAGATCAGTATGGATGATAGTTTTTAGGCTATCAGTTCTCAGATATTTCAACCGATACATCCCCGGGAGGGGAATAAGAAGTTGAGATACATGATGAACTATGGAGTATATCATATTTAAATGATATTTACTGATACGGAGATCAGTATGGATGATAGTTTTTAGGCTATCAGTTCTCAGATATTTCAACCGATACATCCCCGGGAGGGGAATAAGAAGTTGAGATACATGATGAACTATGGAGTATATCATATTTAAATGATGTTTACTGATACGGAGATCAGTATGGATGATAGTTTTTAGGCTATCAGTTCTCAGATATTTCAACCGATACATCCCCGGGAGGGGAATAAGAAGTTGAGATACAAGATGAACTATGGTGCATATCATATTTGAATGATAGCAACTGATACGGAGATCAGTATGGATGATAGTTTTTAGGCTATCAGTTCTCAGATATTTCAACCGATACATCCCCGGGAGAGGAATAAGAAGTTGAGATACATGATGAACTATGGAGTATATCATATTTATATGATAGCATCTGATACGGAGATCAGTTTGGATGATAGTTTTTAGGCTATCAGTTCTCAGATATTTCAACCGATACATCCCCGGGAGAGGAATAAGAAGTTGAGATACATGATGAACTATGGAGTATATCATATTTATATGATAGCATCTGATACGGAGATCAGTATGGATGATAGTTTTTAGGCTATCAGTTCTCAGATATTTCAACCGATACATCCCCGGGAGGGGAATAAGAAGTTGAGATACATGATGAACTATGGAGTATATCATATTTATATGATATTTACTGATACGGAGATCAGTTTGGATGATAGTTTTTAGGCTATCAGTTCTCAGATATTTCAACCGATACATCCCCGGGAGAGGAATAAGAAGTTGAGATACATGATGAACTATGGAGTATATCATATTTATATGATATTTACTGATACGGAGATCAGTTTGGATGATAGTTTTTAGGCTATCAGTTCTCAGATATTTCAACCGATACATCCCCGGGAGAGGAATAAGAAGTTGAGATACATGATGAACTATGGAGTATATCATATTTATATGATAGCATCTGATACGGAGATCAGTTTGGATGATAGTTTTTAGGCTATCAGTTCTCAGATATTTCAACCGATACATCCCCGGGAGGGGAATAAGAAGTTGAGATACATGATGAACTATGGAGTATATCATATTTATATGATAGCATCTGATACGGAGATCAGTATGGATGATAGTTTTTAGGCTATCAGTTCTCAGATATTTCAACCGATACATCCCCGGGAGGGGAATAAGAAGTTGAGATACATGATGAACTATGGTGCATATCATATTTGAATGATAGCAACTGATACGGAGATCAGTATGGATGATAGTTTTTAGGCTATCAGTTCTCAGATATTTCAACCGATACATCCCCGGGAGGGGAATAAGAAGTTGAGATACAAGATGAACTATGTAGTATATCATATTTATATGATAGCATCTGATACGGAGATCAGTTTGGATGATAGTTTTTAGGCTATCAGTTCTCAGATATTTCAACCGATACATCCCCGGGAGAGGAATAAGAAGTTGAGATACATGATGAACTATGGAGTATATCATATTTATATGATATTTACTGATACGGAGATCAGTTTGGATGATAGTTTTTAGGCTATCAGTTCTCAGATATTTCAACCGATACATCCCCGGGAGGGAAATAAGAAGTTGAGATACATGATGAACTATGGAGTATATCATATTTATATGATAGCATCTGATACGGAGATCAGTATGGATGATAGTTTTTAGGCTATCAGTTCTCAGATATTTCAACCGATACATCCCCGGGAGGGGAATAAGAAGTTGAGATACATGATGAACTATGGAGTATATCATATTTATATGATAGCATCTGATACGGAGATCAGTATGGATGATAGTTTTTAGGCTATCAGTTCTCAGATATTTCAACCGATACATCCCCGGGAGGGGAATAAGAAGTTGAGATACATGATGAACTATGGTGCATATCATATTTAAATGATAGCAACTGATACGGAGATCAGTTTGGATGATAGTTTTTAGGCTATCAGTTCTCAGATATTTCAACCGATACATCCCCGGGAGGGGAATAAGAAGTTGAGATACATGATGAACTATGGTGCATATCATATTTATATGATATTTACTGATACGGAGATCAGTTTGGATGATAGTTTTTAGGCTATCAGTTCTCAGATATTTCAACCGATACATCCCCGGGAGGGGAATAAGAAGTTGAGATAAAAGATGAACTATGGTGCATATCATATTTATATGATATTTACTGATACGGAGATCAGTTTGGATGATAGTTTTTAGGCTATCAGTTCTCAGATATTTCAACCGATACATCCCCGGGAGAGGAATAAGAAGTTGAGATACATGATGAACTATGGTGCATATCATATTTAAATGATAGCAACTGATACGGAGATCAGTTTGGATGATAGTTTTTAGGCTATCAGTTCTCAGATATTTCAACCGATACATCCCCGGGAGAGGAATAAGAAGTTGAGATACATGATGAACTATGGAGTATATCATATTTAAATGATAGCAACTGATACGGAGATCAGTTTGGATGATAGTTTTTAGGCTATCAGTTCTCAGATATTTCAACCGATACATCCCCGGGAGGGGAATAAGAAGTTGAGATACATGATGAACTATGGTGCATATCATATTTAAATGATAGCAACTGATACGGAGATCAGTTTGGATGATAGTTTTTAGGCTATCAGTTCTCAGATATTTCAACCGATACATCCCCGGGAGGGGAATAAGAAGTTGAGATACATGATGAACTATGGTGCATATCATATTTAAATGATAGCAACTGATACGGAGATCAGTTTGGATGATAGTTTTTAGGCTATCAGTTCTCAGATATTTCAACCGATACATCCCCGGGAGGGGAATAAGAAGTTGAGATAAAAGATGAACTATGGTGCATATCATATTTATATGATATTTACTGATACGGAGATCAGTTTGGATGATAGTTTTTAGGCTATCAGTTCTCAGATATTTCAACCGATACATCCCCGGGAGGGGAATAAGAAGTTGAGATACATGATGAACTATGGAGTATATCATATTTAAATGATAGCAACTGATACGGAGATCAGTTTGGATGATAGTTTTTAGGCTATCAGTTCTCAGATATTTCAACCGATACATCCCCGGGAGAGGAATAAGAAGTTGAGATACATGATGAACTATGGAGTATATCATATTTAAATGATAGCAACTGATACGGAGATCAGTTTGGATGATAGTTTTTAGGCTATCAGTTCTCAGATATTTCAACCGATACATCCCCGGGAGAGGAATAAGAAGTTGAGATACATGATGAACTATGGAGTATATCATATTTAAATGATAGCAACTGATACGGAGATCAGTTTGGATGATAGTTTTTAGGCTATCAGTTCTCAGATATTTCAACCGATACATCCCCGGGAGGGGAATAAGAAGTTGAGATACATGATGAACTATGGAGTATATCATATTTAAATGATAGCAACTGATACGGAGATCAGTTTGGATGATAGTTTTTAGGCTATCAGTTCTCAGATATTTCAACCGATACATCCCCGGGAGAGGAATAAGAAGTTGAGATACATGATGAACTATGGAGTATATCATATTTAAATGATAGCAACTGATACGGAGATCAGTTTGGATGATAGTTTTTAGGCTATCAGTTCTCAGATATTTCAACCGATACATCCCCGGGAGAGGAATAAGAAGTTGAGATACATGATGAACTATGGAGTATATCATATTTAAATGATAGCAACTGATACGGAGATCAGTTTGGATGATAGTTTTTAGGCTATCAGTTCTCAGATATTTCAACCGATACATCCCCGGGAGAGGAATAAGAAGTTGAGATACATGATGAACTATGGAGTATATCATATTTAAATGATAGCAACTGATACGGAGATCAGTTTGGATGATAGTTTTTAGGCTATCAGTTCTCAGATATTTCAACCGATACATCCCCGGGAGGGGAATAAGAAGTTGAGATACATGATGAACTATGGAGTATATCATATTTAAATGATAGCAACTGATACGGAGATCAGTTTGGATGATAGTTTTTAGGCTATCAGTTCTCAGATATTTCAACCGATACATCCCCGGGAGAGGAATAAGAAGTTGAGATACATGATGAACTATGGAGTATATCATATTTAAATGATAGCAACTGATACGGAGATCAGTTTGGATGATAGTTTTTAGGCTATCAGTTCTCAGATATTTCAACCGATACATCCCCGGGAGGGGAATAAGAAGTTGAGATACATGATGAACTATGGAGTATATCATATTTAAATGATAGCAACTGATACGGAGATCAGTTTGGATGATAGTTTTTAGGCTATCAGTTCTCAGATATTTCAACCGATACATCCCCGGGAGGGGAATAAGAAGTTGAGATAAAAGATGAACTATGGTGCATATCATATTTATATGATATTTACTGATACGGAGATCAGTTTGGATGATAGTTTTTAGGCTATCAGTTCTCAGATATTTCAACCGATACATCCCCGGGAGAGGAATAAGAAGTTGAGATACATGATGAACTATGGTGCATATCATATTTAAATGATAGCAACTGATACGGAGATCAGTTTGGATGATAGTTTTTAGGCTATCAGTTCTCAGATATTTCAACCGATACATCCCCGGGAGAGGAATAAGAAGTTGAGATACATGATGAACTATGGAGTATATCATATTTAAATGATAGCAACTGATACGGAGATCAGTTTGGATGATAGTTTTTAGGCTATCAGTTCTCAGATATTTCAACCGATACATCCCCGGGAGGGGAATAAGAAGTTGAGATACATGATGAACTATGGTGCATATCATATTTAAATGATAGCAACTGATACGGAGATCAGTTTGGATGATAGTTTTTAGGCTATCAGTTCTCAGATATTTCAACCGATACATCCCCGGGAGGGGAATAAGAAGTTGAGATAAAAGATGAACTATGGTGCATATCATATTTATATGATATTTACTGATACGGAGATCAGTTTGGATGATAGTTTTTAGGCTATCAGTTCTCAGATATTTCAACCGATACATCCCCGGGAGGGGAATAAGAAGTTGAGATACATGATGAACTATGGAGTATATCATATTTATATGATATTTACTGATACGGAGATCAGAGTGATAGTTTTTAGGCTATCAGTTCTCAGATATTTCAACCGATACATCCCCGGGAGGGGAATAAGAAGTTGAGATACATGATGAACTATGGAGTATATCATATTTAAATGATAGCAACTGATACGGAGAACAGGGTGAAAAACGAATGCCATCCTAGTATTTCCAATACATAAAAAAAAATAAAAGGAAAAATAAAGAAAAAAGGTCGAAAGTCCTCGCCCACGCAAAAAATCGCGTCTACACAATAATATTATTGATTGAAACCGTAGCATGTTTGATAATTGATAGTGCTTTATCACCTATTCGAACTGCGTCCCCCCACATAACATACCAGTGGCACTTCAGAAATTATCGATTTTTGAAAAAGAACATGAAAAGAGAAGAAAAAATGAGAGAGATTCGAGATGGGTCACCGAACTGCGCAAGAAAAGAAAAAGAATGAGAGTGTTTTCTGGGGGGTTTATATATGGTTCAGGTGGGCGGAGCCTCTGTGGGGGGCGGAGCCTCTCTGGGAGTGGGACTATAAGGTAGCGTCTTCTTGTGGGAAAGATTGGAAGATATATGGAAGACGCGTCGTGTGACGTCAAAAGGGTCAAGAAGAACAAAGGGGATGTGAGGTAATGTGAGGTAATGTGAGGCCAAAAGGCCCTCCTTTGTGGTGTGTATTGATTTTTTCAGACAAGACTAGACATGAGAGATGCGGGGAGGACGTTTGAATGGACAAATGCCCCTAGGGAAACCGGTTTTCTAGGAAAAGTTTGAAAATTAAAGTGAGCTTTTCAAAAAATGAACTCCGCCAAAGTTCTACTCCTCAGGGGGTCTAACTTTTGCACCTAGACCCGATGGATTCCATGGGTGACACTTTGGAAGTAATACATGTGAGTTTTGTCAATAAAATCCCCAATCAAAAATGCAAATAATTTGAATTTTTGATACGGGAGATTAAGCGGGGTGAGTGGGAAGGAAACAGGACAAAAACCATTCGAATCGGCCTATTTTTAAACGAGTAATGGGGTCTTGAAAGTGGCGGAGGCGAGAGTCAGACGACCAGACACTCTCGCTTCTCTGCCGTCTTGAGGATTACTGTAGGCATCCACGTTAACACCTTACATGTATTACTTCCAAAGTGCCGGAAACCGTTTGGGACGGGATTATGGCCAAAAGTCATCCTTCCCTAAGTGTATTGAAATGCAGTAGTCAAAAGTTCGACAAACTCAATATTTATCGATTTATTGATTTTCTTGTATTTTGGGGTTTTTCGATCATAACTCGGTCAATTTTTGAGTTTTTCAAAAAATTAAAAAACGAAATTGTAGATCTAAATGTGATACGCTTTTTGGGTTTACTGAAAAAATGTAGAACTCTAGATGACGTTGCGAAAAATCAACATTTCCAAAACTCGAAAAAAAATTCGCCCAAGGAATTTTCTGAAAATTTTTTCAAAAATTTTAAATTAAAAGTAAGTTAGGTTCCCAAATTTTCAAAGTGGTTTGACGGCTAGTTTGCGAGAAACGAGCCTTTTTTGAAAGAAAAGTCACTTTTTTCGTTGAAATCTCATCCTTTCTTCAACATTTTCCCTGATTTAGACGGATTTAGAGGGTCGTTTCACTTGAAACAAATTTAAAGAGGTTTTCTGTATTCAAAAAACATCGTTTCAGATGAAAAATTGGAAAAAAAATTTTTACAGATTTTTGAAATTTTTTTTTGGTGATTTTTGAAAATTTTAGTTTTTCATCGGAAACGATGATTTTTAAAAACAGAAAATCTTTTTATACTGGTTTCAAGTGAAACGACCCTCTAAATCCGTCTAAATCAGGGAAAATGTTGAAGAAAGGATGAGATTTCAACGAAAAAAGTGACTTTTCTTTCAAAAAAGGCCTGTTTCTCGCAAACTAGCCGTCAGACCACTTTGAAAATCTGGGAACCTAACTTACTTTTAATTTAAAATTTTTTGAAAAAATTTTCAGAAAATTCCTTGGGCGAATTTTTTTTCGAGTTTTGGAAATATCGATTTTTCGCAACGTCATCTGGAGTTCTAAATTTTTTCAGTAAACTCAAAAAGCGTATCACATTTAGATCTACAATTTCGTTTTTTAATTTTTTGAAAAACTCAAAAATTGACCGAGTTATGATCGAAAAACCCCAAAATACAAGAAAATCAATAAATCGATAAATATTGAGTTTGTCGAACTTTTGACTACTGCATTTCAATACACTCAGGGAAGGATGACTTTTGGCCATAATCCCGTCCCAAACGGTTTCCGGCACTTTGGAAGTAATACATGTTACTGTAGGAACACGGTAGCTGATAGTTTATGGTAGTTTTTTGGGTGACTGTAGGTGTCCGGAAGGTACAGTAATAAATTTAGTTTGAATTTTTCTTCCTATTCAGTTTGAGATTACTGTAGGTATACCCTGCACATCTAAACCTAGAATTACTGTAGACACCATAACCTGCAAGTCGTGCAGAGAGATACCTGCAAAATTACGGTGCTTTTTGCATTACTGTAAGCTTATGGTAGTCACAGTAATCCATATTCTTACTGTAATTCTTAACTGTGAAACTACAGTAGCTGAAAGTTTACGGTCACCTGCAAATCTTACTGTACCACTACCATAAGTTTGACTGAAAATTACTGTAGAACCTGCACATCTCACTCTCTATTTTTGGTTTTCACTGGTTACAGTAATCCCAATACCATCCAGACTACCATAACCCAAGAACTGGCATTTAGATGTGCAGGTTGTATGGTTACTGTAGGTTTACATGTACAGTAATCTTTCAGGGAAGTGCTCAAAAAAAACCAATCGACCGATTTTTGGAGTTTTCGAAAGTGGGGAGGCGAGAGTCAGACGACCAGACAGAATACAACTTCCGATAAAATCATTCAATTTTTATATGTAAAACCGTCATTATTTATATCATCATGATCACTTTTTGAAATATCAACTAAACTCGAAAATCATCATTATCAGAAGAAGAAAGGGAGGAGGAATCACGTAAAAAGAAAAGAGAAAAAGGCCACATTTGAACAGTTTTAATGGGAAAAAAAGAGAGATATGATCATTGAGAAAAAAAAGAGAATAAATTAAAAAATGACTATCATTTTAATCAATTAGAGCATCATTTCCATAGGTGATTTGTTCGTCAATCAGCTGAGTGATAGTTTCGTGCGTTTTCTGCAAAAAAAAACGAATGTTTTGTGGAAAATTTGAATTTCCCGCGGGAATTTCGAAATTTTTTGTCAAAGCCGTTTACATTAATATCCTACTATCTTTCTGGCTTACTGTAGAACTGTGGGATTACGGTACCCTGCATATCTAGCTTACAGTAACGATTTTTATCTGCACACTATCGCATGCTACAATAATAGGATTTTCAGTAGAAATTCGAATTTCCCGCGGAATTTCTGTGTGGGAAATTCAAAAATATTGAAATTTTTAAAGAAATCGAATTCAGTTACAGTAATCCCTTGCCATCTCTCTGGCTTACTGTAGAACTGTGGGATTACTGTACCTGCATATCTGACTTGCTTTAGCTACAGTAATCCCCATGTAGGAGACGGAAAGAAACTACAGTAGCCCTTAATGTTTGTGATGATCCTACAGTAGCATGGACATGGTCTACTTACAGTATTCCCCCCTGAAGCATTACTGTACATAGTGTAAACCTACAGTAGCCCTACAACCTGCACATCCAAAAATCTTCCTGAGGGCTTATGGTAGTCGGAATGGTGTTGGGATTGCTGTAAATGGAGAGTAAGATATGCAGGTTCTACAGTAAAACTCTGTCCAAGTTATCGTAAGTACAGTAAGATGTGCAGGTCAGCGTAAACTTCCCGACTACTGTAGTTTCACTGTTAGATGTGAAAGATTATGGTGTCTACAGTAACCGCAAGCAAGCTCCCACAGATGTAAGATATGCAGGGATCTACCTACAGTAGTCTCAAATCGAGAAGAGCTACAGTAAGAATATGGGTTACTGTACCTACCATAAGTTTACAGTAGTCTTACAGCACGACTTGTAGGTTATGGTATCTACAGTAATTCTAGGTTTAGATGTGCAGGGTACACCTACAGTACTCTCAAACTGAATAGGAGAATTCAAATTACGGACTACTGTACCTACAGTACCACTATAGTAACTCAAAAAACTAACATAAACTATCAGCTACCGTATTTGTACAGTAACGTATGTACATGGATGTCAATAATCCTTTAGGCGGTCGCCACTGTAACTACCGTACTCCTACAGTAATCCAACAACAACAAAAACGAAATTTCATGGGAACAACTATTGTCAAAGTAAAAAAGTTGCGACGCGTGAACCTCACAAAGCTGTGAAAAACTCTCTCGAATAAACTCCACCCTTTTTTGCAAGAGTGCGGCGCACTTTCACACTCGTCATCTTACGCCGTTTTCTAACCTTTTCAAAGAGAAATCGACGGGATTATATGATGCTAGGGATATTTTATTGCTATTTTAATCAAATACTCAACTTTCAATTAGTTAATTTTAGACTGGCGCAAGGAATTACGTGTATTCAGAAAATCTGAAAAGTTCGCCGCACTCTTGCAAAAAAAAGATGGAGTTTATTCGAGAGAGTTTTTCACAGCTTTGTGAGGTTCACGCGTCGCAACTTTTTTACTTTGACAATAGCTCAGAGGGTTGTTTTTGGCGCGAAATTCAAATTTTAAGTTAATTTTTTTTCGAAAATTCATATTTGAAATCGAATTTTTTTGGCGGGAAATTCAAATTTTTCATTGAAAACAGCCTTACATTAACTTTATCCATCAACATCCTCACACCAAGTGTTCGTTTCTGACAAATCTCGGCAATTCTTGCCTTCCTCACATTCGCATTCTCCCCCGTGGCATCGATGACGTCATGCCACGTGGCACAAAACTCCTCAGCAAACTCTTGGGCTTCGAACGAAATTCGAAGTAAATTAGCCAACTCGTGCTCGATTTTCTCATTATTTCGAATGAAAACAACGACAGAGACACGACGGACAAACTTCAGATGCTCACGGATGACGTCATCAACGTCAACACACTTCTCATCGATAGCGGCAAGGAAACGAGAGAGATTCTGATTTAATTGAAGACTGATAAGAGAACGAAGACGTAGGAGTGTTGAATTGATGACGTAGAAGACGTGAGAAAGGGTATTCAGAAGACACGTGGCATTCTCACGAAATGATATCGACGAGTGATTGATAAGAAATCTTTGAATAGATGGGAGGGTCATTTGGACCACTTCTTGTGTCGAATATCGGGATAAATCGATTGCCCAGATGACGTGGAAAATTGATTCGTATTCTGAATCACATGCTGAGAATATTGGCTTCATTAGGTCCATTTGAGGCTCGTAACGTGGAGACAATGGTTGAACGAATTGCATTTTTGAGGAGACATTTGGGGTGGAGCCGAGCTGCAAAAAATGTGATTATTGGAAAATTTTTTGCTGAAAATTGGAGATTTTTGACTGAAAATGATAATTTTTGGCCAGAAATTCCAGTTTTCTCATATTTTTCCAGAATGATTTTTTTTTGTGTTTTCAAAAAAATCTGGAAAAGTGGTCAAATTTTGTGATCCTACAGTAGCAATGACAGGGTCTACCTACAATAGCCATAACTACAGTAATCCCCGCTTTGGTTACAGCATCTCCTGACGGATTACTGTACATACTGTAAACCTACAGTACCCCTACCAAGAAAGATGTGCAGGGGGTCACCTAACCTACAGTAGTCTCAAATCGAGAAAAACTACAGTAAGAACAAAAAACAGAAATTTGTTTTTTTTTCAGAAACTTTCTGCTAATTGAAGTTCAAAAAGTAGCTCTCGGAGCAAATTTATTAGGAAAAAAATACAGATTTTTCAGAATTTCCCGTTATTAGGAGTTTTTTAACGCGGCAAATCAAAAATTTGAGGAAAACTTCGAAAAAAAAAACAAAATTTCAGATTTTTCAAAAAATAATTTTTATGATTCTTCAAAAATTTTCCGAAAATTATTTTGTTTTAATAAAATTTCCAGCTTTTTGTCTGAAAAATTTCCACCCTAACCGACACTCACCGACGCCATAGCATCCAATTTGAACTTCAATTTCTTCTCTCTATTTTCCTCTCGATTACTGTAGGTTACTGTAGCTTCCAATGCGGCAGCCAATGCACTGGATACTGTTTGACGACTCAAAGCGGCACTTCCAACACGAAGACCCATTGAGGCGTCTCTGCAAAAAAATAATGGGAAAAATTAAAAAAAAATTGGTAAATAAGTTTTCAGCTATTTACAGCCAAAAGAAAGTACTAGATTCCAGATTTTTCAAAAAAGTTTTTGCTAAAAAAAAAGGACCTTAAATTGCAGCTTTTTCGAGTATTGTCAATAAATTACATTATTGAGCATTTTTGTCGAAAAAATTTCAGCCAAGACGTTCAAAATTTTCAGCTCATTTTGAACTGAATTCCAGTCTAAAAAAGCTCAAAATTTTGGCGAAAAGGCACTCGATTTGGAGGCGGAGCTTTAGCTGGGGTACTGTAGTTGAGGGGCGTTGAAAATGCTTTTCTTTCTAATTTCAGAATGATTTTCGGGTAAAAAATTCCAATTTACCACCACATTTAAAGCTTAGGCATAGCCAAAACTCCGCCCTCAAGTACAGTACCCAAGCCCCGCCTGTAAAGTACAGTACCCCAAACGAAGCCCCGCCCCTCAAATACAGTAACCCAGCCAAAGCCCCGCCCCCAAAATCGAGAAAAAACCCATTTTTCAGCCAAAAAAAAACTCAAATTTTTCGAATTTTTCAAACAACTCCAGTCAAAAAAATTTCAAATTTCAGATTTTTTTCAGAAAATTTCAGTCAAAAAATTTCCGAATTTCCAAAATTTCCCTCCAAAATTCCATACTTAATAATAGAATAAAGCGTGGCGGTGAATCGTGGATCGGATAAAAAGAAGAATGAAGTGGCCTTATGAATATGTTCTTTGAGTCTTCCAGTCGTCAAAACCATTCTCATCACAATTCCACAGACGACGTCACGAAGAATCTTCAGAATTGGAGTCAATTCTTTTTTGAATATTAATTCTGGGGAAAGAGCCGCACGGACTACTGTAGTCGCATTATCGATTGATTCCAAATCTTCATCTGATGCCGATTCCACGTGGGGCAGGGATTTGCCAATTTCAAGGAGCTGAAACGAAAAAGATGGGTTACTGTATCTGTCGGTCTAAGTTGGGTTACGGTAGCTGTGATTCTAGTGGTTACTGTAACTCTTAATGGCTACACTATCTGCCGACTTGAGATAGGGTTACGGTAGAAGGAAATCCTAGTGATTACTGTAGCCATCAATAGTTTTTTGCACCTGCAGATCTAAGTTGGGGTTACGGTAGTTTTCCATCTTAGTGAGTACTGTAGCTGCCAGTGGTACGGTACATATATCTTGCCAGCCTACTGTACCAGCACTACCATCTTTGCAACCAGGGGAGGTCATTGTACATCCATCAAGCTAGATTACTGTACCTGCACATCTAACTTTGCAACTAGAGTTACAGTTAGACTGTGCCTGCATATTTAAGTTGGGTTTACGGTAGATTTCCATCCAAGTGGGTACTGTACCAGTTCATGGGTACGGTACAGGTATTTCGCTAGCTTACTGTATTTGCACATCTAGCTTCGCAATCAGGGTTACGGTAGCTGATAAGCTATTGGTTACTGTAGCCGAGGTATTGTACATCTATCAAGCTAGCCTACTGTACCTGCACATCTAACTTCGCAATCAGGGTTACGGTAGCTGATAAGCTATTGGTTACTGTAGCCGAGGTATTGTACATCTATCAAGCTAGCCTACTGTACCTGCACATCTAACTTTGCAACTAGAGTTACAGTTAGACTGTGCCTGCATATTTAAGTTGGGTTTACGGTAGATTTCCATCCAAGTGGGTACTGTACCAGTTCATGGGTACGGTACAGGTATTTCGCTAGCTTACTGTATTTGCACATCTAGCTTCGCAATCAGGGTTACGGTAGCTGATAAGCTATTGGTTACTGTAGCCGAGGTATTGTACATCTATCAAGCTAGCCTACTGTACCTGCACATCTAACTTTGCAATCAGGGTTACGGTAGCGGTTACTGTATTTCCAGCCCTACCACTACAGTAAGCTTTTAAAAAATGCCATCAACTATCAGCTACCGTATTTCTACAGTAAGGTATGCACATGGATGCCTACAGTAACCCTCAAGGCGGTCGCCACCGTACCTACCCTACCTCTACAGTAACCCAATCATCTGCGCATAAAACAGGCAAGTTCAGCCATAACTACCGTAGTCCTACAGTATGATGTGCAGGTAGTTACTGTACCTACCGCACCACTACAGTAACCCAACTCAAATACTGAAAAACTCACAATTCTGGCATCAGTCTCACTGATAAAAATGGGAATCTTCTTCAGAACAATGTCTCCACTTCCATCCTTTTCGATCATCCACTGAAAATGAACAAAACTACAGTAATCTCTGAAAGTACAGTACCTTATCAGCTGGTACTTCTCCCGTTGTCATCCATTCCATCATTTGTTTACAGAACACTCCCATTGTATAATCAAGTATTTTATTCAGGACCACAAGACGATCCTCATCGAAACTATAGGCTGAGTGAAGGACGAACAGAGATTCCATGAGTTCCAATTGTGGCATGTATCTACAGTAGGATAGGATGGGTTACGGTAGGTAATTGGTGGAAAAAATGGGGAATTTTGGTTTATTGGGTGACAAAATTGCGCTTTTTCCGATTTTCTCGAAATTTCCAAAAAAAAAAAATCTAAAATTTTACTCAGAGGTTTTTTTTCCAGATTTTCAAATTATTATTTGGGCTATAATTTCAGTTTCCCGATAAATTAAAAATCCAGAAAAAAATTTTTTTTTTCGAAAATTAGGATTGCTCAAATTTTTATATTCGAAAATTGGGTGCAATGTGGGTTGGGGCGGTAACTCGATTTTGGGGGCGGGCTTCAGGTGGGATACTGTATTTTAGGGGCGGAGTTTTGGGGTACTGTACTTAAGGGGCGGAGTTTCGGCTATGCCTAAGACTTAAATATGGTGGTACATTGGAGAAAAATCTTTTTTTTCAAATTTTTCTCCGAAAATTATTCAGAAACAAGAAAAAAAAGCATTTTTTTTCCTATTAATTTTTTGTTTAAAACACCATATTTGAGGCTTAGGCATAGACGAAACTCCGCCCCTTAAGTACAGAACCCCAAAACGAAGCCCCGCTCCTTAAATACAGTAACCCAGCTCAAGCCCCTCCCCTTCAATACATTGTGATTCAAGCAGTTCTTAAACGCCTCATTTGACCAGTTCTGATCCGTCCAGTTCTAACTAGGGCTAACGCCGATTTTTCTAAGTTTTTTATCCGAAATATCCTGATTTTTTCCAATTTTTTTCCAAACTCGAAAAAAAACTATTTTTCTCAAAATTTCCTCCCCCCCCAAAAAACCTACCGTATTTTCCATGCCATTGCAACCATATTCAATCGTATTTGCCATTTATCGATAAGCGGAAGACAATGATGAAATTTGAGTTCTTTCATTCTTCTTAACTCATCGATATCAGCAATATAATCACCCAAAATTTGTCGAATTGAGGCTAAAAGTGCCATTGTAACATGTCCAGATTGATTGATAGTTGTTGGAAGTTCTTTATGTGATATGATCAGAAATGTATTGGCAATTGACAGAACACGTTGACATACTGCTATGTGCGTCTGAAATTTTGGAGTTGAGAGAAAAAATCGGTTTTTTTCTGGAAAATCGAATTTCAGTGAAAAAATGTCAAATTTAAGATGAAAATGGTGAATTTTACTCGAATTTTGAGATTTTCTAGGCTACAATTGGTTTTTGATGAGGCTTAGGAAGTTTTTGTTGGGGTTACTGTAGTTTGGTGAGGCTAAGGACATATTTAGTGAGGCGAAAACGCTTGTGGTCAGGTTAGGCGTTTTGGTGAGGCTAAAGAAGCTTGTGGTGAAGCTCGGAGTATTTTGATGAGGCTACGGATGGATACTGTAGGAAATGCGGTTTAGTTTGGTGAGGCTAACTTCTTTTAAGCGGGGGACTTTGGTGATTTTTAGATACAATATCGTGAACTTTTTGGCTAGGCTGGCTTTTTCTTTGGTGAGGTTACTGTAGTTTTGGTGAGGCCAACTAACTAACCGTTGAAATCGACGCTGTCGATGTGATTGTCATTTTTCGATGAATCGGAGTAAAAAGGCGAGTTTCGATGCCGAGAAGAGCATTGAGAAGACACTCGCAGACAGTGGTCTCGGTTTCGGCTGAAAATTTTTGAATTTTTAGAAAAAATCCTATGAAAATCGGATTTTTTTTCAGTCAGAATCCAAATTTGAAGCCGAATTTCGGTGGAAAATTTTAAAAATCTAGATTTTCAGCCAACTTTCAGCCCATTCCCCACATACTTATAGCATTTCCAAGTCTCGAATGCAACGGCGTATTTGACTTTGAATTCACTGGTGCCCGTATCGATGACGTCAGAGAGATGGGCGCCTGATGAGTGGGCGTGGTCTGACGGAGTTGGAATGGCTGCTGTTGAGAAGTTGGAGGAGCCGGAGGATTACGGTAGTTGGATGGAGAATCTTCACGAAGGCGGGCGGAGACGTGATGGGAGGTCGGAGTGGAGCCACGGAAGTGTTGGGAGCCAGGGTAACCGTTTGGGGCGCTGGAAAAATGGGGGTTTTGGGTTGGAAATTTGAAAATTTGGGATAGGTTCCCCGTCAAAGTGGCCAAATGGGCTCTATTGAGTAACTGTGGTTGTAGGGTTTTGCACACTTATTATCAGTTTCAAAGCCTTCAAAACCACAAATTATCAATGGAGCGCATTCGCCACGTCTTGGAATTTCAAACAGAAAACTGAAAATTGGCAACATTTTTGAAAGTTTTCAAGCGGTTGTAACAGGGAAAAACGAAATTGGTGCACTTTTTTGCCATAGTGACAAGGAAAAAACTAAATTTTAGGCTGAAAATGAAAAGTTTGGCGTAGGTTCCCCGTCAAAGTGACTAAACGCGCTCTATCGATAATATTTGGCTCAAAGATTCTTGATCACATAGACCAAGGCCTCAGAAACCATATAATTATCAATAGAGCGCATTTATCACATCATGGATTTTCCAGAAGTTCACTGGAAATTAGCAGCATTTCCAGAATATTCTGGAAGTTTTCAAGCGACGTGTGAACAAGGAAAGACTGAATTAGTGAGAACACTTTTCTAGTTTAGAGGGTGAATAAAGTAAAAAAAATCACACAATTTTAGTAGGGTTTTTTTCACACGATTAGTGAGGTTTTTGACCTACTCAATATCATCATATTCGTTTAATTCATTGTCCGGATCTTGTCTAAAACAGGTTTTTTTTAAAATAGGAATTTTACGATTTTCCAGCCACGTTTTGATGGTGCTCACCCTAATCAGAACCGGACGAATTAGAACTGAACCTTATAGAAACCGACCGTTCAAGAACTGCCAGAACTGTTCAAATGCTCGTATTCGGGCACTTTTCACTGCTTGCAGGGCCATTGCAGCAAAGTAGTGACATTTCTGATACAGGGCAGTTCTGATTCGTCCGGTTCTGATTGGTCCAGAGTTCTGATTAGGGGTAGCACTGTGACTTCTACCAGTTGATATTTGAATTCCCGCCTCTCCAAAAATCTCATTAGAGCGCACTTTCCCCCACAAAAACACTTACGAAAACAAGTGATTACTAGCAGTCAATGGAGACACTCTTGTCGTGGGAATTCCCGTAACTCCACCAGTTCCAATGCCAGAAGACGTCCGATAGGCGGGGCTTCGTGTCCTTTGAGTTGATCCTCCAACCACTCCCAACTGTCGCGATTCCATTCGATTATCATATGAAGTGAAGGAGGAATTGGCACGAGAACGAGAGGAGGTGGTGCTTTCGTTGAGGTGTTCTCCGGCTGGAAGATCTGAGATTTTAGTGAGAAAATGAGAATTTGGACAGCGGTTCCCCAGGAAAATGACCAAATGTGCTCTATTGGATAAGCTTGGTAACCAGGTACAAAACCATAACAGGAAGTATAATTATGGCTAAGACTTCAGGAACCATGTACTATCAATAGAGCGCAATTGATCCGAATTTCACTTTAAGGATTTCAAGCTACGATTCTCTGGAAAAGTTAA
The DNA here is from genome assembly GCA_963572265.1 of Caenorhabditis doughertyi. NCBI lineage: Eukaryota > Metazoa > Nematoda > Chromadorea > Rhabditida > Rhabditidae > Caenorhabditis > Caenorhabditis doughertyi. The sequence goes on from OY751555.1 coordinate 13,995,906, forward strand.
AAAGTAGAAGCAAAATTCTATGACCTGGGAGAGCCGATTTTGAAACCTTAAATATACGGCCCAGAAGCCGGAAATGTGTCGTCAGAAAGCCAAAGTACCAAAGGGTTATGGCCTAAAATTTTCTAAATTAACGCCTTAAAGCTCAGAAAGTACGGTTTCCAGTATGAAAGACAAAACCTAAAAGCCTAAAAGCCTGAAAACAAGGAAAAAACCATGAAGGTACGGCCTAGAAATCTGAAATATACAGCTCGAAGTCCTAAAAACTGTAGCTCAAAAATCCAGAAAACGGTGGTTTTTCTAGCCTAACTGACCAATTTTTCTCTTTTTCACTACATTTCCCCATTTCCCCTCATCATCCCCATTATTACACTCACTCAAAGTGCTCAACACTCGTCCCCGACTGGCGGATCGCCGTTGAAACGGTGATGAAGTGATCGAAGGCGTCGGTGTTGTCTGATTTGATCCCATCGTCGTCGTACTTCCATTCGAAGATCCTTTATCACCGGGCGTCTGAAATAGATGTGCTTGACGGCATCGGACGAGAAATTCCATCATTAGGGTCATTTGTGGAGACTCGTTCATCACGGCGTCCATTCGTTTTCGAACTGGTTTGATGCCATTCGGATCGCGTCGTTCTACTGAAAAAAATGTGAGAGTTAAAAGAAAATGTATTTTTTGGTGAGGCTAACTCGCTTTTGGTGAGGCTAACTTGTTTATGGTGAGGCTAAGCGCAGACGACCACTGGCTTTTGGTGAGGCTAGCTGCGCTTGGTGAGGCGAACAGACGTTTTGGTGAGGCGAACAGACGTTTTGGTGAGGCTAACACTCTTTTGGTGAGGCTAACTCTCATTTGGCGAGGCGAACTTTTTTTGGTGAGGCTAATGGCTATTTTGTTGAAGCTAAGCTTTCCCAGTCAAAAAACTCAATTTTTTCCACTAGTTCTCATGTTTTCACTTGAAATTAGCCGTTTTTTCAACAAAAATTCGTATTATTATTTGATTTTTTCCAATTTTTCCCTTACATTTTTTGACAAATTCAATGACGAAAGCTCTCGACGAATCGGCATCAGTGAACTGTCGTTGATTGAATAGTCCTCGTACTTGATCCGCCCCAACGACATTCTGAAATCCGAATGCGTCGAGAAATTGTTGAACCACTGCTGACTCCTCGTGATGAGCCATTTGCCTGCAAGTTTTTTTTTTATTGAAGTAGAAATTAGTTTCAAAAATTGGGGAAATCGAAGAGAAATATATCGAAATTGTCAATTTTATGTAATTTCAGTAGGGGAAATTTATTCTCCGCTATTGTTTTGTGTTGAGATAGTGCCATTTTTGCTGAAAAAAGCAACTATCAGGTGGAAAAAACACCGAAAAATATCAATTTTCGAATGTTATAATCAACGCAAGCGTTTGTGCAAATGCAAATTGCCGAAAATATCAATTTTCAGCTTTCAGGAGAAAAAACACTAAAAAGTGTGTTTTTTTTTACGAGAAAATAGGTTTTTTTTTCCAGATTTTTATGCTTTTTTTCAATGAAATTCCTGATTTTTTACTCTTATCTTTCAAAATTTCAACGATTTTCATTCTTTTTTTTAGATGATTGTCCCTCTGGTTAAAAATTATTTGTGATTTTCAACGTTTTTTTTTGTGCAAAACCTAATTATTTTCGTGATTTTCACATAACCAAGCAGTGATAGATACATAGCATATGTGTCTTCATAACCACATTTACAACACAAAAACAACAGAAAAATGCGAAATGTGGAAAAGAAATTTTGAAAATTGACATAATTTATTGGAAAGCTTAAGAATTTTGTGAAAATAAAAAAGAAAGAGAAATAAATAATGAAATCCGTGAAAAATTGAAAAAGATCATCAACAGTTTAGAAGAGAGGGGAATTGAGAGAGAAAAATGGGGAAAATTGGTGAAAAAGGGCGAAATTTTGGAGGAAAAAAAGCGAAAATTGGAAGAAAAAAAAAACGTTTTCCACACCCCCATTTATCTCTCAATGCTATGTCTTTTTGGGTCCAAATTTCTTCCGCTCGTAGAACAAATCCGTTTTGGCACTTCCCAAATTGACAATCTTCGGACAACCGTCTCGATCCTTCTCCAGAATTGTGCACTCTTTGCAGTAGTAAGCGTCAGACACTCCCGCTCCACCACAGATCACGCATCGACCCTGCAGAAAAAATACATGAAAATATGAAGAGTTTGGTGAGGCTAAACGTTTATGGTGAGACTAAGCTACGCAGACGACCACTAGCTTTTGGTGAGGCTAGTTTGTTCATGTGAAGAGATTTGGTGAGGCGAAAGGTGTTTGGGGAGGCTAGGAAGACTTTGGTGAGGCTTACTCTTTCTTGGTGAGGCTAACTTGTTTATATAGTCGGCGCAAGCGTTTGCATATGCGCTCTATTCTAGTTACGCCCACTATTGCATATAGAGTGCGCGAATGAGGAAACGCAGAAAACTATGCGTGCCTGGCGCTCTCTCGGGCATGAAAACTATTTCGTCAAAAGTGGGCGTAACTAGAATAGAGCGCATATGCAAACGCTTGCGCCGACTATAGTGAGGCGCGTTTTCTTGGTGAGGCTAAGCGCAGACGACCACTGGGTTTTGGTGAGGCTAACTTTGTTTTGCTGAGGCTAGGTGCGCTTGGTGAGGCGCTTTGGTGAGGCTAGGGAAAGTTTGGTGAGGCTAACTCGGTTTCGCTGATTTCGGGGTCATTTTTTCGCAGTTTTTCACCGTAAATGAGCCATTTTCACCGGTATAAAACCAATCAATACGATAAAAACAAAGAGTGAAGTGAGGTCAACTTTATTTGTTTTATGCGGAAATTCCCCACTGCGTTGATCGTTCGTCGCGATAATTTCGGTGATTTCGGTGTCGGGAAAAGAGAAAAACAGTTTTTAAACAGGAATTTTGGGGTTTGGAATCAATTTTGGAGATATTTTGAGCATCTTTCCATCTCTCTATTCAATTCCCTACCTGATAGGATCCATAATTGCACTCGTCACAAATGCGTACAAGTGTACATGGACGAACGTGTGAATCACAAATGACACACCGACCGTCACACTTCTCACACAGTCTTCCGATGGCCACTCCCGGCTGTTTACGACAAAAAATCAAATCTGGATGGTGCTTTGCCATCTGGAAAATTAAAGATTTTTGTGGGGGTAAATAGGAGGAAACGTGGGGATTTTCGACCAAATAAATGAGATTTGGAGGCAAATTGGTTTCTGGGAATATGCTTGAAAAACCGTTTTTAGGCAGAAAATGTGGATTTTTTATTGAAGATAAAAATATTTTCAAGCCAAAAAACTGGCTTTAAGGTCAAATTTTCTAACAGATTTTTGTCTGAAAAAAATCAATTCAAAGCATTTTTTTTTCTGAAAATGTAAAAGAAAAAGATATTAAAATCGTTGAAAAACGCATAAAATCTCACAAAACCGGGGCCCCTGGGTACCTCGAAAATTAAAAATATTTATTCCGAAAGGGAGCGAGAATGATAGACGAATATGATAATTAGAAATAAATGTCGATTTTTCACAAAAATAAACTTAAATTATATGAGCGGATAATAATAATAGATGGGATTTTTGATGGAGGAAAAAAACGGGACAAAAATGATATAAAAATTGTGATGATTAATAGTGGAATATCTTAGGGAAAAATGACGGAAAATTGAATTTATGAGCGGGAAACTCAAATTTTCAGCCATTTTTTGAATAGAAAACTCGGATCAATAAGTAAAGAGCATCAAGAAAAGGCAAATAATTAACGAGTATATAGGGGGAATTATTGGTTTTTGGGCATTTTGAGCGATTTTCAGCCAATTCTCATGCCAAAAACAGTACTTTTAAAAAGAAAAACGGGATTATGCTGAGAAAATATGTATGGAAAAGGGGTGTGTGAGCAGTGAAAAATGGGGGAGAAACGAAAGAAAAATCGGGATGGGCGGGAGCGAGATTTGAATTTTTGATGATGATGCAAAATGAGAAAAAGTGATAGAAAGAAGATCAAAAAACGTATTGTATTATAAGTGATTTTTTGAGGAGTTTTAAGCCAAAAAAGCTGAAAATCCTCGATTTTCGATTGAAAAAAAGTGAAATTTCCAGAATTTTCAGCCAAAAACCCTAAAAATGGATAAATAAAACAGAAAAGAAGAAGGTGAGTAATAAACATCAATGCCTATTTATTTCCCCAGAACATTCTCTTAAAATATCCAACGAATCGTCGAATTTTCGACGGTGGCTCTCTCATGACGTCATCCGATCCGTTGATGACGTCATCATCATCATCCTCATCAGCAATTTCTGATACTCTAATAATACCGTCTTCCATCATTTTCTTCTTCGTCTCCTCCAATTTTGACAACGACCATTTCGACGTCTTCAGAGCGATTAGCTCACGTTTTGGAGAGGTTGGAGCAGAACGAGATGGAGTTGGTGGAATTGTTGGCATTATTATGGGAGAATGAGTTGGAAGAACGGGTGGTGGAATCAATGGAAGACGTGCCGGTGGAAGTGGAAGACGATCCTGAAATACAAGGGTTTTGAGTGGAAAAAAATGGCTCAAAATGAAATTCGGCAGTTGCTTTAATAGTTTTTTTTTCATAAAAAAGAAAAAAACATTGTCGGTCCAAACGTCGGGAAATTGAGAATTTTGAATAAAAAAGTTAGTAGTTTGAGACTTCTTAAACAAATTTTTCGTTTTTCCCCTATAGGAAAGTCTGAATATTCCACAGAAACCAGCCAAAAATGAAGGGTTTTTCAACCCGAAATAAGGCCAAAAATTCGAAAATTTATTAAAAATGGGAGGGAAACCGCATTTTCTCAGCTCTCAAGCATTTTCAGAATTCCAAGTTTATCTGAGCCGCAAACTCCAGAATAATTTCAAGTTTTTGCACGAAACACATTAGACTTTTAGGCCAGATTTTCAGCATCTTTCCAGACTAAAAGAACTTTTTTTTGAAATGTAAACTGATCAAAAACACTATAATTGGCTTTTGAAAACTAAAACTTTTCTTTAAAAAAAAACTCAAATTTCCCACTTTCAGACATATTTCGAGATGAATTTTCAGCCTTTTTCAACCTGAAAACCACCCAAAATTACCTGCAAGGAAAGTCCAGCAACAACTGGAGTTACTCCACTCATAGCCATTTCCATATTCATTCTTGGTCTTTTTCGACTCAAATTGAGTTTCGACGGCGATCCAGGAGTCAGAGGATCATCCGATGAGCTACACTGAAGACGTGACGAACGACGACGTGGCGTATGTTGAGAATGAAGAATGATTGATGGTGGAAGACGTGCATCAGATGTCAAATGAGTGGCTAATCCAATGATAGGACCCCCGTTTTTGATAGGGGAAATGATTGGGGATATTATAGCAGCACGAGAAGCCGAACGAGTCACTCGACGGTCTGGTGACGTCGCCAAGTCTCCAGATGACGTGAGCATTGGCATTAGAGAGATGTCTCCAATCTTTGGAGTTCTTAGACGTCGAATGGCTTCAGCCTTCACTCTTCTTACAGTATTCCCCGGTGATCTTAAAGGGGTTACTGTAGATGCTGCAGCTGTTGATGACGTCGCTTCTTCCTCTTCATTCTCGTCGATAATCGAATCATCATCTTGGAAGACTGGACGTGGAGCGTGTGGACGAGAAGGGCGAGCTGGCGATTTGACGACGGTTATCGATTTCTGAAATCAGAGGGAACATTGGGGAGAAAATTAAACATTTTTGAAGTTTTAAGGAAGAAAATATGGTGTTTTGGAATATATTTTTATCAGGTTTAGATAGATTTTCTGATTTTCAAGCATATTTTTTTTTCCGAGGTTCACAACTTTTTGAAAATAATTTTAGGCTGAACTTGCTGTACTTTTCTTAACAGAATTTTGAATATTCTCCATGTTTTGTGGACTTTTTCAGCTACTTTAGCTCGAAATTCTACAAGCTTTTCCTACATTTTCACCCCAATTGTTTCTATTATTACCTCTGTAAATCTGAGGCTTAAATTGATCTCCTCAGCGGCACCTTCTCCGTCTTCATCCTCATCATCATCATCTCCAAAAATCCCATCATCCTCTCTATTTTCATTCGTTTTCTTTGTCTTCTTTCCCTCTTCCTGAATCGGTGGTCCACGTTTCGAATCGGCGGATCCACTGGCAATTGCTATTGTGGAGACTTCACTGTATTTGCTCATCATATTCTTTCTCTCCTCTTGAACCTCCTCCTCGTGAGTACGGAATCCAGGACCACGGTACAGTACTCTACAGTAGTTGTCGTCACGAGACCCAGTGTACAATATGGGGGTTCGTTGGGTGGAGAGGAGCACATTGTCCGTTTTGGAGATTTTGAGCATGCCGTCTGGGCGATCGGAGAGCACCTGGAATGATGAGATGGGTTACGGTAGGTATGCAGAGATCCGTGGGGTTACTAGTGAGAGTACATTATCAGTTTGGTGAGGCTAAAGAGAGTTTGGCGTGGTCAAGGACTGTTTTGGGTAGGCTACTTGGCTTGGTGAGGCTAAGGAGACTTCTGTGAGGCTAAGGACTGTTTTGTCGAGGTTACTGTAGCTTGGTGAGGCTATAGGGAGTTTGGTGAGGCAAAAAATACGACTTGAATCTTTTTGGAATGAAATTGTGCTTTCCGAGGCGAAATAGACCAATTTTTCAGGCCTTTTCCCCCGTTTTCAGCCATTTTCCAGCTCAAAACCCCATCTTTACCTGTGAAACATTAGCAAATCGTCCAACTTTCATGAGCATCTCATTCTCCGTATACGAAAGTGGATCGATATCAAAGATAACGGTAGCCACAGTGATATTATCCGATCGAAGAGATCTCCATCTCTGAAGGGCTTGTTTAAGGACACAACGAGAGTGATTTCGGTTGATTTCCTCGTTTATTTCAACCAATTCCTCCTCTTTGAACACAATTGATATGGCTTGTTCGCCAGTTAGGACATTGGTCATTCCATCGGAAGCAAGGACGAGGCAGAAGTCATTGCCGGTGAGAGGGTGGACACCTGGAAATGGATGGAAAATTGCAAAAATTTGGGTGTTTTGATGAGAAAATATTTAATTTTTTGAGTATTTCTTCTGAAAAAGGTCGAATTTCTCACCTAAATCCGGTTCCGGAGACACGACAAACATGTTTGTTGCCTCATTGAACGACCACAAATCACCCAAACTTCTGGCGACAGAAAGGAATGGAATTGAGTCCATCACAGGTGGATTCGGCTTATTTTTCATCAACTGATTCATTCGAGATTCTCTTTTCCAGACGACACGTGTCACTCCTGATTTGACTGCAGTCTCACCGCCCGCCTTCGCGATTCGCAGTTGTTCATGTGCTGATTCGGGTTTATGATCGATGGTCAGCGCTTGTGAATGGAGTTCTCCGTCTGAAAATATACAAAAAATGAGGGGATTGAGGGAGGAAAATGGTTTGGTTTTTGGAGAACTTCTTTGCCAATTTTTGTGTTTACAGCGGTAAAAGTTGCGAATTTGCGCAGAAAATATCGAAAACATGATTTGAAAACGAGCGAAAACGAGTTAGCCTCGTCAAGCTTTAGTTGCCTTAGCCTCCCCAAACCGCAGCTTGCCTCACTAACGCGCTTAGCCTCACCACACTCCGTTAGCCTCACCAAACCACTGTCTCGTCTCACTCATCCCTCACCAAGGATAGTTAGCCTCACCAAAGCGCGCGGCCTCACCACACTCCGTTAGCCTCACCAAAACGCAGTTAGCCTCACCAAACCACTGTCTCGCCTCACCACTCTTTACTTAGCCTCACTAAACAGCGCCTAGCCTCACCAAAGTGCCCTTAGCCTCACCAAAACGCGCGGCCTCACCACGGACCTTTCGCCTCACCAAATGCTCTCTCGCCTCACTAAAAACAGTTAGCCTCACCAAAAGAAGGTTAGCCTCATCAAACTATCCTTAGCCTCACCAAAAACATTTCCAGGTAATTTTTCCCCGCTAAATTCAAATTTTCTATCAAAACAAAAGATTTCCGTCATTTTCACCCACAGAAACACCATTTTAAATCAATTTTCCCTGGTTTTTACGCACTTTCAACAGTTCCTAAATAGATTGCCGAGTCTCCGACGTGTCCAGTGTACAGCTTTCCATTTCGAATGAACACACAGCTGACAGTGGTACCGGCTGTCGATGGGAATCCCGAAGCGGTGTATGGCCATTCTTCTGCAAAAAATGAAGGCTTATGGTGGAAAATATGAGAAAATTCGCTATTTTTGGTGGAAAATGAGGCGAAATTACCATAAACATGACGCATTTGTTCGTGTGTCATAAGGAATCCCTGTCGAATCGACTCCAGAATATCCTCATCATTGTCTGACGCGAATTTTGCGTTTTTCTGTAATTTTTCTTGTTTTTTTCAGAATTTTCCCCTCAATTCAGCTAAATTTTTCTCGATTTTTATCAAAAAATAAAGAGAAATCCTGATTTTCTTACAGTGATATTCATGAGAAGATGCCTTCTGACATATTCTGAAGCGTGTTCTCCACCGTGTCCATCATAAACACCAACAAATGTCCATTGAAGGATTCCGTCGTCGGAACGTTCTGTATGGACAACACATCGATCCTCCATATAGCGGCGACCACCCTGGAAGAAAGAATATGGGTTAAGAGGGGAAATTTGGGGATTTTGAGTGGAAAATGTTGATTTTTGAGCTGGTTGAAAGGTAAATTTGGTGTAAATTCTAGAGTTTTTGATACAGAAAAGCTTTCAGTGATCCCGAAAATCCATATTTTTTGAAGTTTTTTTTTGAAAGTGCTTAGTTTTCATGTATTTTTGCACATCTTCCGATAGTTTTTTTTTAATTTTCAAGTTTATTTTCCCGGGTTCACATATTTAAATTTTTAAAAATTTCAAATTTCAAATATTTCTTCTCGAAATTTTTTTTTAGCGGTTTTTAAAACTTTCGGCATTTTTTGTGGTTTTTTCGCTTTTTCTCACCATTTTGCCCTAAAACTCTCAGTTCTCACTGAAATCTGAAATTTTTGTCCTTGAGATTCCCCCATATTGAAAAATTCCTTTTTCAACTCTTTTTTTTAATTTCTAATGATTTTTTTCTTGCTTTTCAGTCAGTACTTTCTTTTCCTGCTAATTTTGTACTTTTCGCTCTAATTCTCTTACACAATTTCTTCTTTTTTTTTAAAAAACGAAATTGAAATTTTTAATTGAAATTTTTTAAAACTTTTTCGCGAGATTATTAAATTTCGCTTCAATTTTTCGTTTTTTTCATTGTTTTCCCTTCAAATTCCGTTTTTCTTCTCTAAAATCCATTAAAAAATGTCGGACCTGATTGGCGGCAACAGTGATTCGCATATTCTCTCCGAATTGTATTGGTGCTCGAGCCGACGGCTCATTTGTTTGCACCATTTTATGTCTGCAAAATTTTTATTGATTTTTGGTGAAAAAATCACGGAAATCGGCGAAAAATCGATTGAAAACGATGGAAAATGGGTGGGAGGGTGATTCAAAAAAAATAATTTCACGCGACGAAAAAGTGTGCGGTGGAGCGCGTTTGCATTATTTGAAGGAGAAATTGAATGGGTAAAGCTGGTTTTAGCCGGTTTTGAGTGGGAAAAAGACATAATTCAGATATAAAAAGTGAAAATCTGTTGTTTTTGAATTTTTTGAAACATTTCAATACCAAAACCACTTAGAAAATAGTGGCTAAGAACGAAATTCGAATAAATACCGTGATTTTTCAATTATCCACAGGGCTAGAGAAGTTTTCAGAGATTTCCAGACTAATTAAGTCTTGAAAATCTCAAAAATACTATTTTTTACCTTCAAAAACTTCTTTTTCCCTCCAAAAAACCTATTTTTACATATTTTCCAGCTCCCCCCTCAGTAGAGCACACTTACATCGGGGCTCATATGCACTAAGATTACACTAAGACCCCTCTGGATTATTCTCCAAAAATCAATATGCCGGATTTAGCAGAGCTTCTTAACGCTAGGAAAGGCTTAAAAGCCACGGAGATTACGTAATTTTTTTTGGATTTTTTTGGAGGCTTTGAAAAATTTTTAAAAAATTTAGGACCACACTACCATCTGGAGAGGTTAGAGTGGAAAAGAAAAATGAGGATGGAAGTTATGAAGAAGTGCCAGTGTGAGTTTTCAGACTGAAATTTTCAGAAAATCTGAAATTTTTCCAATTCCAGAGAAGAGCTGAAAGAGGACAAGACGGAAACCGTGTCAAATAGACGAAGAAAAAAAGTGAGTCTTGAAAAAAAAAATGCAAAAATGCTCTATTGCACACTTTTCTCTTGAAAAATTTGAAAAATCCCAAATTTTCAAAATTTTTAAAATTTTTGAACTCCCGCCAAATCTCCTTTTGATTTTGAATAGAGCGTTTTTACTTACTCTACTCGAATTTTCAGGTAGAATACCTCCAAAAACGTGGATTCATTGTGGATTTGGAGCCGGATCTAGTGGTGGGCATTGCTATGGAAAGTGAGTTCTAAAATTTTGAATTTGGCGCCAAAATTTTCTGTAGAGCAACTTCAAATGCAAGTAATTATTCAAACAAAATCAAGACTGATTCAGAAAAATAAACCGAAAAATTTCAAAAAAAAAATGAAATTTTTGAATTCCCGCTAAATCATTGAAAAGTCCAGTAGAGCACAAATGCATCATTCTCAAAAATTCAAACTCCCGCCCAATCACAAACTTCAATAAAGCGCATTTGCAGATGTCTACTTTGGTTCCCAAGACGCTGCTGCAGATCTTACCGTACTTCTCAACTACGGTATCACTGATATTATTAACGTGGGAACTGGAATCGAAAATCATTTTCCCGCGAAATTCAAATATTTGAAAATTGATATTTTGGATTTACCGGAAACTCGGATTTTGGATTATTTCGATAGGGTTTTTGATTATATTGATGAGGCGAAGAAGAGGGGAAAGGTAAGAAAATGAGCTACAGTAATTATTGGGAGGGTTACTGTACCTAAAGTAGTAATTACCACACAAATACAGTACACCGATCGTGGGATTATTGTACAGTATCCCTTGATGCTACCTTTTTCTGCATACGGTACCGAAGCCTTTTATAGTTTTCTAACTTCTAATCTACAGTAATCCTACTGTAACGCAATACATAGAGAAGCCAGATAACTGCATCAGTTGGGTTACTGTAAGACTACTGTGGAAACCGTAATACGTTGTTTTTTTAATACTGTACCTACAGTAGTCTTGATCTGCAGGTACAGTAATCCTTCAGTACTGTAGTTAGAAACCATACAGTTGGCTACTGTAGGAGGATTCACCTGCTGTAAGGATTACTGTATCTCCCTACTGTACTTCTACAGTGACCCTTAACAGTCCTTGGACTACTGTAGGTATCCTAACCTAGTCCCGAAAGTTACTGTACCTTCTTACTGTATATCTACAGTAATCCTAAAAGTAAGATGTGCAGGTATTCATTCACTGTAATGCTGGAATCTCCCGTTCGGCCTCATTTGCTGTTGGATATTTGATGAAAACTCTCGGGATGACGTATCGAGAAGCATTCGAAAAGTGTCGGGAGACTAGAAGTGAGTTAGACTACAAAAACTACAAAGACTACAAACTACAAGTTTAGTGAGAAATTTGATGAAGTAGCTCCTTGTTTGAGCAATTTTTGTCTTTTTTTTGGGCTCATTCAACATATGACCTTGGTCTTTTGTAGTTTGTAGTCTATGTAGTTTTTAATTATTGTAGTTTGTGGTCTATGTAGTTTGTAGTTTTTGTAGTCTGTAGTCTGGGTAGTTTGTAGTTTTTGTAGTTCGTAGTCTATGTAGTTTGTAGTTTTTGTAGTTCGTAGTTTATGTAGTTTGTAGTTTGTAGTCTGTGTAGTTTGTAGTTTTTGTAGTTCGTAGTCTATGTAGTTTGTAACCCTTGTAGCTTGTAGTCTATGTAGTTTGTAGTTTATGTAGTTTATGTAGTTTGTAGTCATTGTAGTGAATTTAGTTTGTGGTCTTCGTAGCCTGAGTAGTTTATAAATTTTGTGATTTTCGTAGTTTGTAGTCTTTTTAGTCTATCTAGTTTATAGTCTTTGTAGCCTATCTAGTTTATAGTCTTTGTAGTCTATGTAGTTTATAGTCTTTGTAGTCTATGTAGTTTACAGTCTTTGTAGTCTTCGTAGTCTTTCCATCACCATTTTTTTCCAGGTATCCGCCCAAATAGTGGCTTCGAAAAGCAACTAAAAGAATACGAATCAATTCTGAAAATCAACAAAAATTGATATATTTTGTTATGAAATTTGATATTCTCATAAACATTTTGCTCGTCTTTTCCCACCAATTTCCCTCATTTTCATAGAATTTTCCCAATTCGAAAAATGTCAAAAATTTTCCCTCTTTTTCTGTTATTTTCTTGTTTTTCTTCAATTATTTTTTGTTATGGATTTGATGAAGATTCGGATTTTAATCCGTGCAATTTGGACGATTCCACATGTATGCCATTGGAGGATTTTGATGTAAGGGAAGGGTTACTGTAGAACTACAGTAGGCTTAGAAAGGTTTACTATAGCTAGGAAATTTATAGTAAGTTACAGTAATCTCTAGTGATGGATACTGTAAGCTTAAGAAACCGAGGTTACTGTAGAAACACAGTAATTTGTGAGAAAGGGTACTGTAGTTACAAAAACTGTCGAATGGAACTACAGTAATCCGTAAAAGTACTGTAGCCAAAAGAATAGGATTACTGTAGAATCATTATTCCATAAAAGGGACAAAAATGGATTACTGTAGATGTACACTAGGAGACTCAACTGCACTCACTGTCGGCTTACCGTAACTACAGTATCCTAGATAGTTCAGGGAACGGCCACAGGTTACTGTATGAGCAATTTAGGCTAAAGTGGAACCAGGTAGCTGCAGTAACCGTAATTCAAGATTATGAAGTCAATGGTTACTGTAGGACTCAACTTTTTAGGTTATTGTGCATGATATTGCAGGAGATTACGGTGGATGAAGATGGATACTGTAGTTTACTGTTACAAAAACTGGATTTGGATTACTGTATCTCTGAAAAACACTGTGTTTACGGTAGTGACACTGTATCAAGATTACTGTAGTTTTTCAAAGTATTCCTACAGTATCCTTTGAAAAATTTCTGTGGTAACATTCCAGATACTGTATGTAGTCTACAGTAACCCTATCCAGATTACTGTAAGAATACGGTAGCTCCCTACAGTAACCCGTGCAAAAATTTACAGCAAAACTGTACGTGCATCCTCCTTCCCGACGAAAAGCTGTTCGATGTGTCTGATGAATTTCACTTGTTTATGTCTGGATACCCCATTCCCATGTCTTATATCACACAGGTATGCAATTGCGCTCCATGGAAAACTTTTTGAGGGTTTGGCGGGAATTCAAATTCTCCACATTTTTTCCACCTTTTTTCGGCATTTTCAACCACAAAATTTTTTTTTTCAAAAATTTCAAGTTCCCGCCAATTTTTTTGCAGACTCCAATTGCTCAACTCTACCGTAAGAAATTATCAGTTCGAATTCCAAAATCACATTATTATGACTCTTCGGAACCCGATCAAAATATCTACCGTAATCTAAAAATTCAAGAGAAAATGGCACTTTTTGTAGTTTCAACGGAGAAAAGTGCACAAATTCTACAGTATCTTATCGATTATCAGGTAAGACTACAAAGACTACAAAGACTACAAACTACAAAGTTTTCGAATCAAAGTGTCATAATAAATTTCCTAGGCCATCCCACTTTTTTTTCCAAAAACTTTTGTAGTTCGTAGCTTTTGTAGTCTTTGTAGTTTCTGCGTACTGAAGCCATTGCCAAAGCGGACAATAGATGGTGTTTGGAAGGAGAGTGTAATGCATTTGTATACGAATCCTCAACGGTTAATAAAACCATTGGTAAGTGCGCTCCAGTGAAAAAAATTTGAAATTTCGTTTTTGATTTGGCGGGAATTCAAATTTATGAGAAAAATTGAAATGAAGTCATAGACTTTTCCAAAAAATCGGGAAGAAGGTGTTTGCGCTCTATTGAAATGCGTTATTTTCCAATTTCGGCTAGGCGGGAATTTAAATTATTGATAAAAAAGCTAATTTTTCTTGCTGAAAAAGTCGGCAAAGTTTCCAAAAGTTGAATATAGTAAACACGCTCTATTTGTAATAGCAAGTTTTGTAAATTTTGGTTTGGCGGGAATTCAAATACTCGAGTTTCTTTTTTGCATTTTTGTAACTTTCAGTTGAGAGCTGTTGTAACTACGCTCTACTGACAACTTTTTTTCTTGAGAATTCATTTTGGCGCGAAATTCAAAATTCAAAAATTCAAATCGTCCCTCAGGAATCTACTCCCATTCTGCGGACCTCCTTCAAATAATCGAATATCGTGGTCGTTCGATTTTCGCCGTCTCCAGTGTCTATGCCGAGTTTAGTGTCCCCACAGTAAGTGTGCTCTATTGAGAAAATTTGAAAATGATTTGGCGGGAATTCAAATTTTCAGGTGCAACGTCTTCAATGTGAGCATAAATGCAAGGCTTTCTATTGGAATGAGAGGGAGATGTGTATGAAACAGTGCAAATTACGGTAGGTTGAAATAGGCTCCGCCCATTTTAGAGAAGGGCCACGCCCCTTTTTTGGGAAGTTTCTGAAAGTTTGAACTCCGCCCACTTTCTAAGTTTTAACTATCGGAAAAAAAATTTCCGCCCATTTTCTCTTGAAAATGTTTTTCAACTGCCTATGTTTCCAGTTCTTAGTAGTTTAGACTCCGCCCACTTATCTATTTTTGGGAATTAAGCCCCGCCCACTTTTTCCATCCTTTTTTTCAAATTTCCCGCCAATTTTTCTCTCCATTTTCAGATTGGAATTCGATTTGGTCTCCATGACTTCCGATTTGAAACGAAATTTCGATTTCTTCGTCCAATCTTCGGCAATTCAAAACTTTCGAATGAAATACCGAAAATTTTTGTCTTAAAATTCTGGAAATTTTTCTCAGTTTCCCGTATTTTTTTTTCACATTTTTAATAAAAATTTCAGTCAAATTTCTAGATTTTTAGACAGTTTTTTTTCCTGAATTTTCAGCCAATAAAAAGCTGAAAATGTTTTCATGGTGAAAATTGCTTGTTTTCAAAATTTTCAAAAAATTTAAGCACAAATTTCGAGGTTTTCAAAAAAATTTTAGATTTTAGACGAAAAAAAGCTCGAATCTTTTAGAGTTTTGAACGGTTTTTTGCTTCAGAATTTCTAGCCAAAATTGACTGAAAAATTAAAAATTTCGAGATTTTCAACCAGAAAGATTGCAGTTCTAAAACAAGCATTCTTCATAAAGAGAGAAAATCAAATAAATCAGGAGGAAAAGAAGGAAAAAACTAGTCGATAGCGACTAAAAAAGAGTATAGGGGGGAGCACAATAATCGAAAAAATCGGAAAATTTTCCAATTTTTCTGGAAAAAAATCCAGGAAAAAACGGGGAAAAAGCGAGAAAAAGAGAAAACAAGTTAAATTAGAAACAGGGGGAAAAAAAAAACCGTAACCAGAAAGAAAAAAAAAGAGAAAGAAATTAGTTCAACAAATGAAGGGAAAAAAAGCGAAAAAACTGGGAAAAATGTGATAATTTTAGGGGGGAAAACGGGGACCAAAAGGGACCAAAAAGGGACCAACAAAAAGGGGTCTACATAATATCCAAAAGTTTCTTAATTTTAACAACCAATTGCCAATCATTTTTCGTCAAATCATCACGGAAATATGTCTTGCAAACGTCGATTGATTCACGGGTAATCTGCAAAAAATTGAGATATTTTTTGGGGAAAAATTTCAGAATTCTAGGCTCCGCCCACTTTTTAAAAATATTTCAGATATTTAGGCTCCGCCTCCTTTTTTTTTTTTGGAAATGTTCAAGAATTTAAGCTCTGCCCATTTTTAGAATTTTGAAATTTTGAAAAAAAAATCTCAGAACTTTTTTTTGCAACATTATTGCCAGAAAACTAGGCTCCGCCCACTCTTTGGAATAAATTTTCCATAAATTGAGGCTCCGCCCACTTTTCTCGATAACTTCCGCACTCATTAGAGCACCGCCCACTTCTCGGATGCATCAAAAATGAAGACTCCGCCCACTTTTTCCAGACTTCCAAGAACACCAGACTCCGCCCCCTTTTCTAGAATTTTTCGAAAATTCCGAATTTGAAATGATTAAAGCTCCGCCCACTTCTCCGAACATTGGAGAATATTTAGGCTCCGCCCACTTTTTGGCTGAAATCGAGCAATTCTGACCACATTTTTGAGTTTTTTCAGCCATTTTAAGCCCGTTTCTTCTCCGGAACTCATACCTTTGAATAGAGAATATCCTCATGAGTGAAATGACGTCCATAGAGTCTTGGCGCCTCTCCAGTTGTATTCTCAATTTTAATACATACTTCTTCGCCTGCTTTCGCCATTGGAACTTCCTCGTTGTTTCGTTGAACTGACGAAATTGTTCCGATTAGGATTCCCTGCAAAAAATTAGAAGATTTAGGGGTAAAAACGCGAATTTCGGACAATTTTAACAGAAATTGAGCATTTTTCAGCCAAAAATATCAATTTTCAGCCAAAACTTCATACTTTTCTTTCGGTTTGCAACTATTTTTCGATTTTTCGCTGAAAATTCAAAATTTTTTTGAAAATTTTAGAAAAATCAACAATTTCAAGAACTGAAATTCCGGCTTTTTTCATTGCAGAAAAGTCAAAATCGTCAGTTTTTGATAGGGTTTTGACAGTTTTTAGTGAAAATTTTCAATTTTTTGAGGAAATTTCAGCCAAAAACCTTTATTTTTAGCCAAGCTTTTAGAGCCACTCACCTCCTTGCTTGGCACACAAATCGGAATTCCTCTCTTGACAATTCCAGCCTCAACAGCGACTCCACAAACGATTGGATTACGAGTATTGAAGACGTGATTGGGAAGAACACGCAATTGACATGGGAAGATGGCCAAGTGCTCATTCTCGCGACGAGCCTTCTCTTTCAGCTCTTCTCTGCAAAAAAAGAAAAAAAATTTAGAAATTTATCAAGCTGTGCAGGTGTTTTATTGAGATAATGTGTATCCTTATCTAGCCGATGGTACTGTATCTCGTGATGTACAGTAATCCCAAATTTCGTGTCCAGTAACAGTTCCTATCAAAGTAGCCCCAACCCACAGATTACGGTAGCCTAGAGAGCGATACTGTAGTCAATTCTTCCAAAAATGGCAAATCGGGTATCGTATCCACATCTAGCAAGTGGTACGGTGTCTCGAAATCTACAATGATCCTACAGGACTTCGCGGAAAGAACTACGGTATCCTTTGTGAACAAAGCTACAGTACCTACCATAACGTTACTAGGTTACTGTTGGTATTGCAGCATGTCAAATGTGGAGATACTGTACCTGTCGTTGAATCAAAGTAGTCTAGATTTCAAAAGGGGTACTGTAGTTACGGTAGAAGCTGCGCACAGATATTAAAAATCTACGGTATTCACACTGTTACTGTTTCTAGAATTACAGTAACCCTCATTTTCTCAGATTTTGATAGCATCACTACAGTACCTACCACAACCTTCCGAGACTACTGTAGGTACTGTAGCCTACAAAAAATTGGGGATACTGTAGCTTATGCAATTCCACAGTAATCCAGATTCAGGGTTACTGTAGTTCAGTCACTTTCAGCCAAAATCTCCCATTTTTTCTCTATTTTGGCGCATTTTCTATCAGTTTCCTCTAGCTTTCTACTAATTTTCAAATGCCTTACCTATACTTCAAGAACGCATCCTGCAAATGATAGATAATATCCGCCTGGAACACTTTAACACCCTCATGATCAGCAAATATTTGTGCCTCTCGTTCAACTTTAACATCAAATGCCAAAATACACGCATACTCGGCTCGGTGCTCCTTCATCGCCGACGCCTTCTGAACGTCTTTTTTGTGGACAGGACCAATATTCACGTTGGAATATGGAATTTTTTGAGATTTCAAGAAGTCGAGAAGAGCTTCAAGGGATCCAAGAGTGGACGCTTGAACGTAGACACCTTCTGGCTTCTTTTTGATAGCATGAAGGGCATTGGCCAACTGATTATCAGCCTCTTGACGTAAATAATCAACTTCATCCTCTCGATCAGTGATATAAACTGGTAAACCGGCAAGAACTTTCTCCAAATTCTTTGCCAAAACCTTCACTCCGCGGGCTCCTTTCACCTCTTTATAATGAATATAATCATTTTTGACACGGAGCTCTTTGAGGGGTTTTGGCATGAGCAATTCTCTCACTTGTGTCACGATGGCCCCGTCTGTTCCTGTCAGGACGAGCACATCACCGGCACGCATTGTTCCATTCACGAGGATGACGTCGATTGTTGTACCGAGTCCTGAAATGAAAAATTGAGGTTTAGAGGAGAATTTTGAGAGGGATATCGGATGAAAAAACCCAGATTTTGGGGAAGTTTTCGACTGAAAACGGATTTTTGGAGGATAGACGTCCTATAAACCGCTGAGGCGCTTTCTAGGCCAATTCGTTCAAAATAGAGCTTTTCGCGTGAATTTCAGCCATTCTCAGCTCGTTTATGTCTAAAACGAAGCCAGATTTCGCAATATTATACAATTTCGACTGGTTTTTCAAGAGATCTCAATCAAAAACTGGTCGTTTGGAACCAATTTTCAGGCAGTTTCTAGACCAGTTCTGGAGCCAGAAAATAGGTTTTCGACGGTAAAATGATCCATTTTCATCGTTTTAGGCTCACCTTCGATCGTATTTCGCTATTTTTTCGAATTTGGAACCGGACTAAAAAAAACCTAGAAAATGAAAGCGATTTCCTAGGCCACAAAGAATTTTTTAGTCTTTGTAGTTTCTTTTTGTTCTCGTCCAATTCCAAGTATAAACAAAACAACTTTTGGCCAAAATCAGTTATTTTCTCCGTTTTTCCCAGCCCATTTTCAGCCAGAACTTCCCAATTTTTTCCTGGAAACCCTCTACAATTTCTCACCTGGAATCTGTTTAACCTCCATTACAGTGGCATCCAACTCCTCAGAGAATGCCAACTTTTGTGCGTATTTCGTTTGTGTCTGATTAACAATAAAAGCCATCAAATTTCCGATTCCATCACCAAGCATTGCCGACGTCGGAACCATACAAACATAATCCGGATCTTCCGCTTTTTTACTACTCGAAAGTGCCACATTAAGCTCTTGTTCAGCGAATTCAACGACAATCTTATCCAATCTTTCTTTGAATTCAGCTTGAACTCGAGTCTTTTGAGTCTTCAAATGTTCATAAATATCTTTTCGTGGATTCGATTCATATTCATAGAGACGATCAATCTTATTTAATGCAATTACGAATGGTGTCTTTCCTTTGATTAGGAGCTTCAGGGATTCGATCGTTTGGGGTTCTAATCCGTGCATAATGTCGACGACAAGAATGGCGAAATCACAGAGAGACGAGCCACGTGTTCGGAGATTCGAGAAACTTTCGTGACCTGAAAAATATGGAGAAATTGGACGGTTGAGGAGCAGAAATCGTGTATCTGGGGCCATTTTGAGCACAAAAGTGGCTATTTTTTGGCCTAAACCTCTAAATTCAATGAAAAACTTTCAGAATTTCACGTTTTTCTTCCGACTTTGATTCCGTTTCAGAATTGTATAAAGCCTAAGCCTAAGCTGTCCAAAAGTGACGTCTACAGTTCAGGGTGTACTATATCTACCATAACCTCACTATATCTGAAGGAGCTATCAGCTACAGTGAACCAGATCGAATCGAACATATCCGAGGCATATTGTAGCTCCTAATCAACAGTGGTGCAGTTGACGCTACAGTAAGCTTCTAAATTTTTGGACTTGGTCTAGGTTACTGTAGGATAGAGCTGTTAGGTTACGGTAGATACTGTGAATCATGCACTGTAGACGCAATCCTAAGGCGGTTTACTGTACTGTAGGAATGGATAGTGCTTTCAGAAAATTGATTATAGTAGACTACAGTACCCTATAAGCTGTTCTTGATCCTTACCAGGTGTATCAATGATCAAGAATCCGGGAATCTTCATCTGATCAGTGAGGAAGTTTCGAACTTGACGACATCTTTCTTTGATTGCATCGGCAGGCACTTCAGTGGCTCCAATTTGTTGAGTAATTCCACCAGCTTCACCTCCTTGCACATTTGTTCGACGAATCTGGAAAAACATGGGAGTGGTTTGGTGGGATTTCGGTAATTTTTGGCGGATTTTTGACTGGAGTTTGGCTAGCTAAAGAGCTGGGGTTTTCAGGAGATCTCTGTCTGGAAAAGGGTAAAAAAGCTTGAAGAACCCAGAGAGTTAAAAAAAGGCCTGAGGAGCCTAGTAGACCTCTGGGGAATCTGGAACTAGGTCTGACAAGTCTGAAAAAGAGCCTAGAAAGTGTGAAAAGGAGCCTAGAAAGCCTCTCTGTCGAGCTTAATAGAGAACAAAACAGCCTACAAAAAGCCCGAAAAGCCTGAGAAGCCTAAAAAGACCATCGTATCCTGAAAAAGCCTCATTATAACCAGAGGAGACCATAAGGGGCTTGAAATGTCTAAAAAGCCCTGAGGCAGCCAAAGAAGCCGTACAGAACCTAAGAAAAGCCTATGAAAGGCCTGCGAAGCCTACAAAGGGTCTGATAAGCCTGAATACAGCCTATAAAGACCTGAGAAGTTAGAAAGAGCCTGAAGAGCATAAGAAAGGTCTGAGACGCCTAAAAAGGGAGTGAGGAGCCTAAAAATGTCGAGAATGCTTTAAAAAAAAACTGAAAATTGTTTTTTTTACCCCAAATTTTCAAGTCAAAATTTTCAGATTTTTTGAGAATTTTCAGCCTCAAAATCATAATTTTTCTTACCGTATCCAACATTTTAGTCTTTCCAGTATCGACATGACCCAATACACAAATAACAGGCGAACGAAGGTTATCCGCTGATCTTTTCCCGGCCGCCACCTCTTTTCTCTTCTGAATTCGTGCTTTGACTCTCTCCATAATCTGCTCTTTCGTTTCACGTTGTCCACGATTCTCGTCTCCGGATTCGTCGTCGTCATCTTCGTCTTCCTCGGAATCTTCTTCAGAATCATCATCGTCCTCATCTTCTGATTCTTCGGATTCCTCTTCAGACTCTTCGTCGGATTCTTCTTTGACGGCTTTTTCCTGGAATAAATAGCTAAATTACAGGTTTTCAGAGTAGTTTCTTGAGGCTTAAATTCTAGCAAAAAATCACGTTTTCAATGCTGAAAATCATGAGCCTTATTCTGGACCAATACAGGGGATTCCCAGACCATTTTTAGCCGAAATTCTACTGTTTTCGGTCAAAAATTCTTGGATTTTGGGACACTTTTTGGCTCTTTTTCAGTCAAATTCTTTAAATTTTCAACCAACTTCGGTGATTTTTTTGGAAATTTAGCAAAAATTCATCTTTCGAATGGAATTTGGAGCTGAAGCTCCGAAGTTCCAACTATTTTTGCCCTGTTTCCAGCGAATTTTCAGTCAAAATCTCTATATTTTTACCTCTTTAACGGCCTTCTTCTCCTTCTTTTTCTCATCATCTGAATCAGCCAATTCCCAATCATCCAATGGCTCTGGTGTCGCCTCCTTCTTCTCTTCAACTTCTGGAGTCGTTGCCACAGATTCAGAAGGCGTCTCCTTCTCTTCTGGAGCCTTTTCCGCCGTCTCTGCTGTAACTGGAAGTTGTCCCAACTTCTCCAACCGTCTTCTCTTCTTCTCCTCTTGTTTGGCTTTTGTTTTCTCATCCACATAGACAAATGATTTCTTCGGTGCACCTTCTGCCTCATCTGTAGTGTCACGTGGTGCTGGAATAGTGATTCCGGAGGCACGGAGCTTCTCAAGGGCGATGGCTTGTTGTCGTTTTTGAGCTGCTGTCATGTACGTTCCAGCCGCTTTTTGACGCTCGATTTCCGCTTCTTTTGCCTTCTTTTGAGCTTCTTTGCGCTGAAAAATAGAAGATTATATGGGTTCGGGGATTCTGATAGATCTTGGTTTTTAGAAGGCTTCAGAATTGCTAGTCAGCCCTAAACTACCTTAGTATCTAGAAGACGTCAATTAGATTCTGGAGAAGCCTGATACTTCCAATTTTTTAGTTTTCAAGCTTCAACTAGGCTTTTGAAGTACCTAGAAGCTCTTTCCTGCAGCATTCTGAAGCCTTCCAATGCCTTTGAATAGCTCCAGAAGCTCTCAGAAGACGTCAGAACTTGGACATCTCTCTTGGCAATCACACGGATTCAGAAGCAACTACACGATGTCAGGATCATTCAGAAGACGTCAAAAACTGATTTTTGTCTCCTAGGAGCGAGGAAAGTGGTGAGAAGCTCAAATCGCTCCCAGGACCTTCTGAGAGCTCTAGAAGACGCCCGAAGGAGGCTAATAGCTTCTGAATTCTCCAGAAGACGTCAAAATCTCGATCTAGTCTCCTAGGAGCTAACAGGATGCTGAGAACCTTGGAACCGCTTATAGGAGATTCTGATAGCTTCAGAAGACGTCTGAAAAGGTCCAAAAGCTTCTGAATCCTCTAGAAGACGTCAAAATGGGACGTTTGTCTCCTGGAATCATCCAACTCTCCATGGTATTCAAAGTCATTTCAGGAGGCTTCTAGAGCTTCTGGAGCCTCTAGATGACGTCACAAATTGTAAAAACTTGTTTTGGAGATTTTTTACTCGATTTTTCAGTGTCAGGAGCCTTCTGCCCTTCCCAATTCCTCACCTCCTTCTCAGCTTTCTCCCTCTCCTTTCGTTCTTCCTCCTCAACCTTGGCTCGTTCCTCCTCTTCTTTCGCCAACCGTTCAGCCTCTTCTCTCTCCTCCTGTTGCTTCTTTAACATCTCCTTAATGAAAGAGAGTTGCCCCTTCTTTCCACCACCTCCACCACCGGCTTTCTTATCATCCTTCTCTTTCTTTTCCTTCTCCTTTTTCTTATCCTTTTTCTTCTGCTTCTTCTTATCCTTCTTGTCTTTGTCCTTGTCATCGTCACCGTCGGCGTCAGAGTCTTCTGGAGCGGCAGTGGCTTCTGGAGCAGTTTCAGCAGGTTTTGGAGCCTCTTCGGGAGCATCTGGAGCCTCGGCAACGTCTTCTGGAGCTGCCTTCTTCTTCTTTTTATCCTTTTTCTTCGTCTCTTTTTCCTCAACAACAACATCTACAGAAGGCGTCGTTGAAACTGGAGCAGCAGTGGCCTCTTTATTCTCAATTGAGGCTAAAAGTGCATCCAAATCCTCGTCATCTTCATCTTTTTTCCCCTTCTTTCCACCCTTTTTCTTCTCTTTTTTCTCCTTTTTCGGGGCAGAAGACGAGGCTGATGGGGCTATTTCGACAGGTTTTGGAGCTGGTTCGGGAGTGTCTTCGTCGTCGTCGGATGGCTTTTGCTCGGGTTCCGAATCCTCATCCATCTGAAAAATAGGGAAATGAAATTGGGTTTTTAAGAGGAAAATATTGAAAATTTGGGAAACTTTTTGTAAAAACGGAGGAAAATAGGCCAAAATTTTTGGAGGAAAATAGGCCAAAAAAATGGAGGAAATAGGCCAAAAAAAATTTTTTTTTTTGGATTTTTAGGACGAAAAATAGTTAAACTTTTTGTTGGAAATTTTAGCCTAAAACTAGCGAATTTATAAAATCTCTATATTTTTTTCAGGTTTAAGATGCAAAAATTATCGTTTCTCATGATTTTTTGGCTCTACATCTCACAAAAAAAGGGTTTTTCTCCGTTTTTGATAGAGTTTTCGAGAGGAATTTGAGAAAAATGTGGGATTTTTTGGGAATTTCTTTGAATTTTTCAAAAAATAAACTGATTTTTTCATTGTTTTTCTCGGAGTTCGACATCGGAAATGGTTACTTTTGTCGGTTTTAACCAAAAAATATGCCAAAAAATGAAGTTTTTATCTGTGGTTTGTGACCTTTCAAGCTCCTTTTTTGTGATTTTAGAGGCAAAACCTTTTTTTTTTCACTCAAAAATGGCAAAATTTCAGGCTTTTGGAGCAAAATTTCGCAATTTTGATCTATTTTTATTCGTTTTCGGCTAATAATCTATGCTTTTTTATCATTTTTTCCAGATTTTCAGCTCAAAATCTTCGTTTCTCCACCCATTTCCCACCGATTTCCTCCATCCCAACTCACAAAAGCGGCGAATCCCTTCTTCGCTGGGGCAGCTTTCGCCTTGGCGGCTTGTTTGGCCTTTGGCTTCGGCGGCTCATCGTCCCATTGGGTTTCGGAAGCGGCTCCAAGATTCAAGGCGGCCAGCTTCTTCTCCGCAGCCTCGTCGTCCCTGAAAATGTGAGAATTAGGGTAAAAAGTCGAAAAATGAAGGAAAATAGCTAGAAATTAGTGTTTTCCGCTGAATTTTCGAGAACAAGCTTAAAATTTTTCATTTTTTCTCGAATTTTCTAGAAAAAATAGGCCTAATGTTCAATTTTTCCCCTCAAAAAACCCATTCCTTACCAATCATCGTCCTTATTCTTCTTTCCTCCCTTCTTTGGCGGCATTTTCGAATGCTTTTTTGCGCTTAATTGTGCAAAGTAATCTGAAAAATCGAGAAATTTTTATATTTTACCCCAAAAAACAAGAAAAAAGACGAAAATCCCGAAGAAAATCGATCGAAATGCGGTAAAAAATGGGGGCGAAATCGAGGCGGATTTGGGAGAAAAAGTTGGAAGTACGCAGGCACCGCGTGCCCAAGAAATGACGACAATTTGCGGATTTAAACTTTTTTGAAGTACATTTTTTGAAAAAAAGATTTTCCAAGGCTGAAAATTGACTTTTTTGGCTGAAATTTTTTGGGCAAACAGATGAAAAAACGTGGGTAAGAACATCGAAAAACATTTATTTTCATGAAAATTTACACATAAATCAAGGGAAAAAGCGTTTATTTGAGCAAACAACGGTGCAAAACAGGAATGAATGGCACTTGGAACCTGCAAACAATGTACATTTGGCAACACATACAGACTGGTCCCGCCTCCTTACCGCGGATTTCGCAATATGTCACAATGACGTCATGATACCCCCTTATTATAATGAAGGAGAGGGATGAGGAAAAGGAGGGAAGGTGCAAGACTGAGCTAATAGTGGCATGATGGGTAGAGACTTATAGAGCTGATCTATCTAAACTAATTCGAAAAATTCCAAAATCCAAAACTGATTCCAAATTGTTCTTTGTCAGATCTGTATGATTGGACACCAATTAAATTGGAGATGTCATTTCAGAACCGTGTTCCGAACCGAAACTGCATTGGTATTCCAACGAAATTCCAAAGAGACAATATCACGTTGAATAATCACTGATAAGATATGGCAGTACCAGAACTATTTTAAGAAGAATTTTCAGTTGCGTGTGTTAGGCGATAGGCAGTTCTAGAACCGTGGAAGCTCATCCGTTCTGTTTGAATATCGGATTAGATACAGGTCAGCTCTAATCAAGTTTCAGTTTTTCGTTGACCAATCACTTCTAATATTCTCTATATTCGACGTCTTCATTTGGCCTACTACATTTCGCTCTGTTCCTGGCGTTAAGTACCGTTTCCTTGAGAACGTTTGCACCCGATTCGCTCTTCCGATTCCATAAAACCTTTCTTGTTATCATGTGGCCCTCGGAACTATGAAACAATAAAAGCGTGTCATGTCCCTCTTTGCATATAAATAGTCGAGGGTTTCTGCAATTTTTGTAGTATTCTCTATACTTCAACTGCAACGATGAGAATTCTACTTCTGGTGAGTTTTTTTTTCGCGAGAATGATCATGAAAAAGACACTATACATTATCCAGATCTTTCTTCTCTTCACAATGTTCACTGCCACAACCCAGCTTTTCGGAATTCGTCGAGTTTGCAAGACAAACAGAGATTGTCCAAGCGAGCACTATTGTGACGTGAAACATGGCGACTGCATCATGACTCCTTGGTAAAGAAGCTTTTATCAATGAGCTGAAATAAAGTTGATTTTTGTGGATCTTCGTTTTGAGTTTTGATATGAGCAGCTGTACTACCGATGTTGAACTGGGTTATGAGAAGGCAATAGGCCTCTGATCTTGACGGATCAAAAAGGATCACATATTCAAAACGACATCATGTTGGGGTTGTTTTGAGATCACCTTTGAAATACGGTTTGCTTGTTAATTGATAAAGTTTCCACGAATAAGTATAAAACCGCATTCTGGAGCGTACTTACTCTGTGCTTTGTTGGCTTTCATCCTCTAGTTGCATAGATACCATTCAAGATCCCACGATGGTTTTTCGACCAAATTCAGCTAAAGTGAAGTTATCTTTCGAAGCAGAAGGTCCGCTGGCTTTCAGAGCCTAATCGGCCGAGATTATTGAGCCTGTTCATCCACTTCTCGAAAGAAGGCTACTGTAGTCCTGGTCTTTTGAATTGGACTTCGGAATACCGTGTTTCGGCTATTTCAACTCAGGAAAAATAGCAAAATAATAAGAAATATTTGAACGACACTTTGGTATTCACTGCGTCTAGCATGAATTGGCTCCCAAAAAGCCCCGGAAAAAAATAGTTCATTTTGAATTCCGGATTCCGTAGATTCGAAAGTCATTCCGGATTCCGAATTTTGGAATCGAAAAAATCCATTCCGTACAGCTTTACACGTTTGCACCCGGTCCATTCCCCGATTCCATAAAATCATTGCTTGTTATCATGTGGCCTTCGGAACAATAAAACTGTAAAAGCGTGTCATACGCTTTCTCGCTTATAAATATCCGAGGTTTTCTGCAACTTTTGTAGTATTCTTCATATTGCAACTACAACCATGAAAATTCTTCTTCTGGTGAGTTTCTCTGAAATCTGTTACATCAATACACTAGAGCCTTCCAGATCTTCCTTTTCTTCACAATGTTCACAGCAACGACTCAGAATGAGATTGAGCTACCAGAAGAAGAAGAATGGAATCCACCAAAGTGCAAGACTGATAAAGACTGTACTGGAGGAGCTCGTTGTTCTAGGGAAAACAGGAAGGATGTTTTTGGCCAGTGCGTCATTATTGCCAGCTAAAAACGAACATTTGTATGTTGAAATAAAATTATTTTGTGGCTTTCTACTTTGAGTTTCGATTAATATGATCACAGTTGTACGGAGTTATGGCAAGTTGAGAAGGGTTCTGATAGTAAGCTTGCAACTTTTCAGAGGTTTCATGGTGGAATTCCAGAGATATATCGGTTAGAAAGTTGATCTTCTCGTTGTTCTCGGACTATAATGGCTCTGCTAGAATATTGGGTAGTAGCACCAAGGATTTCATAATGAAACCATTTTCAGCCAAAACCGAGCCAAATAGCAAGTGAAATTTACTCTGAATTTCGCCTCGAAACAGGAGATTAAGAATTCAGAGTGGCAAGCAGCCAAAGTGAAGTTTCGGTCGTTTTCAGAGAAAAATTGAGTTCGAAACAAAAGATTGTGCTCTGAGGCTAACTTTCAATCCAGAATGTCGACACTTCCAGAGCTCAACTGACTTATGAGGATCTACAAAGCACGGAAAAAAAAACCATGATTAGAGGTTTCAGAGTGAATTTCCAGGAATTTTCAGTGGAAATCTAGCCTGTAGTAACTGTATTTTGAGACCTATCTTTCAGAACCTAACCCATAGATCTACGAATTGGAAAAAGTACAAAAAGTATCATATTATTGAGGCTCCAAGGCGGATTTTCAGGCACTCACAAACGAAATCGAGCTAGAAGGCTGGATAATCGTACTCTGGAGCTAATCTAGGCTGAATTTCGAGTCAAACGATTAGAGGACTTGCAGAACTTAGGTCATCAAGTTTGAGTCCATAGTTGACATTCAATATCATTCCAAGACCATATTGTTCCTGAGGTTTCATAGGCTTTTTTGAAGTTCTTAAGGGGTCCAACTAGGACCAGTGAATCCCTTATTCAGAAAGCTTCGACAAGATGCTTCCAGCAAGCCAGAAATGTCAATTTCAGATCAATTCTACCAACTTTTTCCTTGGAAACTTCGCTTTATAGACCCTTTTATTACCCTCAAAGTGTGTACACCATGACGCACAATTGCGTATCCTCCATTCAGTTTCCTTTCCCATTATATACCCTCCCATGATGTCTACGTCTCCATTCCCCTGACTTTCTCCTCTCTTGCCTTCTTCTCTTTCACTATCACTTTTCTCTCCCTTTTTCTTTTTTCTTCTTTTTTTTCACACAATTGTTACAATGCACGTGTTTATACTGCTCTCCCTTTCTTTCTCTCTCTGTTTTCTGTTAATAATAATATCAGAGAAAAAAGAATTGATATTATTTCTTTTCTCTTTTTTTACGTCATTGTGATCAGTTAGAAGTAAGTGACCAATAGTACAGAAAACGAGTTGCTGAGGTGTAAAAATGGTTGGCAAAATGCCAAAAAACGTCATTTTCTGTATTTGGCATCGTTCCAGTTTCTCGTTCTATTTGCGAAAAACGGTTTTAAAGGCGCATAAAGTTTTTTATTGTAAATTTATGGCTTTTAGAGAATTCTCAGCCAATTTTTTCTGGGTTTTAGCCGAATTTTGACGGCTTTCAGAGCCTGGACTTTGAAAAAAGGGATTTTTTGAGCTCAATATCCCGGATTCGCTCTTTTTCGAACATGATTCTTTCAAAATTTGTTTTTGGAAAACCAAAATGTGAAAAATCGGTTTGAAATGCGGGGAAATTGAACCCAATTGGTTCAGTTTGCAGATAATTGGTGAGAAATCTCATATTCTTAGAATTTCCATAAACGGACTTTTCTAGGTTAACTGTAGAGCGCAATTGCTCGCTATTTTTCAGCTTAATAGCTTCATTTTCCGAATTTTCCGTAGAGCGCACTTTCCTTTCCGTTTTGAACTTCTTATGATTATTCAAAATCTTCATGTCCTTAACTGGAGTTTTTATACTTTTGTGCTCTTAGTACTCCCAAGATCAAAAGATCCCAAAATTCTCCACAGAGCGCACTTGCCTCCTTCAAAAATCCACCTCTATTTCCGTTGATCCTCTCACATAAAAAACTGCCTCTTGACCTCCAAAAACTTTGCCGATATTTTATGTTACTTTTATATCTCTCCACCCCTCCATTTTCATGTTCTTCCCTCTTCGATTTAAAAGCCTCCATTCTTTCTCTTTCGCAAACACATTTCCCCTTCCCGAACTCCATCCTTCCAATTCTTTTGTGTCTTCTTCTTATCAGTGAAGCTCCGCCTCCTCGCCAAAAGCATCCTTTTCCGTGTTAAGCTAAATGTTTCCGAGGCTTCCCCCCTCCTCCTTTCCTCTTTTGTATTTGATTAGCCACCCATCAAATAGAAGCTCACACGGGAAAGTACACAAGAGGCGATGGAAGGCGAACAAGAGCAGAACTATATTATACAAGTTCAAGTTTAAAAAATGAGACACACACAAGTGGCGGGGGTATCTATTTCGGAGATGGAAGGGGATTTGCAAAGATTGGGATTAAAGTGCAAGCTCGCTCCTTTGCAAATCCTCGGATTTGATCCTTCTTGATTTGCTCCTGGTAATCTAGAGCTTGCCGAGAGAACGATCACCGGATCAGAACTTCTATGCATTTCACCTGAGGTAGTTCTGATCAGGGACACGGTTCTAAAACGACTCACTGACCTAGAACCTGAGGGCTCTGTTCTACGAATCTTTGAATTTGATACCTTGACCTTGTTTGATTTGCTCAAAACTTGTCCAGACTGCGTTAAGCTGAGTGAGAACAGTTCTTTATCAGAACTAGAGCCTGGTCTGTTCCAGAGCAGAATTACTGGGGGTATGCCGATTCAGAACTGTCCCATATCAGAACTACCTTAATCAGAACTACTAGTTCACGTGAAATAGTTCTGATTTGGCACACGGTTCTGGAACGGCATACCGTCGAATGACTGTGTCTTCCGGTAAACTAGGTCAGAGCAACTCTGAATTTACTAGGTAAGAGCAATATTGTACTTCTCCTGACCAGAACTTTGTCTGGCACCTATTGTGCGATTCAAAGATTAAGCTCCACCTTTTTCTGGAATTCCTACAGTACCCACTTTATAACTATGGGTAGCTGGTAATAGTAAAAGTCCTTCTTGAGGTCCTAAAAAAGTTGGCACTGTGCCAACTTTTTTTTTTCAAGAAATTGCTAAGGTGAGGTGTACAGTTCTTGGGCATCTAATCGTGTAATTTTCGGAGATTATTGTGTCTAGACCCGCCTTTTTTTGGCTATGAGATCACAGTAATCGATTTGATTTTTCCAATCATTCATTATTCTTCTTTTTGCATGTACACTTTTTTCCATATTTCCTCTGCATCTACGTTCTCTACTTATTTTCCATTGTCAATGATATGTAATTCCCTCTGCTTGTTATACTTTTTTTCTTGCTACGCCGATCAAACTCCTCATCTCCCTTATCCGTCTTTGAGTCAGTCTGATAAACCGTCTTATCTTTCCGTGAATTCTCTCCTTCGAAATTCGTCATATCCTAGATTAAAAATCCCATATTTCCAGCTCACACCCAGAAAAATGAACGGAGACACAGAACCACCCACAACGAGGGCGCCACGAAAACCTCGCCCCGAAATTCAAATCTACCGCCCTGGAATGCTCCGTCAAGGTGGGAGCACAAAGAGTTTGGCTCAGACGACGAACGACGAACGGCCTCCGAGACCTGAGAAATTGGCCACAACAGCTACCTCGACAACGTCATCAGTCTCCTCTAGAAGACGGAGTAATGATACGGATAGTGTGACGTCACGTGGTGGCTCGGGGAGCACAACGCCAGATGCACAGGCGATGAATGAGCGCAGTGCGGGGAGGAATCGATTCGAGAGAGGAGGGGATAATAATGGGAGACGGAATCATCATGATGCAACGTCGAATTATGTGAGTTTTTGATGGCTTTTTGCTCGGGGAACTGAGAAGATTCTTGGATTTCCTGACTTCTGTCTTCAGAAAAAGTCAGGTTTCGAAGCCAAAAATAAGATTTTTTTCAGCCGAATTTCGAGTTTTTTCGTAAGACCAAATGCTAAAAACCCTAGAATTTTTGGCTCATTGAACTTAGATTTCGGGGTTTTTCGATCTGGACTTTGTTGAATTCCTTCACTTCTAGCATTGGCAGAATCGGAATTCCATGTCAAATTTTGAACCTTTTTCAGCTCAAAACTTGACCCATAAGCCCAAATTCTAGCCAAAATATTATGAACTTTTCAATTTTTTTCCAGAACTCCACACAATCCTTATACGATACTCGACAACAAGGTGGCTATATGGAGTATAATGGAGGTGGGCGATCCAATCGAAATGGGGGAGGCGGAGGACGATTCAATAATCAGAGTCATTATCAGAATAATTCTCATCAGAATCAGAGGGGACATCCACCAACACACCAACAACCGTTCGAACGACCCGGAAATAATGTGGGTTGTGTTATCCGGTTTTCTTAATGGGTTGGGAAAATGAACGGGGCAGACGGATGGAATGGACTACTGATAATGGGGGAAGGTGTTAATTAGGATTTATTAGCCACTGGTGGTGGTCGGGAACGGAATTAGCTGAGAGAATGGAAGATCAGGGACGAAAACGTTAAGGAAAAGTAGACGGATTTTGAGTTTTGCAACTCTACACTGTTCCAACTGTTCAAAAGCGCAGTTTGGCACATTGCAAATTTTCCAATGTTCTGACCAAAGTCTTTTTGAAAATTGGCTTCGTGCCAAGTCCGTTTCCCTATTTTTGGCAACGCTTTCACTGCATTTTCAAGCTGAATCAACATTCAGAAAAAAAAATGCCGCAAAGGTGCCTCGATGCCAACTTTTGAAACTTTAGATCAATCAGCAACAGCAAGATCAACAAAAAAAATTGGTCCATAATTTTTGTTGGAACAACTTCAACTTTAAACAATTAGAATTTCGACTGAAATTTTGCAAACAAACGCAGTTTCCCATCGTTTTCAGCAAAATTCAAGCTCTCAGAAGATCTGGAAATAGGCTCAAACCAGATGTTGTCAAAACCGGTGATCTATACGAAAAATTGACAAATTTCAGTGAATTCCTTGCTTCAGAACTAGTCAATCCCCAAAAGCCGGGTTTTGACTGAAAACTTTCAGAATTTTGAAAACGAGAATTTTCAGATTTCATGGTCTTCAAGCTGGAACCCGGTTGAAAGTCGGATCCTCATTATCAAAGAATTAGCGTTCTTCTTGTTTATTTACGATTTTTGTTCTTAGGGGCCAAAATTGATTCCGTCCAGCCCCCTGAAATTACCAGCTTCTAAGAGCTCGGCTTTAAAGACACCGAAAATAAGACCAGAAACTGACCATATTTCTTAGAGTTCAGCCCAAAGAAAATGGCCAAAATATCGCTTTCAACTTTCAAAAACAATCAATTTTCAGTCCCGCGGCTTCAACGAACGTGCTTCAATTCGTGGTGACAGTGCTATCGCCCGTCGTCCACAAGGCTCCCGTCGTCAACGGAACGATTCGATCAACTCGACTCAAAGTGAAATGCCACCAAACACCGGCAGTCATCAACTTCACATCGACACCTCCTTTGACTCCGCCTCCCAATGTGGGGGCGTCGCCGGAGCATCTTCAAACTTCTCAATGAACTCGTTAGGCGAGGCATTTAGTTTTGAAGAAATGTGTCAGAATCTTCAGAACTTCGCTTCAATGGATTGGAGTAAAGAAGTGGAGAATGAGTTTGCGATGCAAAAAGAGCTGGAAGAAGAGGAGGAGAGGAGGATGAAGGAGGAAGAGGAGGAGCTTCAGAGGCAGATGACGTCACCGAGAAAGAATCGAAAAAGAAATAATCGAAAGAATAATCGATATGATGAGTCAGATCGAGAATCTTCATTCGGTGGAAGTATAGCTGAAGAAGCCGAGGATCCAGAGGAAGAAGAGCTTAAAAGTGGAGAACGAACGCCTACATCTGTCAGAAGTGGTCAATCGTATAATCCACGTCTTCTATACCAAAGGCCTCGGAATACGGTTACAAATGATGAGAATCATCATGGACGACGTCAAAAAGAGAAAGAAGTGACTCCTAAGAAAGAGCCACGTCGATATCGTGGGGAACACGACGATCGAGATGCTGATGATACGACGGAATACACCGCTGAATCACATATGGGAACGGGAAGACTGGCTGGAAGGATTACGATTGTTCCGAGGACACAGAATGTGCAAACTGTCGTTGAGGGAGCTGGAGGCAGTGAGTTTTTATTGTGGGGAAAATTTGAAAAAAAAAAGAAAAAATAACGAAGAAAAAACGTTTAGAAATGCAATTTCGCCGGCAATTTAGGCGGAAAAAACTTTTCAGATCGCAAAAAAAGAGATTTTTTGTGATTTTTGCAATTTTTTTGGGAAAAAAACGGGAAATAGCCGGTAAATTCAGCATTTTGCAACCAAGCACATCAATTTGAGCAAAAAATCGCTGAAAATGAAAATTTTCGAATTTTGCGATTTTTCGGATTTTTAGAAAAAAATTAAAAATTGTGCAAAAATCGAGAAAATTCCCGGAAATTCAAGTTAAGATTATATGTTTGACGGAAATTCGTACTTCTAGCGATGAAAAACACCGAAAAAAAAGGCGAACAATTTCAATTTTCAGCGATTCTTGAATTTTTCAGAGAAAACTCTGAATATCGCCTTTAAAAATGAGAAAAATCGCCGAAATATTTTTCGAAAGTTCCCGAAAAACAAGTTATCTCTCAAAAATCAACTTTTTCCGCAAAAACCCGTAGAAAATTCGCGAAAAAGCGAAGGTTTCTTAATACTGAAAAACAAATTTCTCTGTAAAAAGCTGAAAAATGCAAATGCGCTTCATCGAGAATTTTTTCCACCGCGAGCTTCAAAATTGAATTATTTTCAAGCGATTTTTGAGTTTTTATGCTGAAAAATATAATTTTTAATCGATTTTCAGAGTTTTCAAAACAAGTATTGTGTTTTTCTTTAATTTTGTAACACATTTTCACTAAAATCTTTAGGAAATTTTGCAAAATTGACAGAGAGAGCGATATTATTTATGCAAACCCAAAAAATCGCGGTTTCTCAGAATTTTACAGTCAATTTCTAACTCTTTTTAAACAAAAAATCAAAAAAAGCGGTCTCAAAACGCCAAAAAAATTTTTAAAAAAAATTTTGAACTTTGAAAAAAAATCGACCTAAAAACCGAAAATCTCATTCATGCTTTTCAAAATTCGTTCAAATTCTTCAAAAATGCAACTGTGCTCCACTGAAAGCTCACTATTCAAAAATTCCATTTTCAGGAACCCGCCATCACAAGGACGAGCAGAAGATCTACCAAAAACGCAGGTAGATCAAAAAACACGTCCACCACATGTGTCCCATGTCCCTTTAATTGTCCTCATTTTTATATTCATTTCCTAAAAACTACTAATACGAACCCCTATGTTTTTTTGGGATTTTTCAGAAGTTTTTTTTTAGAATTTTTCTGCTTTTCCACCTCTATTAATAATACTTTGTGTGTTCCTTTTTTCCCATTCCTTGTTCACTCCCCGACTGCCTTAACGATCTTTTTAATACCAATTCCTTTCTCATTTCAACATTTTTTGAAAAATTAATTTTTTTTATAAAATAAAAACTATTTTAAATTTCCGCCTTTTTTGTTCCCCACTACTAACCACGTTACACGCATCGCTTCGGGATTCTTTTGTGGCTCTTTTTTTCAAATTTTCTGAAAAAAATTTCAGCCGAAACGAGTCTGAAATGGCTAATCGTGCTGAAATTAATCGGCGGCGTCAAGAGGAAATCGAGCGAAATGAGGGAAAACGGATTCGAGAGGTTTGGCGGGAATTCAAAAAAAATCTCAAAAATCTAATAATTTTTTCAGATTGGTGAAAAAATGGACAAATTGTCGGCGGCGGTGAAAAAGCGAGATTTGAAGGCGGCCGAGAAAATTTTCGAATTTAGGTGGGCATTTGAATTTTTTTTTGAAATTCTGAAAATTCTGAAATTTTTTCAGTCTGGAATTGGCGAATATCTACTGTCAGGTCATTCTACAAGATATTATCTACTCGTTTACGGCTGGTTTAGAACAGAAGCTGTTTAGGCAGGCTTTTTATAAGGTTTGTCTTTTTAGTTCAAAAGTTGGAAAAAAAGTTTAAACACAAAAAATTCGATTTTTTTTTCTCAAAGAAAAAACGCGCATTGTTTTTAAAAATCGTAAAAATGAAAATATTCAAAAAAATTTCGAATTTCCCGCCAAAAAACAAAAAATCCGAAAATTCGAAAATAAAGTGCAATAGAGCAAACTTGCACTGAAAAATGCTCGAATTTGAAATGCCGCCAAATCTTCCGAATTCAAAATCGGCAATTTTTCAAAAATTCGAAAAAAGATGCACATTAGAGCGAATTTGCATTTTTTCCTTAAAACTAGCTCAAAATTGCCTCTAAATTTCGTTAAA
Organism: Caenorhabditis doughertyi; assembly: GCA_963572265.1. Lineage (NCBI taxonomy): Eukaryota > Metazoa > Nematoda > Chromadorea > Rhabditida > Rhabditidae > Caenorhabditis > Caenorhabditis doughertyi. The sequence continues at coordinate 14,031,265 of OY751555.1, forward strand.
AATACTAAGATTTTGTCAAAATTTTAAATTCCCGCTAGATATTTTTTCGAATATTCCAGTAAAGCGCACTTTCATTTCAATTTAAGTCGAAGTCCAAGACGAACCTTTTCCTTCTAAGTTTTTCGAATTCCCGCCCGTTTTTTCAAGCAGTCCAATAAAGCCAACTTTCATTTCTCAAGAAGCTGCAGCCCTTTTCATTCAAAAGTTGAATTGCCGCAAAATCGAAAAATCAAAGAAATTGAAAAAAAAAGTGCGGCAGAGCGAATATGCATTTGTGTTGTAAAACTCATTGAAAAGGAAAATTTTTCAAATTCCCGCCAAACCCCTCCCGCCCAATTCTCAATAGAGCGTAAATATTTCAGTCAATCGAATGTCTTCGAACCGGCTCCAACTCCACATCTCCAGATGCTCGTTTAATTCGATCTGTGACTCAAAAACTCTTACTGAACGGCATCCTATTCTACGAAAAACTCATTTCGGAATGTGAACAACAATATCAAGTGGCTCTAAATGATACATTAACATGGAAAAATGGATGGCCGACGGAAGAGGAATTATGTGATTCAGATGGCCCAGAATTACCCATTGGAGCGCAAAAATACGAAAGTGCAACGCAAAAAGTAGGAAGCTCCGCCCCCTTTTCCCAGATAAAAAATTTGAATTTTTTTAGACCGCCATCAAATCCCTATCCCGACACTTGATCTCACTTGGTGATCTTCATCGATACAAAAGTTTGATTGATGGTTCGGAGAATTATGAAACGGCGAAAAGGTAATTTTCGCTTCGAGACCCATATTTGTTTTCTGTACCTTTTAATGCCTCTCGATACCGTATTTCTCCCATTTTCCCTTTGAGACCCATCTAGTTGAATTCAGCTTGTCGAGACCTTCAAAATAAGTATGATAATGACAAGGTTTGGATAACTTTGGGTCTCGCCACGAAGAGTACTGTAGCTTCGTTCAAAGGCGCATAGAAACCTGAAATTTCAGAAGTGAGCTAGACTAGTCATGATCATACTCATTTCAAAGCTCTCAGCAAGCCGAATCCATTGCACTAGGTCTCGATAAGAAAATCCTACTGTAGCTCGTGTTACTGTACTTTGAAATAACTGGAATAACCCGGCTACCTTTGTCCCGAAATCGTTGTTTTTGGCCTAGATGAATTCAGCTCGCCGAGACCTTCAAAATGAGTATAATCATGACTAGGCTTAGCTGGATTAAATAACTTCAGGTCCCACCACGAAGAGTACAGTAGCGTTGTTTAAAGGCGCACAGCATGCAAAAAAGATCAAAATCCAGCTAAACCTAGTCATGATTATACTCATTTCAAAGCTCTCAGCAAGCCGAATCCATTGCACTAGGTCTCGATGGGAAAATTCCTACTGTAGCTCGGGTTACTGTACTTTGAAATAACAACAATCACCCGGTTACTTTTGTCCCGAGATCGTTTTGTTTGCCCTAGCTGAATTCAGCTTGTCAAGACCATCAAAATGAGTATAATTATGATTAGGGTTGGATAACTTTGGGTCTCGCCACGAAGAGTACGGTAGCTCCGTTTAAAGGCGCATAGAATGCGAAAAATTTCAAAAATAGGCTAGACTAGTCATAATTATACTCATTTTAAAGCTCTCAGCAAGCCGAATCCATTGCACTAGGTCTCGATAAGAAAGTCCTACTGTTACTGTACCTGTTAGTCCTGGATTTCAGAATTTTTTCAAACCTAGTCATGATTATACTCATTTGAAAGGTCTTGAAACGCTAAATTCGAAAATCAATGTTTCAAAAAATAAAAACCTAGTTTCTTTTTCAGTTACTACCAAAAATCGTCTCAACTCTGGCCAAGCACCGGACACCCGTACAATCAGTTGGGAATAGTTGTCTATTATTCAGTAAGTTCTCGAATTTTCAAAAATTTAATAAAACTTGGCATCGTGCCAAGTTTTTGAGGTCAGTTGGGTAAAAGCGAGAGTTCCGCCCTCCCCGATCACTTCCCACTGTATATTTGACAAATTTTTCTTTTTTTCCGTTATTTGAATATTTTTTGTTGTGTGCGTGTTGCAAGTGCGCTCTATGGATAAATTTTGATTAAAAAATTCGTTTTAAAGCGAAAAATGCTTGAAAAAGTTTAAAATTTTTCGAAAAATAATTTCAAAAAATCAAAAGTCCAATAGAGCGCACTTGCATACTCCATCACCAATTCTTCATTTTTCTCATTTTCTTCATTTCTAACTACCGTTCAGATGCTGTACCGTAGTGCGCGACGTGCCCGTCTTGTGCCGGTCGACGTGCTGTCTAAACAACGACAGGTTTGAATTTCTGAATGAAAAAAACAAATCCTTCCCTTTTGCCAAAGTGCGCTCTATTGATAATTTTCATTTCGAAAACGCGCTCAAATGGCAGAAATTGTCATCAGAGCGCGCTTGCTACATAATGTTTTTTTGAAAAATTGTCAATAGAGCGAACTTTCACCCCATCTTTTCCCCTCTGCACCACACGTTTTTTGTCTTTTCTTTGTTTTTTTCTCACAAATTTTCAATTTTTTTTTGAAAATTTTAATATTTTTGGGCTCTGTTTTTACCCTCTGACATTTACATGGTGATGGATTACTGTAATTTTTTGAAAATTCATTGACTAATCGCTTGGGTTACTGTACTCTTTCCTGAGTTGTTGTTATTGCCTTGCTTCTAACAGGAAATGGGACTGGGCTTGAAATGGAGTTTTGGAGGAGGGTTTTCGGTCCCGATTCAGAGCTGTCCCGATTCAGAGCTGTCCCGAATCAGAACTGGTCGGTTAAGAACTGGGCAAATCTGAACTGACCCCAGATAAGAACTTTTCAAATGCCTGTTTTTGGGCGTTTCCCACATCTTGCAGGCCATTGTAGTAAAGTTGTGCCAGTTCTCATCCGGGAAGTTCTGATTCGGGGCAGTTCTTATCAGACCGGTTCTGATTAGGGATACAACCGGATTTTCAAAGGTTTTGAGGTTGCCAATTGAGAAAAAAAATTAAAAATATTTTTCGTCTAAAATAGACGAGTTTATGTCAAATTTTGCAAAAAATCACGAAGAACTAAAATTTTGAATTTTTTAATTTTAAAAAGTTTTTAGCTCGAAATAAAAAATTTTCTCACCATTTACAAGTTTTGTACAGTAATTTTCAGAAAAAAAAATTCCTATGAAGTTTCAATTTTTTTTGGCTGTACTTCAATCAGTTACCGATGAAATCAAAATAAAGTCAAAAAATTCTTCATTTTGAAAAATAAATAGAATTTTTGAAATATCGAAAATTTTCCGAATTTTCAGAATAGTTGTTTTTCAGTTGTTTTTTATCTAGCTGAAAAAAACCCCTTAAAAACACAAAATCCCCCTTAAAACTTCATTTCAAACCCATCTCATTCTTATTAACCCTCTTCCATTTCCCCCCAACATTTTCAAGAAACCCTCAATTTTTTTCAGAAACGCGTAATCGACGAATTCTTCTATCTGACACGTGCCTTGTCGTGTTCTCATCCATATGAAGTGGCAAGGGATCGTCTAAAACAGAGATTGGATGCAATGAGAACAAAAGTATCCAAATATCAACCAGTACTTGATAAGGAGTGTGGAATTGTGAAAGAGCAAGGAAATACGTTGAGAAAATTGCAAATTATTCGACAGGTAGTTGATAATTTGGTTGATTTTGGGCTGAAAAATCTGAAAAAATGTACTGAAAAAAACTTACAGTACTAGGAGAGTTTTTTCAAAGGAAAAGTTTCCTATAAATTTACCGTAATCCAACTACTAAAACAGACAAGTTTTTGAAAATAACAAGCCAGAAAACTTTAATTTCAGGATCTCACCACGAAAAGTACAGTAACCAAAGCTACAGAAAAAATTTTTGCTCGAAAATTATTCTATTGAATTCATCTCGTCAAAAGCTTTAATTTGAGTATAATCATGACTAGTCTAGCTCAATTTTGGACTTTGTGCGCCCTTAAACGAAGCTACAGTAAGCTTCGTGGTGAGACCCTACTTTTTTCAAACTAGGCCATGATTATACTCATTTTGAAGGTTTTGAAATAGAGAAATTGAATTTCTAGTCCAATCTGATTCCAGATGAATATTGGCAGAGTTACGGTGTTTTTTTCTGAAATTTTAGATTTTTCGAAAATTCCATTTTTGCTGGATTTTTTTTGTATTCAAAGTTCTAACAGTATTCAATAAGCCACTGTTAAGAATAATCTAAATATCCAGTTTTTTTTGGAAGCCACAGTAACTCGATTCCACTTTCGTGACGAGACCCAAAAGATTTGAAATTTAAGAAAACCTAGTTGAACTGACTGGGTTACGGTAGTTTTTCTGAAATTTCAGATTTCGGAAAATCCTGTACTTTTCAAAAATCAAAGTAGCGTCCAACTTGTTATTCCGAAGTGTTTAACTTAAAAGATAATGGCCGTGGCCAAGAAATTCCATCATGTAATCATAGATGGCCTAGAAATCCCACTTGTGACTGCTAGGCCATCTTCTTTTTTTTTTTGGACTACACTACCGAAAAATTTCAGATTTTCACTTTTTTTTCCCGCCAAAAATTCAATTTTTTTTCAGATCTGGATCCATCCTATCACCGAAGCGACTCAAGATGGAATAGGAGAAAAAGTGGTCGATGATATTCTATCTCATTTTATGGATCATTCAAAAGCAAAACTTCACCGGAGAGCAGTCTCTTATCTATCTGATTCATTTGGATTACTTGTCACTAAAATTGGAATGGATCATTTCGATACGGTATCCGAGAGAGCATTCGGATTACTGTATGCGTCTTTGGCGAAGACGGAAACAGATTTTAGTGCTGACCAATTGGTTAAGCTGGCTGCTATGTTTATCTATGCGGTCCAGACTAATTTTGAGAAAGGTGAGATTTTTAAGAGGAAAATTTTTATTTGAGTTACCGTAATACCTGAAATAGACAATCTTTGAAAACAAAAAATTGGGTCTCGCCGCGAAAACTACAGAAATTGATTCAGGGTTACTGTAGTTCCAGAACGAAAACCGGAAATTCGAGGAAAAAAGTGTTTATTTGTACCCGAAACCAATCGAAAACGCTTTGGAATTAACCAAAAATATTGAAAAATTTGAGCGAAAAATTAAAACTACCGTAACCCAGTAAATTTCGCTTCGAGACTCAAATCCCTTTGATATTCGAATTCAGCACGTCAAGACCTTTAAAATGAGTATAATCACGACTGGGTTCGGATTTAGTTGGGTCTCGCCACGAAGACTACGGTAGCTTTGTTTAAAGGCGCATAACGTTCAATGATTGAGCTAGACTAGTCATGATTATACTCATTTCAAAGCACTTGACGAGCTAAATTCATAAATTTAGGTTTCAAATGAAAATTTCTACTGTAGCTCAGGTTACTGTACATTTCGTGGTGGGACCCAACATTTTTCAAACCTAGTCATGATTATATCCATTTTGAAGGTCTTGACAAGCTGAGTATGAAAAACTAGACAAAAATTGATTCGGGTGGAAATGAGTCGGGTTACGGTAGTTTTAAGAAAAAATTCTGAAACATTTGTTCTGGAAATTGAAAATTACGCGAAATTCTGCGTTGTTTTTACCAATTTTGCTGTTTTCATTCTAGTAAATATTGCGAAAATTGTGTTATCTTGAACAAATCGAGCTACAGTAACCCTGAAATTTTTTCGTGGTGAGACCCGAAATTTTTCGCATTTTAAAAAATTTGAAAATTCAAAAATATAGAGAGCGACAGAGCAAATTTGTTGTTTTTTGGCACAAAATCAAAAACATTTATCCAAAAAAAACTTTTTCCTAAAATTCCCATATTTTCAGCCTCCACCTCCTCATCAACATTCCAACTTCAAATCTCAATCAACACTGTCTCCACCTTTTTTCTGGTCCTTTTAGAACATCTTCCAATCCATAAGACCCTCATTCTCCCCGCCCTAAACATCATTTCCACATGGTTTCTCCACGTGGAAACTGATGAAATTCTGAAGACGTGCGGTCATCTGGAGCCACTGGAATCAACGATTTTATCCGGATTTAGTGGACTGGAAAGAGCTTATGATGCTTCTGAAAATTCTGAAATTTTGTCTGAAAATTCCGTTTACCCCGAGGCAATTCTAATGGCAAGCTTCTTCAAAATTTTCGAGCCCATCCCAATCGCCACGGGTAGATCTAGAATGAGAAATCTGAAAGAAGCTGTGGACAAAGTGAACATTTGGCTGAAAAAAGCTGAAAATTCGAAGGAATTGGAGCAAAAATTGGAGGATTTGGAGATGGAAGAACCAAAGAGTCGAGCACAAATTGTAGAGGAAGAGAGGGGAAAAGGGAAGGGTGTTATTGTGGTGAGTGAGAGGGAAATTGGCTGAAAATGGGTAAAAATTAGGCTAAGATAGAGAAAAATTTGACTGAAAATTAAGAAAAATTTGGCTGAAAAATGAGAAAAATTTGGCTGAAAATTAAGAAAAATTTGGCTAGAAATCGAAAAAATTTTGGCTGAAAATTGAGAAAAATTTGGCTAGAAATCAAGAAAATTTTGGCTGAAAATTGAGAAAATTTCGGCTGAAAACGAGGGAAAATTTGGCTGGAAATAGAGAAATATTACTTGTATTGCTTCCGAAATGCCTCCCGGGGTTTCAAACGAATATAGTGCCAAAAGTTAGACCCCTCCTAGGTAAGAACTTTTCGTTAGTCAAAAGTTTGCCAAAACACCTATCCGCGGATTTATCGATCGATATTGATTTTGACAAAAATTTCAGTTATTTGACCGTATCTCACTCAATTTTTGAGATTTTTTGATGGTTAAAAAACCAAATCGTAGAACAAAATGTGATACAATTTTTAATCAACTGGGTCAAAATAATTGGAAAACGTCTAGATAACGAAAAAGGTCGCCAAAGTCAAAGTGAAAAAATCGACTCCTTAAATTCGATATGCGGTTTATTTCATTCGATCCGCCGTCCAAAATAAAGCCAGGGTGCAAATTTTGAGGATAGGTTGTCAAATTTTTGACGGAGCTAGGAGCTCAAATGTAAGCGCGCACTGAAGATTTCACTGGGCATACTGTCACCTTTGGTCATTTGGTACCTATTTTGTTCGATCCAAGGCGTTATTTTGCCAACAAATAGTTTTTTTGAACTTAAAATAAAGTTTCCAATCAATTCCAGGTCGAAAATTTGAGTTTGGAAATTTTGAGTTTTTCATGAAAATTTTTTCATCAATTTTTTGAAAATTTTGGAATTTGGATTTTCCGCCTGGATTTAATTGGAAACTTTATTTTAAGTTATAAAAAACTATTTGTTGGCAAAATAACGCCTTGGATCGAACAAAATAGGTACCAAATGACCAAAGGTGACAGTATGCCCAGTGAAATCTTCAGTGCGCGCTTACATTTGAGCTCCTAGCTCCGTCAAAAATCTGACAACCTATCCTCAAAATTTGCACCCTGGCTTTATTTTGGACGGCGGATCGAATGAAATAAACCGCATATCGAATTTAAGGAGTCGATTTTTTCACTTTGACTTTGGCGACCTTTTTCGTTATCTAGACGTTTTCCAATTATTTTGACCCAGTTGATTAAAAATTGTATCACATTTTGTTCTACGATTTGGTTTTTTAACCATCAAAAAATCTCAAAAATTGAGTGAGATACGGTCAAATAACTGAAATTTTTGTCAAAATCAATATCGATCGATAAATCCGCGGATAGGTGTTTTGGCAAACTTTTGACTAACGAAAAGTTCTTACCTAGGAGGGGTCTAACTTTTGGCACTATATTCGTTTGAAACCCCGGGAGGCATTTCGGAAGCATTACAAGTTAGTCAAAAAATCTCAGGGAAAAAACAGAAAAAAAATTTTTTTGGAATTTTTTTTGTCGAAAAAAATACTGTAACACTGTTAATTTCGCATCAAAATCCTTAGGTCTCATCGCGAAAAGAACCAAGTTTTTATAGAGGATTACGGTAGTTCATAGCAAGTTTCAGTTTTGGCTCTAAAGCCCAACAAGTACCGTAACCCGGCATATTTTCGCTCCAAGACCCAATTTTTACGAAAATGCTATTCCAGAGCACGGCTAGACGTACCTGATAGGATTAAAATAGATATAGACAATTTTTGAAAACAAAAAATTGGGTCTCGCCGCGGAAATTTGATTCAGGGTTACTGTAGTTCCAGAATGCAAACCGGAATTTCGAGAGAAAAGGTGTTTATTTGTGCCATTTAAACCAAACAAAAACGCTTTGAAATTAACCAAAATATTGGAAAATTCGAACGAAAAATTGAACTACCCTAACCCAGGAAATTTCGGTTCGAGACCCAAATCCCTTTAATATTCGAATTCAGCTTGTTGGGACCTTTAAAATGAGTATAATCATGACTGGGTTCGCGCCATTCCAAATTTAAAGGTACATACCGTAATCCAAGGAAAAATTTCGTGGCGAGACCCAACTTTCCAAATATGGTTTAAAAGAAGGGTCTCACCACGAAAAAAATTGTTTTATTTTGGATTACGGTATGCGCCTTTAAAAGCCAGAACCAAGCTCGAAATCTTAAAAATTTTGGGTCTCGAAGCGGAGGGCTACCGTACCTTCCCTTTCAAAAATAAAATTTTTTCACAGATCCTCCCCGAGTACCTTATCCCGGACACCAACGTCTTTATTGGAGAGCTTGAGCTCATCAAGAATCTGTTGGCGGCGTCACAAAATATGGAAAAGATGCAGATTCTGGTGCCAACTATTGGTAAGAAACTACAGTAATCCTCTCGTGGCGGGACCCGGGAATTCAAAATCAGCACTTTAGGAAGTTCGAAATGAGTATGAATGGGTCTTGAAACGAAATATTTGCGATTTTCAAAAGTTTCGTTTCGAGACCCATTTATACTCACTTTGAAGGTCTTGAAACACTGATTTCGAATTTTTGAGTCCCGCCACGAAATTCCAAAGTTTACTGTACCAATTACCCATTTTTCAGTACTTGATGAGCTCCAAAGTATCTCAAAACTCTCCCCAACGGACTCAAAATCCAATTCGGAATCCCATGATCCGGATCGAATTTCCAAAGCGAAAATAGCAGTGAATTGGTTGAAAGAACAATCAAAAACAAAGAATTTGTATACGTTAACAACTCAGGGAACACGATTACCATCTCTTTTAATGGCTGCTGAAGATTTGGAAGGAGTTGGGAAAATGGTAAAGAAAATTTTGTTTTTTTTTCAAAATTTCTTTTTTTGGGAAACTAAATTTATAAAAATTTATGATTTTTTCGAAAATTCTCAACAGAGCGCAATTTAAAACTCATCAATTTTGAAAACTTTTTAAAAAATTTCAAAAATTCAGACATTTTTTTTATTAATCAGGAAATTCGCTTTTTTCTTAGAAAACAATTTTTCAATTTTCAAAGAAAAGAAGCGAAAAGCATACGAAAAGTGAAAAATTCCAAAATTTTCTAAATTTTTTGGAAGTTCAATAGAGCACATTTTGACCACGAAATCTAAAACACCGTCAAATTTGTCAATAGAGCGCACTTGCACATTGACAGTTTTTAAATTTTGGCATTTTTTTTGTCAAAAGTACAATAGAGTGAAATTTCTGCCATTAGCCATTAGAGCCCACTTTTATTGTGAATTTTTTCAAAAGTTTTTATTAAAAGTTTTCCCAAAAAATTCGTAATTTTTGAAAACCTGATTTTCCCACTTTTTCTCCCACATTCCCCGAAAAAATCCAGAAATTTTTCCAGACAAACGACGATATGATTCTAAAGAGTGCTGTTCACTGGTCAGATTCCCTTCCACCACCATCTGCCACATCTCCACTTCAACAAATCGCCTCAACAATCACCTCTTCATCTTCTGCCCTATTCCTTCGTAATTGTGTTCTTATCACTGGTGATAGAGGACTGACAATCAAAGCGATCGGAAGTAATTTACCATGTCGTGGCATTGCGAATTTCACGAAATGGCTGGGTGTCTGACCTTCCCCCCTTCTGATAGATATCACATGTTTTTTCCCTTTTTTCTGTTAAAATATCTTTCAAAAATACCTCTTTTTTCTGTCGATGTGTATAGATTTTTGTTGTTTATATAATTTTTGTTTTTTCCCACTTTTTTCCTATTTTTTTTGGTTTTCCCCCTCTCGAAATATATCATTTTTGCATTTAAATATCGATGATTCTCATCGAAATACGAATAAATATCGAAATTTAGGCTTTTTCGCCATTTTCCTCCACAAAAATTCGGCTTTTCCCGATGATTTTAGGCCCAGATTAGATGGAAATCTGAGAAACACCGAACCCTACGCGCAATGTGTAAACACGTGCCCACGTAATGAACTCAATGTGCGCGATTTTACGCGCATTCCACTATTCCCCCGGGGGAGCTTTTTTCGTGAGCTTTGTTTCATTGATTTTTGCTCAAATTTCATCGGGAAAAGGTGTTAGGGTGAAAAATAGTGTTTTGAAATTGTTTTTGAGAATAAAAATTACGTAAAATATGAAAAAATGCAGGAGAAATAAAAGAAAATGTGATTTTTGAAAAAAGTAAAGAAATTCTTGATTTTTCGATCATTTTTTGATAAAAAAAAACGGTTTTCGGTGTGAAAATAGGATTTTTGACAATTTTTCATTTCTAAGAGTTAGCTTACAGGAAAATTCGGAAAAAATATGAGAAATTTTATTTTTCCGATATTTAGGTTTTTTAATGAAAATTTTAGAAGTATAAAAGGAGCTTTTTTTGAACTTAAAAAATTCTAAAAGTCCTAAAGAAAGAATTATGAAAATGCAAGAACTTTAATTTTTTCAGCTGGTGAATTTTTTCAGTAAAATGATTCCCTGTGTAAACTTGTAAACTAAAGGATATATTTGGAAATCCAAAATTTTAAAATTTTCCGTTACCCCATCATTTTTCCTCAATTTTTGTTTTTTTTTTCACATAAATATCCTATTTTTCAGAAGAAATGAGATTATTGTCTCAATTAACCCCTCTCTTCGTATTTCTTCTCATTCTTGTTCAGACATCAGTGGCAGATAATGATGTGGTAGGTCTTTCTCTTTGATTTGAATTAAATAAAGGTTCATTTAATTCAAAAAATAAGTGTTATTTTGATCAATTTATTCTCCCCTAATTTACAGAAAGATGTGGATACAGTTGATGTCAAATTAGATGATACACCAATTGAGAGTATTGGAGGAGGAGGAGGACAAGAAGAAAATGTGAAAGAACATCAAGGGGAGCATAAGGTAGTGGAAATTGAAGAAAATCTAGAAAAAAGACTGGAAAAAAGGAGAAAACCCACGAAAAAATGAAACAATGACAGGATTTTAACGATAAAAAAAACCAAAAAATTTTTTTTTTCAAAAAATTTTTTTTAAGAAATGCTAAAAATAGACTTGTCACGGGCCGGGCCGGGCCGCTGAAGGAATTTCTACCGGCCCGGTCGGCCCGGGGTTCAAGGCAAAACATGTTTTTTTACAAGTTTTTTTTTTCAAAAATTTTTTTTCGCGGTTTTTTTTCTAGTTTTTTGGCCTATGTTTTCAGGGAGGAAATTCTGATCTATTTTTGAGTAAAAAGACCCAGGAAAAGTTTCGAAATAGGGCTGAAAATCGCGAAAAACGTGCTTCAAAACTCAAAAATTTTCAAACCCGGGCCGGAGAATTTTTCATCGGCCCGGCCCGGCCCGCCGGGCTTTTGCGGGCCGGCCCGGATTTTGACAAGTCTGCTAAAAATCACTATTTTCAAAGCGCATAGTCTTGCAAAACATGATTCAGAGGTATTTTAGTCTCGGATATACCATAACCCACAAAACTACAGTACTTTGGGATACTGTAGCTTTGTGAACTACAGTACTGTTGAAAAAATAAAGTTTGGGCAAGGAATTTCAAAGTTGGCACCGTGCCAACGACCGCCCCCTGAAAACGCAACTGCGGCGCGCATTTTTTGCAATTATCCCGCACACAGTTTTGTTTTTAGATTTTTGAGGTTTTCGATGAAAAGGAGTACAAATTTCAGCTTTTATTATGAAAAAGTGATTTCTACACTATATACGACGTGATATGTCAGCAAAAAAAGCTGAAATTTGTACTCCTTTTCATCGAAAACAGCAAAAATCTAGAAATAAAAATGCGTGCGGGATAGTTGCAAAAATTACGCGCCGCAGATGCGTTTTCAGGAGGCGGTCGTTGGCACGGTGCCAACTTTGAAATTTCTTGCCCAAACTTAATTTTTTCAACGGTATTGTAGTTTCGGCGATACCATAACCCATAGAACTGCAGTACTTGGGATATCGTAGCTAAGTCTATCGTAGCAAGGAGTACTGTAGCTTTGTCAACTACAGTATCTCAATCAACTATGAACCAAGCTGAAAATCAAAATTCCCTCTCTATTTCTACCCATTTCCCCCTCTAACCCTTTTCTTTTTTCAGAAAATCTCGTCTCAAGACATCTCATTCTATCATGGATTCCTTGCCTCGTTCTCAGTGATTGTCGTCTCGGAATTGGGTGATAAAACATGGTTTATTGCAGTGATTATGTCAATGAGACATTCACGTCTTACTGTATTCTCTGGTGCAATGGGTGCATTAGCATTGATGACTGTTCTCTCCGCTTGTCTTGGATGGGTAGGTTTGGAACGAAAATTGATAAAAAATCGGCCAAAAAAGCCTTCAAAAACTTGGAAATTGCTTGAAAGTTGAGTAAAATGAGCTGAAAGTATATGGCTCCGTATCACCTTAACCATTGGTGCTCAGCCAATTTTAGAATGCGCCCGAATGAAGCCAAAATTCGAGAAAAAGTTTCAAAATCGGTCAAATTAGAGTAAAATGCACATTTCAACTTCAAAATAACATTGAAATTAGAGAAATTTCAGAGTTTTTATTTGAAAAAAAAACGGGAAGTTCAACAATATCAATCGGAAATTCATTATGTTCCGGATTTCTAGTCAAAAAGAGTCGAATGCTGAATTAGTTTCCTTACTTATTCGCAAATTTCCTGTTCGAGCCGAGGTTTTAAAACTACTAGAACTCTATTGGGAAACTGGACGAAAATCTATAATTTGCGCCGAAAAACCGAATTTTCGAAGCTTTTTTGTCTCATAAATTAAAAATTTGATGCAAAACTTCACCAAAAAATGAGATTTTTAAGCCAAAACAGCCATTTTTCAAGAAATGACCTAGACATTCAGCCTACGATTTCTAGGCCCTGTTGTCCTTTTGAACTACATGGTAGGATTTCGAGGCCACGGCCATTCCGGCTGTGACAAAATCTGGAAGAGTTCTGTAAATCATGTGGTCCCTCGGAACACAGAACGGAATTCCTAGGCCACGGCCCACTTTGACTTTATTGCTATTTCTTTTGGTTAGAGCGATTTTTGAACGAAACCACTACAAAAACTTTGATTACTGTTAAAGTCAACGTGAGAAGCAATACTAAAAACCCCATTACCCCCAGAACCCTTCTATTTTTACAGGTAACCCAAGTGATTCCACGTGCTGTCACCTATTATCTCTCAACTGCTCTTTTTGCTCTTTTTGGATTAAAAATGCTTCATGAAGGATGGACAATGTCACCGAATGAAGGACAAGAAGGTTTCGAAGAGGCACAAGCAGAAGTTGCAAAAAGAGAAGGAGAACTGGATGCATCGAAATTTGAAATGCTTGAAGGAGGAGGTGTGGCTCCACAGTGAGTAATGGGGAATTCGGTCAGAAATGGCTTAAAGCTATGGAAAATTGAAGAAATTTTTTTGAAAATCAGACTTTTCACTTGATGAGGCGGCCCAGATTTTGACAAATTTTAAAAAATCCGAAAAATAGCCCGGAAATTAAAAAAAAATTACTGAAATTGAAAAAAAAATTGCCTGGAATTCCGATATTCTTTCTTCCGAATTCTGAAAAAAAGAGTCAAAAAATTGCAATTTTATCAGACTTGTCCAAACCCCGGGCCGGCCCGGAAAACCCGGTCGGTGCGGGTTTGAAAATGGTTGATTTTAAGAGCACGTTTTTCCCGATTTTTAGCCCTATTTCGGTACTTTTTCTGGGTCTTTTTACTCAAAAATGAATCAGAATTTCCTCTCTGAAAACATTAACCGAAAAAAGAGAAAAAAAACCGCGAAAAAAAAATTGTCGAAAAAAAACATGTTTTTCCTTGAACCCCGGCCCGGCCCGGCCCGCGACAAGTCTGAATTTTATAAGAAAAAAAGCTTCAAGAGAAAATATTGAAAATCTTATTTCCACCAAAATTAGCCCTTTTTCCAATTTTTAAACATTAAATTCCCCATTTTTTCAGATCCGAAACGAAGAAAATCTTCCTATTCACATCTCGAATTTTCATCGAAGCATTCACATTGACATTTGTTGCCGAATGGGGAGATCGATCACAACTCACAACTATCATTTTGGGAGCCAGAGAGAATATTGGTATGGGGTTTTGAAGCTTTTTTGTCCTGAAATTCTGAATTTTGAGATTGAAAAGACTGAAAATGAGCCAAAAATAAGCTTTTTTGCTCAAAAACCGTAAAATTTTAGCCTTAAATCTGAAATTTTTCAGCCGGAGTAATTGGAGGCGGAGTCCTGGGACACGCCCTTTGTACTGGAATCGCTGTTATTGGAGGAAAGATTGTTGCTCAGAGGATATCCGTTAGAACTGGTAAGAAAAAAACTACAGTAATCCGAAGAGATACAGTAATCCGAAAAGCTACAGTAATCCAATCTAAAGACTACAAAAATCCTGTAGTTACAATAACTACAAAAGTGACAGTACAGTTATCTTTATGATCAGAACTGCAGTAGTCCGGCTCTCCTTATGTTACTGTGGATCAAAGCAAAAACTACCGTAATCCAGAAGGATACAGTAATCTTAGATACCATAGTACAGAGGGTCTTAAGTACGGTACCTGCTACGTCTACAGTAGTCTTACTTGCGATCTACAGTAATCCGCCATACAATTCCATAGGATTACTGTAGGTTTGGTCGTTACAGTAACCCTTGAAGCTACAGTTATCTAGGTACTACATTGCACTTAGCTACTGTAGTCCTGTCTCATTTTATGCAGGTTACTGTAGCCTGCAAACTTGAAAGATGTATACCAACATTTTGAACTACCGTATTATAGGATACTGTAGATTGAGGGTTACAGTAGCTTCGCACCGTTTTAAAAGCTTACAGTATGCGTGGTTACTGTAACTGTTTCAACTACAATACGCATCTAGTTACAGTATCCCATTCCTCAAACTACAGTATCCTGAAGGTTAATGTACATAAGGCAATTTCTGATCGTCCAGAATTACAGTACACCTACCTACAGTACCCCTTCCCTTAAACTACAGTAACCCTACTTTCTTACAGTAACCCTAATCGGTGGAGTTGTTTTCCTTCTCTTCGCCCTCTCGGCTCTCTTCATCAATGACATCGAATCTGCCGTTGATTCGTAAGGCTCCGCCCACTTGCCGCCTACAGTAACCCTACCGTAGTCTCTACAATAATTCTTTCATTTTCGTTTTAACTGATTCTCATGTCCGGTCCTCTCTTTTTCTTTCTCTCTATCACTCATTTTCGTCTTTAATTTCAGCTTTTTCAGTTCAATTTTTGTGTTTTTTTGCCCCTAAAATCCCTCAAAAAATTCAGAAATCCTCTGGGAAATTCCACCATTTTATCTGGCGCCAATTCAAATTCTTCGTCACTTTTCGAGGTGGAGGAAAATTTCAACAATAAAACCCTGCTGGAAATGGTGGAGGCTACGGTAGATGGAAGATTTTCGGCGGAAATTTGAATTTTTTTTTTGAAAAAATTGTTTGCATGGTTTTCTTTCCTTTCCCTCAAACCCCTTTATTTTGCATGATTTTTCCTTTTTTTTCCCGCTATTTTCAACCAAAAATTATCAATTTTTCAGATAATTTTTGGCATAAAATCCCATTTTTCTCTCTCATTTTTTACTTGGTTAGCACGGGTTGTTGCAGCCAATTCCAGATTTTTTTAGCAATAATTTTTTTTCCATTTTTTGAGCTTCACCCTGATTTCCCTTATCAAATGTGATGTTTTATCCTTTTTTTGAAAAATTCAATTTTTTTGAATTTTTTCCATAAATTTTGTATTTATCGATTGTTTGATTGTTTGTAAAGCAATTCAAAGCCACGCCCATTTTTAGTCGTGCAGAAAGGCCACGCCCTCTTTTTCAGAGCCTTTCAGATGAGCGATAACAGGGCTCTTTTTTCTTCTTATTTTTGCACAATTTTTCAATTTTGCGTGACATTTTTTCCCAATTCCAAAAACATTTTTGTTTTCAAAACTCATCAGTTTTCAAAAATAAAAATCTGAAAATGTCAAATCAAGAAGGATCTTCTGGAAAAGAAGAAAAAGGTACAGTAATCCAACCAAAATACTCGAAAAAAACTGAAACAAGAATTTCAGACACCCCAAAAACCGATGAAACTGCTCCAGAAGCTAAAAATGAGGTAATTTTCTAGGCTCCGCCCATTTTTTGGAAGTTTTT
This sequence comes from Caenorhabditis doughertyi, assembly GCA_963572265.1. Lineage (NCBI taxonomy): Eukaryota > Metazoa > Nematoda > Chromadorea > Rhabditida > Rhabditidae > Caenorhabditis > Caenorhabditis doughertyi. Next base: position 14,047,739 of record OY751555.1, read on the forward strand.
CAGTGTTTAAAAAAGTGGGCGGAGCTTTTCTTATTAATAGAAATTTAAAGGCTCCGCCCTTTTTTCAAACTTCCCAATGTCTTCGAAGGGGCGGAGCGTAATCCTATATTTTTTGTTCTAAAAATTCTGAAAATTTCAGCTCCGCCCAATTTTTTTTTTCGAATTTCGAGTTACCACAAAATGGGCGGAGCTTATTTCTGAAGTGTTTCAGCTTTTTCCAATTTCGTGAATTAGTTGTCTGGAATGCTTTAGAAATGTGAGCGGACTTTTTTTTTAGCCCCGCCCACTTTTGCAAACAAATAGGCGGAGACTTCTTGGAATTCCAGTCACCGCCCAATTTTTTTTCAAATTTTCAACTTTGGGAATATTTCTAACTTAGCTTCGCCCATTTTTGCAAGTTTTCAAGTGCCGCAAAATGGGCGGAGCCTATTCTTTAATGATTTTCAGCCTCTAACAGTGGAGAACGTCGTTCGATACTTGTTGGATAATCCACCAACATCGGAGCAGTTTGCGGAAATGGCCAGAAAATTTGCCTATGTGCCATCGGGACGTGGCAACAGGGGAGGAAGAGGAGGAGGGCCACGTGGCAGAGGAGGAAATCGTGGAAATCGTCGTGGTGGTGGCCGTGGTGGAAATTCTTCCAAGGCTTAACATGAACTTTTAAAAATAAATTGAATTTTAAAATTTTAAATATTTTTTTTGCTGCACAGACAAATAATTTTTTCATTGATCAATTGCTTCCATCTTATCAACCGAAAGCTCGAATGGGCGCAAAAAAATTGGCACACAGCAGAGGTGGGAATCAGAGTTGCACGGAATTCCGACTTCCGACTTCCGGGTTTTTTTCCCTTCCGTCTTTCGACTTCCGACTTCCGTTTTAGGGCCAAATTTTAGACGGAAGTCGGAAGTTCTAGAATGGAGAGTTTTTTCGGAATTCGACGTAAATTCAAAAAAAAAATTGAACTTAGAAACACGTGAAAAGTATTTAATACTATCGAAAGTTCGATAATTTTTTTAATTTTCGACAATTTTGTGAGATTTTCCACCTCCCAATTCCTACTTCCCCCTTCCGACTTCCGACTTCCGCCGGTTTTTTCACTTCCGGCTCCCGTCTAAGGAATTTCACTTCCGGCTTCCGACTTCCGACTTCCGTCCAGAAAATTTAATTCCGACTTCCGCCTAAGAAATTTTCACTTCCGTGCAACTCTGGTGGGAATTACCGTTCATCGTTTTATCGCTTTTACCATACTTGTGATTTGGCGGGCCGGGCCGATGGAAAATATTGCCGGCACGGATTTGAAAAAATTTCAAAAATTGGGGTCATTTTTTCAATTTTTTTTGTAATTTTGATGAAATTTCCGACTTTTCCCTACTAAAAATATTTAAAATTTTCTCTAGAAAACCATTCCCCCAGTTATCGAAAAAAGACGAAAAATAAATTTTTTTCAGTACAAAAAAATTTTGACCCCCCTCAGAGACAAGCCGACCGGGCCGGGCCGGTAGAAATTCCTCAGTCGGCCCGGCCCATCACAAGTTGGGTTTTACCAATTTACAAAAAAAAAACTTTTCAGGGGAACTTCTAAACGATCTAGATCGCGATGTCAAAGTTTCCGAAGCGGATAAAAAGGTGCTTTCAATTTTTTTTTTCTAATTTTTCAAATAAATTAAATAAATTTCAGGCTATGAGCAAATTATTCGAAGATTGGGACAATGGAAAATTCGATAAGAACCCATAAGGAGGAGCAGCTGGAAAAATTTTTAGAATTTTTCCCATTGTTGAACCCGTTGTTGATTTTGTTTTTTTTGTTGACTTTTTTCAATAAACTTGTAATTTTTTGAATCATTTTTTCCTCTTTTTTCTCAAGGATTTCAGGGTTTTCCGCCGAATATTTGTTTTTTTTTTGAGCGAAAAAAAACGAAAAATGAGGGAGTGTGCATTCTGACGTGGTGGTGTTCGATGCAGACCGGGCATCAAACTTGACGAGCAAACTTTTGTTTTCAGTGTTTTTCTTATTTTCGAGCATTTTTCAACGATTTCCAATGATTTTTCCTACCTCTTCGCTAAATTTCACTACTTTTCCGTCAAAAAAGACCCAATTTTCAGCATTTTTCAATTTTTCAGAGCCAAAAACTCTGAAAAAGAGCAGAAAATGTCGAGTCAAGGAGCATCATCAACATCGTCGTCTTCTGGTATAAAAATTTTGAAAAATATTTTAATTTTCGGTTTTTTTTCAGAAAATATGGATCCGAATAACAACAATTGTCAACAGTCACAGCAGTCAAAGAAACCAAAAGAACAACAAAAGAAAAATTCGAATGGATCGGCGGTAAGTTTAAATTATTGGGTGAAAAATGTTCTGTTAGTATTTAAAAAAAATTTCGGTTTCTTTTTGGAAATTTTCAAAAAAAAAACCAAAATTTGAAATTTTTTTTCACAGTGAAAAAAGGTTTTGTCCTTTTTGTTCGGCCCCAAAAAAGCGAAAAAAAGTTTCCGGCAAAATTTTTTAAAAAGATTTTTTTTAAATTCGAAGTTTGCGAGTTTTCTCACTTTTTTGGTACAAAAAATTATTTCAAAAAGACCGAAAGTCAGTTTGATTTATAAAAATTCAGGCAGAAAAAATTTCCAGCTCTGTTTTTTTTTCGAAAAAATTCAGCTCGAAAATTAAAAAAAAAAAATTTTCTTACAAATTTTCTTCTGGAATTCACACGAGTTCTCTGCGGGGGGTAGGAAAGCGCGCCCCAATGCTAATTTGATAATTTCGCTGCGTAACTCAATTTCGGGGAATTTTTTAAACTAAATTTTTAGGGGAGGGGCTGAACTGAGTATTAACAGCGTTTCCATGAGATAATCGAGCAAGGGCCTCTTGGGGTCGGCACAGTATTTTCAAACTCTTTATTTTTTGTTGATTTGTCATATGGGGATAGTTTAAGGTCATTTGTAAACAAAAATACAATTTTTGATTGACTCCGCCCACTTCTGAATCCAGGATACTTAGAAAACTTTCAGAAGACGTGAGGTATCTAGAATTTTTCCCAAAAGAGATAATTTTAAAATCTTACCAGGAATGGATACTAGACCATATTTTAAGACTTTTTTGTGTTCTACGCTAAATTCCAGCACGACGTCTTCAGGTAGAAATTCTGCGTTGAAGTGCAGAGTGGGGAAACTTGGTTGGAAAATGACCGTTCCCGAAAATTTTTCCCACTATGTCCGATGAGATTCCTTCAGCATAAGGTACCCTTATCACATGGCTTTCGAACAAAAAAAAGTTTGGTCCGAAAAACTTTGACCTTAAAGGGGTTTCAGTCGAATATATGTGAAAAATTCACTAAATTCAACGTACCCCCCTCCATGGTGAAAATGGTCATAGTCACCGATTTGAAAAATATTTTTACCACGTAATGTCCTACCCATATTTGATACCTCCACAAAATTTCAGCTCATCTGAATCACTTCTGAAGGCGTGGCACCTCTTCGAAAAATTCTTCACATAATCAAGGACGTCGGGATTCTGAATTTTGGAATTTTTGATATTTCAGCTCAAAAGTGTTCTGTAAGGTACTACAACATCATCAATAATCATTTTATGCAAAACTAATACTCCTGACATGTCTGAATAGGCAGAATGGCATCCGTAATGTATCCGTTGCCCTGGTGATATGACGTTCGTCGTCAAAATTGCATTAAAATGCTATAAGGAGACCCTATTTTCGCATAAAATGATTATTGATGATGTTGTAGTACCTTCCAGAACACTTTTGAGCTGAAATATCAAAAATTCCGAAATTCAGAATTCCGACGTCCTTGATTATGTGAAGAATTTTTCGGAGAGGTGCCACGCCTTCAGAAGTGATTCAGATGAGCTGAAGTTTTATGGAGGTATTAACTGGCTTTCTGCGAGAAAGCGTAGCAGGCCTTCACAACCGTTGGCACAATCTTTTCAAGTTGGTTTTTTTTCGGCCACTGTTCTATTTTATAACTACCCTGGGTACCCTAAGTACATTACATATAATATGGATAGGCTCCGCCCCCTTCCTACTGTAACTCATATATCCTGGATCAAAAAATGAAAATTTTTGCCGAAAGAGATAATGACTCAAACTCAACGGGGATCAATTTTTGGTATCATTTTGAACATTTCTTATTAAAAGAAAAAAATTCTAAATCCTCATCTTCATAGAAAAAAATTTGATTTTTTGTCAAAAGTGCTGATTTTCAAAGTTTGAACTCATATCCTGGAAAATTTTTTCACTAACCCCAGGCTATCGATTTTAAAATTTGATAGCCCTACTATATGGTGTTCTACCCTAAAAATATCTCCTCCCATATCCGTGGTCTTTAGGTCGATCCAGCGCAATTTTTGTCATCAGTTCCTCCAAAATCCACGTATACCTATACATGGTTTGAAAAATGAAGGTCAGGAAATTTGATGATACTGTTCATGGGAGATGTACAACTCATAATCTATACGTTATCAATATTTCAGCTCATCACAATATATATTTTCATTGTTCCAAACAGTTCTGTGAAGTATGTTCAGTTAATCTACTAGTCAACTTTGGAGAGTGTTCTCCGAAAATTTTTTCACTGAATCCAAAGTTTTCATTTCATAATTATCAACTACTAACCTATGTTGTTTTACTGAAAAAACACCTTGTTCAGAATCCGTGGTCTTTAGGTTATTCCGACGCAAAGTCTTAGGCGACCGGACACTATCTCTTAATGACCCTCATTTTCACGTATCCCTATACATGGTCAAAAATTTTGAAGTCACCAAACTTTCTGGGTTTTCGTTGGAGCATAGTACCCGGTTTGATAAAACGCCACACATAATTTCAGCCTTATATTTCTTCGATTTTCGGACAAGCACCTCTTTTAATTCACCAGGTAGATTAACTGAACATACTTCACAGAACTGTTTGGAACAATGAAAATATATATTGTGATGAGCTGAAATATTGATAACGTATAGATTATGAGTTGTACATCTCCCATGAACAGTATCATCAAATTTCCTGACCTTCATTTTTCAAACCATGTATAGGTATACGTGGATTTTGGAGGAACTGATGACAAAAATTGCGCTGGATCGACCTAAAGACCACGGATATGGGAGGAGATATTTTTAGGGTAGAACACCATATAGTAGGGCTATCAAATTTTAAAATCGATAGCCTGGGGTTAGTGAAAAAATTTTCCAGGATATGAGTTCAAACTTTGAAAATCAGCACTTTTGACAAAAAATCAAATTTTTTTCTATGAAGATGAGGATTTAGAATTTTTTTCTTTTAATAAGAAATGTTCAAAATGATACCAAAAATTGATCCCCGTTGAGTTTGAGTCATTATCTCTTTCGGCAAAAATTTTCATTTTTTGATCCAGGATATATGAGTTACAGTAGGAAGGGGGCGGAGCCTATCCATATTATATGTAATGTACTTAGGGTACCCAGGGTAGTTATAAAATAGAACAGTGGCCGAAAAAAAACCAACTTGAAAAGATTGTGCCAACGGATGCTCGTGTTTTTCACAGAACACCAGTTAAGTATGAATAGCACATTACGTGGTAAAAATATTTTTCAAATCGGTGACTATGACCATTTTCACCATGGAGGGGGGTACGTTGAATTTAGTGAATTTTTCACATATATTCGACTGAAACCCCTTTAAGGTCAAAGTTTTTCGGACCAAACTTTTTTTTGTTCGAAAGCCATGTGATAAGGGTACCTTATGCTGAAGGAATCTCATCGGACATAGTGGGAAAAATTTTCGGGAACGGTCATTTTCCAACCAAGTTTCCCCACTCTGCACTTCAACGCAGAATTTCTACCTGAAGACGTCGTGCTGGAATTTAGCGTAGAACACAAAAAAGTCTTAAAATATGGTCTAGTATGCATTTCCGGTAAGATTTCAAAATTATCTTTTACGTGAAGAATTCTGGACACCTCACGTCTTCTGAAAATTTTCTGGATATCTCGGATTCAGAAGTGGGCGGAGTCAATCAAAAACTGTATTTTTGTTTACAAATGACCTAAAACTATCCCCATATGACAAATCAACAAAAAATAAAGAGTTTGAAAATACTGTGCCGACCCTTCCTCGATTACCTCATGGAAACCCTGTTAAACTTTTTTAGCATTAGGGCGCGCTTTCCTACCCCCCCCCCCCCCCCCCCCGCAGAGAACTCGTGTGGGAATTTCCAGAATTTCTGCACAGAATCGAAGTTTCAGAAAATTTATTTTTGAATCATCTGTGCAAAATATTTGAATGAAATTTTTTTTTTCTGAGAAAAAAACTGAGCCAAAATTCTACCGAATTTTTTTTTCTCAACGAAAAATCCAAATTTCCAGACAATTTCTTCTGAAAAATATGAAAAAAATCTCCAAAATCCCACTTTCTTAATAAAAAAGAACCACAAATGTCAAATTTTCAGCCAGTCACTTCAGGAGGAGGGGGCGTGACCCCATTCAAATCATTCGATATGAAATCATTATCATCAGAAGTGAAACGTCTTGCTGCCTCTGGAAAATTGTTCAATGTGATGAGAGAAGTCGATCGAAGAGGCGGATTTCAAGGATTTCAGGTTCGAATTATTAGGGTTCCCTTACTATTGTAGAACCTGTAATTGAAGGGCACCCTTTATTAGAGCGGCAGAAGAGCAACCGCGCCCCACTGGACTCAGTTGAGTTTTCGTCTATTCTAAAGAATTTTTTACTGAAAATTGGAAAAAAATTGAAATTTCGATCTAAAATTTTTTCTATTTTTCTCGGTTTTTAACCAGACTGAAATATTTTTTTAAACGTTTTTGCTAAAAAATTTTTTTTTAATTCAAAAAATCAACTGTGTCCAGTGGAGCGCGGTTGCTCATCATTTCGAAGAGCTAATAAAAAAGTCATTTTTCAGGGATATTGTGCAACACGTGGAATGAGAAGAGGAGGACAGAGAAGACGTGAAATGAATAAAAATGGACAGAAGAATAATCAAGTGGAGCCAGATGAACCATCCACTAGTGGAATCAATAATTATTGATTTTTTCGTTGGTTTTTGAATTTTCGAAAATTCAAAAAAAATTGAAAAATTCCAAAAATTCGCGTCCTGAACCCTAAAAAATCTCATTTTACCCAATTTTTGTCTGTAAAATTTTTGAGAGCATTCTGGAATTTTTTTTCAAATTTTTAAAATCCAAAAATTTCTTTAAAGCTAAAGTTTTCTTTTTTTACCCAGTTTTTTGTCTGTAAAAAATCGTCTGGAAATTCTGAAAAAAAAATCCAAATTATTCGGTGAAATGCTTCTTTAAATTCTGGAAAATTTCCAAATTTTCTCATGTTTTTCCCCTTCTCAAACACCTCTTCATCCCAGTTTTACCCATGTTTTTCCCTTTGAAACTCGACTCGAATCTCATTATTTTTTGTTTTTTTTTCACTCAAAAATTTAAAACTTTCCCGATCCCCCGCCTGAATTTTCACCCAATTCTACTGTATCCTATGCTTTTTTGTCTTGTTATTCTGTTGTTGATTTTTTGAAGTTTTTTCAAATAAACCTTTTTAAACCAAACAATTGTGCATTTCGAATTTTTCATAAGTTTGCTAATTTTTCAGATTGTCAGTTCAAATGAAGATGGCAAGTGCAAGACAAGGTCTGAAAATTTCGAACTCTGCCCAATTTCAGAAAGACTATAAATACCAGACTTGTCACGGGCCGGGCTTTTTTCTGAAGTTTCACCGGCCCGGGGGTCAGAGCAAAACTTTTTTTTCAGGTTTTTTTCTAGTTTTTTGGCCTATGTTTTCAGGAAGGAAATTCTGATCTATTTTTGAGTAAAAAGACCCAGGAAAAGTTTCGAAATAGGGCTGAAAATCAGGAAAAAAGTGCTTGAAAATTCAAAAATTTTCAAACCCGGGCCGGAGAATTTTTCATCGGCCCGGCCCGGCCCGACCCGCCGGGCTTTTGCGGGCCGGCTCGGATTTTGACAAGCCTGATAAGTACTTCATTTAAAAAAAAAGCGCTAATAGGATAAATGGGCGGAGCATCAATTCGGAAAACAGGAAAAAAGTTCAAAATCTGGAATTTTTAAAAAAAATTTATCGTGATTCTGAAAATTTTCTGAATATCCTGGATTCATAAGTGGGCGGAGCCAATCAGAAACTGTATTTCTGTTCACAGATGACCTAAAACTATCCCCATATGACAAATCAACAAGAAATAAAGAGTTTGAAAATACTGTGCCGACGTATGCTTGATCACCTCATGGAATCGCTGTTAAAGCTTAATATTGCTGGGCCGTAGTTTCTGGTTTCAAAATGAAGTTTCCGGAAAACTTATTTTTGACGAGTTTATTTTCGGAAAATGGCGGTAGGACGTTCCAGAACCGTGTCCCTTATCAGAACCGTACCCCATACTAGAACTGTCCCACGCCAGAACTGCGCCTAATCAGCACTGTCCTGTATCGGAATTGTACTGCATCAGAACTGCAAATTTTGATTTGACGTGGGAATTTTGATGTTCTCATACGGGACAGTTCTGAAAAGTTCATTTTTATGGTACTCGCCTTTTTTTTGAACCTCAAGGATCGTTTCAGAAATATTGATTCCCGCTTTTTTTGGCTTTCAAACCCCTCTTTTCCGCGTGACAACAACTTCAACATGAGGAAGAGAGACGACAAGAAAAATGGCTGAGAAATAAGAGGAACTGAGATACAAAGACCAGAAAAAGAGAGAGAGAGTGGATACACCAGACAACAAAACTTTTGCACACAAAAGAATTTCTTCTTATTTTTTTTCTATTAAGAAAAAACTTTCAAAAAAAAAAATGAATATGCGGCTCTTCATATCAACTTTGCGGGCACATGGTTTAGGAGATTGTATCGATGATTACTGTTGAAAAGTTACTGTTGAAAAAATGAAATTTGGGCAAGGAATTCAAACGTTTATTTTTGCGCGCGGTCAACTGGAAACTGTAGAAATTCAAATTTAGCTTGCAGCTGAAAATAGGCGGACCGCCCGCGAAAATAAAAGTTTGGATTCCTTGCCCAAACTTTATTTTTCAACAGTAGTTGTTTTTTGGCATTTTGAATTGCAAAGTTTGAAAAAAAGCAAAGTTAAAACTAATTTCTTTTTTTGAGTAACTCGATTTTTCGAGAGTACACAGCTGCCATCTGAATCAATTCAGTACAGCAGAGCTTCACGGTATTTCGATTTCCGTTTTCCGGAACTTTCATATATTTTTCGGTAAAAAAAAGTTAGAAATTTTGTTATTTTTGAACAGTTTTTTACTCGACAAAAGTACGAAAAACAGAGGAAATTTTCTAATTTTGTGGAAAAAATTCATTTTTTGCCAACTCCGGGTGGCAATTCTACAAAATTTCCGTTATCCGCAAAAAAAAATTCTCCGTTTTCCGAAATCGAAAAATGTTATTCCGTGAAGCTCTGCGGCACAGGGCCGCCAGAGCGCTAATTCGTTTCCAGTTGAATATGAAATTGGCGCAGTGCCAATTATTTAAAGTTGACAATTTTTCGGCACTTTTCCTGAACTTTTCTTGTAGATATTCGGATTAAGCACACGGCAATTTTTCCTATCGTGATTCAATTAATTTGTTTCCCGCGAACCATTCTTGGAATTGATCCAAGTTTTTTTTTTCAAAATTCGCTGCGTAGCGACCCAATTTATCATGAAAATCAAGGCTACGTATCGGCTTAAGCACGTAAAACTTAGTCGCTACTCAGCGAGCATGCCGCAAGTAAAAAAATGGCACGCGGTTTAGAAACAAGCATCAGATCACGTTCAAAAAAACTAAAACAAAAAAAGTTTCAGGTCACCAAAACAATGAAAGTTTTCCTGCCCATGGCTTACAAGACAGTAATCATGCAGAATTGTTGGCCGCCGAGCTCGCTATTCGTCAGGTAATTGTCCTACAGTAGAACTTTTTTTGTTTATGGATTTTTTTTGGAGATCCTGTAATTTTCAGGCTATTTGTGATAATTTCCTTGGAATTACCATAATAACAGACTCGGAATTTGTGCGGCAGGTTATTGAGAGACCCTGGCATTTTCAGAAAAGGTGAGTTTTGAGAATGTTGTGAAAAAGTCTCATTTTTTTCATACTTGTGATTGGCGGGTCGGCCCGGATTTGAAAAAATTTGAAAAATTGGAGTCATTTTTTCAATTTTTTTCGCGATTTTTATGAAATTTCCGACTTTTTTCTACTAAAAATATCTCAATTGTTCTCTAGAAAATCATTCCCCCAGTTTTCAATGCAAAAAATTTAGACCAGCCGACCGGGCCTGTAGAAATTTCTCAGTCGGCCCGGCCCGGCCCATCACAAGTCTGATTTTTTTTGAATTTGTCAATGTTGAAAACCTCATAATCGACAACTCGAAAATGAGTTCAATTACAGATGTCACGAACCCTACAAAGAAGTAATTGAGGGCATTGCAGCAAGCCGGGAAGATATGAATGTGAGAGTTCATTTGATTGGAGGACACTCTGGTATTTATGGAAATGAGAAGGCTGATCATTTGGCAAGAGCTGCGGTGATTAAAACTGACTATGAAATGGACTTGGCTACTGCTATGTCGAAGGTTGCGTTGACTAGAACTGCGAAAAGGAAGGAGCAGAGAAAAAGAGCGAAGGCCAGAGCACAGGGATTACTGTGAAAGTCAATGAAATTCAAAACTTGATAATTTTCTAATGGTCTCAATATTCAATAAATTATTCGAAAAGTTCTTTAAAAATTAAAAGAAATCTTGCTAACTGCCGAATTGTTAAATAAATGTGCTACAAAACCAAAACAAACCAGTTTTGTCTATCTCATCTCCAGCTGGCAATACTTGTACTGAAATAAACCCACCGTCTTTACATTGGCGAAATTGGGTGAACCAAGATCCATAATTTCAAGAGAAATTTGGAAAAAGTAGAAAAAATAAATTGTTCCAAAACTTTCAAGGCTGATTGCATTTCGTTAAAAAACTTAAGAGCTGAATAGAAATGATTTTTGCTTTATGTTTTGGGTTTATGGCATACACGTCGTAAAATACATTTGCTATCGAACTTTAAAAATTGTTCACTTGGGTTCCTAGCAGTGCTTCACGAAATTCCATTTTCCGTTTTCCGTTGGTATAAAAAGTTTCCGATTTCCATTTCCCAAAATTTCGGACTAGCTTTTCCGGACCTCCGGTCTATTAAAGTAGCTCTTGACGTGTGTTTCAAATGGCTAAGCAAAAGGTAGTACATCTTTCCGATGTGGTTCCCTATCTTTTGAAAAAATAACTGTTCGAAACGCTTTATTTTGAAGCTAAATAAGAGCCGTAAATGATTCCCGGGACAAAATTTCGAACATAAAGTGGCTTCAAATTATTTCTACAAAGCTCCGCCCCTTTTAAATTAAGGTTTCACGTTTATACCTTCTGTATTTAAAAAGAGAGGGGCAGACTTCAACGCAAGTTCTGAAAAAAAAATTTCAAAAATATATAATACACAGTTAAATAAAATTAGTTTATATACATAACAGTGAATTACAAAAATATAAATAATTCAGGGAAAATACAGAGAAACATTGGAACGGAGTTTTTAAGCATAAGAGGAAATTTCCTGGCTCAGAAAACCAAATGAAAGTCACAGTGAAAAAAAATTTTCGTAAAATTTTTGACAAATTTTTAAATTTGTTGATTTCTGAGTTTTACTGAATGTTTTGAGCCAAACTATACAAAAAAACTAGGGAAAAAAAAATATTTTTCTAAAAATTTACAAAAAAACCGACACTTTGGTCGTGATGGATTTAGTTTTCGAAAATTAAAATCCTAACTTTACAAAACTTTATTATATTCAGTAATATTAATATTTTCTCTCATCGCATGTCTGGCAAAAGCATTAATTTTATCACCATCAAATCGTGGTCCTTTAAACAAAATAGAGGTTTGTGTGATTCTCAATGATAATTTATCATTTGAGTTGGGATAATTAAAATGATACCAATCCTTGTTGAATTCGTCTTGATAATGACCAAATCCTGGGTGATAAGCAGTGAGTTGTCGATTGAATCTGTGATTTCGAGTGGGGATTAGCTCGAATTTTTGGAGATTTGGACGCAGGAGAAGGGCCTGCAAATAGGAGAGATGATTGGAGTGGGGAGGCTACAAAAACTACAAAGACTACAAACTACTGAAAATTTGTAGTTTGTAGTCAATGTAAATAAGGTTGGTAGCTCTGTAGTTTTGGAAAGTTAGAAAAAATAGTCAAAAAATTTTCCAAAATTTTTATCAGTTTTTTCAGAGCAATACAGGGACTACAAAAACTACAAAAACTACATAGACTACAAAAACCAGAAAAACTACAAAGACTACAAAAAGTGTTTCATTTTCAAAATTTAGTTTTTTCTTTGATTGAAAAACTAGAAAAATAAAACCGTTTTTTTTACAAAAATTCAAAAATTTCCACATTTTCAAGAAAAAAACTACAACGACTACAAAGACTACAAAAATTTCTTCAAATTTTTGGTTTTTTTAAACGGACTACAAAGACTACAAAAAGTACAAACTACAACAAAACAACTAAAATTTCTTTTTCAGTTTTGAAATTTTTCAAAAAGCTGGAATTTTTTTTAAAATTTCTGATTTTTCAATTTTTCCAGTCTATGTTGTAGTTTGTAGTGTTGAGCTTGTTCAAAAAAAATTGAAATATCCAAATTTGAAAAAAAAACTACAACGACTACAAAGACTACAAACTACAAAAAAAACACCCCAAATTCAATTTCAATTTGTAAAGTTTTTTGAAACCGGGAAAGTTGGAAAATTTCAGAACATTTTTTCGGATTTTTGAAAAAAAATTTTCCAGTCTAAGTTGTAGTTTGTAGTGATGAGCTTGTTCGAGTAACTGAAAATTTCAGTTTTTTTTGAAATGTAACATTTTCTGAAAAAAGGTGGTTTTCGAAAAATTTGAATTTTTAGGCTAGATTGTAGTTTGTAGTCTTGAATTTGTTACAAAAATTTAAAAATTTTCAGATTTTTCTTGAAAATTTCCCCAAATCCCAAAAAAATTTTCAGCCAAAACTCACATCTTTTAGCCGTTCCAAATCCTTCATTTCGACACCATTAATATCATTTTCCATCACTAAATCCACATAATCAAAATGACCGTAATCCCTGATCAAGTCTCCGCCCACAAAAATCAAATTCGAAATTAGAATTTTCGCATTTTTCCATTGTTCCAAATCTCGAACATTTTTGATATTCACAAATCGAACCGAACCATGTGCCATCCATTCAATAATTTCCAAATATTCTGATGAGAGGTACGGTAGAATCGACGTGACGTCATCAGAATTTCGAATTGGCATTTTTAGGTGACGAATTTTTGGGCGATTTGCGAGGTTTTTCAAATTGATTTTTTGATCTACCATGAAATTTTCCGGAAAAATTATTTGGAATTCTTGAATTTTCAGCTTTTTATTCTCGAATAAAGCCCTCAAATCAGTTGAAGCCACATTCCACATTCCGGAACTCTGGAAAAAATTTTTTGAGAAAAAAACAGATGGCGTGGCCTAGAAAACTACGACAGTGGCCGTGGCCTAGAAAACAATGACCGTGGCCTAGGAAACAATGACCGTGGCCTAGGAAACTATGACCGTGGCCTAGGAAACAATGACCGTGGCCTAGGAAACAATGACCGTGGCCTAGGAAACTATGACCGTGGCCTAGGAAACAATGACCGTGGCCTAGGAAACTATGACCGTGGCCTAGGAAACAATGACCGTGGCCTAGGAAACAATGACCGTGGCCTAGGAAACAATGACCGTGGCCTGGGAAACTACGGCCGTGGCCTGGGAAACTACGGCCGTGGCCTAGAAAACAATGACCGTGGCCTAGAAAACTATGACCGTGGCCTAGAAAACAATGACCGTGGCCTAGAACACAATGACCGTGGCCTAGGAAACAATGACCGTGGCCTGGGAAACTACGGCCGTGGCCTAGAAAAATAGACTCACCCTTCCTTTAACCAGCGCTGCAGACTTTTTACAGGTGACTACAGTAAGCCCGTTGCGTGTTTCCTCGTACTGTACTCTGTACGCATTGTCATCTTGAATGCTTATACAATTGTGCTCTTGAGCATTGAAAGTGACTTTTTCGAATTTTATGGAAGTACAATCCATTGCTTCTCGAAGTTGTTGACACGTTTTTCGGAGAGTTAGACTGGAAGAGATTGTTGATAAGTTTGCGGAGACAAAAACATAATAATGACAAAGTAGAAAAGTCAAACAACCCCCCTACAACTTCCACCCACCTCCCTCACAATTGGCAAAAAAAAACTACATTGTTGGCAGTTGTGAGAGAGTTGTGTGAAAGTTGCGAGAAGTTGTTGGAGAAAGTAGTGAAGTGCTACAACTTTTGTGCGGAAGTTGTTGCATATGCTGGAAAAAAGTTGGGGGTTTGGTGACAACTTTCTACACCATTTGCCGCAACTTTTGCCCAAAAAGTTGTAGCACGTCACAACTTTTGCACAACTCTCTCACAACTACCAACAATTTGGTTTTTCGCCAATTGTGAGGGAGGCTGGCGGAAGTTGTAGAAGTATACCGAGAATAAATTTGGAAATTTTAGTCAACTGTTCTAGTTTTACGTTGGATATGTTGTCATTCAACTCACCGATCAGTGAAATCACAATACTGCAAGATGTGATATTTGACGGCAGGATAGAAAGTGAACATTAGTGGTAGGGATGTGCAAATTGATCTGAAACAAAAATCATTTATATTCGCATCGTTAGGTTTTTTTTTCAAAAACTGAAAACGTTTTCACGTCGTAAAACTTGTCGGAATTGCGATTTTCAAATTCTTTCTGGAGCGGTTTGCCAATTTCTCAGACGGGTTCCCAGCAGGGGAAGAAAAGCGCGCTCTAATGTTAAATTGATGATTTCGCTGCGTACCTCAATTTTGAGCGAATTTTTTCAACCGAATTTTTAGGGGAATATGGCGAGACTGAGTATTAAACTTTTTAGCATTAGAGCGCGCTTTCCTACCCTCACAGGGAGCCGGTGTGAATTACAAAATCTTTGAAATTTCGAAATTCGGTTTAAAATTTCCGTAAAAGTAAAATAAAGGGGGTATGCCGAATCAGAACCGTGCCCCGCATCAGAACTATCCCGTATCAGAACTACTTTACGTGAAATAATAGTTCTGATGCGGGCAAGTTCTGATTCGGCATACTCCCAA
Source organism: Caenorhabditis doughertyi (assembly GCA_963572265.1). Classification (NCBI taxonomy): domain Eukaryota; kingdom Metazoa; phylum Nematoda; class Chromadorea; order Rhabditida; family Rhabditidae; genus Caenorhabditis; species Caenorhabditis doughertyi. Next base: position 14,062,937 of record OY751555.1, read on the forward strand.
AATAAAATCACTTACCCTGCCTTCTCCACTTTCAATCCAAACTCGTTTTTCTCAATTTTCTCAAAATGTTTCATGACATTTTCCAATGTAAAACACTCTGTCTTTGTTTCCTTCTTCAATTTATCATGTGCTCCTTCAACTGAATCTCCATGTTTGTAGAGAGTATACAAGTAGATTTCCAATTCATGTTGATCAAATGGGAAACAGTTGGGCATTGAGCTGAAAAAAATTGTTGTAAAAAATGAAAAAAACTGTTTTGGAAAGGGTCCCAGGATGGTGCTACCCCGATTCAGAACTGGACGAATCAGAACTGTCCCGGAACGGATCTTTGAATAACCGGACAAATCATAACTGGTCGGTTTAGAACTGGACGAATCAGAACTGACCCTTATAAGAACTGACCGTTCAAGAACTGCCCCGGATAAGAACTTTTCAAATTCTCGTATTTGGGCACTTTTCACTACTTGCAGGCCATTGCAACAAAGTAGTGTCAGCTCTCATTCGGGCAGTTCTGATAAGGAACAGTTCTAATTAGGGGTAGTGATCCTAGGATATCTAGGAACTTTGAAAATTGAAAAAAAATGCGAAAATTGCTTCAAAAATCTTAGAATTACTACAAAAACTATGAAAAAATTTGTTTTTTCGCATTTTTCCTGTTAAAAAATGTAAATAACAAAAAAAAAAGGAAGTTTTGAGATAAACCAACCAAAATTTCAAATTTCCTTATCATTTTCAGCAAAGTTTTTATCATTTTTAGCATGAGAAGTGTGAGTCGGCAATCTTGTTTTCTTTGTGAACAAACACAAAAACTTAATATGCTCTTGTTTCATAAATCGATCACATTATTCTCAAAATTGCTCATAATTATCCAAAGAATACTACTTTTATAAAAATTAGAACCGTCATTCAGAAATAAAAATATTTCTATTACAAAAAATAAAAAAAAAAAAATTTTCTAACAGAAAATTTATTAAAAAGTATCGGAAAAAGTGTAAAATTCTCATCGAATGCATCATGAAGAAGCGTAGGGTAGAGACATAACTCCAAGAGAAGAGACGCAGAGAAAAAGACGTGAGGAAGGAAAGCGGAGTGTCGTTGTTATTCATGCGTGCTGTTTAGCCGGAAGGGAGAGGAGTTGAGGGCGTTCGAATGAGCTTAGGCTACAGTGACTACAAAAAATACAAAGACTACAACGACTAAAAAGACTACAACGACTACAAAAACTACAATGACTACAAAGTACTAGAAAAGTACATAGAGAACAAAGTTCTAAAAACTACAAAAAGACTAGAAACTACAATATTTTTGTAGTTTGTAGTGGATGTTGACATTGTGAAAGATGACAGTTTTGATGAAATTGAAAAATATGGAAGAATTTTGTTATTCCAGATTAAAAAAACTTCCCAGTATTGAGCCACACTATAAGGACTACAAAGACTACAAATACTACAATGACTACAAAACCACAGAGGCTGCAAAGACTGCAAAGACTACAAACTACAAAGAAGTTCCATAGTTTTTTCAGTTTTTGAATTTTCTAAAACGTGAAAAATTCACTACAAAACTACACAAGTTACAGTAATCTTTTACAACGTGACCTTTCTCAATTCAAAAAAAAAATCAATAATAAAAAAAAACCGAAAATTTTAATATTATTTTTGTCAAAAATGTCTTACTCCGTGGTGGAGGTCCACTCCAGCAAAGAGGATATTTTCAAGAGAAGTGATGATGAATGCAAAAAACTAACACGGACTTTGAGGTATGCGCCTTTAAATTTGGGATACTGTAGCTTGTTAGGGTACTGTAACTTTGATTTGGGTTACTGTATCGGTTACTGTACTCTTGGTTCGAGTTACTGTACCGTTGAGTGGATTGCTGTAATTATCTGTGTCAGCTCGGGTTACTGTTGGATCCTGGGTTACAGTAGCATACGGAGGTTACTGTAGCTAAGGCTCAACTTTGTTCGAAAGGAGTACTGTAGCTCGCTTTTGCCGAATTCTAGTTACAGTAACCGTCAAATCGGTGCCTACAGTAACCCCAAAGTTGCATACCGGTTACTGTAAATACCATAATTCAAAGTTCGAAGGTTGCCTCTGGTACTGTCATATATACTGTAGGTGTCATAAATCCGGGTTACTTTTGTTATATTAGTTACTGGGATTCAATGGGCTACGGTAGGTATCGTAATCCAAGATTACGGTAGGAGCCGTTATATATTATTACGGTAAGTGACAATACCAAACGTTACTGTAAGTGTCATGTTCTAAAGATTACTGTAGATATCATAACTATAAGTACCGTAACCCAGGACTACTGTAGCTGTCGTATATACTGTGGGCACAGAAATTTCAGGTTACTGTAATTATACTACTTACTGGGATTTTATTTGCTACGGTAGTTATTTTAAGATTACTGTAGGTACCGTAACCCGAGGCTACTGTAGCCATCATAATTCAAGATTACTGTATCTTTTCAGGAGAAAAGAACAAAAATGGACCGACGAGGACTTTCCACCAAAATCCGAATCTTTGGGATTTCAAGAATACTCAAAAAATGAAGATAATTCTTCGGAAACATGGGAAGACGCATTTCTATTGGACTTTGATCCCGAAACAATGGATCCAACATTTGAATTATGGATTAATGCAGAGCCATTTCATGTTTATCAAGGAAATGTTTATGATTGTTGGCTGTTGGCTCCACTTATGACTATTGCCAAAAAAACGGAATTGTTGAAACAAATTTTGCCAAAGAGGGAGTATAGTATGGATACTCGTGTCGTGCAAGTTAGGTAGGTCAAATTTTTTTTTGGAAAAGTTTACATCTCGCGCCAAATTCGTCCTGGCCAATTTTGACTATTTTTTTTGAATCCAGCATGCTAAGAGCTTTGATTTGAGTATAATCATGACCAAGTTTGCTTCAAGATGGGTCACGCCACGAAAACTAAGGGTTACTGTAGCTAAAACTCAAAATACAAAGAACCTGGTCATGATTATACTCAAATGAAAGCTCTCGGCAAGCTGTTTTCAAAAATTTTGTTCAATTTCAGTCTCGACACGAAAGAAACCGGGTATTGGTAGTTTCTCGAAGGTCGCACTCTCAAATTTCGCGCCAAAATTACCCTGGCCAATTTTGATCACTTTTTTTGAACACTACAATCCAAGACCTTCCATTTGAGTATAATCATGATCGGGTTTTCTTGAAGTTGGGTCCCACCACGAAAACCACCGTAACCCGGTCAATATTTGTCCAATCTAAATTTCAACTCTATTTTTGGACTAGGCTTGTCGAGACCTTCAAAACGAGTATAATCATGACTAGAACAGCTTAAATTTGAAAAAATTGGGTCCCACCACGAAAACTTAGGGTTACTGTAGCTAAATTTCCAAATCAAGCTAGCCTCGCCATGATTATACTCATTTGAAAGCTCTTGACGAGCTGAATTCAAAAATTTGGTTCATTTGAGTTTTGGAATAAAAGTGACCTGGTTACGGTAGTTTTTTGAAAAAAACAGTTTTTCAGACTTTGCATCGATGAAAAATGGCAAGTGATTCGAGTTGATTCTCTTCTACCACATCAAGATATGAGATTAATGTTTGCCTACGTATATCCAAATCAACAGTGGGTTGCATTGATTGAAAAAGCGGTTGCCAAGGTTAAAGGAAGTTATTATTATGGACTTTATGGATGGAAACCCAGAGATGCATTCAAATATCTCACAGGATGTTATACAAAAACAATGTATTTGAATAAATTGATGGATGTGGATAAATTGTGGGAGGAGTTGAAAAAAAATCAGTGAGTGTGAGGGGCCTAAGTGGGCCTAAAGCCTCAAAAACCTACAGACCTACAGACCTACAGACCTACAGACCTACAGACCTACAGACCTACAGGCCTACAGGCCTACAAGCCTCTAGGTCTATATAATGTAGGCTGGTACGTGAGATAGACCTGTAGGTCTGTAGGTCTGTAGGTCCGTAGGCATGTAGGTTTTTAGGTCTGTAGGCCTGTAGGCCCATTGGTCGTTAGGTTGGTAAGTCTGTAGGTCTGTAGGCCTGTATAAAAACATAGCTACAGACCTCATTTTCTTCAGTGCTTCTGGATTCCTAATGTGCGCCTCCACGCCGAATCTAGACGACGTCAAGGATTCAGAAGAGGTCAACGTCTACAAACAGAATTCATTATTTAGCGTCTATGATCGCGAATACGCGATTCTAGAATTTCAAGAACACGATGGACATCGTCTTATTCAAATGAGTAATCCTCGTGTACAGGGATTTACTGGCAAATGGTCCGATTTGCCGAATTATCCACCGGGTGAGTTACAGTAATGTATTTTCCAGCAAAATATTTGAAATCAGCGCCTTGAGACCTTTGAAAAGAGTATAATCATGACTAGGTTACAACAAAGTTCGGTTTCACCGCGAAAACTACCGTACTCAGCTCAATGTTGCTCAAAACTTTTTGAAAATAAGCAAACTGAATTCAACTCGTCGAGACTTTCACAAAGAGTATAATCATGGTTAGGCTAGCTTGATTTTGAAACTTAGCTACAGTAACCCGCGCATTTTCGTGGTGAGATCCAAAATTTATAAAATTTGAGCTAGCCTAGTCATGATTATACTCATTTTAAAGGTCTCGACGAGATTAGTTCAAAAATAGAGTTGAAACAAGGATTGGACAAATATTGACCGAGTTACGGTAGTTTTCGTGGCGGGACCCAACCTAGAGCTAGCCTAGTCATGATTATACTCATTTTGAACGTCTCAACCGGCTGATTCTAAAAATGTAACTTTTAATGAATTTGGCTGAAAATTGACCGAGATACGGTGGCTTTAAAATTTTCGAAAATTTTCGAAAATCGCTAACTTTTGTGATTTTCCACATTTTTCAACGGTTTTTGGCTAAAAAAAATGAGAAATGATTGGAAATTTTTTTTACCGATTTCAAAACAAAAATTCTTCAAAAACTACAGTAATCCCAACGTTTTCTGTAGCCGTCTACGACAGCTTCGATGAATCGGATAAGTTGTTGGCCGAAAACATGTTATTCTGGATGTCCATTGAGGATTTTGTCCGATTCTTTTCGGAAGTTTCGATTTGTGAATATCGAGAAAAATGGGAGGAGACACGTTTCAAGCAGACAGTCAAGAGAGAAGTTGGAGAAGAGACACTGTGAGTTTGGGAGAGGGTCCCGTCACGAAGAAGAGGGTTACTGTAGCTCCATTGTTTTATTATTAGTTCATTGAATTGTGCAATTTATGAGCCAAAAAAGGAGAATTTAGCTCAAAAACTGCGGAACTTGTGTATTTTTGGAAAATTTTAATTTTCTGAAAATTTGAGCTACAGTAACTGGGCCAGATTTGAACCAAACTCAAATTGACCAGAATTTTTAGATTCAGCGCGTCATGCCCTTTCAAATAAGTATAATTATGACTGGGTTTGTTCAACGTTGGGTCCCACCACGAAAGTTTTGGATTACTGTAGTTTAAAGGCGCATAGCTCACTCGAATTCCGAATTGATTAGAACCTAGACATGACTATACTCAAATGAAAGCTCTCGGCAAGCTGAATCCAAAAAAAATCAAAAGGAGTCTTGGAACGAAGGTTACGGTAGTTTAAAAAATCAAAATTCGGTGAAACTACCAAACCCAGTGCTACTTTAGGCTGAACTCGAATCAAACTGAATTTCTGGAATCAGCGCATCAAGACCTTTGATTTGAGTATAATCATGCTTAAGCTCTCTAAATTTTTTATTTTTGAGTCACACCACGACTTTAAAGGAGCATGTGTAGATCAAGTTTTAAAATGGTCCAATCTTAGTCATGATTATACTCATTTTGAAGGGTTTAAAGGAGGACTGAACTCGGGTTTTTTTTATTTCAAATTCTGATGCAGTTTTTCATTCTGATCATTTTCTTTCACTACGACAACACTCAAAAATCACTCTAAACGGGTGAAAAATGCGTTTGAAAGAAGCACGCAATACAGGTTGATGGCCTAGGATCCGACAAGTTTACGTCTTGCGCGCGCTTTTTTTTCAAATTCCTTGGCCGTCAATCTGTACGCGGCCATGCCTTTAAACGCCTTTTTCGCCTGTTTAGAGTGATTTTTGAGTGTGGTCGTAGTGAAAGAAAATGATCAGAATGAAAAACTGCATAAGAATTTAAAATAAAAAAACCCCAGTTCAGTCCTCCTTCAACAAGCTGATCTCAAAAATCGAAACGAAAAAAAAAATGATTGGGTGAGATCACGGCAGTTAAAATTCGAAAAAATGTTTCAGAGTTCTCCGTCTTGTTGTCACAAAACGTTGCAAGGTGGTGATTGATGTAAACGTGAAAAACGTCCGTCTCTATAACGTTTTCCTCAATTTTCACAACTCTACTTTCGAAAAAGACTATTTGGGTGGAAAATTGATCCATTCGGCTCACAATTATGGTACTGACGTCACATCAGGAGTTGTTGAACTGAACAAGGGTGTCTACAGTGTTGTGATGGCGTTTGTGGATGAAAATTTGACAGATATGGAATTCGAATGGGTTTTGAGAAGGTAAATTTAGTTTTTTTGAGCTCAGCTCGTCGAGACCTTTTGAAAGAGTATACTCGTGTCTAGTTTTGAAAAAGTTTTGAAAAATCGGGTCCCGCAACGAATTATACAGTAACCCGTCATTTCGCAGTTAGTGAAAACTAGCTCAATAGATTCAGCTCGTCGAGACCTTCAAAAAGAGTATAATCATGATAAGGCTAGCTCAATTTTGAAATTAGAGCTTTCTACCTACAGTAATCCGCATTCTTCGCGGTGAGACCCATATTTTTTCAAAATTGAGCAAACTTGGTCATGATTATAGTCATTTGAAAGGTCTCACCACGCTGATTTCAAAAATTTAACTTAATTTGAATTTGGCATAAAATTGAACGAGATACGGTAGATTTAAGAAATTTCGAATTTTTCGAAAACATTCGAAATTTCATAATGTTTTTGACTTTCATATTTTTGGATGATTTTTGACTCAAAAAATGCCGAATTGGTGGCACTGTAAGGGAAGTTTTCAAAAACTGGAAACTCGTACAAACTACAGTAACCCAGCCTGTTTTCGTGGCGGGATCCAACTTTTTTCAAAATTGAGCTGACCTAGTCATGATTATACTCATTTTGAAGGTCTCGACGCGCTGATTTCAAATCTTCCAGTCAATTTTTTCACAAATTCAATTTTCAGCCCCACCATAAAAAATGCCTCGTTCGACATGGTCATGTGTCCCTTCACTACAGTAATCAGTAGTATTCAACAAGTCATTCTACAGTATGGTGTGGCTCATTATCAGGAAGCTGATAACATTGTGATATATACGTGGAAAAATGATCAAAGTCTATTCGTAATGGTGGATAATCGGAAGGAAGAACATTTTATTCGTGTCAAGTGAGTGGAAAATTTGGTGTTACCTGTAATCAGAACTGTCCCAAATTAGAACTGGCCTGATTAGAACTGAAAAAAAACTTCGCTACAGTGGCCTGCAAGCAGTGAAAAGTGCCCAAATACGAGCATTTGAAAAGTTCTTATTCGGGGAAAGTTCTTAATCGGTCGGTTCCTATGAGGGTCATTGTTGATTTGTCCAGTTCTGATTAGGGGTAGCACTGACAACTTTTTTTTGAAGATTTTAAATAATTTTAGGGGTACTCTATCCTTCAAGGTCACTGATGGAACTCATCAGGACGGAATTTTTCTTGATTCTGTCCCTGTCCCACCCAAGTATCGGCAAATTGTCGGATTTGTTTCGTGTAGCCATGGAGGAAAAATTGATTTGGATGTTAAAATTGAGGTAGATTCTATTTTTTCATTTTTTTTTTGAAAAATTTATTTTGAAAATCGCAATTTTTTGAGACAAAAACCATGAAAAAATATGAAAAACTGGCCACGTTATAAGTTTTTTTTTAATTTAAATAAATCTCAAACCTACCGTAACCAGGTCAGTTTCGCTTCGAGACCAAACCCAACTAGATTTTTGGATTCAAATTTTCAAGAGCTTCAATTTGAGTATAATCATGCACAAGTTTTGAAAAAGTGTTGAAAAATCGAGTTTTACAACGAAAAAACTACCGTAACCCGGTAAATTTCACTTCGAGACCCATCTCTTCGAGACCCTTCGAGACCCATCTCTGAGACCTTTAAAACGAGTATAATCATGACTAGATTCGCACAGGTTTGAAATTTGATCTACCCATGCGCCTTTAAAATCGTGGTGGGACCCAAAATTGGAAAATTCTTCGAACCTAATCATGATTATACTCGTTTTGAATGTCTTGAAACGCTGATTCTGAAAATTCAATTTTCACTGAAATCGACGAAATTTTGATCGAGATACGGTAGTTTTAAGATTTTTCAAAATTTCTGAAAATTCTTTTCTTTTTGAGGTTCTGAAATGATTTTCGGCTTAAAACCAAGTGAAAGATTATTCAATTTTTAATAAAATGAAACTACAGTAACCTTGGTTTTCGTGTTGGGACCCAGTTGTTCTATTGATTTTCAGTACAAAGTTCGATGGCGATTCTGGGAGTGTTGGGATTGGAGTGACTACGAAGATATGGTCAAAGATTTGGAAATGCATGAAATCACATCCCTTCAGGAGCAATAAATAACGTTGATTTTGGCGGGAAAATTGAAAATTCAAAAATTTTTCAAAAAATAAAGTGATTTTCATCGTGGATTTTTTTTTTATTTTCTGGAAATTTGTTTTGTCGCTTGTTTTGAATTGAAAAGTTTTTGAAGATTAAAAAATGGGCGGAGTTTCAAATTTTTCAAATCCAACGTGACCTTTTTCAATTTCGAAGTACTCAAAATTTTGAAAAAATTGAAAATTTTGAATCATTTTTTAACAAAAATGTCTTTCTCCGTGGTGATCCATCCAATTAAAGAGGAGATTTTTCAAAAAAGTGATGACGAGTGCAAAGAAATGACACAGATTTTGAGGTATGCGCCTTTAAATTTGAGTTACTGTGGGGCTACCGTACCCTTGATTTGGGTTACTGTATTTCAGTTGGTTGGCACTGCAGCCTGGTGTACTGTAACTAACATAGGCCACTGTAGCAGAGCAGGTCACTGTACCTACCTAACTCCAGCATACTGTAAGTAGCTGACCTACTGTCACTTGTATAGATTACTGTAGTTACCGTATATGTTGAGATACCGTATTTTTGTTGAAAGGTCAAAAATTGATTACTGTATTTATCCAATTCACTGTAGAACTAGGTTACTGTAGGGTTCTGGGTTACGGTAGTTCCCTGGGGTCACTTTGAAAGGCTTACTGTAGCCTTTCTATGCCTACGGTAACCGTAGAGTTTGCATACATAGCCCCCAAATTGTGTCAAAATGCCGAACTAACCATCTTCTAACACCCCAAAACTTTTGGAAAGTTTTTGAAAAATTTTTTTTTTCGACTGCAAAAATTTTCTAACGTCGGGAGGGCTTTAAAAAAATTTTGGGGTCCAAAAAATTTATTTTCCAAAAACTTTCCAAAAGTTTTGGGGTGTTAAAGGATGATCAGTTCAGCATTTTGACACAATTTGGAAACTCTAGCATCACTGGATCTTGCTCAAAAGCCGCTCCAAATTAGTGATTTTGACGAAAATTTGCCAGAATCGAGGTCACAGCTCCTTTCTGGAGTGTCGGCAGCAGAAACTGACTTCAGATTCGTAATCAGCGCGCTCTCAGCGTTCAAATGAGCTATCACACGTCTCAAAAGCTCACCTTAAGTTCTGACCATTCCCTAGTAAGATTACTGTAGGTATCGTAATCTAAGATTACTGTAGGTATCGTAATTTAAAATTACTGTAGGTGACATTCTGCAAGATTACGGTAAGAACGAAAGGTTAATGTACGTGTTAGATTCTAAGATTACTGTAGTTACCATAACCAACGATAACTATAGGCACCGTAATCTGAAATTACTGTATGTACCATAATCCAAGATTACTGTACTTTTTCAGAAGTGTTAACGAAATATTTATCGACCCGGAATTTCCACCAAATTCCGCATCTCTGGGAATTTTAAAAAACGACGAAAAGGACGAAAAAATCTGCGATGAGCCATGGCTAACTCCATATCAATTATCGATTCGAAATGGAATGATGGCTCCAACATGGGAACTATGGAATAATAATCCATGGCCATTTCATGTTATTCAAGGACATGCCGGTGATTGTTGGCTCTTGGCTCCACTTATGACTATGGCCAAAAGAGAGGAATTGTTGAAACAAATTTTGCCAGAAAGGGAGTATAATATGGATACTGGAATGGTACAAGTTAGGTGAGTGCCATTTTTTTCCGAAAATTCAAATTTCGCGCCAAAATCACCTTGGCCAGTTTTGACCACTTTTTTTGAACTCTGCATGCCAAGAGCTTTGATTTGAGTATAATCATGACCACGTTTGCTTCTAGTTGGGTCCCGCCACGAAAACAAAGGATTACTGTAGATATAAAAGCGCATAAAATTAAACATTCTCAAAAATGAGCTAGCCTAGGCTTGATTGTGCTTATTTCGAAGCTCTCGGCAAGCTGATTTCAAAAATGTAATTAAATTTTGGTCTCGGCGCGAAATACACCGGGTTACCGTAGTTTCTCGGAACTGACACTTTCAAATTTCGCGCCTAGCCAGTTTAGACTGTTTTATTCTAATTCAGCATGGCAAGAGCTTTGATTTGAGTATAATCATGACCAGGTTTGCTTCCAGTTGGGTCCCGCCACGAAAACTTGGGGTTACTGTAGATTGGAAAATCCTAGCGTATCTCTGCCAATTTTCGGTCGATTTCAGTACAAACTAGATTTTTGGAATCAACGTTTCAAGACCTTCAAAAAGAGTATAATCATGGCTATTTCAAAAAATTTTCCAATTTTGGGTCTCGCCACGACTTTAAAGGCGCATTGGTAGCTTAAATTTAAAATAGAGCGAGACTAGTCATGATTATACTCTTATGAAAGGTCTCGGCGAGCTGAATCCGAAAATTTAGTTCATTTGGGTCTCGGCGTAAAATTCACTGGGTTACGGTAGTTTTTATTATACTCAAATTGAAGCTCTTGACGAGCTGATTTCAAAAATTCGATCGAGGTTACGGTATTTTTTTTCGAAAAAAAATTTTTTCAGACTATGTGTTAATGGAGAATGGCGCGTGATTCGAATCGATTCCCATCTACCCCATCGTGATGGGCTGGAAAAGTTTGCACCCGTTCTTTTTGGCAATTGGATTGCATTTATTGAAAAAGCCGTCGCAAAGATCCGGGGAAGTTATGGAGCACTTTGTGGAGGTCAAGCAAATTGTGCATTTGAGTATTTGACAGGATGTTATACAAGAACAATTTATTTGAATAAATTGATGGATTTGGATCAATTGTGTGAGGAGTTGATCAAGAGTTTGTGAGTGCCTGAATGGCCTGAATGGGGCCTAAAAGTCTTTATATCCTCCGACTTACAGGCCTACAGACCTACAGACTTACAGACCTACAGACCTACAGGCCTACAGGCCTACAGACCTTCGGACCTTCAGACCTACAGACCTATTTCAACTACCAGCCTTCGTGATATAGGCCTCTAGTTATATAGGCATGTAGGCTTTTAGGTCTATAGGTCTTTAGGCCAGTAGGCTTGTAGGTCTGTAGGTCTGAAGGCCTGTAGGTCTGTAGGTCTGTAGGTCTGTAGGTCTGTAGGTCTGTAGGTCTTTAGGTCTGTAGGTCTTTAGGTCTGTAGGTCTGTAGGCCTGTAGGCTTTTAGGCCTGTAGATCTGTAGGCCTGTAGATCTGTAGGCCTGTAGGCCTGTAGGTTTCTAGGCCTGTATGTCTTCAAATCTGTAGGTTTGTAGGTCTGTAGGCCTGTAGGTCTGTAGGTCTGTAGGTCTGTATGTCTGTGGGTTTGTAGGTCTGTAGGTCTGTAGGTCTGTAGGTCTGTAGATCTGTAGGCTTGTAGGTCTGTAGGTCTGTCGGTCTTTGGGCCTTTAGGTCTTCAGGCCTGTAGGTCTGTAGCCAGGATTACTGTAACCAACTTTTTCGAACATATTTTCAGTTCTTCTGACTTCCTAATGTGCGCCTCAACGCCGAATCTAGATGAAGTCAAGGATTCAGAAGAGCTCAACGTCTACAAACAGAATTCATTGTGCCATCTTCATCAGTACGCAATTTTAGATTTTCAAGAGTACGAAGGGCATCGTCTTATTCAAATTGGGAACTCCAATGACATGAGATGGAATGGTAAATGGTCTCTATTGCCTAACTATTCATTGCGTAAGCTACAGTAACCCAAAATTTTTTCCAAAATTTTCTACTGAAATATTTGAATTCAGCACGTCGAGACCTATGCGAAAGGTATAATTATGACTTGGTTTTAAAAAAATTGGGTCTCGCAACGAAAGCTACCGTAACCATTTCAAGTTTGGTCCGAACTTTATTAAACCGAATTGACTGTAATCAGCTTGTCGAGACCTTTCGAAAGAGTATAATCATGACTAGGATAGCTCGATTTCTGATATCGAGCGTTTTGGCTACAGTAACCCATGATTTTCGTGGTGGGACCCAGCTTTTTTTCAAACTTGAGCTAGCCTAGTCATGATTATACTCTTTCGAAAGGTCTCGACGAGGTGGTTCTGAATATTTGGCTCAGAGTTCAATCCTATGACAACTGGCCAGGTTACGGTAGCTTTCCTTTTTTAGTTTTCGTCGCGAGACCAGGTTTTTCAAAATTTTTTTGAACCAAATCATGACTATACTCAATTTGAAGCTCTCGAAGGGCTCATTCTGAAAATGTATATTTGAATGAATACGGTAGATTTTTGAATCGAAATTCGATAATTTCTGTGATTTTAAAAATTTCCAAACGATTTTTGGATCAAAAAAATGCCCCGTTGTTTCTGCTTTTTGGCAGATATATTTAATAAAAACTTTCCACAAAAACTACAGTAACCCAGACGTTTATTACAGCCGTCTTTAACAGCTTCACAATAATCGATAAGTTTTGTGCGAGTACCAAAATATTCTGGATGTCCATCGAGGATTTTGTCCGATTTTTCTACGAAACGTTGGTTTGTGAATATCGAGAGGGTTGGAAGGAGACACGGATTAAGCAGAAAATTCAGAGAATGACTGGAAAAGAAACACAGTAAGTTTGGGGAGGGTCCCGCCACAAAGAAGGAAAAGGGTACCGTACCTTTGCCAATTTTGGGCCAAATTCATTTTGATACAAATTTTCGGCGTCAACGCGTTAACAGTGAAAATCTGACAGCATCGACCATGGTACTATTCCGGTTTACGGGTCCCAAAATGTTTTCCGGGTCCCATCTTTTTGAGTTTGCACCACTCGGGTCCCAACTTTTTATTTACGGGTCCCAAAACTTCTTCCGGGTCCCAACTTTTGGGTTTTGTTCCACTCGGGTCCCAACTTTTTTTTTCACGGGTCCCAAAATCTTTTTCGGGTCCCAACTTTTTCGAAATGCAGCACTCGGGTCCCATATAACTCAATGAAATTTTCATATTTTTTATTCATAAAACGGGTTCTTTTTGAATTCTTAAAGTTTTTATAGGTAACTCTGATACCTGGAGAGTAGTTTCTAAGCTTCTTGTTCGCAAAAAGCGTGATGAATCAGATTGAAAGAATTCGTCTCTGGGGCGAGGAAAGTGAGTTTCATGGTACTAAAGCTGAGGCTTAGCATAAGAAACAGTGTCCAGCATCTGGAAACCTTGTTTTATGTACTAGAAAACATGCTTAAACGTTCGAAATTAGGTAGACTGACTTTCATGAAGGTAATTTTTAATTTTAAGTGAAATGACTCAATGTAAAGTTTTGAAAGTGCATAGTTATACAAAAATGAAAGAAAGGTGGAATTCGGTCAAATCTGAACACATTTTCATGGGACCCGGAAAAGGTTTTGGGACCCGCGAAAAAAAAGTTGGGACCCGAGTGAAACAAATCCCAAAAGTTGGGACCCGGAAAAACTTTTGGGACCCGTATATAAAAAGTTGGGACCCGAGTGGTGCAAATCGAAAAAGTTGGGACCCGGAAAAGATTTTGGGACCCGGAAATAAAAAGTTGGGACCCGGAAGAAATTTTGGGACCCGTTAACCGGAATAGTACCTCGACCATAGGCCTACTGAGGCATGTCACACATCGGTCAAACGTATCCGATCGATTTGATATTTGGTATGGTGGGTACCCGGGATGGTCCGAACAAAAAACAATTTAGGTTATTAGGCTCCGCCCCCTTTCAGTACTACAAAAATTGTCATAAAGTTCAAAAATCGCATTTTTTGTCTGAAGAGATGGATCCAAAATTCGTTCAGAAATGAATTGTCCGCATGATTTTGAGCATTTTGGTATAATTTCAAGTACCTACCTATCCAGCATCAGATCAAAAAATCCGATTTTCTTGAAAAGTGATCATTTTTTGACAGTTTTTCGAATTTTTGACAATGTCTTAGTACTGCGTGCCGGCGAGATGAATATTCCATTTGGTGCCCCAAGGGACCCTTCATAACTGTGCAAAAATTCAGGAAAAAAAATTGTGCATTAAAAATCCTTTGAAATGAATATAATCATGACTAGGTTCTGAAAAAACTTAATTTTCGGGTGGTTTTAAAAAATCGGGTCCCGCAACGAAGACTGGCAATTTAAAACTACCATAACCCGGTCAGATTTCATCCGATATCTAGGAAACCTTGATGACTATAATCAGCTCGTCGAGACCTTCAAAATGAGTATAATCATGACTAAGCTAGCTCTAGTTTGAAATTCGGCTACAGTAACCTGGGACTTTTCGTGGTGAGACCCAACTTTTTTGAGCCAGCCTAGTCATGATTATACTCGTTCCAAAGCTCTCGACGAGCTTAGTTGAATGCTCTTAAAATTTTGACCCCAATGTAATTCCAGAATCCTTCGACTTCATGTCAAAAAGCGTTGCGAGTTGGTCGTTGATGTAAATGTGAAAACTCCAAAAATGTACAATATATTTCTGAATTTTCACAAATCATCTACCACCAACAATAAAGAGGACTCCTCATGTGGAGAATTGATCCATTCGGCTCACAATTATGGTACTGATGTCACATCAGGAGTTGTTCAACTGAATCCCGGTGTCTATACAGTTGTGATGGCGTTTGTAGATGAAAATATGACAAATGTGGAGCTGAATTGGGTTTTGAGAAGGTGAGATTGATTTTATTGGATTCAGCTCGTTGAGACCTTTTAAATGAGTACAATTATGACTAGGCTTGGAAAAGTTTTGCAAAAACGGGTCTCGCAACGAAATATACAGTAACCTGTCAATCCAATGTTTATGAAACCTAGCTGACTAGATTCAGCTCGCCGAGAGCTTTCGAAAGAGCATAATCATGACTAGTCTAGCTATATTTTGAAATTCGAGCGTTTTGGCTACAGTAACCCGGCGTTTTTCGCGGTGGGACCCAACATGTTTCAAATTTGAGATAGCCTAGTCATGATTATACTCATTTTGAAGGTCTCGCCACGATGAATTCAAAAATCCGATTGGAAACAAATTTGGCTCAAAATTGACCGAGTTACGATAAAAATTGGATTTTCGAAAGTTTTCGAAAATTCATAACTTTGGCAAATTTCAATGTTTTTGGATGATGTTCAGCCCAAAACAAGCGGAATTTGGTAATCTTCTTGGCAACGTAACAGGAATTGAAATGCTAAAAAACCCACAGTAATCCCTAGAGATTTTCGTGGCGAGACCCGACTTCTCCCGGGACAAAGTAGGCATTATTAGACTCATTTTGAAGGTCTCGACGCGCTGAATTTGAATCTTTCATTCATTTTTTTACAATTTCCATTTCCAGCCCAACCCCGGAAAACTTTTCATTCGATTTTGCCGCCTGCCCCTTCACTACAGTACTCCGAAGTATTCAACAAGTTATTCTACAGTATGGTGTGGCTGATTATCAAGAAGCTGATAAAATTGTGATATACACGTGGAAAAGTGACCAAAGTCTATTCGTAATGGCCGATAATCGAAGAGAAAGTGATTTTTTTCGGGTCAAGTGAGTTTTTTGAGAAAAAAAATTGAGGAAAATGTTTTTTCCAGTGGCATATTATCCTCTCCGGACATTGAAAAAATTCAAAAATCAGGCGTTTTTAACTATTCTGTCCCTGTTCCGCCAATGTCTCGAAAAATCATGGGATTTTTTTCATATCTTCGTGGAGGACAATTTTATTTGGATGCCAATGTCAAGGTTAGTATTTTTTTCTCAAAAAAGTTTATTTAAAAAAGCCCATTTTTCTGGGACAAAAACCATTGAAAAATGATAGAAATTGATTTTTAACTGTAAAAATTTAAAAACTACCGTAACCCGGTCAATTTCGCTTCGAGACCCATGAAATTTGAATTTTTTATTTCACTCTTCTGAGACCTTCTGAATGAGTATAATCATGACTAGGTTTGCATCGCTTCGAAATTTGATCTACCCATGCGCCTTTAAGGTCGTGGCGGGACCCAAAAATCAAAACTTTTTAGACCGTAGTCATGATTATACTCTTTTCGAAGGTCTCGACGCGCTGATTCCAAAAATTTTGGTCTGACTGAAAATGTGAAAAAAATGACAAAAACTTCACCAGTTTTCGAGATTTTCAGACGGTTTTCATTTTCAAGAATGCGAAATTTTTTAACCACTTTTGGAAAATTCCAGTCTACAGTAACCTCTGTTGCGAGACCCCCCCCCCCCTCCAAAAAATTCCAATTTTCAGTACAAAATTCGCTGGCAATTCTGGAAATTTTGGGATTGGTTTGACCATTCTGTTATGGCTGCTACGTATGAGATGGACGGCTCCACATCGCTTCGGCAGCAATGAAATCTGGCGGATTTTGGCGGGAAAATTGAAAATTCAAATTTTTTTGAAAAAAGTTTTTTTCACCGTGAACTTTTTTTTGTATTTTTTGAAATTTTATTTTTTGGTGCCACGTGGCACTTTTTTCCACACGTGGATTTTTCTATGATGACTTTTCTCCAGATAAAATCAGTTTTATTTTATCAAAATGTCGTACTCTGTGGAATATCTTCCTTCGAAAGAGGAAATTTTTCTGGAAGGAGATAATGTGTGTCGCGAGAAGGCCGAATTTTACAAGTATGTAGTTTTTGTCGTCTTTGTAGTCTTTGTAGCCTTCATAGTTTTTGCAGTCACTGAATATAAGAAATTAGCTTGGGTCCTAAAATGGGAAAAATAGGAAAAATGCCGGGTTTTTTTTCTCAAAAATTAAAAAATTTTGGGAACTAGACTACAAAAACTACAAACTACAAAATATAGGAAATTTTATTCTGAACATTTTTGTAGTTTGTAGGTTCCTTGTAGCTTTTGTAGTTTATGAGTTATTAGCCTTGAAACTTTGGGGAGAAAAAGAGAGTGCAGACAGTTAGACACTCTCGTTTCTCTGCGTCTCTCCTGCTTCCTCTCCAGATTTCAAAGGCTGTACCTTGCCTGAAAACGAAGATAAAGCTATGGGCCAAGAGACTAAAATACTCAAAATTTTGTGCTCTTTTTTTAAAAAAAAATTTTCTGAAAGTTTTTGCTTCAAATTTGGTGCTATTAAAATAGCACCAAATTTGAAGCAAAAACTTTCAGAAAATTTTTTTGGATTTTTTAAAAATACGTTAGATTTTTTAACTCCGTATTATAGAGTCAAAAATTTGGAGCATTTTCATATTCTCTCCCACTTTTTCGTTCCACTTTTAACAGAGTTACAGCGCTAATCCCTTCAGCAACGGGGGAAAAAGAGAGTGCAGACAGTTAGACACTATCGTTTCTCTGCGCTCTCCACCTCTCTCTCTATCCCCAACATTCCAAGGGCTATAACTCGCCTGAAAATGAAGATAAAGCTACGGTTCCAAAGAGAAAAATGCGCCAAATTTTGTGTTCTTTTCAATGGTACCAAATTCAAAAAAATTTTTTTTCAGAAAATACGGTGGCAAATTCATCGATGAAGATTTTCCGCCAACTCGTGCGACTCTTGGAGTCCTTAAAGACATTGAAACGGGTGAATTGGATAAGGATGAGTTGGACAATGAATGGATTCCGCCAGCCAAATTCTCCAATTTCACAATTTATCGAAGAAATAATTATGGAAAATATTTGATTTGGAACGATCCGCAACCGTTTCATGTTTGTCAGGTAGATGGGCGGTCGGGCGGGAAGTTTGAAAACTTTTTGGGCTTTTTCAAGTTTTTAAATTCCCGCCAAATCTAATTTTCCAAATTTTATTAAAATAATTTTTCAATCAATTTTTGAAACTAGCTTCTAAACCTCAAAAAACCTTCAAATCAATTTTTTTTCGAAAATTAATGAAAATCTTTACTAATAACAATCAAGAACTTCTTTCTGTGTGTCTGTGTGTGTGTCGCCGGCCCTAGCAAGATTTGTACAGAACCGTTTTTTTTTTGAAACTTAGACCGTTGCACGTAGAAATCTTTCGCGATGATGCCCGTCTATTTCAAATTCAAAAATTGTAGAAAATAAGGTCACCAGGTTCAAAAACCACGTTTTCAGGCCTTTTTTTTTAACTTCAATTGGGGAGAGAGAGACACAGGGGGGCACGTGAATATAATAAACCCCGTAAAACTTTTCACAGATTTTTCATTTCTAAAAAAGTGAAGTCAGGCGGTAGGAGGGGCGGAGCGCTGATGACCGACTGGTTGAAAAAATTTCGAAAATTTGAGTTCCCGCCAAATTTTATTTTTCTAATTTTTTGAAAAAAAATTTTTTTAGAACAATTTGGTTTCTCGCCAAATCCAATTAAATTTTTTTCAAAATTCAAATTTTTTGAATTCCTGCCAAATCTCGTTTTGCAGGGTAGACTTGGTGATTGCTATTTCATTGCCGCTATCATGACACTTACCCAAAAGAGGAAATTATTGGAAGAGTTGATTCCACGAAACAATTATACAATGGACTCTGGTGTCGTACAAGTCAGGTTTGTAGTCTTTGTAGTCTTTGTAGTTTTTGTAGCCTAGAAATGAAAATTTCAAACTTTTTTGGCAAACAACTCCCAACAACTTTCCAACTTTCCAACTTTCCAACTCCAACTCCAACTTTCCAACTTTCCAACTCCAACTCCAACTTTCCAACTTTCCAACTTTCCAACTTTCCAAGTTTCAACTTTCCAAAATTCAAACTCCAACTCCAACTTTCCAACTTACCAACTTTCCAACTTACCAACTTTCCAACTTTCCAACTTTCCAACTTTCCAACTTTCCAACTTTCCAACTTTCCAACTTTCCAACTTTCCAACTTTCCAACTTTCCAACTCCAACTTTCAACAACAACACTTTTTTGCTCCATTTTGGCCAGAGTTACAACCCTAGTACCTCCAGCGTCGAGAGAAATAAAGAACGCAGACAGTCAGACACTCTCGTTTCTCTGCGTCTCTTCTCAGCTTTCCAAGGGCTGTAACTCGGCCGAAAATGGAGATAGAGCGATAAGCCAAGAGAGAAAAGTGCTCCAAATTTTGTGCTCTTTCTAATCATATTATTCATTTCCAGACTGTTCATCGACGGAAAATGGCAAGTTATCATAACTGACTACCTTCTCCCGCATGCTGGTGGTTTCGAGCGATTCGCGAAGATGCCAAAAAAGCAGGCGTGGGTTGCTTTTGTCGAAAAAGCCTACGCAAAAACGAAAGGAACTTATGGTGCAACTTCCGGAGGGAACAGTGATAACGCGTTTACTGTCCTTACAGGTGAGATATGAAGTTTTTTTGTGGCAAAAAAATTCTCGAGTTTAGTACCATAAGAAAGAACACAGAATTTGGAGCATTTTTCGTTTTAGGCGCATAGCTCTATGTCTGTTTGAAACCGATTTACAGCCCTTGGAAAGTTCGGGAGAGAAGGAGAGAGAGCGCAGAGAAACGAGAGTGCCTAAATGTCTGCGCTCTCTTTTTCTCTCGCTCCAGAAGGATTAGAGCTGTAACTCGGCTCAAAATAAAGATAAAGACATGGTTCAAGAAGGAAAAATGCTCCAAATTTTGTGCTCTTTTCAATGGTTTTGCCCAAATTTGTGCCAGAAACCTCCACCAAAAACCTAAATAAATCCTTTTTTCCAGGTTGCATGAGCTACCGTCACTACATCGACAAAGACACCAATCGTGACATTCTATGGGCGGATTTGATCAAATTGAAAGCCGCGGACTATCTTTTAGCCGCCGGAACACCGGATCAAGTGGATACATCGAAAGAGAAAAGATGGTATGATCGACATATGATCAGTGATTGTCATGCTTATGCATTGTTGGATTTTGTTGTGCAAGATGGACATCGATTGATTCATTTGGGTAGTAATAGTACACTGAAGTGGAATGGAAAATGGTCCGATAAACCGGGTTATGATGAAGGTAGGTCAGAAACTGATTTCCAGTGAAAACCACTCGAAAGCTTGAAATCAGCTCGCCTAGATCTTCAAAATGAGTATAATCAGGACAAGGTTGTCTCTAAATTTGAGAAAAGTTGGGTCCTACCACGAACAAGGTTACTGTAGTTTTTTGGAATTTTTGTTTTTTTCCAATTCCCAAAAAGTTCCATTAATTTCAATCTTTTTGAGCCAAAAACCATCCAGGATTATGAAAAACTAACAAAATTGTCAATTTTCGAAACATTTCGAAAGTCTTGGATTTTTTTGAAAACTACCGTATCTTGGGCAGTTTTAGGCCAATGTCAACTTGAATAAGTTTGTTGAAATCAGCTCAATTAGGCCTTCGAAATGAGTATAATCATGACCAGTTTTGCTTCAGGTTGGAGCTCCAGGTTGGGTCTCACCACGAAAACTACCGTAACCCAGTCAATTTTTGACCAATTCAAATCTAATTTAGTTTTTTAAACTCAGCTCATCAATTCCTTCAAAATGAGCATAATCTTGACTAAGCTAGTTCAAGTTTGAAAAAGTTGGGTCCCACCACGAAAACGCCGGGTTACTGTAGCGAAAAAGCTTGAAATTCAAAATTTAGCTGGGATAGTCATGATTATACTCGTTTTGAAGCTCTCAACGAGCTGATTCTAAAAATTTGGTTTATTTTCAAATCAGACAAAATTTGGCGGGAATTTGAAATTTTTCAAAAGAAAAAAAATTGTTTTTCAGCAATTCTCAAAAAATGGAGTGTCCAAGACCGTGAACTATCGGATAAGAAGACATTTTGGATGGAACTTGACGATTTTCTTCACTTCTTTTATCGTATCTACGTTGGCGAATTTCACGAGGGATGGAGTGAAATTCGGCTAAAACAAAAAGTGAAACGAAAAGCTCAAGATGATTTTCAGTGAATTTTTTTTTGAGCTAAGTGAAAGAGCACAAAATTTGGAGCATTTTGGAGCACATTCTAGCTTCATTTTAGACAGAGTTGCAGCACAAGGCGAGAGGGAAAGAGAGCGCAGACAGTTAGATACTCTCGTTTCTCTGCGTCTCTCCTAGCTTTCCAAGGGCAGAAACTTGGCTGAAAATAGAGATAGAGCCATGAGCCAAAAGAGAAAGTTGCTCCAAATTTTGTGCTCTTTTTAACGGTTTTAAATTTGAAACTAAAAGGCTTCATTCAGAGTCCTCCGTCTTGATATCAAAAGACGATGTGGTGTGGCGTTTGAGGTGTCGACGTCTAGAAGAAAAACATTTCATAAAGTAAGTTTGAAAAGCAAATTTCTTACAAATCCGATTTTGAATTTGATTTTCGAACTCTTCTCATCAAGACCTTCGAAAAGAGTATAAACATGACTAGGCTAGCTCAAGTTTGGAAAAAACTGGGTCCCACCACGAATTTTATTAAGTTTTCTTGAAAGTTCAATCAGTTTCAAACTGTTTGGGCCAAAAACCATCCAAATAGCGTGAAAACGAACAAAGTTGGGGATTTTCGAAAGTTTTCGAAATTTTCGATTCACTCAAAACTACCGTATCCCGGCCAATTTTGCTCAAAAACAAATTATGATGAGAATTTTGAAATCAGTTCGTTGAGACCTTCAAAAAGAGTTCAATCATAACAAGGCTAGCTCATTTTTGAAATTTGGCTACAGTAACCCGGCGTTTTTCGTGGTGGGACCCAATCTACAGCTAACCTAGTCATTATCATACTCTTTCGAAAGGTCTTGTCACGCTGAATTCAAAAATTCAACTCAGAAAACTTTTAAACCAAATATAACCGGGATACGGTAGTTTTAAAAGGTTCGAAATTTCAACAACTTTCGGAAACCCATAACTTTCCTCATTTTCAACATTTTCAGATGGTTTTTAGATTTTAAAGCTCTCCAATTTTATACATTTTTAGCAAAATCTATTCCTCAACATTCACCGTTCCAATTCGGACAATCATTTTGGAGAATTGGTTCATTCCGGTCATAAATACGATTCGAAAGTGTCGACGGGCGCTTTCCATTTGGATCCGGGCACTTATTTAGTGGTATTGGCAAGTTGTGGAAATCAAGATGAGATGGAAAATGATTGGGTTATTCGAAGGTTTGTAGTTTTTGTAGTCTTTGTAGTCAAAAAGTTCAAAATTCCCGTTTTGTTTTAAATTTTTCTGACAATTTTTTCACTTTCCAGCAGGGTTGGGAAATCTCGGGCTGGCCCGGGCTAGCCCGTCGGCCCGGGCTGAGTTCCCTTTTCGACTCGGCCCGGGCCGGCCCGGTCGGCCCGATACATCATTTTATGCTCGCTTAGAACTTCCCGAATACAAATTTTTGCTCTTTTTCGAGGTTTTTTCATTCTTCCTACGCAAGTTTCGCCTAATATTCCTATTGCAATACTTTTAAACGAGTAGAAGCCCCTGTATTATACAAGGTGGCCCATAATTACTGCGCTTTTTGTTTTACATCATTGCTTTTGACGTAGAAAGGAAAAAGAGCTGAGACTTGGCAAAATGGTAACCCTTTGTCTAAAGACAAGTCACAAAAAAAGACTATTCGATTCTAAAACGTTAGCACGCACGGCTGCGTGATGACGTCATCAGCACTCATGACGTCATCAGATCCGCGGCACGCAGCTTTTTAACGGGTATGTAGCCTAGGTTCTCAATGAGTTTTCATTCAAACGACTTCAAAAATGAACTGGGTCATGCTCAGATCATATTAATGTAAATTCCGAAAAAAAAAAACAAACAGCTAACCCATCTGTGAAAAAAACCGTAACCTATAGTCTTTGGTAAATTCTGTGAAAAACAGTTGAAATGAGA
Source organism: Caenorhabditis doughertyi (assembly GCA_963572265.1). NCBI lineage: Eukaryota > Metazoa > Nematoda > Chromadorea > Rhabditida > Rhabditidae > Caenorhabditis > Caenorhabditis doughertyi. Next base: position 14,086,119 of record OY751555.1, read on the forward strand.
AAAATGTGATACTGGACGGTTTGCTAGTCAGGTGGTTAATCTTTCGTGTTGTATAAGGTGGTTCTGGAACGCAAAAGCGTAAATCTTGGCTAATTAAAAGAGTTTACACAATTATGCTAGATTCTTGGGCAAAAATAGCATTAACATCACTGATTGTGATCAAGTTACTCAATGTCACTACTGTGTTTTGGAGAAACAAATAATGACCTCAATATCGATGCCGAAATGTTCATAAGCATTGCTAATTATCCCAAAAAAAGTTTGAGCTTGCAGGCCTTTCTATTATTTAGAAAAATTCCTTTCAACTTCCTCGACACTGACATCTCACTTTTGACCGTGCCAAGCCAAATGAGGTGGTGTTTCAGTTTGAAGGTGATACTAATGAGCTTTCGTAAGATTAAGCATACACATTAATTCTCAAGTATATATAGTTGGAATACATTTTACGTCACTTTTGGATTAGTACGATACTCATTACCGCATTATTCTTGACGCCAACTTGGCCTAATTTTGGCTCATATTCAGTACTTTTCAAGATGAATCTGATGCAGAGTGCATTGTTCAGGCTCAAACTTTTCTGATTGAGCCGAAACTTGGCAAATCACTAATTTACTACTTCTTCAACAAAATTGTGTAATATAGAGATGGTGAAAGTGCTTAGCAGATAGTTAAGCTGTACTGAACAAAAAGCGCAGTAATTATGGGCCACCCTGTACTTTGAGCAGGAAAATTTGAAAGTTAATCAGTATATCGGGCCGATCGGGCCAGCACGGGCCAGGCTGGGTTTGGCCCGGGCCGGGCTGGAGTCGGGCCGGGCTTTCAAAAAGTTATCTCGCGGCCCGGCCCGGGCCGGCCCGGGCTGAAATTTCCCAACCCTGCTTTCCAGGGTAATTGTGCGATTTCCAGATTTTTTGGAAAATTTTTTTGTAGTTTTTGTAGTCAAAATCCAAATCAACAAATTTTCCAGCAAGAAGTTTTTTTCAGAAATTTTCTTAATGCAAAAATTTCTGTGTAATATTTTGTAGTTTATAGTGTTTGTAGTTTGTAGTCTGTGATTTTATTCAGCTTCACAATCTCAAAATTTTAATTGTTTTCCTAACTTTGACATTAGAAATTTTTGACTTTTCAACTAATTTTTGTAGTTTTTGAAGTTTTTGTAGTCTTTGTAGTCTCTGTATCCGAATTTCCTCGATTTCAGCGCCACTCCCTTCACCCAATTCGGCTCTTCTTTCCAATTCGTCTTTTGCCCATTTTCAATTCCAGTCCAAAGTGTCCAACAAATGATTCTGAAATACGGAAAAGCTGAAAATCATGAGAAGGACAAAGTTATCATCTACACGTGGTACGGAGCTCAATCCTGTTTTATGATGGTCGACAATTTGAGAAATAGCGATTTTCTTCGAGTCAAGTTAGTTTTTTTTTTTTTGGATTATTGTAGCTTTTTTTGCAATCAGCTTGTTGTGAGCTTCAAAATGAGTATAATCATGACCAAGTTTGCTCCAGTTTGGGTCCCACCACGAAAACTACCGGCACCCGGCCAGTGTTCGTCCAACTCAAATTAAACCCCGATTTTTGAATTCAGCTCGTCAAGTCCTTCAAAAAGAGTATAATCACTACTAGGCTAACTCGAATTTTAAAAAATTGGATCCCACCGCGAAAAATTCCGGGTTACTGTAGCTCGATTTCAAAGTTTAGCGAACGTAGTCATGATTATACTCATTTTGAAGGTCTCGCTAAGCTGGTTCTAAAAATTTGATTCATTTTTGATTTGGACGAAGATTGGCGGGAATTTGAACTTTTCAAAAATTTTCAAGACTTTTTTTTAATTTTCAGAGGCACTGTCAATAAAGATAATGTACAGGGAGAAGTGTTCAAACACTTGTCATTTGGCTACTTTTCGTATCCAGTTCCACCAATGTCCAGAATGATTGTGGCGAGATATGAGCAAGAAAAGTATGGACAACCGAGATGTGAAGTCAAATTGGATGTGAGTTTTTTTGGCGGGAATTCGAAAAAATTTTGACTTTTTTTTGTGAATTTTCAATTTCAGCTCGTCGAGAGCTTCAAAATGAGTACAATCATGACTATGTTTACTGTATGTTGGGTCCCATCACGAAAGTTTTGGGTTACTGTAGTTTAAAGGCGCATAGGTAGCTAAATTTTCAAAACAAGCCGTACCTAGTCATGATTATACTCAAATGAAAGGTCACAATGAGTTGAATTCAAAAATTGAAGTTTGATGGCCTAGTTTTGGAATTCTAGGCCACCAAGCTGCAGTTTTGGTTGCTTCTGATTTTTTACTTTTTTTTTTTGAAAAAATTCGATTTCCCGCCAAATCCAATTCTGTTACAGTACTCGATCAGTTTCCGTTTCGTGAATATGTTCAATGCATGTGATTATCACTCGTTTGGAAGTGATCTGGAGGCCGCTGTCCCGTTGGAAGTCTGATTTTTTTTTCGAAATTTTTTCCCGCGATTTTTTTCTAGATATCAATCAATAAATACGTTTTATTTCTTCAAATTTTTTTTGGAAAAAAAATCAATAATTGGCGGCTCCGCCCCCTCTCTGAATCAGCTTTATCAGTAGATCATCCAATTGCCATAAATCGAAAAATTGAATTTTTTGATGTGATTCCAAACATTCCATTCCGACGGCCTGGAATGAAAAAAATAAGATTTGGATTTCAAAATAAAAAAATTTCAGAAAAAACCTGTAATTTTGCTGAAAAATTGAGATTTTTTCTCAGTTTAGACATGTTTTCGGCCAATTTTGGTCCTTTTCGGTCCATTTTGAGCCCATTTCAAGCCAAAAATTATTTTTCCAAACTCACAAAAATACTCGACATCATCAAAATGACATTTCCAATCCTTTGTGCAATCTCGTCTCTTGACATACCGAGCCTTTGATAATGCACATTTAGAGCCCGAAGAATAGTGTCCATGTAGGTGTTCATGAATTTTTTCAGAGGCAAAGACACGTCACAACATGCTGAAACTGAAGATATTTTGGGCTTAAAACTACAGTAATCCAATTATTTTTTATTTTTGAAATCTTGGGTCTCGACACGAGATTCTCGAGTTATTGTGACCCCGCCTTAGACTCTCAGCGAAGTAGTAAACTCACTTGACGACTTGAAGGATACCAGGGCTTTTAATAACACGAACTCCACAAAACTCAAATTGATAGCGTTCATGGAAACGCATACTTCTTTGACAAGACGCTCCATTAATGGGCGATACAGTCTGAAAAAACAAATTTCATTATAGATCCTGTAACAAAATCGAAAAAATTTGAACAAAATCCAAAAGATTTTTTACAAAATCCAAAAGATTTGGACAAAATTCAAAAGATTTGGACAAAACCCAAAAGAGTTGGACACAATCCAAAAGATTTGTAAACAATCCAAAAGATTTGAACAAAATCCAAAAGATTTGTACACAATCCAAAAGATTTGAACAAAATCCAAATGATTTGGACAGAACCAAAAGATTTGGACAGAACCAAAAGATTTGGACAGAACCAAAAGATTTGGTCAAAATCCAAAAGATTTGGTCAAAATCCAAAAGATTTGGACAAAATCCAAATGATTTGAACAAAATCCAAATGATTTGGTCAAAGTCCAAAAGATTTGGACAAAATCCAAAAGGTGAAAAAACAAACTTTTGTCGTATTTTGATACCTTACTTGATTTTCAAATCTGAACTGATACAATCCTTCTCATCCTCCCATCCTGTCTTGTCACCAGGTTGAGCGCCAACATACATACCATTGAACATTACGAATCTGTAAATACTGTGATTATCATTGCAGAAAATGACAGATGTTGTATTCAGCGTGGCGAGACTTTCACAAGTAAAATCATGACTAATCTGCCTCGATTATCAACTGATTCTCACAATCGAGTCAACAGTCACAATTTTTTTTTTCATCTCAAAAAACTACACTTACTTTTCCGGTAACCCCAACCTATACGATAGGTACGAGGGATCCAAAATAGTATGATACAGTACACATCTTCTTAAAAATATCAATCGATCTTTGTTATTCAACATATCAAAATGTTTCCATCCTCGGAGCCATTCATAGATTAGAAGAATCTGCGGCCGAATATGCTTCTGAATCCCGGAAAAGGTGAGAGGTTGGAGGTCGGATAGGGAGTAGGGCTGAAAAGCAGAAAATTTGAAAAGTATTGAAAATTTGAGAAAAAAAAAGAAAATCCCAAAAATGTGAGCTAAAAATCATGAAAAACTAAAAATAAAACAGTTATTTCAGAATTTTCATCGTTTTTTTCTCTGAAAATTTTAGTAACTCTATCAGTTTTAATCACATCCTTATCACATCTGAATTTTTGAATTCAGCTCTTCATTACCTTCAAAATAAGTATAATCATGACTATGTTTGGATCATTTCGAGTTTTGATCTACTTTCGCGCCTTTCAAACCTACAGTATCCCACTCTTTTCGTGGTGGGACCCATCTTTTTCAAAAATTGAGCTAGACTAGCCGTGATTATACTCATTTTGAACGTCTCGATGAGCTGGAGATAAATTTCAGGGTTAAAATTGCTGGAATTGAGTTTCAGACAAGAAATTTCAGATTCTTCAGAAAAAAAAGATAAACTTACAATATCATTGCTATTCTCAATAGTCAACAGTTGGGAGAGACAACTTGTGGAACAATACAATAATTTCCTCCTCTCATTGAATAATCGTTCTTCTCTGAGCAAGTCTTCAAGCACTTGCTCCGCCTCGAAATGTCTGAAAATATTTATTTTTGGTTTTAAGACGAAAAAACTACAGTAACCCTAGAAAAAATTCTGATCGTGAAAGTTTAATTTTTATGAAATTTGGAGAAAATTGAACTGGGTTACGGTAGTTTGTAGGAAAATTTTTTTTTGGTTTTCAGTTTTTTTTCAAAGAAAACTACAGTAACCCTGGAAATTTTTGGGGATTTCAAAAATATAATTTTTATGATATTTGGAGGAAAGTGAACTGGGTTACGGTAGTTTTTGGAAAAAATTTTTTTTGCTTTTTTTTTTAATTTCTGCATTTTTGGACCAATTTTCGCGGGGATTTCGAATTTTTTGTCCAAAATTTTCAGAATTTTCGAATAAGTTCAAAAAAATGACTCACAGTGACATTTCACTATGACACACTGATGTCTTTGGTGATAACACAATCTCCTCACTGATTGACGATGAATAAGATTGGGCGTAATGGACTTCTGGGGAGGAATCCTCATAATTCCTTTCTTCTTTCAGGGTTACTGTATTTGTGATTACTGTAGTTTGCTGTTGTGGGGTTACTGTAGGTCTCGGGGAATATTGTGGAGGGGGCGGGGCATGTGGGTTGGCCGGAGAGGTGTTGAGATACATGATTTTTCTGCGGCCAGCGTTGCAATCACGGCGGGGTTGGACGGCGGCTCTGAAAATGAATATTTTTGAAAAAAAAAATTTCTGGAAATTTCAGACAATTTCAGATTTTTTGAGCCAAAAACCATGGAAAACTATGATAAACCAACAAAGTTGTGAGTTTTCGAAAACTTTCGAAAAAAAAAAAGTTTTTTTTTAAACTACCATATCTCGGCCAATTTTTGTCCAAATCGAAATTCAACAAAATTTTTGAATTCAGCGCGTCGAGACCTTCAATTTGAGTAAAATCACGACTAGTCTAGCTCACTATTGAAAAAAGTTGGGTCTCGCCGCGAAAAATCACGGGTTACTGTAGCCAATTTTCAAAATGAAGCTAGACTAGTCATGATTATACTCATTTTGAAGGTCTTGGCACGCTGATTCTGGAAACCTTATTGAAATTTGGGTCGGACGAAAATTGGCGGGAATCTAAAAATTTGAAAAAAGTTTTTGTAAGAACTTACCTCTCCATTCCCATTGTCAAGCACTTTTGGTATCGACATGCCCGGCATATTACTCGCATAGCTGAATTAGAAATTCGAGTTTTGGGTTACTGTAGGTACAGTATACCTACCGTAATTCACTCGACAATTCTGTTGATGATTGCACACAAAATTTCGATTCAATGTCACGGTTCTTCTGAAATTTTTTGACTTTTTAAAAAAGAAAACTTTGAAATTTTTGGTTTTCGAAAAGGTTACTGTACTGTCTACCTGATCGGGTCTCAACACGATAATTTTGGGGTTACTGTACCTGAAAAAAGCAGCACAGGCGGAGCATGATGGCGCATTAAAATGATAGCCATTGGATGGAGCACCACAAATTGTGCATTCTTTGTCCTGATTCGCGGAAGTGCTCGACCAATTTTGATGTTCTGAAAATTTGTGAAAAAAAAAACATTTTCAGAAAGTTGAAATTTACCTCCATGCCCTTGAAACATTATTCTGGATGTGTTGCTTAGGTCCATCATTTCCACTACGTGCATTTTTTTTTAATTTTCGGCCAGGTTTAGCCTAGGAGGGAGGAGTTTGGGCTGAAAATTTGAAAAAAAAATTCTGAAAATTTTGGACCAACAGAAAATTTGGTGAAAAAACATTTTTGAAATTGGAAGAAAAGGGTAAAAAAGATAGAAAAAAATTAGTTTTGAAAAAAAAATTTCAGACTAAAAAAGCTCAGAAAATACGGATTTCCGAGAAAAAAACCGGTGCCGACCCTAATCAAAACTCTGGACGAATCAAAACTGACCCTTATAAGAACCAACCGTTTAAGAACTGACCCTTATAAGAACCAACCGTTTAAGAACTGCCCCGGATAAGAACTTTTCAAATGCTCGTGTTTGGACACTTTTCACATCTTGCACGCTATTAGAGCAAAGATGTGTCAGTTCTCAACTGGGCAGTTCTAAAAAGGTACAGTTCTAATTTGTCTTGTTCTGTTTAGGGGTAGCATCAAACAATCACAGCTAAAAGACTACAAAAAAAACAAGAAATACATTTTGAAAAATTTGGAATTTTGAAATTTTTTGAAAAACAACTTCAGAGAGACAAATCCGACCTAAAAGTCATTTTTCGCTTTAAAATTCTTAAAAAAACCGTTCAAAAAATCAAAAATTTCCACAAATAATCACCAAAAAAAGATACAATCTAGCCTTACAAATTTCAAAGAACCAAACAAAGTGGCATGGTCTCTCTCATTTTTTCATTTTCTCATTTTTCCGCAACAATTCCGGGAAAAGGACACAGAACAAAATAGACTCTAATTCCACCAAAATTAGAAGAAATAGTGTGAAAAAGTGAGAAAGTTCAGAGAAAAATACAAAATGGGAAGTCTTATCAGTAATACGGTTATCACGTGTATGAGTGTGCTCCTCCTGCTCCACTACTTCTTGTTGGTGAGGAGGGAAAGGGTTAAAGTTGTATATTTGTATGTGAAAATTATTGATTCGGAATTGATAAATTGATAAAAAATCGGGAAAAAAATTTTGGGCAAAAATGAAAAAAAAATCCTGAAATTCTGAAATATTTTTTTTTCAAAATTTAACTTTTCCATTTTTTCTTTTAATTTTTTGAATTCAGCTCATCGAGACCTTCAAAATGAGTATAATCATGCCTATCCTACCATTAATTTGAAAAAAAAGGGTCCCGCCACGAAAACTTTAGGACTACTGTAGCTGGGCGCCAAAACTCAACGTGAAGCTGGATAGGTCATGATTATACTCATTTTGAAGGTCTTGACAAGCTGAATCCGATGGTCTGAGTTTGACCTACATTGGCGCTTTGAAAACTACAGTACCTCTGAAGTTTTCGTGGTGGGACCCAACAGGGAGAAAACCTAGTCATGATTATACTCTTTTTGAAGGTCTCAACGAGATGAATTCGGAAAAATGGTTTTTATGATGAAGCTAGAATCAAGTTGAGGAGTACGTCATGAAGGTTTTCGTGGTGGGAGCCGATTTTTGAAAATTTAAGAAATCAGGTCATTGGAATTAGGTTGAAAGGGTTGTCGATAACATAAAAAACTTGAAAAACAACGTAGAAAGCCTAGATAAAAGGAACAAAAAAATTATAGAAAATGGATAAAAACTGTTTGAAAAGTTGACAAAATGATTCTCAGAACAATTTCCGGGAAATTTTTCTTTATTCGCAACAAAACTTGCGTCAAAATTCAAGCGTTTACTGATAACGAATTCATTGATTTTTTGGACATCGTAAAAATTTCCAAATAAACAAACAATTTGTAGTTTGACAAAAAAAAATCAAAAAAAAAAAAGAAAAAAACGTAAGTTTCCATCGATTAACTTTATTAATAATGAACCTAATGAATGGGAATGAGTCTAATTATTTTGCACTTTTTGTTTCTTTCCGGAGGGCTTGGAGCAAATAAGTGGAGCACGTGTTAAGGTAGCAGTGGGGCAAGTTTAGTGATCAGAAAGCAGACAGAAAGTTCACTTTTTGAGTTGATTCATTCCAATTTGAAATTGATGTACAGAAAAATATCAATTTTTTGCTATGGTACTGTTTGTAAGAAAGGATAATAAGAATTGAGGACTCATAGGAGTATAAGAACAGGGCTGACCAACTGTTTCTAACTCGAACAATTTGTTTGGTCAAACATTATTTGAAAAAATATTCCAAACAACTTATTTGGTTGACTGATGTTTGATATATCAAGCCATACAAATTGTTTGAAGTTGCGGAATTTACGAGAGTTCCGGTAAACATTTTTTTGTTGTTGATATTTTCCGATAATTTTTCGGCCAAACAATAAAACAAACAACTAAGAAAACCAAGTTGGCAACTAAGTTGTCAAAACTGAATAACTCCTTCAACGCATATTTGCCATGAGAAAAACAGTTTGAATTATAATTTAGTTCTATGCTCTATTTGCAATTATTTGCAATAATTTTTGTTTTGACGTCACAAACCATAACCTGAAAGTGAATAATGTGCACTTACTATGTAGTACTTTTTTTAATCAGTTAAGGCAATGTTATGCAAAACATCCATCGTGTTTTGTTGGTTCATTAAATAGTGAGGTTGGGAACATTTTGAAAAATGGGAACTGTCAAACAACTTTTGAAAAAATTAAAGCTTTATTAATGTTAGATTGAAAGAGGTTAAAATGATTTAACAATTTGCAAAAGTTGCAAATTGCAAATTGCGAAACATGCAACTTTTAGAAAAAACAATATGCAAAATTAGATGTTTGCAAAATTCACAAATTGCAGAAATATCAATTTGCAAATTTAACAACTTTGTTGTTCCGAAAATTGTTATTTTTTGAACAGCTTTTTCAACCAACAGAAAAACCAGAAAAAGTTGTTCAAAAAACAACCCCAGGAATTTTTTGAACATCAAAGTCGTAGAAGGTGCAATATGTAAATTATGTAAATTGCAAAATTCACAATGTTTAAAATTTGCAAATTGCTGAATCAACAATTTGCACCTTTTACAACTTTTTTGATTGAAATACTATTTTGTTGCTTCGTTCACAATTTGCAGAAATATCAATTTGCAAATTTAACAACTTTCTTGTTCCAAATTTTTTTCTGATGTTTTTTGAACAACTTTTTTGATTTTCAAACAGTTTGTTTGTTTTTTTATTCATTTTCTAAATCAATTTTTTGCATAAAAAACTTTTGAAAAAATTAAAGCTTCATTGATGTCAGAATGCAGAAAAATTAAAAAAATAAGAAATTTAAAAAATGAAAATTTAAAGCATTCCCATTCTTTCACGTTCAGCTTGTCTCTGATCTCTTCGACCACGTCTGTTTATTATCTCAATTTTATGCTCTTCGAAACATGGTCCTTTGAAAAGTACTGTAGTTTTGCATATTTTTACTGATAGTTTTGATTCTGGATGGTTTGGATAATCAAAATAATACCATTCCGGATTTGATTTATCTTGGAATGGAAGGAATGATTTTGGTGGATTATGGAAGATTGGATCAGTATCAGTATGACGATCGAATGGAATTATTTTGAATTTTTGAAGAGTTGGGCGGCGGAGGAAGATCTGAAAAAAAAATTACTGAAAAAAATTTTTTTGTTGCAGATTTCACAAATTGTAAAATTCACAATTTGCAATATTAACAATTTGTTAAAATCATAATTTGCAGAATTTGCAAATTGTAAAGTTAGCAACTTGCGAAAATCACAATTTGCAGAGCTTGTTCACAATTGGAAGTTCACAATTGAATTAGCCAATTGAGAGATTTTCCATTTGCGAAATTTGCAATTTGCAGAATTATCAACTTGCATATTCAACAACTTTGTTGGTGCAAAAGATTTTTTTGTGTATTTTAGTTTTGAATAAAAAGAACTTACGGTTCTATTGCTTGTTGTTTCCAAATTCAAATCAAAACAACTTTCTTGTTTTTTCAATTGTCCAAACCAAATGAAATTTGGTATGTTTGCAATTTGCAAAATTTACAGTTTTTAAAGTTCGCAACTTGCTAAATCAGCAATTTGCACCTTTATAACTTTTTTGTTCGAAACATTTTTAAAGTTGATTTTTGAACAACTTTTTTGGTTTTTAAACAACTTTTTTTGGTTTTTAAACAACTTTTTCTGGTTTTTAAACAACTTTTTTGGTTTTTAAACAACTTTTTGGTTTTTAAACAACTTTTTTGGTTTTTAAACAACTTTTTTGTTATTCCATTTTCTAAATCAAATTTTTTCAATAAAAAAGTCCAACTTACATCTTTCAACTTCTCCACTTCATCCATCATAACCATATTGAGATTCTCCACAACGAAATCCAAATAATCAAAATGTGAAAAGTTTTCGATAAAATTTTCACTATTAAATGTCCAATTGGTGACCAACTCCTTCAAATTTTTGCACTGTTTCATTTGTGCGATTTGCGTAAGATCCATGAGATTGGTTGGTTGTCCAAAATCGGTTGGTTGTCCCGAAGTTTCAACAACTTTTAAATAATTTGGATCCATTGTTGGCAAATAAATTGGCAAATGTTTTTGAGATATCCTTTTTATTTTACGTGTTTTCAATTGAATTGGCACCAATTCGAACAAATTTTCAGTCAAACTTGGGCATCTTTCTTTATTGGAGCTCACATAGAAGGCTATGTGGTCGATTTTCAGCAATGGACTTTTCAAAATTGTGGCAAAATCTCGTTTTGCCGCCGAAATAAAATCCTCATTTTGAATCAATTTTGAAGATTTGTCAGGACTTAAAAATTTCGAGCTTTGAGTTACCACATGGTGTTTGCCAACTGCTTCAAATTGAACATGAAAAGCTTCCGTTGTTAGGCCAATTTGTTTTTCGTCAATAGTCAAAAAAAGTCTGTTTAATGTGAACGCGCAGTTGTCTACAAGATACCGACATTGATGGTTCACTTTGCGCAGAGTTAGTCTGAAAATTGGAACCGATGGTGATCAAAATTTGATAAGGAGTAATCACCTAACACAAAACAACAAAGTTGTTCAAAAAACAATTCCAGAAATTTTTAGACTGACAAATTCGTGCAAAATTGCAAACTATGCAAATTGCAAAAATTACAATTTGTGAAATTTGCAACTTGGTAAATCAGCGATTTGTACCACTTACAACTTTGTCGTTCAAAAAAATTTTGGATTTGTTTTTTGAACAACTTTTTCAAAACAAAGAAAACCAAATTTTTGGAACAACAGAGTTGTAAAAGGTGCAAGTTACTGATTCAGCAAGTTGCTAATTTTACAAATTGTGAATAGTGCAATTTGGACAATTTTCAATTTCCACATTTTACAACTTTGTTGTTCCGAAAATTTTTCGAGTTCTTTGAACAACTGTTTTAGTTTTTTTTTGGTTGGAAAAATTGTTCAAAAAACAACTCCGGAAGTTTTTGGCACAACAAAGTTGTGAAAGATGCAAATTGCAAGTTATACTAGTTGCAAAATTCACAAAAAAAAAGCAAGTTGCTGGCTTATCAAGTTGCAAGTTTCAAAAATTTTGAGTTTTGCAATTTGCATAATTACCAATTTGCACTTTCTACTACTTTGTTGTTTCAAAAACTCTGAAAGTTGTTTTATGAACAACTTTTTTAACCAAAAAAAACCGAAAAAAGTTGTTCAAATAACAACTCCAGAAATTCTTTTTTCGATCGTCCGAACCAATTGAAATCGAAATTTGTGAAGTTAGCAGTTTGTAAACTTAGCAACTTGCCGAATCAGCAGTTTGCATAATTTGCAATTGGCACATTTTACAACTTCGTTGTTTCAAAAACGCTTGGAGTTGTTTTTTGAACAACTTTTTTTGGTTGTGAAGCAACTTTGTTGTTTTGAGATACTCACCTGTCTGCAATTCCGCAATGCGCCAATATGTGCCTGCTAGCAATCGCCATTACGTGGTTGAAATGCAGTTTTGGATTTTCTGAGAATCTGAAACAAAAAAAAATAAACCATTTTTATTCTAGCTGGACTATTATTTAATCCTGCTAGAAATTGGATAAACTCCTCACCTTTCCTTATCATCCATTGTGAACTCTCTTTTTTTGATCTTCTCAAAATGTTCCTTTACTTGTTCCAAAGTCATTTTCTCGGTTACAGTAACTGATAGGAGCTTTGAATGAGCTTCAGTGGCATTGCTTCCAGTGATATAAAGGGCATAGAGGAACCCATTGATAGTATCATTTAGAGCTGCCATAATTACCAAGTTTTTTTTTCTGAAAATCAGATAATTGGAATTGAAAAAAATGTTTTAGGCGGCAAAAGATACTGAAAATTTAATGTTATTACACAAACAACTTTCCAAAAAATTGGTCAGGGAACAACTTTCAACCCAATTCTGGCCAATAATTCAATTTGCAAACTATTTTTCCAAATTCTAAAAATTGCGAACATTAACTGGTTTTCGGACATGTGTTCCAAAAAAACGTTACGGCGGAGTGTCGTTGCATGCGCATTGTTTAGCCAAAAAAAAAAAGAAAACGGAGGAGGAGGTGAAGCTGGGAGAAAAAGGGCGAAATAGAAGAGGAGGGGATAGATGACCATTGTGACGGCAGTAGAGGTTTTATGGTATATTATTAATGATTTGGTGAATTCAAAAACCAATTTTTTGAAAAAATTGGTAAAGTGCTCGCAACTCGTTTGGCAATAAAACAAATTTTTTGCCATTTTCCAAACTATCGCAAATTTTTTTGGTAAAAAAACCACTGGAAAAAGTTGTTTTGAGAGACAATTCTCGCAACTTTTCATCTTTCACCAACTTAGTTGGCGAAAAATCAAATTTTTACCAACTTTCGACAAAAAAAAGTTGTGAGCCCTTTACCAACTCATCGAAAAAAAATTTGATAAAAATGTTTTTTGAAAAATATAAAAACAGAAGGTAGAAATAGGTAGGTTGAGGGACCAATAAAAAATTATGACGAAGAAAAATTTGAAAAAAAAGAATATTTATTTATAAAAAATACCGGAATGTTCAAAGAAAGTAGAAGGTTTTTTGCCAACTTATTTGGCAAAAAACCAACTTTCCGCCAAAAAAAGTTGTGAGCCTTTTACCAACTCATCGATAATACTCAACATTCTCAAAAACTCTATCGGGCATCATTTCCACCATTCGCAACTCCTCTTCAGCTTTTTCCAATTCTCCTTGGATCCAATTTGGTCCCTTAAACCAAATGCAATTATCCAAAACACTCAATTTCAGGAATTTGTCTTCATTTGGAGCTGGATAAGGATAACGGGTCCATCTTGGTATTCGAGAACCTCTTGGAATGTACAATCCAAGACGCGTTTGGATTTCATCGTAGTGATCGGGTACGAACTCGCAAGTGATTTTGATTTCTCTGACGTTTGGGCGGAGGAGCAGGGCCTGAAATTGAAAAAAATGTAAATTTTAATTTGAAAATTTTGAAAATTTTTGGTCAAAATACAACCTTCCAAAAAAGTTGGTCAAAAAGCAACTTTTGCTTAGGTTTGACTTTGAGTTGTTCTGAGTTTTTCTGAAATGGTATTCAACCAAAATAACTTGAAAACCGGCCAGAAACAAATTGGAAACACTTTGGATCAACTTTGAAAGGGGAACAAACAATTTGAAAAAAAAAGTTGGTTTAAGAATTTTGAAGTTGTTCTGAGGTGACACAACTCCACAAAAGTTTGTGAAAAACTTGAAAGTAACTTTTGAACTAATTCAAGTTGTTCGAAACTTTTTTATCAAACCAGAACAACGTGGAACAACTTTTTCAAGAAAGTTGTTTTTTCAACAACTTTTCCAAGAAAGTTGTTTTTTCAACAACTTTTCCAAAACAGTTGTCTTTGAAACAAGAGCGGTAACTGTCCCCAACTCACGTCCTTAATCGCTAAGATCCGATCCAAAGTTACAACATATTGCATTTCAAAAATTGAAAAGTTGAGATTAACAGGGTTCCTCCATTCCTCAAATCTTTGATTTGTCACCAATGAGTCAATTTGTTGCCAGTTGAAAGGGAACACGCGAAAAGCGAAACCTCGATAGGTAGTTGTTGAAATGACAACTTTTTTGAGTGAACGTGCACAATCCATAAAACGGAAAAATGATTGGATGTTGTTTGTTTTCAACTTCAAAATTTCAATGTTTAGTTCGCCACGTGGAAATATATTGAACATATCCTCTCTTGGTTGCCTTACTTGTTCAACTTCCATTAAAGTTGCTCGGAACTCCTTCACAACTAAGTTGTCAAATCTGAACAACTCCTTCAACGCATTTTTGCAATGGGATTTGTAGTTTCTAGTCTTGTCCAGCATCAATTTTCCATCTCTCTTCACTACACAACCTGGACATCCGGGAAAATTGAGAAAGGTTTCTTCAGGAATCATCGGATCGGATTTGATTCTGATATCTTCCTCTGTGTATTCCAAATGAACACAATCGATTTGGATATGCGTGTCATTGACGAGTTGGCGAATCCAGAAACGTGTTTGTTGCAAAGATTTTCTGAAAGTTGGGAGAGGTTGGAAAAAGTTCTTTTGAGTTGTTCTAGAATCATTTGGCCATAAAACAACTTGTCCAAAGAGGAACCAACTTTTTTGAAAAGTTGCAAAAAAGTTGACCCAATTTGTAACCCACACAAAACTGGTTAGCACAAACCAAAACAACTAAAACAACAAAGTTGTTGGCAAGGGTTGGTAAAACTTGTTTTTTGGTTAGTCTGAGTTGTTTCGTTTCTATTGGAATAGAAGCAAACTAAGACAACGAAATTGGCAAAAGTTGATTGCAATTCAACCAACTTCAAACAAACCAAAACAATAAAGTTGGAACAAATTGTGGTAAGTTGTAACAAGTTGACCAAAGGTTGTCTAATCAAAAACAACTCTGAACAACTCACAAACAACTTGAACCAACTAAGTTGTTCAAGAAGTTGTTCAAGAAACAACTTTTTCACCCTTACCTCGTTTTTAAATCCGCAAATTCTACAATTTTTTTCATAAGATGATGTTGATGAACAGCCAACCACTTTTTTTCAGGCAAACTAAAATAAAATGTAGTTTGTAGTCTAATAGAGCGCATTTTCCAACTCACTCTTGTGTCAAATAATGGCCTCTTCCAACTTCTTTGTATAGTTCTTCCACATCTTCTAGACTTAAAACTTGGTGATGGGTGACTTCCAGAAGTTTGGAGAAGGCTTCTTGAACAGTTTTTCTTTGGATTTTGAGACAGATTAGGAACCCACAAAGAGAGTCTTTGTTGTAGGCCCTGGAAACGGAGAAAGTTGGGAAGAGTGGGAAAATTTCAACTAAAAAAAACTCAAAAATTTGAAAGTTGTTTTTTTTTCACAGCTTTTTTGTAATTCTGCCAAATCAAAAAAAAAGTTACCAAAAGCTCCAAAGTCATGTTTTCAGTATTTTAACAAATTCCAAGTTGGTTTCAAAATTTTGGAAAAAAGTTGGTTATTTCACAACTTTTTTGGAATTCTGCCAAATCAAAAAAAAAAGTTGCAGAAAACTTCAAGGTCGTATTTTTGGTAGTCCATCAAATTCCGATTTTGAAAATTTAAAAAAATTCTAATTGAAAGTTTTGAAAAAAGAAATTGTTTATTTCACAACTTTTTGGTATTTTGCCAAATCGCAAAAAAAGTTGCAAAAACAAAAAAATTCGATTTTTGGTTATTTAAACAGATTCCAAATCGATTTCAAAGTTTTGAGAAAAATACTAAAATTTGTTGATTGGAGAAATAGTTGTTTTTGCTACAACTTTTTTGGAAATCTGCCAAATCATAAAAAAAAGTTGCATAAACAAAAAAATCTTATTTTTGGTAATTAAGAAGAGATATCTCTAAGGACGAGACTTTCTCCACTAGGCCTTGGCACAAAAACCAAAAGTGTTTCAGATCCAAATGAGTTTTTGATGTTGGGTATCCAAATGGGTAAGTGATGCTAGAAAACATACCCCTAAGTTCATGTGACGTCATCACCTGGAGTTAAAGCTCAGAGCTCCAATTGCAAGTCGGAAATTTTAATTTTTTTCAACTTCGATATTTTTTTCCAAAATTTTTGGTGGGTCATTGGAAAGGTTCAAAGCATATTTGAGCCATTTTTAGATCTCTGCAATGTCTGAAAACAAGATTTTCAAAAAAATTTTGAGGTTTTTTCGGTTTTTCTCAAAGATTTTCTACACTTGTCGGGTATGATATTTTATTTTCAGATTCCCCATCCGATTTGCTACAAAAAAGTCTCTTGGACCCCCATCGAAATCGTGGACCATTTTGAGATAATCGACTTTTTCTGAAAAACAGGTAAGGGTCCCCCCTTATGTGATTTTTTTCGAAGCCAAAAAATTTTTTTTGTCGGGTTCAAAAATTTTTTCCCAAATTCCTCATCAAATTTGGAGCAAAAAAGTCTCTTGGAGTACCCCAAAAATCGTGGACCATTTTGAGATTTACTCGTTTTTCTGAATCTCCCTTCAACATGGCATGCGATTGGATGGATTTCAGAAAAACGAGTAAATCTCAAAATGGTCCACGATTTTTGGGGTACTCCAAGAGACTTTTTTGCTCCAAATTTGATGAGGAATTTGGGAAAAAATTTTTGAACCCGACAAAAAAAATTTTTTGGCTTCGAAAAAAATCACATAAGGGGGGACCCTTACCTGTTTTTCAGAAAAAGTCGATTATCTCAAAATGGTCCACGATTTCGATGGGGGTCCAAGAGACTTTTTTGTAGCAAATCGGATGGGGAATCTGAAAATAAAATATCATACCCGACAAGTGTAGAAAATCTTTGAGAAAAACCGAAAAAACCTCAAAATTTTTTTGAAAATCTTGTTTTCAGACATTGCAGAGATCTAAAAAAATGGCTCAAATATGCTTTGAACCTTTCCAATGACCCACCAAAAATTTTGGAAAAAAATATCAAAGTTGAAAAAAATTAAAATTTCAGATGTGCAATTTGAGCTCTGAGCTTTAACTCCAGGTGATGACGTCACATGAACTTAGGGGTATGTTTTCTAGCATCACTTACCCATTTGGATACCCAACATCAAAAACTCATTTGGATCTGAAACACTTTTGGTTTTTGTGCCAGTGCAAGTCTCGTCCTTAGAGATATCTCTTCTTAAACAAACTCTAAACCAATTTTGAAATTGAAGAATTTCGAAAAAGCTGTTTTTTTTACAATTTTTTTTGGAATTCTGCCTAATCAAAAAAAAAGTTGCAAAAAATCTTCAAAGTCCTATTTTTGGTATTTTAACAAATTCCAAATCGATTTCAGAATTTTAAGAAAAATTTTAAAATTCAAAATTTTCGAAAAAGTTGTTTATTTCACAACTTTTTTGGAATTCTGCCAAATCAAAAAAAAGTTGCTAAAAAACCTCAAAAATCGTATTTCGGTATTTTAACAAATTCCAAATCGGTTTCAAAAGCTAATTTTTCCAGGAAAAAGACTGAAATTTGAAAATTTGAAAAAAAAAATGTTTTTTCACAACTCTTTTGAAATTCTGCCAAATCAAAAAAAAAGTTGGAAAAACAATTAAATCCTTTTTTTGGTATTCAAACAAAAACCCGCCAGATCAAAAAAACTCAACTAACCTATAATTCTCCATTGCCAAATGATCTCCAGTCAATATGTTTTCACTCAATTTGTTAATCCATCTCTTATCAAATAATTCAATTCCTCCAAACATTTTCCTCAAATCCGTATGCAATTGACTAAAAAATGTCTGTGGATATCGCCAAATCAAAAATTCCAACACTGATTTTTCATCGACTTTTCCATCACTATCAGCCAAAATCAAATGGTCGTGATTTCTCATTTCATAAATTCCATCGGTGATATCTTCGAACAATTTTGTGACGTCATCAAGAGAGAAAATTTCAGATTCTGTGAATTCCAGAAGGTTTTTATGAGCTTCTGTAGGGGTTAGGGATTGATGATGGAGGCAAAAGAGGTAGCCTTTGAGAAAGTCTTTGTTGAGGCATGTGGATGTGGGAGGCATTGCCTGTAAGTTAAGATTGTTCAGAAAAATGATAGATTTGGAATTCAAGTTGCAAGGCTTAGCGTTGGTTCAACAGAAGTGATTAGCACCAAATAAGAGAACTCAGAAATTTAGGACCAAATAAGAACAAATGTTTCAAAAATCAAATTATGACAATACAGCTCACGAACACAAAAACCGAACATCAACTGAAAAAAGACACATATATGAGAGCCTACTCGAAAAAATTTGGGAAAATGAGTAAGATTGGCGGAGCTGTCAAAAAAGAAGACAGCCCATGCTTGGCTTCCAGTCAGATGTAGAGTTGCCCAAATTTGAAAAAATGAATCAACAACTTTTAGAATGTTGTTGTTGCAAAAAACAACTTTCCGGAGAAATTGTTGAAAAAACAACTTTTTGGAAAAGTTGGTCCAAGTTGTTTTGGTTTGATTTAAAAAAAAAAACCTTCGAACAACTTCAATTAGTTAGAAAGGCAACACAATCCTTGAACATTTTTCTAGAATAAAAAGGGCTACCCATTGAATTGAGTTTTGAATTGTGAATTTTGAATTGAGAGCGCATTTGCAGTTTATGGTCAGACGGATTGTTTGTGTATTTTCAAAAGCGTTTTGATCATCATAAAACTTCAACAATTCAGCTTTGCTACAAAGCGGACACCATTTTTATCTTTTTTTTCTGAATTAAACATTTTTAGCATTTTCGTGTTTCCAGAATTTTCCAGTAATTTCCTTATTCGCGATAAAAAGTGGCAATGGCTATTCCAAAAGGAGACCGCCCAGTAAGTATTTGGTCAGTGACATCGCCGAGGATCCTAACGGAACGCTTCTAGAAGTTTCTCTCTTCAAAATGTCGTCTTTATTTAGACAATCAAAAAATAAATCGCAGAAAAAAAGCGCCAACTTCTGATTCAAAAAGGAGACCGCCCTGAAGATTGATGGTCAACCCCTTTTCGGCGGCTATCTCTTTCTTCTTTTTTTCAAATTTTACCTGCAGGCTGAACACCTCCCTATTTTATGTTGAACGCACTTTTCAAATAAAACCCACTATCACAAAAGTATCACCAAAAGAAAAAACCAAAAATAGAACGCATGCAAAATATAGAAAAATAACCAGAAAAATGACCGGTGAAATAGAGAGATAGAGGGGAGAACGATGAAGAGCCCCCCTAACACCAAAAAACAAGGGCTGGAGGAGAAGAGAAATAGTATAGTGGGGTATGAGAGACTCAGAATGTACAAGAAAATGAGAGAGAAGAGGGGAAAAGAAACAGAGAAACATACGTCGTCGAGCGCCCTTCTCTCCCTTTCGTCCTCTTTGTAGTTCAAGCCAACTGGAGAGAAAGGGAGAAAGAGGGCGAACGGAGGAAGGACAAAAAGAGGAGGAGAGAAGAGAGCAATGGAGAAAAAAAGGTAATAGAGAATGGAGAAAAAAGAGATGGAGTGTATATGCATATGCATGTGATTATTATGATGAATTCAGAAAGAGCATGAGCTTTTGCATGCTTTTGGTGTTTCTCCATTCCAGACCAAGCCTGATAACGAAAATAGGCAGCTAAGGACGGATTGTTATCACCGAGTTTTCTTGAGTGGAGTACTAAACTCACCTACAGTGGCGAGCATAGGTGAGGGTCCCTCGATGTTTTCGTTCATAACTAATCTTAAACTACTCCGATTGGTCTATAAATTTTTTTGGGGACTCCTGAGTGACCCAGAAGTACTCCCAGATGTTTTTTGAAAAAGTAAGTTTTCTTCGGATTCTGAAGTTTTTCGACGAATTCTGAATTCGAAAAATCCAGAATAAAAATATTTTTTGGCTCTTTCAGAATTTCTTCTAGTGGAGTCCAAAACATTTCTAGAGACACATAGGAACAATTTTTGACGTTAGATCGCAAATTGATTTTGTGATTCCGGCGTCAGAACTCCAGATGTCCAAATTGTGATCTTCACCCGGGACATCATAACGTGACTGGTAGTGATCAGATCGTGATAAAAAATCAATCCCATGTAGGTTTTAAGCCCCTAAACAAAATGCAATCAGTTTTGAAAATTTTGGAAAAAGTTATTTTCACACTTTTTTGAGATTTTATGATTTCAGTAAAAGTTGGAAAAAAGTGAGAAAATAATTTTTTCCAAAATTTTCAAAACTGATTGCATTTTGTTTAGGGGCTTAAAACCTACATGGGATTGATTTTTTATCACGATCTGATCACTACCAGTCACGTTATGATGTCCCGGGTGAAGATCACAATTTGGACATCTGGAGTTCTGACGCCGGAATCACAAAATCAATTTGCGATCTAACGTCAAAAATTGTTCCTATGTGTCTCTAGAAATGTTTTGGACTCCACTAGAAGAAATTCTGAAAGAGCCAAAAAATATTTTTATTCTGGATTTTTCGAATTCAGAATTCGTCGAAAAACTTCAGAATCCGAAGAAAACTTACTTTTTCAAAAAACATCTGGGAGTACTTCTGGGTCACTCAGGAGTCCCCAAAAAAATTTATAGACCAATCGGAGTAGTTTAAGATTAGTTATGAACGAAAACATCGAGGGACCCTCACCTATGCTCGCCACTGTAAATTGAACATTGTTTCTGCTTTTCAATTCTTCGCAGATCAAAATTTTCATAAAATTGTTCTGAAAAATCGTACAGATATCCCTTTAATGACCGTGGCCGAGAGATCTCACCTGTGATTCCTAGACCTTCTTGTCCTCTCGAACTACACGGTGGGTTCTCATTCCCAGGCCAGGAGGCCACGGTCATTAAAGGGGTATCGGCATTTCTAACGCTTTCTCAAAACAATTTTCACGGTTTAGAAGGTTTTTCATGCAAAATCACTATGAAAATCGTGATCAGCGTAGAATTTTAATGTAGAAACCAATTTCAATTTAAGTGATTCTTAGTTCTCATTCAAAAAAAAAATGGATTTTGATTACAAAAAATGGGAATGGTCGAATCAAAAATCGCTACAATTCTTAGGATTTGTGGATTTTTGGAAATTTTTTGGGAAAACCCGTAAAAACTTTTTTTGGGGGGGACGAAAACCGAATTGCAATAAAAACTTATTTTTCTTTGTGGGTGGGCTAATAAAATCCGACCGTCCTCTCCCACCAGTTGATAAGCCCTAAGTTGATAAGAAAAACGGACAAAAGCCATAAAATTTAAGGGTAATTTATGAATCGCATTCGATTAGGGCTTAAAAATTAATCGTTCGGTCCGCAATTTAGCGGAAAAATAACACAGTCGGCACTATAATTTACGACGTTATATGAAATTTCAAAAAAAGGTCACTTTCCATAAGACAACAGTTTTTCTTGTTTTTTGAAAAGTTGGGTCCCACCACGAAAACATGATAATTGAAATTACCGTAACCGGGGAAATCTTGGTCTTGATAAAATTTTGGGTCTCACCACGAAAATTCTCGGAATTTGGTACTGTATGTTTCAGTTATTGTAGGTCTCAAAGGCCAGGATTACTGTTGTTGATCAATTTCGCGGTGGGACCCAAAAGCGAAAAATCGTTGGGTCCCGCCGCGAAAACAAAAAAACTTGAAAAAACCGTAACCCAGGAAAATATTTCTCAGGCTTTTGGGTCTCGTCACGACATTTCTCCAGTTTTGGTACTGTAGGATTCAATTATGGTAGGTATCGAAGGCCAGGATTACTGTAGCTCATCAATTTCGTGGTGGGACCCATCCTCTTCTGCTTGATCTACCTCTTCTGGAAGGCCTTCCTAAGCCGAATTTCAATTAAAAAACCCAGTTTTTTTTTTGTAAGGTGGAACTTGCTGAAAAATGTTTTCTGAAAAATCTGGAAGAAAAATCTCCGAAATATTTATTCTAAAACAGGCAAATATGTCATAAAAAATTATACAAGTGTCATTCATTCAGAAAACTGGATAATCTCTGAAAAAAGTCTGGAATAGCTAAACAAAAAGGCAATAACTAAATATTAATTTACAAACAAAATCACAGCACTATTGGGGGATAGGGTGGGAAAGTGCGCTCTAATGAGAAACGAAATTTCGCAGCTTAGCCTAATGCAAAAAGTTGAATACTCAGCTCCGGCAGCCAAATTTCTCATTAGGGCGCACTTTCCTACCCTATCAATGGTAGTACTGTGCAAAAAACTGAAAATTATTCAAATACTTCCGTCTCCTCTCCATCTTCTTCCGTCGTCATTTCTGTAGTATTTGTAGTCGGGGTAGTGGTTCCAGTTTCAATGTAGAATTGACGTCGTTTTTTATCCTCTTCTATATCAATTATTCCTCCTTTTTCTTTTTGTTTTTCGTAGATTTTCGCTAGACGACGTTGTTCTTCGTGCCATCTGCGAAAAAAAATGGATATGGGTTAGGGGGGAAATTGAGAAATTTTTTCGGGATTTGGGCTGAAATTTTCAGACTACTTGGTGATTCCAAATAGAAATTCTGTTTTTTAAGAAAAATCATCGAAATGGAAATTTAGGAAAAAAAGCAAAAATTTGGAAAAAAACAATTTTCCAGCTACTTTTTACTGAAATTTTCCAGATTTCTCCCAATTCTAGATTTTGAAACCAGTAAACTACGAAAAAAACTTTTCGAAAAATTTTTTTTTGCCAATTTTAAGATTTTGTCTGAAAATTACCGATTTCCTGGAGAATTTCAATTTCCTGGAGAAGTTCTCAAGGTTTTCCCCGTTTTGTTTTAAATTTTCAGTTTTTCAGTGAATTTTCAGCACAATTGCTCTCGAAAAATTTTGAAAATTCGAAAAGAATTTTTTTTTAATCCGATAAAAATTTTCTTTGACAATTTTAACGAATAACTTTTTGGGATTTTCTGACAATGTTCCTGAAATTTTCAGCGACTTTTCTATTTTTGTGAAATTTCGGCAAAAATTAAAAATTATAACTTTTTGAAATTTTTCGAAAAATTTTTTTTGAATAATTTTTAGCTACTTGTCTGGAATTTCAGAACATTCGGAGCAAAATTTCTAAAAAAAAGATTTTTTTCAGCAAATTTTTATTTGACTTCGAACAAAAAAAAATTCTTGAAAGTTCCCAAAAAATAATTTTTTAAAAATTTCAGATTTAAAATTTTTTTAATTAGAAAAAAAGATTTCCCGAAACTTCTGGCAATTTCACTGGAATTTTGTGAATTTGTTTGAAAATTTTTTAGAGCTTTCAAAAAAATTTCAGGTGAAAGTTTTGTCAGTGTTGAACGCAAAAATTTGAATACTCGAAATTTTGAAATTTTTCGAAAAAAATTTTTTCTGAGAAATTTTCAGCTATTTGTCTGGAATTTTCATAAATTTTGAGGCGAAATATTCAGGAAATTCAAATTTTTTCAGTGAATTTCCATTTGGCTTCGAATAGAAGAAAATTTTTTGAAAACTCTCAGAAAAATATTGGAAGATAAATTTTCAGGTTTTTTTTCTGGAATTTTCAGTTTTTCCAAATTTTTGAAAGTTTTTTTGCAAAATTTTAAAAATTGGGGTAATTTTCTGCTATTTTGAGTCCTCGAAATTTCAGATTTTTTTTTCCAAAATTTCAGCCATTTCCAGCCAAAAACCCCTACTTACCTTCTCATAGTCTTTTGAACATCCTCCGTCGTCGTACTGATCCGTCTCTTCTTATTTTTCAATGCCTTTTGATTCTCTTTTGCCTCTTTTATCATTTTTTGAATATTCGATTTGTAGTTGTGGATAGTATTGTCTTCGGTGAGAGGTTCACGACACACCGGGCATACGATATTCTGAAAAATTTTTCAGATGTTTTAGACCTCTTTTTCAGCTTTTCTAGGCTCTATTTTTAGGCTTTTTAGGCCTTTCATTCAGGCATTTCAGGAGCGTTTCTGAGGCTTTTCAGGGCTTTTTTTAGGCCTGTCAGGTTCCTTTTCCAGGTTTTTAGGTTAATTTTCTGCTCTCTTCCCCACTCACTCCGGCTTATCATTGAGGCTTTTTTTCTGCTTTTTAGGCCTTCATCATAGGCTTTTCAAGCCTCTTATTCAGGCCTTTTAGGAATGTTTCTGAGGCTTTTCAGGGCCTTTTTTCCAGGCCTGTCAGGTGCCTCTTTTTCAGGCTTTTAGCCAGCTTTTCTGCTCTCCTCCCCAGACACTTAGGCCTATCAATAAGGCGTTGTAGGTCTTTTTCCTGCTTTTTAGGCCTTCATTAGGGGCGTTTCAGGCCTGTTTTCAAGCAATTTGCAGATTTTCAGATATTTTAGGCCGGTTTAGGCCCTGACCTAGGCTTTTCAGGTTATGTTTCAGGCCTATTGCAGGCATCGATTACTCGAGTTTTAGATTTTTTAAATCTAATTTTTGGGCTTTTCGATGCCGGAGTCAGGCCTGTAGGTGGCCCTTTTTTTAGGGCTTTCAGTTCGTTTTTAGGCTTTTCAAGGCCTATTTCTAGGCTTTTCAGGCCTCTGCCAAGACTTTTCAGGTCGTTCAGACCACTTTTCTAGCACGTTTTCAGGCCTTAAAAGCTCAAAACTTTCTTCGAATTTTTGCAATTTCAAGGTTTCTCCAGGCCCATTTCAGGCTTTTCAAGGCCCTTTTCGGCTCATCTTCATGCATATTTTTGGGTTTTTTTCAATGCCCTTTTAGGCTTTTCCAGGCCCATTTCAGGCTTTTTCAGGCCTTTTTAGGCTTTTTCAGGCCTTTTTAGGCTTTTCAGACCCATTTCAGGCTTTTCCAGGCTCTTTTAGACCCATTTCAGGCTTTTTCAGCCCCATTTCAGGCTTTTTCAGGCCCATTTCAAACTTTTTCAGGCCCTTTTCGGCTCATCTTCATGCATATTTTTGGGTTTTTTTCAATGCCCTTTTAGACTTTTCCAGGCCCATTTCAGGCTTTTTCAGGCCTTTTTAGGCTTTTCAGACCCATTTCAGGCTTTTCAGGCCCGCTTCAGGCTTTTCAGGCCATTTCAAACTTTTTCAGGCCCATTTCAGGCTTTTTCATGCCCATTTCAGGCTTTTGCAGACCCTTTTCAGGCTTTTCAAGCTTTTTCAGGCCTATTTCAAGCTTTTTCAGGCCCATTTTAGGCTTTTCCAGGCCCATTTTAGGCTCCTTTCAGGCTTTCGAAGGCTCGTTTCGGCCTTATTTTATGCCATTTCAAAGTTAATCCTAGGCCTTTTTATGTTTTTTTTCTTTTCGCTCCGCCCACTCACATACCGTATCGACTCTCTCCTTAACATGTTGATGTGCATCTTGAACCTCTTTTTGAAGTGTCTTCTGACATTCATTTAAATATCGAATGAAACATGTGGAATGCATAAAATGATCACATTTTGTAACAATAATTGGAGATGTTGAGAGACATAGGAGACATATTGAACAATCCATATTCACGTGTTGATTCTCTGTTAGATAGTCCGAACAGTGCTGCAAAAATAAAAAGGGGAAGGAGTTAATGGGAGGAAGGAAAGGGGAAAGAAAGGGAATGGGCCTGAAAAGCTTGAAAAGGAGGCCTAAAAGCTTATGAAAAGTCCTAAAAAATCCTAGAAAAGTAGTCTTAAAACTCAAGAGGTGTGTCTAAAGAGGCCAGAAAAGCCTAGTGAGGGGGCCTGAGAAGCCTAGAGGAAGGGCCGTAAAACTTTCAGAACGTCAGAAAAAAGCCTGAAAAGCCTAAAAATGAAGCCTAGGAGGCCTAAAAAAGAGCTTTAAACTAAAAAAAAAAGGGGTGGGGTTAAAAAAAACAAGAACAAAGGGCCTGAGAAGCCTAAATTGATAGCTTGAAAAGCCTAAATTGAGGAGCTGAAAAGCCTAAAGACTATTTTTTGAAGCCTTTTCGGAATTTCAGGTTTTCAGGCCCGAAATTGTGCAATTTAGGCCTTATCAGACTGCATATAGGCTCTTTAAAGCCCAAACTTTCAGGCTTTTCAGGCCTCACATAGGCTTATTTTTTACGGTTTTCTTCCGGTTTTCAGGCATTTTTAAGGCTAAATTTAGGTTGTTCAGGCTTAATTCCATGCTTTCTACACCACAAAAGGACTAGATTTAGGCCGGCACTAGGCTAGACCAACTAGGCCCAAAGTGAACGCTTTTCAGGCCAATTTAAGGAATTTCAGGCCCAAACTGAAAGCTTCAAGGTTTCTAAACAGGTCAAAATTTAGGCTAGTTCAAGCCTAATCAGGGCCTAATCGAGGCTTTTCAGGCCTCCTTTTTGAGGTTTTCAGGCTATTTCTGGCCCAATCTTCAGGTTTTCAACATCATTTCTAGGCTCTTCAGGCCTATTTTTTAAGGTTTTCAGACCCAAATTTCAGGCTTTTAAGCTCATTTCTAGGCCTTTTTAGGCTTTTCAGGCCCTTCTTTGCCCCAATCTTTACCTGAAAAATCTCGCAAATAATTGGCATTTCATCACTATTTTCTTGACAAATTCTCTCAATTTGTCGTCGCAATTCATGAAATTCTGGTTCTCCAATTCCACGTGGATTCGATATTTCCACTCGAGGGGGTACTGTAGGATATCCTTCTGATATGGTCATCTGAATCACAACAGACGCTGACGTCATCTCATCTTCCAATGATTTTATTTTATGCTTCAGAAGACGTTGAGATGACGTGGCGGATTCGACGTGACACCCATCCCAAATTGAGCAGAGAGCCTCGATTTCCATGTCGGCTGCGTCCATTTTTCTGGAGTTTTTTTTTTTTTTTTGAATTTTTGGTTTAGCGGGAATTCAAATTTTTCAAAAGACTTTTAAAAGAAGATATAAAAATTGGCTAATCCATTTGTCAAACTTCATAAAAAAACAAGAAATTTTTGGGATCTTTGTAGTCAAAAATAAAATATAATAACAGATTTTCCGGTAAAATGAGGGGTAGGTAGAGGAGGACGAATGAATGACGGATGGCGTAGAATTAGGGACGAATAGAAGAAATTGGGGAACTTTTTATGTCAGATAACAAAGTGGTTTTTTGAAGGGAGATTTTTGTTTGGAAATGGTGGTTTTTGGAGAATTTTAGGGGAAAATTGGGATTTTTTCAGACAAAAATTGGATATTTGGAGGGAATTCGCAATTTATTTATGAAATTTTTTGGGAAAAAAAATCTGATTTTTTGAACTTTTTTTTTCGAAATTCTGATTTTTTGGGAAAACAAGGCGAAATTTTTGAAATTTTTTGGAAAAAGGAATGCCATATTTGGCATTTTTTCAACGAAAATTTGAAGGTTTTTTGTGAAAAAAAATTTGAAGTTTTGAGAATTTTTCAAATTTTTAAGGTGGAAAGATGTCAAAAAACACGAAATTGCAGGAAAATTTTGAAAATTTGATTGAGGAAAATCACGAAAAACAAAATTTTGGCGGTGAAAAATCGAGAATTTTTTTCGAGTTTTAAAGAGATAAAAATGGGAAAAAGGGCTAAAATAGTCAAAAATTCCAATTTCTAGCTCAAATTTTCGGGGAATTTCTAAAATTTTGCATCAAAATATTGCCAGATTTTATTTTGGTTTTTTGACAAAAAACGACAGAAATTTCTAGTTTTTTCTCCAATTTTTAAAAAATTTTTGATAAAAACACTCGAATTTAGATCAAACCTATTGAAATTTTTCGAAAATACGTAAGATTTTGAGTGGGAAAATAGAATTTCGACTTTTTTCAACAAAATTCTCGACTTTTGGACCAATGTTTCGATAAAAAAACAATTTTTAGCCCATTTTCGAACCAAAACCACCCTCAAAAATGCAACAAATAAAAATGAAATAAATATCGGAAAAGATTCAAGGAATTGAAATTATTTGAATCGTTCCATACGAGCCTTCTTCTTTGCCTCCATCTCATCATCCTCCACAGTTCCACCGAATCTTTTTGCACGGGCGGCCAACTTTGCAGCCTTTTCTCCTCCTTTTCCTGAAGCTCCGCCCCCTGCTCCTCCGACTGGAATACCAAAACGGGCGGCACGGGCGGCCAATTTCTCATCTTGAGCCGCTTTGTTCGCTGGTGACGTCACTGCTTGGGGAAGGCCAAATCGTTCGGCTCTTTTGGCTTTCGCATCGTCTGAAGCGAGACGTTTCGCGTCGTCTGGCAGGCCAAACCTGGAGAAAAAAGAGGTTTAAGAGGTGGTTTTTAGAGGGATTTGGTCAGGAAAATCAAGAAAATTTACCATAGAAAAATAGGCTAATTCAAGAAATTTTTGCCTGGAATTTCGGACTTTTGGCCCACATTTGGGCCAAATTTAGACTTTTCGGATAGAAACGGTGTTTCCAGACCAAAATTTTGAGATTCTCAATACAAATCAGGCCTGACGAGCAAAACTGTGATTCTGCTGGTTGATTTTTAGTTTTTTAGCGTCAAATTAAGGGCTTTTTTAGGCATTGTTTCAGGCTTTTTGGACTTCAAAACGACAAACTTTAGCTTGTTTCGGCGACCATTCGAGGCCCCGTTCCGGTTTTTGAGACAGAAAGTTTGGAAGGAAAGTCGTCGAAAAAGCCTGGAAAGGGCCTAATAGCCCAGTTTTAGTGTCTGAAAAGCCTAGAAAAGGGCCTCTTTGCAGGCCGGTTTCAGTCTTTTCCTACAGGGACTTCTCGGGTTGGAGGCCAAAATTTTGCCGTTTTTGTTGCTAATTTCAGGCATTATCTGGCCTAAAACAGTGGCAAAAATTAGGCCTGTATTAGGCTATCTCAAGGCCTCACAAGTCCGAAGTTCAGGCTATTCAAATCCTTTTGAAGCCCGTTTTCATTAATTTTAACTTGAAAAATCGCTTCAAAGGGTCGAAATTTCTCTTTTTTTTTAAATCCCACTTTCCATTCGATAATCTCACCTCTTGGCCCTGGAAGCTTTTGCGGAATCTGAAGCCAATGCTTCAGCAGTAACAGGAAGTCCAAATCGGATAGCTCTTGCCCGTTTATCCTTCTCAACACTATCATCATCAACTGGTTTATCTGCCAACACTACTTCCTTCTTTTCCTCTTCCACCGTCACGTCTTCTTCCTTCTCTTCTCCTGCAACTGATGCTGTTGTGGAATCATCTAGAAGTTTATCGGCGTCGTCTCCTCCATCAATACTTGGAGCATCCAGAATATCATCGTTGAGTATGTCGTCATTTAGAAGATGTTGATGAGATGCATCGTCTCCGAGAATCAGATCTTCGGCTGCCTGGAAAATGAAGGGGTTTAGAGGGGGAAAATAAGGGAAAAGAGCGGTAGGATTTTCCCGAACCGTATCCCATATCAGAACTGTCCCACAACAGAACCTAAAATGTTATTTTCAAGACGGAATTTCGCTGTTCTGATCCGGGTCAGTGCTGTTGATGGACAGTTCTGGAACGGCCTACCGCCGGGAGAAATCAATGAAAAAAAAAGAGATTTTTCACGGAAAATTGCAAGTTTTAAATCGATATCATCCAATTTTGAGATTGAATATTGATTTCCTGGCTATTTTTATTCAAAAATTTTGGCTTTTAATTGGCTGGCCCAACCGTTGACCTTGGTTTTTCAGGGGACCCATTTATGGGCTTTTCAGGCTATTTTTTAGGCTGTTTATGGTCCATTGGCAACCTTCAAAACTTTGATTCCGCATCATAATCAGTCTACTTTCAGGCTGATTAGGGCTGGATTAAAAGCATACATAAGGCATTTTTTTCGAATTTTTTCAGAGGGAAAACGAAAAAAAAACGTTTGTCGCTTCAGAAAGCCGAAATATAGTCCTTCTAGGTCTAAAATTTGGGTTTCTGAAGAAAAATCCGGCGCATTCAGTTTTTTTTTTTTTTGAATTTTTTCCACTCTACTCCTTTCATCCGTACCTGCTCAATGCTCTCAGTGAGTCTTGCCAACAGATCTGGTTTATTTCCAGCACTATCAAGTCCACGTTTAGTCAACTCCTCTTTCAGACGTGGCACTGTCAATTTCTTCGCTTCAGCAACTGTGAGAACCATCTTTTTCTGTGATGGTGGGGGAAGTTTTTTGAGTTTTTCGCTGAAAAAATTGGGAAATTAGTGGGGAATGAGGAGAAAAAGAAGAAAATTCGAAGGAGCAGAAAGTATTTTTTTCAAAACGTTTATCGATTGGAAGTTATGTGAAAAGAAGCCTTGCAAAGCAAAAAAATTTCGGAAAAAACAGAGATAAATTCGGGTTTTCAGAGATTTTCATGTCTTTTTACACTTCTATATGCTTATTCGCAATTTTCCGCACATTTTTTACATCAAAACTTTAAAAAAGTCATCGAGAAACAGCCAAATTTGGAATTAAAACAGGACGACCGAAAAAATCCGATTTTGCCCGATTTTCGAGGAAAGTTTTGCACATTTATTGATTTTCCAGGTTTTTGACAGAGCTTTTCAACATTTTCGCCGGAAAATGCCACAAAAATCGATTGAAAACAAATAAAACTCAAAAAAAATCGAACAAGAGTCGAAAAAACCAAGTTGTCTTTATTTTTGAGGAAATTTCTAACGAATTATTGATTTTTTGGGTTTCGAATCTTGTTTTTCATCATTTTTTACAAGAAAAAGCAAAAAAATCCATGAAAAACGGCTGAAAAACAATAAATTTAGCGTTCGAAATTTAAATACTCTCAAATAAATGTCTGCGTCTCTTCAATTCGCCGTCTCTCTAGCGCGTTCCGTACGAGACCCACCACCTATTTAACTCTATGCGCCTTTAAAAATAATTCATTTTCTTCAGTTTTCCACCGTTTTTTATCGAAAAACTTGCAAAAAACGCCGAATTTTTTCGATTCTCAGCATGAACCGGGTCTATATAACCGTGCGGAGCATCAAAACAAGCACAAAATCATCGGGTTGGGTACACAAATGGTCTCGATTCAAGCGATGGCAAGAAATGCAGGCGGCACACGTTGAAAATGTGCAAGAGAAGACGAGAAATAAGAATTTTATCAAATTGCCAACGGGGCTTTATATTACGCCGGAAAGGCCCGATGATTGTGGGTTTTTTTTTCTAAAATTAAAAAAAAAATTTTTTTTGATTTTTGGTCAGAAAATTCCAAAAAAATCAAAAAATATACCGAAAAATCCCAAATTTTTTACAGTAACCCCAAAAAAAGCGCCAGCAGACATGACAAGAAAAGATACGGGTCAACTGCCGATGGAATTGTTGACGTGGCACACACAAATGCGTTATGTGGATCATTCATTTGATAATTTGAAAAGATATCGAAGATATAAGAATTTTCAGCATATGCAATATGATCAGAGGTGATTTTGGGGGTTAAAATGGCTGAATAAGCTGAAAAATGGCAAAAAAATTGCTGAAAATCGGCTAAAGTAGCTCAAAATTGACCTAAAACACCAAATTTTGGCCTAAAAACCCTTCTTTCCCAACTAGAAATCCTTATTTTTTTCTCAGAATGATCAGAAGTGCTTCTAGGCTTGAAAAAGTAGGAAAAATGCGGAAAATAGTCAAAAATCGGCTAAAATAGCTCAAAGTTGACCTGAAAACACCAAATTTTGGCCTATAAAGCCCATTTTTGACTTAAAAACCACTTTTTTCAGCCTCAAACCCCCATTTTCAGCCCTAAATGCTTCTTTTTCAGAGTAATTCCCGAACGTCTTCTATTCCTTGGTCCGGATCTATCGGCCGCCCATTTTCTCGTCCATCGCGGAGCCGCTGTCAAGTTTGTTGGTGATGATAATTGGTATAAGAAGGATAAGTGGAATGTAAGCTTTTTTTTTTTAATTTTGTGTGAAAATTATTCAAAAAAGCTGAAATTGGGAAAAATTACGAAAAAAAAAGTTTAAAAACAGCGAAAAATCTCATTTTTGAATAATTTTTTTTTCAGTAAGAATTGCGGGTAAAAAGCTCAATTTTCGGCTAATTTTAGTATTTTAAAAGAAACAAAGCTAAAATACCGCTCTAATAGGGGTTTTCAATCGTATTTTGTAGAGAGTTTAGGTTCCCGAAGCTTCCCGATGAAATTTTACGCTAATTTTCAAAAAAAAAAAACATTTTTTATACGATCTTGACTGAAAAATGCTCAAAAATCCTCAAAACTAGTCATTCTTACTCCTCAGATCAGTTTGAAATTTAGAAGCTTGGTAACACCTATATCGTGAAGCCTCTATTACAAGGGCACCCTTAACAGAGCGACCTCTAGACGAAAAGTTCAAAAATAGGACAAAAACCTTTAATACAGCGGCAGTGGGTCTTCCCGTCCAAGGGAAAAATTCATCGTTTTATTATAATTTTCAACCAAAATTTCCCAAGGAATGCATGCTTAAGGTTATTGTGTCAGAAAAATCTGCAAAAAAGAACCCCTAAAAAGAAATTTTTTCAGCCCGGAAACCCCCTTTTTATCAAATTTCTTATTCCAGAACTACAGTTTGCCTGCTCGAAATGTAAATTATCAAAAAGTTTTAAAAAAAGAGATTTTGAATGGAAAAACCTCGAATTCTCCCTTACATGTAATGCTTCCATACTTCGCCCCTCCGATTTCAGATGTCTCACAAGCAAAAGTTAGGTACAAGGAAGGGTAAAATAACCCGCCAGTCAAAAGTTTGCCAAATTGATTTTTTATCGATTTATTGATTGTTTTCTCTTTTACTAGTTTTTTGACCGTATCTCGCTCAGTTTTGAAGATTTTACAAAAGTTAAAAAAGAAAATTGTAGAACAAAATGTGATACAACTTTTTGGTCACTGCTCCAAAAAATTTGGAGCCCACTGAAGAGCCGAAAGTGTGCTCCAAAGTGAAGTCGAAAAATTCAAAAACGTTGAATCTTTCTGAAATTTTGGAATTAAGTTTGACATCAAAAAAGATGCATACTATCAAATTTTTTAAAAAATCGTTCGCTAATTTCTCGAGAAAATTTAGTTCAAAGTTTAATTTTGTACTTTTCGGGTTTTCAAACTCAAAATTTCAGAAAAGTGGTGTTAGTAAAACTTGTAGCCCGTAAAAAGACGCATCTTTTTGTTTTTTAACCATTTCAAAATATTGAGTTTGGACCGAGTTAAGTGTGGTTGAAATATTGTCAATCATAGCAATTACTATCCAATCACGTAGGGGTCAAGGGTTTCAACCATACTTAACTCGGTCCAAACTCAATATTTTGGGATGGTTAAAAAACAAAAAGATGCGTCTTTTTACGGGCTACAAGTTTTACTAACACCACTTTTCTGAAATTTTGAGTTTGAAAACCCGAAAAGTACAAAATTAAACTTTGAACTAAATTTTCTCGAGAAATTAGCGAACGATTTTTTAAAAAATTTGATAGTATGCATTTTCTTTGATGTCAAACTTAATTCTAAAATTTCAGAAAGATTCAACGTTTTTGAATTTTTCGACTTCACTTTGGAGCACACTTTCGGCTCTTCAGTGGGCTCCAAATTTTTTGGAGCAGTGACCAAAAAGTTGTCTCACATTTTGTTCCACAATTTTCTTTTTTAATTTTTGTAAAATCTTCAAAACTGAGCGAGATACGGTCAAAAAACTAGTAAAAGTGAAAACAATCAATAAATCGATAAAAAATCAATTTGGCAAACTTTTGACTGGCGGGTTATTTTACCCTTCCCTGTACCTAACTTTTGCTTATGAGACATCTGAAATCGGAGGGGCGAAGTATGGAAGCATTACATGTTAAAAACGGGCTAGAAAAATATGCAACATTTCAAAAATTGCAGTAGAAATTTAAATATTTCAAAATTTTTGCTCAAAAAACAGCGAAAAATCGTTTCGGACAGTTTTCTCTGAATAAAAAATGAATAAAAATTGAAAAAAAATCTCTTAAAATCCCATTTTTCCCTCTAAAACCCCCCTTCAAATCCCAATTTTCTTCCAGAACTACAGTCTCCCGGGTCGAAAAGTGGACAATCTGTTCATCGAGGCAATCGATGCATCCGGAACCCAAATAATGTTTGAAGGATTAGAAAATCTAGAAAATCTTCAACATCTCCGCCTTCTTCGCCTCGCCAATTGTGAATATATTGATGATTGGAGTCTGGGGAGAATAGGAGGACTAATCCCGAATTTGGAAATGTTGGATCTCTCTGGATGTCAAAGAATCAGTTCCAAAGGCTTAATGGGCTTAAAATCAATGAAAAAACTGAAATTTTTGAGACTAGAAGGCCTTGATGACGTCAAAAATATTGGAAAATCTGCACTGATTCTTGAGGATTTGCATCCGAATCTTCAAATAATTGGAATGGATTATGAGAAAGCATTCAAAAGAATTGAGGCTGAAAATCGATTATTATCAGATGAAAGAGTGATAATGGATGCAAAAGGGAATGCATTTATGGAGGATGATAATTCAAGATTATTTATGATTATGAGTAATTCGGAAGAATTAAAAGCTGTTACTGATGATAATGATAATCCAATTATGACTTCTACTGTTCGGAGGTAGGTTTGGAAAAGTCAAAAAAGTGGAAAAAAAGCTGGAACATGAAAAAGTTGCAAAAAAACTAACTAAAAATGGCATAAATGTAAGAAAGGTTGAAGTTCACATGAAATTCCCAGAAATGTTTGGCAAAAAAAGAATCAAAATCAAAAAGATTGAAGTTTTTTCAAAAAAAAAATCCCAATTTTTTTAAACATTGAATTTTGAGCAGAAAACGCAGAGTCAAAATGCCCAAATTTTGTTTGAAAATTCAAAAACAAAGTTGGAAAGGGACAAAGAAAAACCGGAGTTTTTTCATAATTACCGAAATAGTAGCTAAAAAAGGCTTGAAAAAATTGCCTGAAATTTGAAAAAGACTGAACAGTCCCAAATATTCGAACATTTGAAGTATATTTAGGTTTCTGTATTTTTTTTTCAAAAAATTGAAAAAAAAATTCTTCTCACATCTGGAAAAATGAGTTTTCGGATGAAAAACAAAAGAAGAATGAACACAAGTTTTCAATAAAATTTTTTGTAACGTTGCTGAAAACTCCATCAATTTTCGGAGAAAAAGTTGGAAAAATGAAGACCGTCTGAAAAATTTCAATGAAAATTTCCCGAAAATCATGACTCGAAATTTCTTCATAAAAATCCCCCTTTTTTCAGAGAGATCCCCAAAATGTCGGATGCCGAATTCGAGAAGATCAACGCGTTGAGTGGTGGAAAATTGAGACATTTGTTGGTTGGATCACCCAGTGGATATGAATGGAATGAGACTGTACGTTATTAGAAAAATTTCAGATAATTTGAGGCTGGAAATCTGAAAAATTGTCCGAAAATGTCCTAATTTACGCTAAATTTCGCTCACAAGCTCAATTTTCACACTATTTTCCTTCAAAAAAGCTATTTTCAGACCGAAAAAATTCTGGAACACGAAGCCTCTCTCAATCTTGCCGATGACGTCATCACTGATCCGAAAATGTTGCCACGTGGCAAACGACCCCAATTCCAGTTACCAGAAGAGCCGAGGAGCAAGTTGGATGAAGCGAAAATTCAATTTTTGAAAGAATTTGGAGATTTTAAGGAAGAAAATGACGTGGAAGAAGAGGACAAAACGAAAAAAGCACTGAAAAGTCATTAATTTTTCTGGTTGTTATTTTTAGGATGTGTTTGTATAGATTAGCAGATTTTTGTTGTTTTTGATAAATTTCTTTATTCTTTTGTTTTTCACAATTTTTATTTAAAATTTTGAAATCAGCTC
This sequence comes from Caenorhabditis doughertyi, assembly GCA_963572265.1. Lineage (NCBI taxonomy): Eukaryota > Metazoa > Nematoda > Chromadorea > Rhabditida > Rhabditidae > Caenorhabditis > Caenorhabditis doughertyi. The sequence continues at coordinate 14,121,929 of OY751555.1, forward strand.
GCCGAGAGCTTCAAAATGAGTATAATAATGACTATGCTTGCTCAATGTTGGGTCTCACCACGAAAATCTTGGGATTACTGTAGTTTGGCGGCAAATTTCATGATTATACTTTTTTTGAAGGTCTCGACGAGCTCAATTGTAATTTTTAGGTTCCATAAGTCTTGAAGTGAAAACATACGAGTTACGATACTTTTCGTGTCGAGATCCATCATTTTTCAAAACCTAGTCTTGTTTATACCAGACTTGTCCAAAACCCGGGCCGGCCCGGAAAGCCCGCCGGGCCGACCCGGGCCGGGCCGGGCCGGTGGACAATTTCTCCGGCCCGGCCCGGGTTTGAAAATTTTCAATTTTTGGAGCACGTTTTTCCCGATTTTCAGCCCTTTTTTGGTACTTTTTCTGGGTTTTTTTACTCAAAAATCGATCAGAATTTCCTCCCTGAAAACATAGGCCAAAAAAGAGAAAAAAAAACCGCGAAAAAAAAATTTTCGAAAAAAAAACCTGAAGAAAACATGTTTTGCCTTGAACCCCGGGCCGACCGGGCCGGGCCGGGCCGGGCCGGGCCGGTAGAAATTCCTCCGCCGGCCCGGCCCGGCCCGGCCCGCGACAAGTCTGGTTTATACTCGTTTTGAAGCTCTTTGCACACTGAATCTAAATTTCAATGCTCCATGGGTCTTCGAGAGGAATTAGCTGGGTTACGGTAGCTTCCATTTCGCGGCGAGACCCAAAATACAACTTTTTCTCAAATTAAGCATGACTATACTCATTTGAACGCTCTCGACGAGCTGAATTCAAAAACTCAGCTTCCATGGGTCTCGAAGCGAAAATGACCGGGTTACGGTACTTCTAGTCGTGATTACAGTAACCCATGGTCCAGAAAAAGAGATCTTTATTTCACTTCTTAAATTCATAGTTCTTATTTGTTTTTTTTAGGGAAACTTAATTTTTAAATTATCGATTTTCATAAAAATATTTAAATCCGATATCGAACTCCTTTGGAATAATGGAAATGATCATAAGGTTCCAATTTTGGATTTGAATCCAATGGAGTCATTCGTCGATAGAATATTATCCAGAAGAGTGCAGTGATGGAGAGGGTCAAGATCTGAAAAAAAAAATCAAAATCAGCTTGTTAAAATTTTCAAAATGAGTATAAAAACGACTGAAATTTTCATACGCCGGGTCTCGCCACGAATTTTGGGTACCGTATCTTGGACCAAGGTCCATGGGACCTATATCACCGGATTCAGCTCGCTAAGTGCTTCAAAATGCGTATAATCATGACTAGTCTAGCTCAATTTCGAATTTTGCCGCCCTAGCTACAGTAATCTCAAAGTTTTCGTGGCGGGATCCAAAATTTTTCAAAATTGAGCTAGCCCAGTCATGATTATACTCATTTAAAAGCTTTCAATGCGCTGAACCAAATGGTTTAGCTTCCATGAAGCTAGGACCAGGTTACGGTACCCAGAGTTCGTGATGAGACCCAGTTTTCCAATAATAGCTTTGTTTATACTCATTTTGAAGGTCTCAACACGCTGAATCTTATGGTGACCATTAAAAATTCTGAAAATTCTTCTAGACCAACCTCGATCCCCCAAATAGGCTCTGGTCCCCATTCCTGGAATATCCATGATACCAACATTGGGCCAATTGTTCTGGCGAAACTTCCAGACATTAACATAATTCCCTGCATTGTACCCTGAAAAACAAGTTATTTTTTAGAGGGTTGGCCTAAGTTTTCAGAAAAACCTGTCTTCGGGCACCTAAAATTTTGCTGAAAAGTGTGTTCATCGAAATATTGACAATTGGGAAACAGGCGGCCAGGACTATTCCATACATGGAGGCATAGAGCCAGAAATTGACCTGAAATTTTGAAATATTTTTGCTACCGTAACCTAGAGTATCGCTCACGTCTTTAGTATAATGACACCAACGATATTTATCCGGATTACACCCCAATTCCTCTGTTTCATTTTTCCCTTTTATCGTAATATTTTTGATTTCGAACGTCAAATCGGGTCCCCATGGGTATGGATATGTTACCACATGGTACAGTACTCCAAGGGCCAAACCGAAAATTGTGAAGATACGCTCACGGGCTTGCGAAATGCTGAAGAATTTTTCAATTTTGTTTTGAGTCGAATTTTTAGAGCCAGCTTTCTAAGACCTTCAAATTGAATATAAACAAGACTAGGATCAAAAATTTTCAAATTTTGGGTCTCACCACGATCTTTTGGTACCGCAACCTGGCCCAAGCTCTATGAAACCTAAACTATGAAAATCAGCTCGCCGAGATCTTTTGAATGAATATAATCATGACTTATCTAGCTTCGCTTTGAATTTTTAGCGCCTAGCTACAGTAACCCGGAAGTTTTCGTGGCGAGACCCATCATTTTTCAAAATTGAGCTAGCATAGTCATGATTATGTTCATTTCGAAGGTCTCGGCGAGGTGATTCCAAATCTTCAAGTCTCGAGGATTCTGTCTATCGGGTTACTGTAGTTTTTTCGTGGTGAGACCCGATTTTCAAAAATTTTAGCCTTGTTTATACTTTATTTGAAGCTCTTAGCTAGGAGATTTCAAATTTTCACATAAGTTTTCCAAATATCAGTACAGTAACCCAAAAAAAGACTTACTAATCTCCCAACTTGACGGCAAACAATGCATAAACCAACACACCAACGAGGCCATTAACAGCTTGCAGGATTCCTAAAATTAGATTACTGTAGCTGTCAAGATACTGTAGACTGAATTACTGTACCTGTATATTCAACGGCCTGCGCGTTAGTCCATCCCCACATCATTTTGGCGTAAAGAGAGCCGATTCTGAAAGAATTTTTTTCCAAAAAAAATTTATCTCAAAAATCACTAACGTTTCAAGATTGGTAATGATAAACATGAGGGTGAATTGTGTCAAAACACAAACTGCCACTGATATGGTATCAAATGTTGGCATTGCGGTGTAGCTATCTGTAAGGACAGGGAGGGCATAATAAAAATAAGGAAGTTTTGAACTCTTTTTTTGATAACAATTATTTGATAAGATATGCTATCACAGATCATCAACACAAAAAAAATTTCTCGGAAAAAATTTTTAAATTTGAATATTTGGCACTACTGTAACGCGGTAAATTGTTATCTGACACTCACAAAACCAGATATTTCGAAATGAGGTCGCCGAGACCTTCACAATAAATATAAAATAGTCTTTATTTGGAATTTTTCAAAATTTGGGTCCGCGGGCTACCGTAATCCGATCAGTTTTGTGGTGGGACCCATGAAACGTAGAAATTTGAAAATAGCTCATCAAGAGCTTTCAAATGAGTATAATCACGACTAACCTAGCTAGAAATTGAAAAAAGTCGGGTCTCACCACGAAACTTTAGGATTACTGTAGCCAAAAACGCGGGGAATTTTCAAATACGATCTAGGCTAGTTATAATTATGCTATTTGAAAGCTCTCATTGTGCTGATTTTAAATATCTTATTTTCATAGATTGAGGACTAGATTACGGTACCCAAATATCGGCACAGGACCCAATTTTTGGAAAAAATTTTAAACCTATCTTTGTTTATACTCATGTTGACGGGCTTGACAAGTTGATTTCAAATACTTATGTCTCATTCGACAAAACTCTAATACGGTGGTTTTTTGCGCCTATATTAAGGTAAAACATACCTTCTTCATCAGCATGCTCATCAACTCCCGCATAATTTTCTTCCAAAAATATGAAAATGAAAAGAACAGAAAGAAATGAAACAATTGATGCAAACCAAGCCGGAGAGGTGTACATATCCACATGGACAGGTCCAGCAGTTAGACCAGGATATCCGATCGGGGTGAAGGCTACCTGAAAAAAATAGGTCTAGCTCTCTTATTTTCATTTTATTTGTTGTGAAAAGAAGATTTTCGAACTCAGCAAGCCAATGCGGTTTGAATCAGTATAATCATGACTAGGCTAGCTCAATTATGAAATTTACCCGCCAAAACTACAGTAACCCGGGCGTTTTCGTGGTAAGACCCAATTTTTTCGAACTTTACCTAGTCTAGTCGTGATTATACTCATTTTAAAGCTGAAAACAAGCTGATTCTGAATCTGATCCTTGTTTTTGTTGAAATTCACTTTTTCAGAATTTTAAGTTTTCAAAATTCCTAGGAGTTTTTCTTGAAAATATAGTTTTTCAAATAGTCCGGTTCCCACATCATTTTAAATGACAAAACTAGTAGTTTTTCCTCTATTTTCCCTCAATTTCATCTTAGTCAGCACCTCCCTTGTACCCTCCCTCGCCCTGTCTCCACATGGCGAATAGGGAGACAGTTTTCAAGATAAGACCAAAAGCAAACAAGACCAAATTTTTTTTTTCTAGTTAAAACTTTTCTTTCTTGTCGTCTAATCCTGCACTTTTGACAGGCGTGATTAATTTTTTTCCTTTTTTTTTTCTGAAACAAAAAAGTTGAAGTGGGTTCAACCGGAAATTTGAAATATGACTTGAGAGGAAACATTTGAAACTGAATGCCCAAATGAAGTTTCAGTCAGATATTCAGAATCAGCTTGTTGAGAGCTTTAAAATGAGTAAAATCATGCCTAGGCTAGCTCAATTTTGAGTTTTGCCGCCTAGCTACAGTAATCCAAAAGTTTTCGTGGCGAGACCCAAAACTTTTCAAAATTGAGCTAGCTTGATAATGATTATACTCAAAATGAAGCTTTTGTTGAGCCTAATTTGACTATTCTGGTTTAAAAATGCTTGACTCGGGTTACGGTACCTAAAGTTCGTGGTGAGACCCAACTTTTAAAAATTTTATCGAAAAATGGCTTTTCAATACTTACTTCGAGAGAGACCTTCTCAATATTGCAAAAATTTCAATCGCAAGTTTAAATCCAAAATCTTTACTATTATTACTGTACAGATTCTGTGTGTCTGTCGCCGGCCGTAGCGAGATTCCTACTGAACCGATTTTAATGGGACCTGGACAGGTCTTTCCAGAATTGCGACGCGATAATGCCCGTCTATTTCAAAATTTGAAACTGATAGAAATGAGGTCAACAGGTTCGAAAAACCACGTTTTCAGGCCTTTTTTAAATTTCCATTAGTGAGAGAGACACACGGGGGGCCACGTGAATATAATAAACTCCGTAGAACTTCTCACAGTTTTTTCATTTCTAAAAAAGTTTTGTGAAGCCGGAGGCGCGGAGCGCCGATGACCGACTGGTATGACGTACCTGAATTCCAGGACCCAGTGTCATTCCAATAACATATGAAGCTTGAATAAAAGTAATTGCCCTGGCTCGATCCTTCAAACTACTTGCCGTGGCTGCATAGGCTCTCATCACACCAACAGTACCCGCTCCGACTCCAATGAAAAAACGGGCGGCCATCATGACCCATCGACGATCTTTTTCATGAAAAGCTTCCACAAAACAGAAGATGATGTTGGAGAGAATCATAATGCAGATTCCGAATACTAGGGGCTGGCGGACTGAAAATTATATTATTGAAAGTAAAAAATTTGAAACCAGGGGGTTGAGACGGTTTGAATGAGTATAATCATGACCATATTCAAAACATTTTTGAAAAATTTGGGTCCCACCACGATCTTCAGGCACCGTAACCTGGTCCAAGATTCTTGAAACCTAGATTTTTGTGATCAACGCTCCAAGACCTTCAAAATGAGTATAATCATGAATAGGTTTGCTTCAAGTTGGGTCTCGCAGCGACTTTAGACTACAGTATCACTAGCTTTCGTTGCGGGACCCAACATACTGCTAACCTAGTCATGATTATACTCAAATCAAAGCTCATAACGAGCTGATTTCTATTACGTAAATTTGATCGAGTTCTAACAAAAACTGCCTGGGTTACGGTAGATTTCGTGGCGGGAACCAACTTTTTCAAAAAAGTTTCAAATCTAGGCTTGATTATACTCATTTTGAAGCGTTTTTCATGCTGAATTTAAAAATTTGAACCTTGGAGCAAAACTCCACTTACCCGATTTCGCCTTATTCATCCAATACCCAAAAGCTGGTGATGCGATTCCTTGCCCAACGGAAAAAGCTGCGGTAATAAATCCAAAAAATGATGCCGATGCAGTAGGGTCGACAGTATTCAAAAAAGGCCATAAAGTTGGGAAAAATATCGAAAATTGAATTCCACAAAACATTCCAATCGCTGTTAGAAGGTATATTGATTGCCATGATGTTTCTCGCTCGTCGATTATTCTGAAAAAAGGCAAAAGTGATTGAAACCAGTTTTTTTAGACTCAGCTTGCCATGGTCTTCAAAAAGTATAATCATGACTGGTTTTGAAAAATTATGAAAATTTCGGGTCTCGCCACAAAATTTGGGTGCCGTAACCTTGACTAAGCTTCATGAAATCTAAACCATTAAAATCAGCAAGCCGAGAGCTTCAAAAACGAGTATAATCATGACCGGTCTAGCTCAATTTTGACAACTTTCGGGTCTATGCGCCTTTAAATTACGATTTTCGCTGCGGGACCCATGGTTTTTAAACATGAGCTAGGGTAGTCATGATTATACTCATTTGAAAGCTCTCGACAAGCTCAGTTCAAATTCTCAAGTTTCAAGAAGCTCCGGTTACGGTACCCAGAGATCGTGGCGAGACCCAAATAAATTCGAAAATTTCAAACCTATTCATGATTATACTCATTTTGACGGGCTCGATGAGCTGATTTCAAAAGTTCAAGTTTCGAGAACTTTGCACCTATTTTGAGCTCGCATTAGCACCCAAAAATTTCGAAAAAAAACTTTTCTAGTTCCATAAACTCCAAAAAAACTTACATATCATCACTTTTACTATCAATCGAAGACGTGGATCCGGTTGCAATTTCGTGTTTTTTCTCCTCATTTTGAGACCTTCCATCATCATCGCTCATGACGTATTATTTTGAAGACTCAACTCCTAATTTTTAAAGGGACAGAGAGCACAAATTGGGAGTCACAAAATCAGAAAACAAAGTGAATAAGAATGGGAAAATGTTTGAAAAGAAAGAAAGAGAGAGTCAGCAGCACCTACAATCAATCAAGACAAGGACATAGAAGAGAGGGAAATAATTCACTGATAATAGTCATTGTGGTGGTAGGTAGAGACTGGAAAGAAAAGAGGAGGAGGAGCTTATCAATTTTCCGCTTTTGTTCTTTAAGACGGAAAAAGTTGGAAAATTCCGGACAGCAACGTGACGATGGAACTTGAACTTTGAAGGAAGGTCGTAGAACCTGTAAGGAAGTTGCACTTCTTGTAGTTGAACCTGCTAAACTGAAAAATATTTTTTTAATGACAGGAAAGTGTCCTTTCAACACTTCAAAAAAGTGAACAACCAAAATGTTCTACTGCCGAATTGTGCCTTTCCAATTCAAAAAATGGGTATATAGACAATCATTAGGTCTACAAAACGGTTTTTGGACCCAATGTTCAAAATGTCTACGTCTTCAAAAAAGTGTTTTTTTAAAAGAAACTTTCTGATTTTAACCAGACATGAGCGGACGAGAAAATTTCCAATCCGGAAGACGGAAAACGGAACTTTAAACAAATGTTGAAAGCCCGGAAGACAGAACGAAGGAAAAGCTAGAAACGTGTCCTTGTGGCATGAAATAGAAATATTTAGCACAAAAACATAGTTGGAAAAACAACCCGATGTAATGAAAATAACTGCAATCGGTTTGAAAAGCAAAGGATCATGAACATTTTTGCCCGAGTTTCCGTTTTCTCAAAGCTCCAAATTGTGCGTAAACTTGGAAGACGCTCGGTAAGCCTCTACAACCAAATTGTCGGCAGTTGTGAGAGAGATGTGCGAAAGTTGCGCAAAGTGTTGGAGAAAGTTGTGAAGTACTACAACATTTGTGCGAAAATTGTGGCAAATGTTGGAAAAAGCTGTGATTTGGTGACAAATTTCTACAGCATGTGCCGCAGCTCCCGAACAAAAGCTGTAGCACTTGACAACATTCTCCAACAACTTCTCGCAATTTTCGCACAACTCTCCCACAACTGCCAACAATTTGGTTTTTTGGTGTTATGATAGAGGTGGGCGGGTATCGTAGATGTTTACCGAGTTATAAAAATTTCAAGGTCAGTCTCTATTCGTACAGGAGTTGGAATTTTCTGATATAGAATGATTTTCTTATTGGAGTAGAAACGGGAAGTTCAAAAATATCAACAAAAAAAATAGCTCTTATGAAACTTCCTTTTTTTCTTACTAATTCACGGTCCCCTCTGCCTACACTTCTTACATTTAGCATTTCATTTTTTTTTCAATTCTATAAAGCTAATAAATGTATATATTTCGTATAGATCTCTTCAAATAATTGTATTCTCCTCCATTTCTTTCTTCAACATTCGAATAAATGCACATTTTTCCTCCCCATTTTTTATCCACATACATTATATTGGATTCCTTTTTTTTTGTCTTTTTTTTCCTTTCATCTGACATAGGTTTCCATGGCGTTCAGAATGGGGTCGTAAAAGGTGTATGTGGCATGCATTGCGGAGCTCTGGAGTTTTGGGATTTTATGTTTCTTTTAAGAACAATTTTTCTGAACGTCGGAATATACATTTTTTAATTGTTTTTACGGTTCTTGGAGTTCGACCAAAACTTTCAATGCTATGACGTGGCATCGACCAAAAAAGCTAAAAATAAATCGTACCAAAAACTCCAATAAAAAGAGTCGGCGTAGATGATAAATTAGGCCATTAACTACCCGTCCCACCCATATTTACATTCGTATATTTCATTTTAGGCAGGCTCCATTTTTTTCTTTTTTTTGTACGTCTTATACTCCTCTTTTTCAATTCGCTTCGATTTCGGGGCCTGTAGATTTGGAATCTTAGGTATAGGATAGATATAGTCTTATCAGTATGATAGCGGCCAGGCTTGGTCGGAAAAATTTTTTCGGAAAATGAAATAATTTTACGAAAAATAATTTTGGAAAATATCCGAATTTTTTTCCGAAACAAAAACTTGGAAAAATCGGAATATCGTGGAAACTAGTGTACCGTCTCGCGAGCATTGAGGCTCGTCGAGCGCGAGAAATTTTGCGAGACTCGCTTTCATGTTCACGAGTCTCGTCTCTCGCAAAATGATCGTCTCGTCTCGTTCTAGGAAAAGATCGTTTTTGTCCCGGCTCGCAATTTCTCGCAATTTTCATTTCTCGCAAAAGGATCGCAATTTCTCGGAATGCTCGTCGATCGCGTGAAATACAGTGTTGGACAAGCGAAAAAGGTTGAAAAAAATGATCACGGAGTTATTTTAACAAAAAATGAAATCCACGAAAAAATCCAATTACTGTTTATGAGTAAATTTTGATCAGAAAATACTCTAGTTCACGCGATCAACGAGCATGCCGAGAAATTGCGATCCTTTTACGAGAAATGAAAATTGCGAGAAATGGCGAGAACGAGAAATTGCGAGCCGGGACAAAAACGATCTTTTGCGAGAACGAGACGAGACGATCCCTTTGCGAGACAAGGCGAGACAATCCCGAGGCGGGACGATTGCGAGACAAAACGAGAATTGCGAGAATTGTCTTGCGAGACGGTACACTAGTGGAAACCTTTCAAAACTTGCTTTTTCACTGAATTTTCCACTTGAAAGTGGACAAATTTTCTTTTATAAAATTGACTGTAGGTGGTCTTTTAGACAGAAAACTCGCTAATTTCGTTGAAAAAATCGTTTGAGTAAAGCAGTAGGTGAAATGAAATGTGTCAATTTGTTTTTTCGATTTTCCGAAAAATGAGTTCGGAAAGTTCTCTGACAATAAGTTTTCAGAATTATTTTTTCGGAAAATTCGGAATTTCCGTTTTCCGACTACGACCAACCCTAGTAGTGACTTACCGGGATTGGTCCGAAAGACTAGGTCTCTTTTGTTTAGTGTCAGTGATTCTAATTTTAAGACTCAAAATTTTGTCAAAAGATATTTTATTTGGAAAATCCATTGTTGATTGACCGAAAAATGCATCCGACAATAACTTTTCTGACAAAAAAACTGGAAAACTGCAAAAATTTCGAAAAATATTTCAAATCTTAAAATAAACTGTGTTGGCAGTTTCTTTTCTTTCAGTTTTTTCTCCACAAAACTCTCTTATATTTTCCTCCTCCCAACGCAACAATAGTCTATTTGTTTCTCTATTATTATCTCTCTTCATCTCCCTGTCCCTCTTTTACTTTCAAAAAACCGTCTCTCCCTCTCTCTACCCTCTTTCCTATCTACTCTCTTTCTCTCTGTTTTTTTTCTCTAGATCTCTCTTCTCTCTTTTCGTTTTTCTCTGTTTCTATAATTCTCTCTCCCTCTCTCTCTCTCTTTTTCTCTTTATACGTTTCTTTCAATGTTTTTTTTCTGTTGCTTTTCTGACTTTTCAACAGTTTTTTCTTTAAGAATCTTTATTTTTTTTTAATTTTAGGGTTTTCTTTTAAAAAAAGACCAAAATGGACTACGGTAGAGTTTCTAGGCACGATGCCAAGAAGTGCTTTTAAGGGAGAAAAGAAGGTTTTGCCACATGAATTAAGCGATTTTTTCATTTTTTACTGATTTCAAGTGATTTTTTTTATTTTTTAAATAGCTTTTGTAGGTTTTTCAGCCAAAAAAAAATTAAAAAAAAATTTTTTTTTGGAAAATTTAGAAAAAATTCTTTAAAAAAACTTTTTTCTAGAATATCATTTTCACCTTATTTCTACCCGTTTTTTCTTGAATTTTCCTTAATTTTTCCAGTTTTTTCCTAATATTCTACCATTTTTCCCTGTTTTAGGCCCCAAAAATGTCATCATCTACAAGTCCAACCAACCTTCGGAGGTCTTCAAGAGCCGCTGTACCAAAGACAATGTTCACCATTGACAACTCGGTAAGTAGATGTGCTCTGTTGAGAATTTTTTTTCTGAAAATTGGAAACTTTTTTGAAATTTGAAATTGAACTTTTTTTCGAAATTTTCAGATTACTGTAGTTTTGAACGTCTTTCAGTCTGAATCCCATTTTTTTAACCCTTCAAACATGTTTTTTTTTCTAATTCAAGAGAATGGAAAAAAATTCAGAAATTTCGGATTACTGTAGTTGTTATTTCAACAAGTTTACAAATTTTTTTCAAAGGTAAAAAATTTAAAAAAAAACAATTTTTCCCAACTTTTTTCAGTACTTCCAACTACCGTAATCTTCGTTTTTTAGGACTACCAAACCATTTTTTTCAATTTTTTTTTGCCAATTTTCTACTATCACCTTCTGAAGTCCCCTTTATATGAAAATTTTTCAAAAATCCGCCAATATTTATTACGGAAGACAAAAAAAATGATCAGTCTTCGGTGCTAAAATTAACGACCTTTCATCTTTTTTCTTAGCTTTTTTTCCTATGTTGGGCTTTTTTCTAGGCACAAGTATACATGATTTATATCCAATTTCCCTCGACTTTTTTTTGGCCTCAAAAATTATTTTCGGATTTTTTTTGTTCAAAAAGATTAATCAGGTTTTAGGAATAAAATATGTAGAATAGGAAAAATGAGAAAAAAAACTAGAAAAATCTGAAGGTAAATTTGAAAATTTTGAAAAAAAACATTTTTGTCCAGTAGAGCGCACTTTCCAACCCATCGAAAAACTTCGTTTTCAGCCCTCACCAAAGCGGAAAAGGCCTTCTCCTTCTACCGTACCACCTACCGTAGCATCTACAGTACCACCGTCTTCTACAGGCGTACCAAGACCTACAGTATCTACAATACGGTCTACAGCTCCGCCAAAATCTACCGTACCACCAAAAGGGATCCCATTATGTACCGTAATACCAACACCTACAGTACTACCAGCTACAGTACCACCAAAATTGGAGCCAAAACAAGAAAAAAGTGTCCTACAAGCAGTAATGGCAATGCAGCCTCTTCCATTTACTCTTTCTCAATATCAGCCAAGAATTGATATGGCTGCCCCAATTTATCCTCCAACAGTTCGGCGGACCAATGGGTATACTGTAGAGGCTCAGAAGAGTGAAGGGGTAGGTTTTTGTAGTCTTTGTAGTTTTTGTGGTTGTTGTAGTCTTTGAAGTAATTGTAGTCTGTGTAGTCTTTGTAGTTACTGTTGTCCTTGTAGTCTTTGTAGTTTTTGTAGTCTTCGTAGTCTCTGTAGTCTTCGTAGTTCTGTTAGTATTTTATAGTTTTTGTAGTTTTGTAATCTAGAAGCCTCCAATTTTCCCTTCCTTTCGGATCAAAAATTTCTGAAAAAAATTCGCAAACTTCCCGGAGAAAAAGTATTGTTTTGCAACATTTCAAATTTTTTTGAAAAGTTCATGGATGCAGTCTGTAGTCTGTAGTTTGTAGCTAACATGTAGTTGTTGTAGTATGTATAGTCTATAGATTTGTGGGCCAAAAAGACTGGTTAACAAGATGTTTACGATTTTCAAAAATATTACAATTTCAAAAAGTTTTCAAATTTTCTAGATTAATATTGCTCGGTTTTTGTATTTTGTAGCTTTTGTATTTTGTAGTTTTTGTATTTTGTAGTTTTTGTGGTTTTTGTAGCCTTACATTTTTTTTATTATTCATTGTTGTTTTAAGTGTCAAGTTCCTGGAAAACTCCCAAATTTTTAAAAATTTTTAAAAATCAAAAAATAGATCTTTGGAAAGTCGACTACTGTAGTTTTTGCAATAAAAAAAAATAATTTTTTTGTAATTTTTGTCTTTAAAAAAAGTGAATTTTTTTGAAAACCCCTAAAAATGCAAAAAATTTAAAATTTTTGTAGTTTTTGTAATTTTTGTAGCCCCAATCTAGAAATTTTTTTCCGAAATTTCCAGTTTTTTCAGCCCCCACCTCTTTGCAACGAGAATGGTATCCCCCTCACCACCTACTCCAACCAGGCCCTCAACTCTGTCCTGAGCCAAGATTCTAGTGCTCCGGGAGCCGGGGCCCTACATGCCGAAATTTATCAGAATGGAGGGCAAAATATGACAGTAAAACAAGTCCTGGCTCAACATTTCAAGAATTATAAGGTCAGGCCATCCATGGCTTCAGAAAGGGCAAGAGCTATAATTCGGCAAAATTTTTTGGTGGATACCGAAAGGTTGTGCAAGCCAAGAAGGCAAAAAGTGGAACAACTGGAGGTGCAAAACTCCTCGGAGGCCCCAAAAACTTTAAAAAGTGCCCTAGAATCTATAATAGCCACACCGGCAAGTCAAATTTCCACCAAATCCGAATTTGTCTTCGCCAAATTGCCACGTGGCTCCGAGTTGGAGCCAATTGCCTATGCAGGAAATCATCTTCCATGGCCAGTTATCCATCAAAAAGAATCCAAATATACCCAAGGAGAATTCTTTTTGTACATCCAAGACTGTACCTACGTGCCAATGGATGACACTATCCGGGCTGGGCTCTTTACGGTCCCCCTGGACAAACCAGTGGAATTTGAATTCGATGAAAAGTTGCTTAAAATCAGTTTGGAAGAACTGTTGGCAGCTAACGGGATCAATTTGAGTCAGGCTTTACATTATAAGATGCTCCAAGGATTTTTGCACAAGGCCGGAGTCTTTATCAGAGCGGATTTTGCAAATAGGCTGCATCAGATGCGAATGGATAATGATAAGGAGGAAGGTAAGTTGTGTATAGGGACTGACGAGACCGAGAATCATGTCGAGTCTCACGAGAATTCAACCGAGAGACTCGTCTCGTCTCGGTTCTCGTCGTGTCTCGAAACTTCTCGTCTTGTCTCGATTTGGTCTCGTTTTTTCTCGTTTCGTTCGAGACAATCTAAACGAGACGAAAACAAAAACGAATCAAAATCGAGACGCACCGAGACCAGATGAACTGAGACAGTGACCGGGACGAGACGAGACAAAAACGAGACATTTCGAGACTCGGGGAGACCCGTCTCGGAAGTCAGTTTTTTAGGCTGAGTCTATTATCTTAAGCCGGAGAAAGTTGGTGTATTATGAAACCTAATGTTCTTTTTTATTTCAGATCAAAAACCATTACCACCGATTTTATTGACTGAAGACAAGCTCCCTTTGATTTGTATCAACCCGGATGTTTATAAGAAAACTCTTGGACGACGGATTCATGGAGCTGCTCTGGTGAACACATCCGAGGTAAGTATCTCATGTTTTTCATGGTCACGACATTGTCAGAACGCTCGAAAATGGGACTCAAAACCCCTTTGGTGATCTATTTTTATCCTCATCAAACCCATTTGTTTGAATTGTATTGAGTTGTGCCCGAAGTTGGTACAAAAGCTTTGAAATTTGGGCGAATTGCACAAAAAACTACAAACGAGGATAAGTCGGTAACAAAATTGAACAGTTGTGAAAAAAGTTGGTAGCTTAACAACTTTTGGATTAGTTGGTAAATTAACAACTTTTGGAAAAGTTGGTGAATTAACGAATTTTGCTAGAATGCTCGAGAATGGATTTTATTTTGATGAAAACCTTTGGAACCGTTGTAAAATTGATACGTTCGCTTCCGCTCTTTTTCAGCAACCCAAATGAGCTGGATTAGTTGTTATGAGCTCAGTTCCTGTATACCTGCATTAGTATTGCAGGCAGTTATGTTTTTCAAAATGAAGTTTTCAATAATTTTAGTCCCGTTTTCTATTGTAAGTTGAACTTTTCAAAATAAACTTTATTACAAGGTCAATTCTCTTGGACTGAATTCCCTGAAGTGAGAATTTGTATAAGAGGGGCAACTCTAATACAGGTTTTGGGTCATTTGGGATACCTTGGTCTGAATAGGGATCAAACTATTTGGATTTGATATCCAACTTTTTGGATTTGGGATCCAACTTGCTGTCCAACTTTCTAAATCCTACTCGTTCTATCATCTAGATCCTCCACCTTTCCCTGTTCCCATAGCTACATTCTCCATCCTTTCCCGTCCCTTCTAAGGTTAAAAAAGACATTCTCTCTCTTTTCTAGACCCATAAAAAAGTAATGGAATATATAGGGAACCTCGGGTTGGTGGGGTGAGATAGAGATATTATTATTTTTTGGTTGCTTCATCCCTTCCTTTTCCTTTTTTCTCTTTCACAAAATGTGTTGAGAGGGAAAAGGGAGAAAAAAAGAAGAAGAAGCAGCTCCCCAATTCTTTTTTCTCTTTTCTCTCTTTCATTTTCTCCCTTTTCCCCTTCCCTTCCATCCAAAACGAAACGTACACAGAGAGAAATGTGGAGAGAGAGAGAGAAAAATGGTGACTTTGTGAGGGAAAGAAGAAGAAGATTCTCTTCTCTCTCTCTCTCTCTCTTCCTTGTGAAAATAGAAGAGAGAGAGAGAGAGAGAGAGAGAAAAGAGAATGTCACTCCCTCTCTCTCCCCCCATTTTTCCCTTCCTTCAAACACCTCTCTCTCTCTCTCTCTCTCTCTCTCTCTCTCTCTGTCTCTCTCCCATTCTCTCTTCCCTTTAAACGACACACAATTTTGATACTATATGCCTTCTGACCAACACAGCCCAAAATGACGGTTGTCTTGATACTCTTTCTTAACTTTTTTTGTCTTAGTTCATCATTGAAATCGAAACGTTTTTGTTTAATTCGAAAAAGTTTCTATACTAGCCCGATAAGCTTCAATAGAACGGAATACTGAAAACGTTTTTGCTTCTAGAATTCTCCTAAATTGTTTAGATCCAGTTGGATAGAAAAGTATTTCAGTTCATACCAAATGATAAGCTCTCTCCATCTTACCAACTTTTTTTGGAAATTATGGCCTGTATTGTGATAGTTTTTCTGGTTTTTCACATGTTGAGCTGGCATTTTTGGCCGAATTTGCTCTTTTAGACTCCTAATTCGTCACTAGATCTGGAGCTTCAAAAGCTCATTCGAAAAATTTCACCAAAATTCAAAAGATCCAATAATTCTTTGGCTTTGTGATGTGCTTAAGCCAGATTTTTGATCAATCCAGAGCTAATAATGGATGTTCAGTATGCTCAGACTGGATGATCTTGTACGTTTAGCTATAATAATTACTCTGATCTCTGCACCCACTTTTGAGAATGGTATAATCGGAGAACTTCGGGATTGTTCTTATAACCAAAACTTCTAGAACCTAAAGTCTAACTTCTGTGAAAAGATACCATAAACTAATAAGATGCTTTTTTTTGAGAACATAATGAGAGGTTGAAAATTCATAGATTAAGCTGGAGTTTGACTTGTTGGTTATTTCGTTGACAAGTTTTCGAATCGATCAATTTTTCAAGTTTTTGGGATTTTATAAGCTTTTCGGTTGGTATCCTTTTGGTGTCCAAATCAGTCTGCCTGTTCATTTTCTGAAGCGGTTCAAAGGGTACCAAAATCAAAGTCATCGTGACTTTGTTTCTGTTTTTAGTTTTGAATTGATACCGAACTGTCCCAGCGACAACTTTTCATTTTTGGATACTGTAGCCGCCTTCGAATTTTTTTCAATCCAAATTGAAGTTCCTTCCCCTGACCCATCCTTGTCCTAAACGTGGCGCAGCCACGTTTAGACACAGAGAATCTCTCTCCCTCTTCTCTCTTCTCTTCTAATGTGAAAAGAGAGAGAGAGAGAAAGGAGATGGAAGGGAGAGAGAGAGGGTCTCATGACACACACAACACATAAAAAGAGAGAGAGAGTTTCTCTCTCTCTCTCTCTCTTCTGTATTTTCATGTGGAGAGAGGAGAGCACAGAGAAAAGAGAAAAGAAGATGGGGGACAGAGACACCTCTCTCTCTCTCTCTTTTAGTATTGATATACACGGAGAGAGAGAGAGAGAGAGAGAGAGAGGGTCTCTCTCCCTCCCTCTCATCTTCTTCT